>CM056998.1:123893019-124526947 GCA_029891345.1 Dryococelus australis
TAGATGTACGGTTTTAGTTTAAATATGACGCATTCTATTTTAACGTACAAGTGGGGTTAGGCATAGCTCAGAGGACAAACGCTTGATATAAGGTGATCGTCATCTCGCTTACAATGTTTTTAGTTACTCTTTAACTCGGAGGAGCTGTAGATATAATGACTGGTTAAATTGCCATAATTATTAGTGTTTTAATTTAATTGGTTAGTTATTCAATTAAAGCCTCGCCACATTAAACAGTCCATACGTAATGCCGTCACCTTAAACATGATGGCGAAGGCCGGTGACTAGAGATAACTCGGTGGACGGCACGCCCCAATTTCCGGACGTCTTCCTGGCGCGGAGTCTCGATGACAAAAGACCTCGTTGGCCGTTTTTCCAGCCCTAATACTGGCTCGTGTTGAATAACAATCGACCCCGCCTTCGGACTCGTTGGAGGGGAGTTTATTTTATTCGCTCAAGGTTTCGTCCTCATTCCTAGTGATATGTTTGTGTTCGCAAATCGGGCTAGGAACCCGTGTTGCTGCACATAACAGAACAGAAGTGTTTGTGTGTGTGTATATATATATATATATATATATATATATATATATATATATAATGTCGGTCTGGTGGTGAACCAAATAAGTATTTCCTGTATTAAAGTTAAATATATAAGATTAAAATCTGTGTAAATAATTTGAAATTAAGTACTTTATTTATTTATTTTAGTTTTCAAATATCGGAAAGTAAAAAAAGTGAAGAATGTCAATGAGTTGAATTAGTGTATATTTTAAATATTTCATATTCGTATGCTTAAACCTTGAAAATCTCTTATTATAGAATATCAAGTTCTATCTTAGTAGTTTACAAGTCTCTGTGTCCGCACGTTCTCTCTGTTCAGTAACTTTATACATTATTAAATAATATGAGACCTGTTTAATAATTATTTACTTTCCTATAACTTGATAGAACCACAAAATATTAGTCTCTTTTAACTACATATCGAAAATATACAAATTATTTAATACATCCTGATAATGACAAGAAGAAATGTAAGATCGGTTATGAGTTTCATGAACTATAAAATAATACAATAACAAAAAATTTATTAAAAATAAAAATGTAATAACACATCCATTACCATACAAATATAAGATTCACCAAATTCAACAAACTAAAACAACTTTGTAGGCAGTAAATTATATGTGTGTGTGTGTGTGTGTGTATATATATATATATATATATATATATATATATATATATATATATATATATATATATATATATATATATATATATATATATATATGTATATATATATATATATATGCATATATATTACTTGTCATTAAAAATGAAACACGAACAAGTATCCACTTGAAGAAACGCACGCTGGGGGAATGAATAATGCAGGATAGCCAATGACGTCATTAGGTGTTCAGCGGAGTAGAGCAGCATGATCTCTAATGGCTACAATGATGAAAGTTATATACTCATATGTGACGAGTACATTAAGGGATAGAACCTTTGCGTTTCCTCGGCGTTCGCGTGAACAAACGGAATGAGCAAGCTGCATTTCACCGCGGGAGAATCGTGGCCTATTGGGATGGTGGATTATTCTACCGCGAATTATGTTCTCGTGTTGGACGAAATGGGTCCACAGTTAATATGGGAGCTGTGGATATAGGAGGGACCAGCTGGGCAACGTCCTGGAAAACCACGACTCCGTCGCACAAAGAGTGCGAGGACAGACATCTAGTTTCCATGGCGGTTAGGAACCGTACAACGACATCAAACACCTTGGTCACGAGTTCAGGCATATAGCACCTCAATGTGTGTCCGCACGCACGGTTCGTCGTCTTCTACAGCTTCAGGGCATCGTGTCTTGACGCCCATTGCCGCGGCTGCCACTAATTGCTTACCACAGGCGCCTGCAGCAGCAATGGCAACTGCCTGGAGGGACGGTCCTCATGCCATCGTCTTCTCCGACGAGTTCCACTTCTGCTTGCACCGCCATGATGGTCGCATTCGTGTCTGGTTGCAGCCTGGCGCACGCTTGGCCAAGTTCTGCATAATGCACTGATACCCACCAACTCCTGGAATTATGTTATGGGTTGCCAACAAATTCCAGTCCCTCTCGCGCCTAGTCCGCAATGCTGGTGTGCTGACCAGCAGCCGTTACATAGCGAAAGTGTTGGAGCCGGTTCTTGTCCACTAGTTTCAGAGTCATCCTGGGGTCCTGATTAGCAAACAGCATGACCTCACGTGGCACATAGAGTCCGACTGTTTCCAGAAGATCACCATGTCACACTGCTTCTTTGTCCTGCACAATCACCGAGACTCTCGTACATCGGAAACGTGTGGTCTATGGTTGGACGACGGATGGCTTTCTACGGGACACCCGCCGCCCCACACGGATGAACTTTGGCTTGCATTAAATTTGCATGGGAGGAGATACTCCAGATAACCTCTGTAGCAGCGGTTATACGTTATACCGAACTTCAAGAGCGTTCATGCAACCTTTTATGGTTGCTATTCTGTCCAATAAATCTGATTGTGATATCCCACATCCACCATGGTGTTGCAATTTTAGTGGCCATTGGTGTAGGTTACATGAAAATAAAATTAAATATTACAGTGTAAAATTAATGATGAGGAATTTCTTTACAGGCAGGAATGAGGACATTTAAAATTTTTCTAAAAGTGTATTTTTCACTAAGAAATTATCAAATATTCATTTCGTGTAATACGGTATTTCTTAATTCCTTGAACAGGTACTGTAAAGAATATTTAATTTCCAAGAGCCTTAGCTAAATCAAAAAGCAGAAATTATATATATATATATATATATATATATATATATATATATATATATAAAAACACACACACACACAGAAAATAGTGATCGTTAAAAATTAGAAACATTTGTATGTTTTCAGATTTTGTTCGCAATCATAAAGTATTTCTATCATTGACGGTTTGAAATGATTTCTCTTATGTATTTTGTAATTCAGATCGTAATGAAAAATTGTAATTAACTACGAACTACATAATAGAAATTTATATTGCATGTATTGTGATAGATTAGCCCGTTCTCATTTTTATGTTTACCTGGACCTATATGTTGTTTGAAACTGTCTGAATTTTTATTTTCCATATGGTTTGCGAACTTTACTTTAATTTTAACCCTCTTGAACACATTTTGCAATTTTCATATTTATTTCAATATTTTTTCATGTGTGAACTAATTTAGGAACCACAATTCGTTTTCTTTTATATTAGTTACTATAGGTTAAGAGAGTATCTTATTCTGAGTAATGGTGACTTAACTATGTTATGTTAATTATTTGTCACTTTTGAATTTTTATATTTCAGAACTTATTATTTTCATTTTAAAAGTTATTAATTTTCTTTTGTTTGAAAGTTTAATTCATTTTTATAAGTTGGCCTTCGTTGTATTTGTGTGACGGATATAGCTGAGCCCATGTTAGGAAATAGCCGGAAGATACGGGCTTCTTGGTACGGACCTGCTGGGCCTCGATGCTGTTTTATAGCCGGGATATTTTTAAGGTGAAATCCCCGGCATCAACGTAAATTAGTCTCGAGTTAAGTAAGTGTGACCTAGATTTATTAGTGGCAACTGACGACGACTGCTAGCAGTATGACGCCGAGGCGCCATGATGGCAACATGTGCGACGGTATGATAAAGGTGACGCCACCCAGTTTTATGGTCATGAATTTTTAACTGTCACATCTAGGTACGGAATTTTTATAACCCGTATTTGGAACTTTCAGATAATACAATTTGAGAAGAAAAAGTTGCTGATTTAACTAAGTATTTAACTGTCACATTAGCCCATTGGCCCATGGTTAAACGACGACCGAGTTAGTGTCGAAGTCAACTATGAACTTAATTTGAGAATACTTGGAAGTGAACTTTGAATTTGTTTTCCCCGAGAACACTCTGTATTTTTGAGAACTTATTATGATTTTTCAAGTTAAGGTGGGCAGGTATTTGGAAATTGACTTACAATTTTAATGAGTGGAGCTCACCATATATAAGGTTTACGAAGCGGCACACTTTCAATACCCATCACAGCAATTCAGTTAATTTGGACTCTGCTCTAATCTAAACTCTAACAAACAGCTTTACAGAATATTTCATTTTGAACTTTAATTTTAATATTTTTTGTGAGTAATAATTTTAGTTTGAATGGTGGTAGTATTTTAATTTTACTACCTACGTGCAGACTACAGTTTTAATTACTTCAGTATTTTTCACATCTTAAACAGTTCCACATAATCAAGTTATTTTTCACTTTTTGATTTTTATTACAAGATTTTAACAGAAATTATATTCATTTTCTTTTTATGTTCAGTTATCCAGATATTTTTATAATTAAAAGAGTTAAATCTTAAGAGTTGCTAATTCATTTGAAAGTGCAATGTTTGTGTATTTTGAGTGTTAGTGCATAACATGTATGTGTCTAGAGTTCCTGAGACTACGTTAGCCGAATTGGAGTGAAAGTTCATTTGTATATGATATACACACAACAGAATCTGAACACAATACATATCCAGTTCAAAGACTGCTTCTCTCCCACATGCTAACATATCTTCGTATATTTAAGTCTTCCCTCCAAAAACAGTAAGTTTCACAATTCTTCAGAGTACGTTTATAGTTACAATAATTATTCCATATATTTTACCTAATAAAATATTAAAATAATTGCTTCATAAACAAATTCTATATTTTTAATGGAGCGTACGGAATTCATTGAATTTTAATTTCTATCACAAATGTTCACAATAAACTAATCTGGGGTGAAATACTGCAAATTAATTTTTATTTTTCATTCCCTATGTTATTTCATCTCTCATCAAACTAACAGTGAAATAAGAGCTAATTATTATTACTATCAATAAAAATAATAACAATAGAGAAGAGAAAGGCGCACGCTAATGCGGGATTAAAAAGAGTCTGTGCCGAGTTTCGAGAAGAAATACATAGAAGTGGGCTCGTTAGCCCAAAAAGCTAACATTGAGACAGACCCTGGAATGAAGGAAGGACAGCATACTGAGGCGAGAGTAACTGAAAAAATAAACTCTGGGAAATCCCACTTACATACATCATTTTCCACCTAAGAAAATATATTAATGAGGCCGTCGGGAACCGAACCCGGTTTTTTTTGGTGTTGCTTGGATTAACCAGGTTCGTGTCCACTACAACAGTAGTAATAAACTTGATATCAGTGAGTGTATTGGAAGAGTATTCTCTGAGGTATGATATCAAAGTTAAGGGTTTCTCTAGCACGATGGTGCAGGGGAACCTTCTCATCACAGTGGCTACCACTTGCAGACGGACTCTGTTCTCAGAAACCACTACGTCGTGTGCAGTTTGATAGCAAGCAGACATACCTGCCATACTAGTGCAGCAAATTAGCGGGCGAGGCCAGATATCAGGACGCGTACTCCGATGCGTTCTGCTCCAACTACTCTGGCACCGGGTGTGGGGAGTGGGCGGGAAATAGCAGGCAGCCGAACACTGGAAGGGGGCACAATCAGTTTAATGGGCAATGAGCGGCTCCCGTCGCTGTGATAGGTCACCAGTTCGAGCAGGTAGTTCTCGACGGCTACGCCTTAATTGCCCTCAGTGCTGCTCCGAAGCACATGAGAGGCTCCACTGCCGTTGTAACACTGCCCTTAGTTCCCGACTTCTCCACTTCTCATTCGCAAGTCGGCCTTATGTTTCCCGTCGTCCATGAAACAGGCCTGGAGGCCATCTTTGTTTTAGTGTCCAATCGCAGTTACTTCCAACCTTTTTAAAGTCCTACTGAAGTTCAACTTCCAGTATATTTCTCCGCCTTAAGAAAAGAAAGCTAGGAAGTTACACGTAAGTGACAACGCACCGCATTCTTGCGCACTCAGTTTCATAATACTTTGCATGGGAACTATTTCTTACTAGGCATAAACAACACTCCTATTTTTCCCCCGTTTGTATTCACGTTAATGGCAAATATGACATATATAGTAAATTAGTAAATATGTTACACTTTTATATTAATATAAATTTAAACATTTGTGTAAATTACATATTTAGGAAACAACCAAACGTACGAAATGGGGTGATTTTTCATAAGTTTGATTCAAATGTGTACAAAAAGAGCGAATAGACTATATAAGATTTTGTCTTTACTTATGTTTAAGATTTATATTTTTAATGTGAATTTACTATGGAATATAACAGTGTTTAGTTAACATTTTGAATACTGCTATCATTAGACATCTTGTAATACTGTTGCTTCTGTAGTCATACACAGAGGTCAATCAATAAGAATTAATTTCCTATAATTCCACATGGTGAACCAATAATGATACTTCATTGATATCACAAATGTACAATTATCTGAGTTATATATTGTGGCTTAGAAATTCCAAATAATTAACGCTTAATACATTTTGTGACTCGAAAACTGGTCTCACCTATTTGGTTTCTATCCCTTCCCCTTGTGGTTCATAAGCTGCTAACACTTCAACTTTAAATTTAAATTTTATGTCCCTTTTTACAATTTGTATCGATGTATTTAGCACTCCCACCGTACAAAAAATTTCCTAGGAATTTCTGAAAAGTGCATTTAAAATTTATCCCAGAATATCTTTAAAATCACAGGCGAATCGCTTTTCCTATAATCTTATTTCCATGCATTTCACAGAAGTTTCCGTGAATTCACATAACCTACTTGTTATGCCCATAAAAGTTATAACAAATTAACAAAATCTCATTAAGCTGATATGGTTTAAAACAATCTCCCTTAAAAATAACTAAGACAATCTTCTCA
Organism: Dryococelus australis; assembly: GCA_029891345.1. Classification (NCBI taxonomy): domain Eukaryota; kingdom Metazoa; phylum Arthropoda; class Insecta; order Phasmatodea; family Phasmatidae; genus Dryococelus; species Dryococelus australis. The sequence continues at coordinate 123,899,838 of CM056998.1, forward strand.
AAATAATTATTTGTACCACATAATATTACTTTCCTGAAAAACAACAATCGCATTCGTGTTAATACGCATATTTATTTGACACGTTATTCAGACAACAAATCAAATTTATTCATGAATTGTGTACAAGCTGTACATGACATACACGTTCTATGTTGTGCAAGACAGTTTACCAAACAACCACAATTCATCGCCAAACTTAAATTTAACCTATCTACGTGAATAATTTACTAGGCTGTTCAAGGTAAAGTGAGTACCTTTGAAAACCATTTCATTTGGAATTATAGTCCATATGCATATTTTATTTCAGACTTAGATATTAAAATTCGAGTGTGGTAGAATATGGACTACACGCTGTGCTTATTACTTATATGTAAATATTTGTTTAAAAGTGGTTTAGGTGGTTTAAGGATTAAAAAACGGCTGGAAAGAAAAAATAACTAGTGCCTCAAAAGTGCTCACTTTATCGTGATCAGCTCATGTAAGCGCTCGTAAAATACAAACTACAGCAGTCGGTGACGTTTCTTCATGCAAAAGAAAGTCCTTGCAAAACATAATGTCTCTAAACGGTATCCATTCCAAGGTGGAAGCAAATATGAACATTCCCAGCGACTGGCTTGTCGGTTCACAGTATCTCTAGCAACCATTTGGCTATATGATGCTACTATGGATATTGTGATCCGAAAAGCCAGCCGCTTGCTTTGATTGTGCCGCTGGAAATATTTATATCTGCTGTCACCTTTGAATGGGTGAAATATACATCAATATTTTCAAGGTAAACCGCAACAGGCTCAGGATAATTATGAGGCCGACGGCAGGACATTATTAAAAGAAATCACTACAAGCTTTCGCAGTAACACATTGCAATGCAAATAATTAACAAGAAAGACGCCGAAGCCTAAAACTTTTCACATGTATCGCCCAAGGAACTGGTTGTCTTGCTTACCATTAACAAATGCCACGTCTCCAATGTTGCGAAAAACGCTTCACAGCCCGTACCTCCTTCCGGAATATTTGCTCGGTACACTGACGAAACTGTAAAAAATGTCCTTATATTCAAGTACATTTTCCCCAGAAATATACAATCAGTGTACGGAAACGCAGTCAGTAAAGTTTAAAAACTGAGCTGAGCTCCGTAAATACAAAATACGGAAACTCGTAGTAGTTTCGAAAATGAACTACACCGAGTCCACACAAAGCTTTCCTCCTCTCTGCGACAGTAAGGATATCACCGCCATTTAAATTTTCATTCAAATACAAAGAAATGGTAGCAGCAGACACTTGAAATAGTGACACGTAAAACACAAATATTATAAAAATCTTAGTTACATATGTCACATATAAAATAACAACATACTTACAAACAACCTTGTCACCAGGACGGGTTAGATGGATGGCAAGAGTTGCAGACTCTATAAAAAAAATTTGTAGTAGTGTTCAAATCGTTCTCCATAGTAAACTATTGTAAGGTTTTTAAAATTTTTCCATACACATTAATACATACGCAAAACAAAAATTGAAGTTAGTTTTCGTAGTCTTTTTTATTTTATTTCCAAGTACAAGAAAACTAAAAAAAATTATAGAATATTTACGGATTCAAGGAACGTTCTGCGAAATTCAGGGAAAGCCCGTTGTCGAAAAAAAAAAGTCCCTAATTTAACGAAGATATTTTCATAAAGGTGGATCGGGATATGTATGTATCAACAAAGTAATGTATCACCATGTATGTAAACAATTGTTTACTCACGGCAATTTGTTCAGCAATGGTATCCTTCATATATAACTGTCTGACCTCAAGTTACGGGAGCAGTCGCGGCCTCCGCAAATTAATACATAATTACGGTAGCATAACTTCAGAGAGACTGTGATACGTTGGCAGTATGCTACGCAGAAAATTTACGAAGAGGGAGATGTCTGGTCGACAATGATTTTTTTGCAATATTTTATGAGCAGCATTCGGTTACAGAGTATACTTAGGAATAATGGCTGTTCACGATAAAGTGAGCACTTTCGAAATCAACCATTGACAAATACCACTACTCCAACCTACATAACATTTTAAAGGGAGCATTAAGTAGAATGCGGTCATTAAAGTTGGTATCGATGAAGGGAAAGAAGTCCCATGTCTTAAAGCTGAATTTAAAATGTTAAGTGAATATTTGTGAAAAATGTAGTCATTTATTTTTATTTACTTTTTTAAAGGTATCAAAGTGTAGTAATTAGAAGATTTGTAAAATGTTTGCTTTACTAATAATTTCATAATTTTATTTGACATACTAATGAATAAAGTGATAAGGCCCGTGGCATTGTTAATTTTACATGTGGCGGAATAATACACCAAGTTTATACACGTAGATCTTAAACAGGGCTTTCGAAGTGCTCAGTTTACCACGAACAGCCTCTACGGAGGTCAAACAGACGCTTATACCGCGAACTCCAGCTGCACACACCATAAAAATGGCGTCACTAGCCAACTGGTAGCCAAATCACTGAGGAACATCACTATTATGATGTGATCAGGCCTTAGGTGGCGGCCTGCCCGATCACACCTTCAAACATTGAACCAAGGCACGAGCATGATTGCCATAATCACCTCGTGATGGCAGTTATAGAAACCCCCTCCACCGCCCAGGAATTGGCGCCAAATATGTTAAACAACGCGCCCCATATAGGCCGGCGTAACAAAGGACGCGGCTTAACCGCCTACCAGAAACAGCCTCTGGTGTCGTGAATAGGGTGGGGACTTTCCAGATAGCATCACAATAATAGTGGCATGTGGTAATTAATCATAACGATGCAAATTGGCATAAGGATATTCCATTTAACCTCCCCCGACTAATAATCACGTACTTTGATATTGTATGATCATCATGTTCAATAAACCCCATCATTAAACGTTTGCCTCTACCAAATCATGCTTCATTATTCAACTCTCTTATCTCCTTTCACGTATGAATTAACCATAAGTCGAATGTATAACATTACACAACACGTAGTAGGCAACGAAAAGTAAGGCCATTGTCAGAGCCTCGCGCAACAAATCCTTCGTTTCATCTCTTGAGCTTCAATAAGGCTCGATGTAAAGTATCTATTTCGTATTTCGTACTCGTATCATACAAACGTCGAAAGATTGCTTTTGTTGTTCTTTATAAATATTACTGCAGCAATCACGTCTGCAGCTGCACATATCGTAAAGTACTACAAAGTAGTGTGTAAATAAATGTTAAAATATCTTCCCGGCTAACTGATCGATCGTACTGGAACAGTATTTTCAAGAGTTCCCATCAGTAGTCAAATACTCATGAATGTACATTAAAGCATTCAAACATAGTTACTTCATTTCTTTTTGTCCGAAAAATAAAAAGCAACGTAACGCAAATCAGTGAAAATTAACATACCCACATGGATGACCATTTGACCTTGCTGGAACAGTTCTTCCTTTCTAGTTATGATGTTCCATTCCTTTAAGAGTGTTGGCCACGAACAAAAGGCGTTATTTCGTTATTATACTACACACTCTTCCTCTTTGTAGACATTTTCAGTAGTTATTATTTCCTCGCAAACAAATTTGAGCGCATAGTTTTCGCATAAGTACATATCAAAGTCAAATACATAAATAGTGAAATCTATCTTACGTACGTAAATAAGATCATTCACACTGAACATTAGGAAATTCTTACATAATTTTTATTTGTGCCTGCCCCTCAATTTTCTGGAAAATAACTTTTGCTAAACATACCTGAAAATTAATGAATACAAGAACTTTGAGTAGTCATTTTAAATCTTCGGCAATAGATTGATTTGTTTCGTGTGTACATGAAAAAACAGTCAAATTTTGATATTGACATTTCATTTCGCAAAAGACATAATAACTAAAAAAAGTTTAATGGAGAACTGGTAGTTACAGATTATGTTTTCCGGGGCTAGCGTCCTTGACATTTGCTTTATAATCATATTACATTTATGCATTTCCTCGTGCCCTACTCCTTTATTTTCTCATGTTGGTTGGGCTTATACAACAAATACAATAAGCTGTAGACGCTATAGCTGCACAATGGCTTGACTGTTTACAAGATCAGTTGTTTACTGTGGTGGCATAGGAGTAGAAGTCATGGACAAGCGCCTCTTCAAAGGAACTGAAATGCCACTTCGTATCTGTGAGCTTCATTATTCCATGATTCGATACAGACAAGCAATAAAACGGTAAGGTTTTATAGTTGCGCCTCCAGAAGTGTATCATGATAATTTTCGGGAAAGAGATATGTTGTGTTGGAAATACTTTGCTGTGCATTAAGATATGCTGTCACAGACTGCTTCCAATATTTCTCTTTCTCTGTATTTGCGCAAGAAGGATAAATTTGGAATTAACAATTAATCATGGTTAGTTCGTAAACCGCCATGTACTTTTGAAGATTTGTATGTGCATTCAACGTGGCATTCTGGTAGTATGCACGTATTATATATTTGGGTTCGTAGTCTTTTGAGCTTGACATATTTACGGTAGCGCTAAAATATATATTATACCTCATACATCGGGAACTACCGTACGGATTCCCGCCGGATTTTCGTAACATTAGTGTAAGTTAGGCCACCTAATCTCACATTTATTTTCTAAACGGTAGTATTATAAAAATGTTGGGCTCGTGTACCGAAAAGGTAAAAACTAATTAATTTTATTTATTATATTATTATTATGTGAAACATTAAAAAAAAACTCATTCTAAGCGTTTTTATTTCTGACATTTTATAAAATTGCACAAACAAAATACAACATTAAAAATCATGTTTATAGTTCCACTCACACTATTCCACTAAATTTAGCACACAATAATTGCTATTGTGGGCTACCGAAAAATTTTTATTTATACAATATATTCCGGATGTTTATTTAATAAATGATAGGGACTTACAAACTTTGTTACTCTGTAATAACTAGCGAATCACTAGAATTATTTTTAAAAACTTGTGTACTATCAGCACTATCACGAGCATCGTGTTCGCTTCTTTTCTATCTTCTTTAACCCAGCCTTATTTAAAGATAGTGCTTCTTGAAAAACAAACTCTTTATTGAATACAACAGCATGTTCCTTATAGAGTCTCAAACAATTTTGAATACATATTTTACGATCTCGGTATATATATAAACTGATCTCAATAACAATGAATTAATAAATTACAATTTTTTCCCAAAATTGTGGTTCTATTATACTTAGTGTTAATTAATTTTAACTGTGGAATCATTAACAATTTTTTAATCTTGTGGAGTGCGCTTGCAGTACTTAGCATATTTATTGACTTCCTCTTAATAGGGTATGCGGGAATACAGCGTACCCTTAGCAATAAATCTAAATAGGATAACTCAGCAAAGACTAGAACGAGTCCCATCAAATCGGGTATGTAAGAAGTAACATGAAGGACTTCTCAAAATATAATAGAGCAGACATATATTTTAATGGTAGACTTAGTCTTTAAGTGTTACGTCTTTATTTCCGAAATTTTTCAACCCTCAACAACATTTTTTATCATAATTTCCTTTGACATTTACTGGTGGTTATTTTGAAAATGAGATTGTTTTAAACTGTTCGAGGCTATTTCATATCTCACGAACCATAAACCGATCTGAATCAAAATTTCTAAGCTTAAAGTTCACACTATAAGCATTTCCTTACTCCCAGCCGACTGCAAACAAACCATGTTCGCAATCGTATTTTGTGTTCGAAGGCGACGGAACTTTAAAATGATATTTACTATATCATATCTTGGGAACTACTCAAACGATAAACGCCAATTTTAACATACAAGTAATGATATGGTAATCCTCTCTAAATGTGCGTGAGTTGTCAAATACTATTTTTTTCAGAATCATTGCAATACTATTATTATATAGTATTCCATAGCTGCCAAATCATTTCATTTCAATAAATGCAGTCAAATTTGCTAAAGCGGCATCATCTACTACGACTATTAAATGGGACACTCACTGTAAATTTCATTCGTCATTTTGAGACACTGAAATCTGATAAATAAATCTCTTTCACCAGAGCTAGAGAAATACTCAGTTGATTCCCACCAAATTAGCCATCCAAATAGTGTTCTAGCAACCCAACCTAATCATGTGCAAGTTCAGAATGCATGAAAAAAAAAAAAAAAAAAAAAAAAAACGATGGCCTTATTAACATTTAGAGTAAGAATGCCGTATCCATAAAAGGATTTTAACTACTTCGAACAAAGTTATTATTCTCATAGTATCCACACACTGCTACCATTAAAATTCTTAATGCATTGCTACTTTGGTTAGTCCGTTTGTGAAGTACGAAACCAACAAGTAAATATACAGAATTTTTATTTAAATTATTAAGTAATTACTAGAGGCCAATTTGCTGTTTTCTAAGAAGTTTTCTGGTTAAAATGCAGTTTTTACATGCAATATCTGCGGAACAATAACACCAATGTAAACCCAAGGTGATATACTGGTTATTTAATTTGTCTGCATTAAAGACACGAAGTTCCCTTGTTCAAAGAAGTCACCTGAATTTTTTACCTATTCGGATTCTTAATTGTATAACTTCTCAATCGTTTGCCATCACATCTGCATGCAAACAGGTTTACGGTAGGCTAGCTAACATTTTTATAAGATAATTCTTTTTTTTTTTTAGTATGGTACAAGTTTTATACTAATAAACCTCTTTCAGACATTCTTGATGTGACGACCTATCTTCTACGGGCACTAAATTTAATATATTATAGCTTCAATCGCCCATTATTATGGAAGATAGCACTATCCAAACATCTCAAAAATTCTTCCTATCAGGTCATTTTAAAACACGTAGTCTTTAACATTTGAGTGCTGAATAAACTTTAACTGCCTACATAAATGAAAGAAAGGAGCTAAATAGTTACACCTTAACTTCTTGTATATATGTGTTCAGCTTGGTTAGCGTGAATTTCGCCCTCTGGTTAGCCTGCCTGGACAACAACGGAGCAATCAATTAAATTAAATTTAAAAGCGCTATGGATATTATTACATGTATTTAATTAATATTTTTAATTATTGTTCACATTTCCTGCGGTTCAGTAAAATATTTCAAATTCCGTAGTGTAATGTGAGAGTACAAAATTTTCGTTCACAATTCAAACATCTTAAAGGATCTTCCGAAATTCTCAATTCGAATGAGCCCTGACAATTTATATTCTCTCAGACAATCTAAAGATCTAAAGAGATTTAAAAAGAACAGAACTTAGTATTGAAAAAAAATTGTTTCATTTAATAATTGCATTTTATTTCAAATTGAGACTATTAAAATTATAAAATTAAAGTATTTTTTATTTTATAGACTGTCAAAAACATTCACTAAACTGTTTGTCTTCAATATTTCAAATTATCTTTAATATTGAATGCACATATATGAAACATATGAAAACTATTTATTTGAGAAATTATGATGTGTAATTTACATAGCCGTCACAGTTATTTAGTTACATTTCTCACACATTTATAAATTAGTGTGACTTTTAAGATCAAACTATTTATATTGCCTGTATATGCCTTAATATATGCATAATAATACAAACATATTGTAGACATTCGCAGAGTTATTGAAGATGTCTATTTGGAGACAAAAATAAGGAGTGCTCTTACGAATTAGACATATTTATAGAAGCTTACACTTCAAAAGTGAAATGCTAACCGCGTCGCTTTTCGAAGTTTCGGGATAACTCGCTTTTCCTACTGCCCGTTTGGTACAGAATGAAAGCCCACGTGACTTGGGAAGTTTAATAAGCAGAGACGACATTCGTCTTGAAATTACTACATCGCCAGGTCATGCTTCAGGCAGACTCCTTCCTATCTTCGTCACAGTCGATTGCAGTAGCGTTAATTAAGTTGGAGTGTAGTTTGAGTTTCTAATACCGCACACGTTGGATTTGCGAGCAGAATGTGGTAAGTTTCCCAAGCCTCTTCCCTTCACAACAACAGGTTTAACCTAATTACTTGTACAGGGAACGACAGCTTTTCTAGTCTGGTGCAACTTATTGCTGCAAGGACAATGCGCATTGTAATAAAACAAGAGTAAATAAGTACGTGTGGTCCGTGCGAGTCGTAACTTCGCCAGGGCAATATTTTTCTTAAGTGTTCATATATTAAAAATAATAAATGAATATTTTATTAGATTGTAATAAGATTTGTGTTTACACTTTTTTCGGGTGTGTTAACTTCCAAGTGACTGCAAAAAAATTATCACATTACTTTTATACCTGGCATTAGATATACATACCGATATGTATAAATGCGACTGGCATGCTATTTTGTAAACAGCTAGTGTTATGTTGGCCTAGTATCATAATGTAGTTTTTAAAATAAGAAGTTATTAGTTTACGAAGCAAAATTGTTCTTTCTCAGTTCTCAACAATATTGTGAATTATCAGCCACAAAGAATTATGCAGTTCTAAAAGTTGTTAAAATTATACTTATTCCAAAAATTGATTTTTACAGTACTTTAAGTCTCATTTTTACTTTTGCATCAAGATTAATTTTCATTTGAATTCATGTAACAATTTTTTTGCGATAACTTTAATTTGAAATGATGATATACCATGTTTCAATGTCCAGCTAGTTGCAAGGGAAATCATTACACTATTAACATTTCCTCATATTCTCGGAAATGTCTATGACAATTTCCAGTTAATATTGATAAATGTGAGCAAGCAGAAAGACTTTACTCGGCTCCAGGCATAAATATAAGGACCTCCCCGTATTTGCTACACCTCTGGATTTCGGAAACGAGCAATGACGAGGACATAAGAATTATTCTTCATTGCTGTGATCAGAAAAATTATTGTTTCTGGAGCATTTAAGATATTAACGCCTTTTCCTTCAGAATAAAAATGATGCACGAACCACTTGTAAATTATAAGCGCCATTTAAATTAAAGTTAATGTACATCGGAGGTAATTCTGAGATAATGTTACACAAATGTTCAATGTGATGAGCTGTAAATTATCTGTGCGTGTTATTTTAACATTTTTAATCGAATTTTATACTCATTAGAACACCCGTATTACTAATGTATTTTTTTCGTAAACGCTACATATGAACTAGAAAAACAGTAAAATTGAATGGGAAATTTACGGAGACATTCCGTGAATTATAGGAAAGTTGGAAAACTAATTTTACGCCAATTTACGAAAAATTTTGTTGCACTTTTTACTATACCAGTACATGTTCGTTATTACACGTAAGTGTTTTTCCAACAGTGTGACACTAGTTCACGAAAATAATATTTCCACTAGAGGTAAAAGAAATCAGTCTTCCATTGACAACTGTTCCTAAGTGGTACCTGCCTTTTTTTGTAGACAGTCGCATCACGGGTTAGATTCCATGAGGAATAGCATACAAAACGTCATGTAATTTGTCTTAGTTCCTCGTAATGAAGCTTGACAGTAATATATTAATATTTTTATTTTCTACTAAGCACACATTTAAAAAACTACAAAATCTTTTAAACAATATGGCCAAAGAAAGCTGTACATAAAATTGAAAAATAAATATTCAGACTGAGATCTGATAAGTTAAAATATGCCTTGATCCGTACAAACGTACGCTTTAATAAGCATTTATTATCAGTAAATAGGTCATATTAAGCTAATAGTGCTGAGTATTCACAAGGTGCATCAAATTCAACCAGATATTTTAAAAACTATGAATGCCTCTAATTGCTTAAGACGATGTTATTAAGGCTATGATTTAAAGCACATAAATATGTTTGTTTACTTAAGACGATACTCAAGGCAGTTACCGAGACGGCGCCTGTAAATGAAATACTAGCCGAGGTAGAAACCGGTCATGTGTGGGAGAAATATCAAATTTGCCTGTTGCGAGGAAACGATTTTCGTTTTTGAAATAGGAAGGCATAAATTGACTTCGCGAGCCAATTAAAGTGACAATATTGATACGATTGCTTATTTTGTCACATGATAAGCTAATTAATTTAAGACATCCGTGTCCATATATTAATTAATTTAAATTATTCACTAACTAGTATAGATTACCTGTAGTAATGATACACGCGAGTGAAAAGTAGTTATCTGTTTTCGCGAACGTTTTAGCAAAATATTTGTCGTTTAACAATTACCCAGTGTTGTTTAATAACAGTACCGATGTCATTAATTACTTGTATTGTCATGGTGATATTTACTTGTTTTTGAAGTTTACACACATTGCTTTACCTGAGACTTGCCGATGTACATAATACAAATAGGGCGAAAATTTATGTAATGTAGGCCTATTTATATAGGTATGTGGATTAGAGAGTTTTGGACAGCTATTAACATTGGAGTCTTGAGAGCCAATGAGTGTGAAATGAAGTGAGTGTGTAACAATACCGGAATTCAAATGCGGAGGAAACGGGAGACCCTGAAAAAACCCACCATCAAGCGGCATCGTCCGGCACGATTCCAACGAGCGAAAATCCGGGAGCTGCCCCTCCGGTAATTGTGCCCGGTTCACCCTGGTGAAGGTGAGCACTTTACCTGCTGTGCCACCACGGCCCCTTATACATAGGTGAGCGAAGCTTATATGCAGACAATGAGAGCTGAGTGTGGCTGCTTCATAACGTGGTAAGGTAGGCCTATATTTCTGAACCATTGGAAGAACGAGCTGGCTTCAAAATGTTTATTCATCTTCAAATGTTATACAAAAGAACACAGATCGCAATATTTTGATTAGAGTGAATGATGATTGGTTGACGAAATAAATTGTTTCGTGAAGAAAGAGAAAACATTGGTTAAGATTTTTAGGGCAAAATTGCAGAAGACGGCCCTCATTTTGCTTAAGCAGTATGGTAAAGTTCTACTTAAGGGCTGTCGCGAGATCTGTAGTTCTAAATAAATCAACGAAAATTCAGCTAGCGTGGGTGGAGAGAATATAATAACCATGTATTATTATTATTATTATGTATTATTATTTAATTTCTGTAGAAAAACCATATTTATGACAAATATTAAAAAATGCTCCAGAAATCCTAGCAACAGATATTGGTCAAATAAAAAGGATAACTCAGTTAAAATATTTGGGGGAAATAATTCAGGAAAATGGTTTGGAAAAATTCACGGAAGATGAAAAGATACGCAAGATGTAAGGAGCATATGGCATAACCACGAATATCTACAGCATAAAATGTTTATCCAAAAATCTTAAAATACAGCACTACGTCACAGTACTTAAACCGGAATGTCTTTACGCAAGTGAATGTCTAGTACTGAATTACAAGTTGCATATATTATAAGTACTGGAAAGAAGAATTAAACGTAAAATACTAAGCGCACTAAAAACTACAGAATTCTGGAAATTAAGAAGTAATGATGAAATATATCGCTACATAGAAAACATAACAGAAACAATACGGAAGATATGATTGCTATTTTTTGGACATTTATATAGAATGGATGGCAACAGGGTAACCAAACGGATCTTCAAATATATTTGGAACAAGAAATCAACAACAATCTGGATTCAGGAAGTTAAAAAAGATTTGAAAAGAAACAATATAAGCGAAGGAGAAGCAACAGAAAGACAAATTTTTAAGAAAAAAGTGTTAAAAATGGAAGAAATCCATGACAGGAAGCATGAGAAAACAGGCACAAAATGATCCGAGGAGAGGAAAAAGATACATAGTGAGAAGATGAAGGAGTACTGGAGGTATAAGAAGGAACAACAAAGGACGAAGAATTTAAATTGGCTCGTGGTCCCTAGAAGACCCTAACAGAAGAAGAAGAAGAATGTATAACACGTCAAAAGTTTAGAAATTTGGAATACAAACGCTGAACGCTTCAGCATGGCCTCTTTCCAGGTGAGTTTATTTCCATCGACTACTGAGAGCAGCAGCCTTCTTATGACAATTGATCATCTTTACTGTTTTAATATTGCATTTACTTTTTTTAATGAGGTATCGCATTTTATAAAGTTAGTGATCATTACAGAAAAATAAGCATTTAATTAAAATGTGTAATTAAATTAATGATTATATTATGCAATTACTATAGGAAAATAATATAATAATTTTAAAAATCCCATGCTACACCAAATAACAGAATTTCCGGTTTCATATTTTTTTTTCCTTTTGTTGTTATGGATAAATAAAATTTGAGCGTTCAGAAATACCTACGATAGTTATCAAAACATTACTTCTTTTATAAATTCTTGCAGTGGGATATTCATATATTATCTGAACTACATTCGTACATAAAGAAGTCAATAGAAAAATCATATTTCTGTAAACATTAACTTGTTATGATGGATGATACATTTTATTTATTTATATATGTAACGAATAACGCTCTTCCGATTTGCAGTATCTCAGGGACGGGCAAGTAACCAGTGCGAGTAGCTTCCAAACCAGCTCCGTCTTTCTGGAAGGTTGGCGAAGTATTTATGTTCCTTAAGGAAGTCAGTAGACCCACCCGGGCACAGCGTAGTTCGTGCGCCAACATATGCGTTTCAGGCGGACTCCGGAAGCATGACGTCAGAGCGGCGCGTGTGCGTGGAAACTTCGCCGCTTTTGTTACCATGTTTTGGCGAGCACTCGAGAACTAGGTCATCAGCGCCCGCAGGCGTGAACAGAGATGGAGATGTCGCAGCGACGCAAGTACAAACCCCGGGGAAAGAGTGCAGCACGAGAAATACCACCGAGTAGGCAACGTCCGCCACGTTTATCACTTGTATACATTGTAAAAAAAATTTGAGGTGAAATTCTCTTACATGCAAATGAACCTAATTGCCTCTACGTGTAAGGTTAAATTACCTCTTAAATGTAGAGCAAATTTACATAACAAGTAAAGAACTTTTCCCTAATCGTACGGAAAGTACTTGACAAAGTGGGGGAAAATCCCATACAAGTAAGGGAATATCAACTATATTGTAAAATAAATGATTTTTAAAAACATCCCGAAATACTAGTACCGTTAATATTTTTATTACCTATGCTCTCTGACGAATAGTAACCGAAACATTGACTCTAAAATCCTCGACACTTGCTGGGGGGGTGGATGCGAACTACGGCCCTCCATAACTATAGATCCATGCGGAATCCATTACACCACGACTATACCATGACAGTGTCAGTGAATATGCGTGTGAGATATTTTTCCTTCCACCTGTCGTCCCACTTAGCTGTTGAGAGAATGCTGCAGAGAATCACATGTCGTAAGGTAATTTTCACATCCGTTTATTAGCTTTTCCACCGCTATGTACTTGAATTTTACTTCAGAGTGCGATAATTGTATGTTACATATAAAGAGCCATGTTGAACAGCTTGTATGACTTATAAATAAATATTAATTTTAAGGTAATATTATATAAAACACAATTATTAAATAGTTACAAATGGACGAGGTGATCCACACGTCGTAAGGTAATTTTCACATCCATGTATGGGATTTTCCACTACTATGTATGTGAATTTTACTCCAGAGTGCGGAAAAAATTGTACCTTACCAGTTAGGAAAACTATATTTTCCGCACAAGTTTGCGAATATTACCTTACACTTGTAAAGTAATTTTCCCGTAAAAGACAAAATACAAGTTACCAATATGTTCGTGAACGTAGTGACTGTGACGGTACGTTCAAGAAAATTCAAATCCAATAATTTTGTTTCGAATCAATGCACATTGGATATTATATTTCAGACTGTCATTTGTTGTTACAGCCGTAAAACTTCAATTCCCCTTATGCAAACAAAATCATTGCGAGGTACCTTGCTTTGTCACAGAAACGTACACTGCAGATAGTTTATGTTCTCATAAATGTGGGACTAACTCGCTACGAATTTTAAACAAAGTAGCTGTAGGAATGTTGTCAAATAGTTCCAGAATTTATCTGTGAAATATTATTGTAATCTATGAAGTGATAAACGAAAGGATTACAGAAGATAATTTTAAAAAATTGCCTTTTTTTATAACATTCTGAAGTTTTCCGAAACTACTGAGTATTTTATAAACAGACATTTGTTCGATACCACCTATGTGGTTACAGGTGTATAGTTTTTCGCACTAATAAAATTCTATCTTTCACCGCTTTCAAAATGACTTTCTCTGTTTGCAAAGATCTTGGTTCACCACTTTTCTCCCGTGAAAATAATGGAACACAAGATTTTAAGAGGAATGATTTGACTGCTTCTGAAGGGATGAAATTTGGGAAAACAAATTTTGAAATGTTTTTACCTGTTAACGATAATAGTATCCATATCCACATCCATCAATACCTGATAGAAACATCACTATGAAAAGAACTATTCGCGAATGAATGGCTTTTTTTTTGGTATTATAAAACCATACATTAAAGACAGCCAAGCCTTCATTCAGGCCAGAAAATAAAACCAAAAACGTAATGGAAACTATTGTTATTCCGTATTTCCAGGATCTTTCCGAAGAAATAAGGCAATTGAGCGACAAAAATTAAATACGGATAGACTGACACTCAAAATCCACATTAAAAAGCTTGATTACAAAGTGAAATATAAAACGGAAAATTACAAACCGAGGACGGTGTTTATCGGATCCCTTGAGAATGTGACTGTATGCACACTTGAAGTCTGAATCTACGATTTCAATCAGTAGAATTGTCTTACTGTATCTTCAGTTAATGTGGCGTTATTTACTCGGTAATCAGTGGAATACACTCTCTCCACACGAACTGTCAACAACCCCGTCTACCACGCACCTCCTTCCTGCCATCACATCTTTCCGTTTCACTGGTCCACCCTGTAATATACATCGGTGTCTACAGGCACCTTGCACAAATTTGAACTTCGTCCGAGCCTCTATTGTGAAGTGATGATTAGAAACGATGGTTGCTTTGCGAAGATGCCAGCGTTTGAAGCGGTTCACCCAGTCTGCTTGTGTCCACAACGTTTATGTACACTTGTATTGCTGAAGATGTATGCTGTTTTCAGAACAATGCGATATTTGTTAAAAAGGATTAGAAATTTCATGTGTTTACAAGTACGATAGACGAAATACAGACCAATGGATATGAATTTTTGTTATGTGTATGTTCACTCCTCAGTAGACACACATTATTTCCACGCCAGCCAAGAGTTCGTGATTCTCTTATGGAGAAAATAGGAGTTTTCTTTCGCATAAATTTCACAGGATGGCGAAGAACATGAACGAAAATGTCCAGGTAGGATATAGAAACCGATTATAAATTGCCCGTTCCCGAAAGGGGGGATGGGGAGAGAAATTTGAAATTTGCGTTCCGCTATCGATGTTGCTCGGTTTTTCAGGAGATATCATATTTGTATCCGTGACTGTGGCAGATGCTAGCACCGCCAGCAGCCTACTGTAGCTGCAAATCACACTCAAAAACGGAAAGAGAAAAAATCATTTATTCACAGCCAATCTCAACATCTCAAATCAGTGAAAATGGCTCCAATGAGAATAAGTGGAATATAAATGGTTGTTTCTGGAAACAAATTCACTAAGTATTCGAGTTACCTTTTCAAATGTTATTATCAAAAGCCGAATCTACTTTTTAAAACACAATATATTTGGTCTGTCATTCGTTTACATGTTGATTACGAATTTATCTGTTTGTGAAAATATTTAATTAGAAACGTATTACGTACGATCACTAAGAGAGAAGTCGAAAACTGTACTGTATCACCGAGGGGGTCGTGGTGGCTGAGTGGTTAGCATGCTCACCTCCTCCGAAGACGAACCGGGTTCAATCCCCGGCTGGGTGGCTCCCGGATTTTCGCATGTGGGAATCAAGCCAGTCGATGCCGCTGGTCGGTGAGTTTTCTCGGGGATCTCCCTTATATCCCGCCCTCTAATTCCGGCGCTGCTCCATACTCTACTCAATCACCATCATTGGCTCTCAAGACCTTGCTGTTAAGATCCACCAAAATATCTTCACTCACTCACTATATCACCGAGGGACAAGCTGCACAGTTTGTTAACACGTTAGTGAGCAATGCCACGTATTCGGTGAGTGAAGAAAAACGGGTGTATTTTCACTGAATTTGACAGATAAATTGCTTGGAAGTAACTGTTAGGTCGGCCAGACGCCTTATTCTGATTTAAACACAGATATTCTCACTGAACCAGGTTTTGAGTGCGTTAAAGAGCGTTCAGAAGTCGAAAACTATTTCTTCATCTTTGAAATATCTTTTTAGTATAAATAGTTGTCTGAAAAAAAAGTATGACACTGACGGAAGTTACTTTTCAAAAACGAATAAAGAATATCTAAACTAATTTTAGCCTTATAAATTGTCTCGTACAGACTTCGAAATTGGAAAAACAATAATTTTTGAGGTTACAGCTCAAAATAATTGCGTATAATCAGAATTTCACGACGAAAGTTTTTCTTAGATATACCTTACGCTATTCGCCATAATTTCCATCTTAATATTTGAATTACAACCTTAAGTCGAAATAGCTAGGAGTTAAACACCTACTGCAAGTGTGCCATGGATCTAACCTTACATAAATTGCAACATAAGATTTCTGTAACTTCAGTTTGAATTAAACTTTTTGTTATTTTGTTATAACAAAATTTTGAAATTTGTAAGAATCAAGATTTAACAAATTAATTCACATAATTATGCTAAACTAAAAACAAGTTTTTTTCGAATTATGCGGTAGTTTCGTTAGTATTTCTGTTTATATTGTGTCACGAAATCATTAAACACACACTCAGGAACAATAAATTTTGGCTATCGAACAACCTTAACAACACATACTTGTGAACAGCGGGGGTAGCTGATAAAATTCGCCAGAGAACCTCGGAGTATAACGTTCTACGCTTCTTCACATGCACTCAAATATTTCAAAGAATTCGTGGTTCTTGAGGTAATTTAGGCGTAGTTATCACGTAGCGAGGAAGTTAGAAGTGCGATATCTGGTGAACGAACCGCAGCGCGACTCAGTTTACAAGCTGTGACGCAATGCTTCAGAGCTCACATTATTCCAAATTTTTTACTGTCGTACTTTCTGTGTATAGATACACTTCCCCTACCCCCCACCCCTCGTCTAGTATTCCGCTGGTGCTCCATTCTCACCTCATTTCACCACCACCGGCGCTCGAGTCCTTACTATTAAAATACATCCAAATCCTCTTCACTCAACAGTTCTGGTTATAAAGATGTGACTGTAAACTTTAACATAAATTTGGTTTTAAAAAACTTCGTCTGGTTTATGTGCTACTTCAGAACGGTTAAAAGTAGGAAATATTCCCTTGCCATTTGTATACGCGCTAAGCTCGTAATCCACTTCAGTATCCTGTTTTAATACCGGAGATATTTATAAGGTGTTAAGAGCGTACAGCAAGGTGTGATAATTTGTATTTACAAGTATACGGATTACAACGATTTAAAGATATAATTAAAACTTCCATCTCCATCAAGCAACATATCAGTGGCATAGCAAACATCCAAAATATTTAATTTTACAGAGTTATAATGCTACTGTATAAAATTTTTACGAAACATAAATTGAAGGCGTTTGTGTCAGTGTAATTTTAATAAACAATAGGGTTAACAAATATTTTCATGGGTTATTTTAATCGATTTACAAATTAAGTGTGTTTAATTGTAGCAATGTTTTCTGAAAAAATGGAAGAACGAATGTAAATCTTGTTTCTCTAAAACCGGGATTCTAAATATGGGCGATATTTCCTGTTGTGGAGGCGTGAAAATATTTTAGGCGATATGTAATAAAACTTCTCAAAAAGAAATTAATAGGGAAAGAAGTATTATAAAACAACAACGTAGGCAGTGAACTCTGACCAAAGGTTTGTCTTATTCCTGGAACAAACAAAACAATTGATACTTTAACTCATTACACGTTTCATGATTTGGCCAACAAACACCATTTGACAAACTGCTCCCATAGTCAAAGGTTTCGAATTATTTGTTCGACACAGTGTATATATTTATCTCATTCTTCCATACGAGCTTTTGCTTTTTTCCAAACACTGCACAAGGATTTACAGTATATACAAAACTGCTTGACCATCACCAGCTGTGCATGCAAAATTAAATGTTCTAATAGCAATTATATGCTAAGGTTCAAAACTTGACATATTGTTTTACGGAACTGTACGACCTTACACAATAGTACAGGGGGGCCTAATCTAAAACAATCAGATCTAGCTTTATAAAGCTCTAAAGGGGTACTAACAAATGCAATTTATAAAACAGATATATATATTTATATTAGATTTTATGGTTAAGTTATAAAATAATTTTATAGAAGATAGGGTAGAAATTTAAATAATCTCGCCTTCTAGCTACGACATTCAGTATTCGCGTACAAGGTAAAACTATGGAAGTGTTGCTGTTTTTACATTAGTGTAGTGCGTTAGTTTTATTTGCAAGCAGTGGCAGGAAGCCAGAGCGTCATTCTGCTGGAACACACAGAAACTAAAAGGCTCCACTTAATGAAGTCCCAATTTACGTGTTGAAGTTTCCTTGCCTCGGCTAGCTCCTAGTTTAATATTATGACCTACATTTAACCCCTCGTTACACTTACCACATTTATTACAAGTTGATACACTCGTCAGGAAACTCACCAAAAGCTAGTAAAACTTACATATGGAAACACCGAAAAATCCAAAACAATCCTCTAGCCACTAAAAAAAAAACTACGTGAGATTATAACGATGGCAGCTCTTTGCAATGTATTTTATTATTGAAAATTAAATTTAGACATAACTCCAAACCGCTAGTATACATTTTTTAAAACTAAATTTTTATTCAACTAATATCCAGCCAACATTCTTACATGAAGAGAATTATATTGAAAGCTTGTCTGAAATAACGATAGTTTAAATTTCTCTAAACTTTACTTGTAAATGATCAGACGAGCGACGGAACGACACTAGCCTTCAATTAATACATTAACTAGCTCTTCTAATAACAATATATATTTTTTACGTCAAGTATCTCAAATGCATTTGTAGGTGAAATTCAGTTACAATAGAGCAAAAGTAATATGATTCTTTTGAAAGGATGAAAGCGTATCTCAAGATGTAAATGGACTTAGATGCAGATCACGTGATGTCTGTAACCGGATACAATAATATTTTTATTGCATCCTCATAGCAAAATTCAGCTCAGTCTTGTAGTTCCGCTGCCGTAGAAACTTATTTTCTTAAAGTCTTCACTAATGATAAGCTCACGGGCTTAATTGTACTGAGTCAAGTTCGTGCCACTTCATAAAAAGAATATTTATTCGCGGAAGACCAAATTCTACTAATCTAATCGCGGAGTAGCCCGACACAGACCTCTTCTTTGCTTAAATTTTCCGAAACGTTTCTTGTTTCCCCAAATTCTGCCTGATTTTCGAATAGGGACTCGCGAATGAACAAAAACTAATTAAAATTCCTAGCTTAACAATCACTTATGAATAATCTTCAGCCCTATCATCCAACATATCTTCCTTCAAACATTCCAGAATCATAAAACTAATTTGCTACAGTACATATATTCAAATTATAGGCTGTAATTGGCTCGAAAGTGTCGTCCCACGCCCCAAACAAACAAAAGGTTAGTAATATCTAAATCAAAGAAAAAATTTATAATTCTTTAAACCTAAACATATCCTTCAAATGTCTCTCACAGTTATGAAGTTTAATTGAAAGTTTACAATTGTGTAGGAAGATAAAACAAAATGCAGATAAACAATAACAATTATCCATATGTTAAACTGCCCACTAAAATATATCATCCCTGGGCTAAGCAAATTTGCCCGGACAAAACAGTGCTCTAGGGTCTCTGCAGACGTGGTATGTCTTATATGCGGGACAAGGAAACGACTTCATTGCAGAGCGGTCTCGGAGCGTGTTCGATACTTCTCCTGGTCCATGTAGTCCTTTTAGAGCAAATTTGTTCAAGCGGTGGGTGAAGAAGTGTATATATGAATGCTTTGATGTAGTCGTGTTCGTCACTCGGCCGACTACGGTGTATGAAGACAGTTGAACTCTACGTGCTCCCTCCTCCGCCCCTCTCTCCATCTTTCTCTGTCTCTCTATGCTGCCCCCTCTGCTCTTCCTTCTCTCCTCTGGATAACCTAAACGAGTACAATACATCGGTGTCATTAAATAAAATAATTTTCTTTGTATATATTTTATGTGAAAACCGGAAAGGTGGCTGACTGAATATTTATTGCAACATTTATCCCCCGTTTTTTGTGATTTTCACTTTACATATTAGTACTAATGATCTAGCTAAAATCTTTTCTGATAACGCAATAAATAAATAATAATTATCTCTGCTGTGTGCTTCATAGCTTTTATCGTATCAAAATTTTCTTTCTGTAGATCGTTATGTCAATTCTTACTATGATGTGTACAAAACAACCTGGTCAACTAGTGTGGCCAACAGTTTAAATCTAGCAATTCTGATGAAGTCGTGATAATACAATATCAATATAAATGAAGAGATGCCAGCCAGGTTTGCATTAAAATACGTTCTTTTATAATTATAAGTCATTATATATTCATATACAAATTTATTTATTTGAAATGTTATCAGTCAGCCGTGAGCAATACGAAAATTGACGTGCGTGTGAGAGTGCACGCACTGCTTTAAATACTGCAACAGTTTTGACTTATTGGTTTTTTGCTCTGTGGCTATTCAAAAACAGCGTAAAATTTCCCAATCATGATATTTGTTAATAATATATGTATAATGATGCATATATGTGCTTGCGACATTGAAACCAGAAATGAGAACCTGGCAAATTTAATCATGGTAGCTTTCCCTTCGTGTTATTCTGATACTACGCAAACGTTAAGAGCCTCTCCTTTCGAATTTCCTTTCCTATGAGTAACATGGCACTAAAAGTGTTCTCATGACATCAGCTGGTGAGTTATTAGGTTGAATTCGATATGAATATTACTGTTTTAATCATATCTGCCTGTAAAGAATGCACACGAAAGCCAATGACCGGCCACGAGTGGAAGGCGGTGTAAGGCAGTAAAAGTCCGGTCACTAACGTGGTGACGGCGGGCGTCTTCTCCAGACGTCGTTGTATTCTCGCCGACGCTCCAGCAGGACGAGTGGAGGGTGAAGGTTAGTAGAGGGGGATGGGTGGTTCTGGGCCATTGTTCGCGCGAGCCCTGGTCCCACGCGCGAGGGTGCTGACGGGCGCTCTCGACATCGTCGAGACCGAACCACTTGCGCGAGCGCGGGCTTTGTCTTCATCCCCCTCCTGGCGGTCATTGTGTGTCACGTTCGGCTTGTGCCCTATTGCCATCCACCCTCTTTTCCTCCCTCTCCCTCCTTCGTTCACCCCAGATAAAAGCCTACCCTTAATTCGCTTCTCCCGCCCCCATTCCTTCTCCGGCCTGTAAAATCTCCACGGCACTGCAGATCGAGTTTGAATCCTGGGTAAATCCATTTTCACTTCTTGCTATAGTGCCTTGTAGTTTTTCGTTGAGTCCCTTTTAATGTTGCTTTCAAGGAAAATACTTAATTATGGAACTTTGTTTTTTACAACAAAAATCGGAAAATGGAACTAGCGCCTTACATTTCATTTGAAAACTTTGTCCTTCGATTTCGTATTCATTACGTCTTAAAAGTTCAGAACATCCATCGCTCTTACAATTAGTACCATGTTATTTGTGGTAATGAGTACATAATAATAATTTCATATGAAATATCATAGTGATGCTAAGATTCATATAAAATCTCTAGTAAATATTTCAATAATGAAACGACAGTAATCATCTTGAGACAGGGTCTAAAAATTATTGACAGCCCCCCGCCCCAGCAACCGACCAACCTCCTTTTACTGCCGCGGTTGGCTGCGCTCAGCACGTGGTATCGGTCGGCGCTTCACCTTCTACGCAACACGTAACCCGACTACATCGAATTTTCCACTTCTAAGCTTGTTCCTAAAATCTGTAAAGACCTGCAAATTCATGGTGAATAATGGTGCAAACGTATACAAATATAAAGACTGACTATTAAACGTGTCCCACGATGGTGCTGCGAAGACGTTTTCTTGCATGGGTAAGGAAAAACGGCGTCTGACACGGAATTTCATACACACACGTCTGGTTCGGCCGCGGACTTCATCGTCACTGTCTCGCCTAACTGCTTGAGTCCACGCCTCTCCACCAGGAGTGCTGCTAGCGAGCGGAGTGTTGGAGCACCGCACTGAGTGAAGTGGCGACTGGCGTGACGTCATTTCCGGCAGAAGAAGCTTGCAACGTAGATTATTTCAAAATGTCATGGAATAATTTAGAAATATCCTTGTACAGGGATTGGTTGTTAATGTAGTTTTTCGGCTATATATAATTTGAGTGCTGGCTCATTCGGGAAAAATGGCAGCCCCGAGTCTTCAGTGAAAATATAAGTAGACAGAAAACATTCAGAGATAATGGTATTAATTATGGCCCGTCAGGATGATAGTAGGGACATTCGGACATACTTTACGTCCGGTGACAGAATTTGTAGGCGCCATAAGCACGCTTGAAAACACGAATGTGTGCTACTTTCAAAGTTCATCGTAAAGTAGGCAATTATTGTTAAATATATATATATATATATATATATATATATATATATATATATAATCGTGTTTGAAGAGTTTTGAGCAAACAGATTAAATATGTACCATAAGATCAATGGAATTTTTATGGTAAAATTTTGTAAACTTTTAAAAATTCTCACATGAGAGTAATAGCAAAAATAATTTCAATGTGAATTTCGGCCGTATAGAAGACAAATTATGATGCTCATTCTCTAGCATGTTTAAAACTTTTATGTAATATTTCTAAAGGAGTTTTTTGCAAGATTTAGCATGGCAAGAGTAATTTGCAAAATTACAAAATGTCTTTTGAGATGACATTTTGTCATATGGGAGAAATGTAAAAGTACTATCCAGTCAAAAGTTGATAAAATAAATTTTACTTTGAGAGAAAATGAAATGTAGTCTTTTGGACTGCACGGAAAAATATTTCTTACAATGGGCTGCTATTCTGACATGAATACATATTTAAAATTGCAAACATAGTGGAAGGCAATTGGAAAAATTCGACAGCAAAATTGGAGAATAGAGTTTGGTATTGCAGCTCCGAATCAATCGTCTACATTCAAAATTCAATTACACCATTCGATTTCCAAAGGATCAAAGAATATGTTACGTTGAGTGAGGACTGTAAAACATTACGCGGGAGGGGGGGGGGCGCAATTTGGGTTAGTTTCACCATGTCTCATAAATTACGGGTAGTATAACTTTTGACTACGAAAAACTACGACGCACGTTTGAGTTTCAATCGACAGCTCTCGTCAAGATCAATAAATTACTTGTATAAAAACATTTGTGTGGTGTGGTCATGGTGAAATTGTATGCTTTTAATGTAAAAATTTTAAGAAAACTTAAGAAAATTTCGACCTATACTCGTCAATAAGTGAATTCAAAATACAGAAATCGTATACGGTTGTTAAGGGCATCTCAAAGCAATCCAGTGATACCCATAAAACCGCATATTATCGAGTGAGGCGGTGCCGGGAACGTAAGAAGAACATCAAGGCGTCCGAGCGCGTTAACGTAGACATATTCAAGCAAAATAACCGCCGTGTCTCTAACAGAGCTAAACCCTATTTCTAAAGTAAATGCAGCTTATATAAGCCATCGAGTAAAGATATACTCTAGAGTGACCATGGGATAGGAAAAAGTCTGACCAGTTTTATGTGTTAGTTCCGCTAATGATCCAGAGGAGCTCTAGTGCTCTTGACATCATCCACGCGGTGTTGACAGTTCGGCAGCCGGTAAAAGTATGTTATAACCCTGGCCTCGGCTCACCCACATCTTCGTTCAAGTTATGCTAAAGTCGAGCCCGTCACACGCGAGTTACCAACGTTCGTTGCAGCTGTGATTACCAACCTCATGATTATGAGTTTGCGGAAATTTGCAGCGATATCAACTACTATTTGGTTTTATTTACCTCTGCGAAAATGAATTTTCATAAATATATAACGGTCATTGTATTGAATTCTAATATATTATTTTACTATAGTTTAGACGTTCATGATAAAATACGAGTACTGTTAGCACTTAAAATTAAACGTCATATTAATCATGAATGACGTCATACATCATAGTTAACTTTTCATTCCGTTCTTATGTGAAAGGAAATGGACAGGTGTGGAGAAAAAAGATATGTTAGACGCACGACGGTCTACAATTGAACGCAATGTTTACAGTTTGGGGTTGTGATCTACTACTAATACATATATATATATATATATATATATATATATATATATATATATATATATATATATATATATATATAGACACACACACATATTAACGTGGATTTCTAGGGTCGGACACAGCCTTAAGTAACAGCCTTAATAAATAAGTATGCCTGTCGGAATGTATCACGTCTCGAGCTGAATGGGGTATGCATATATATATATATATATATATATATATATATATATATATATATATATGCATACCCCATTCAGCTCGAGACGTGATACATTCCGACAGGCATACTTATTTATTTACATCCCTTACAGTAACTAGTTAACTTATAAGATTCTGATCAAGCATTTTGACAGAAAACACATACTGAATATGTGCTGGAACGAAGGCACAGAGATTTAGAATTATCAATCCGTTTAGGAGCTGTAGCTGAAAAGCGCATAACAATTAAAGTGTTCTTATTGACTAATCATATACATTTATGCAAGAAAGGAATGAATATATATTTGTGTCAGTAAACGCATTTATCTATTAAGTATCATTCGAACTGGTAACAACTAGAGGTAAATTCCTTTTGAACACTAATATTTATATTCATAAAAAATTTAATGTCGGATTTCGATATAACGTTTTCACTCATCCTTACCTGCCGTCTGAAAACATTGGTAATGTTCTCAATGCTCTGCATATTAACTATAAATTCAATACCACGCTTGGTTTATAACATATTACGAAGAAAACTGGCTCTTCTAGATAATTAAATGTTAAAGAACATAGATTGTTAAGAACTTTGTTCAGCGGCGTTTTTCGAAAGTTAATGCCTCCATTCCATTCTTTATAAAAATAAATATTATGAATAATAATTATGAACTACTTATAAATCGCTTCTCAAAATAGTAGCTTATGGGCTGTAAGGACGCGAGACGTACACACATTCGTTTCGCCGTATACGTGCGTGTGTCATTTCCCGAAACATGTAAAACATTTACGTGCGTAGACCAATGCGAATGCTGTATGAGAGTGCATCTCATTAAGCAGAAAACTTTATGCACACTGTTGGTGCGCCACTGATCTGTGGTACGGGAGGCTCTGGGTTCGAATCCCGGGTTAAGGCATGGGTGTTGATTTAAGTTCAGTTAAATGTTAGTCTGCAATCCGTCCCCTGCTAAGCTTTTCTACATGAAACCGGGGGACGTAAAAAGCCCTTTACAATTACAATAACAACTTACGCATAATGCGGTAAAAGGACATTAATGATCACGCATAACGCTCAACCCTAACATATGTTTGTTTTAAAGCGACAATACAATGTCGTCTCTGTAAGATCTAGGCTTACAATAATGATGTGCATTAGTGAATATTGCTTGAAAAGTTGGCAGCGGTGTGTATTTATATCTACACGAGTGTAACACAGCACACCTTTGTATATTCTTAACTGAAATATTGGACTCGTAACAGTGCGAAAAACATTGCCACTGAAGTGTTTAATTAGTAGTGTTAGCACTAACTAACGCGTGAAAACTGCATATAACAAAGAGACACGCAATATTATACTTCAGACCACGTACATTACAAAATATAACTATTTCTACACTAAATATCGGTTGAATGTAATGACAAGGTGCCAATCACTAATATTTAAGTTAAGGCCGTGTCCGAAAGGACAAATTCGTTATTATGTAATGTCATTTCGTAGGTTTCAGTCAGTACGTTGTCGATAATCACTTGCTGAGAACTCGCGGTAATACATTCATACATTTACAGTTGATATTTGTTTCATATAAATTAAATGTTAAAATGGACGTAATATTTCTACACTCATTATTGGAATTATGCGAATATGTTAATAAACAAGAAATAATATAATATCCAATAACGACTTAAAATAAAACATGTGTTGCGAAATATATATACAAAGCACAATACTTACTTGGTTTTAAAAACATATCTAGTGTATTTTATGACCAGTTATTTGTTTTAAAAGACGTTTGAAGAACGCATTCGCGCATGTGTTTTGAATGTCAAAACCCACATGGCGCTGATTTTGTCATTCTGTACTTTTGCTAGCATTCGCTATATACAAAATACGAAATATCAATTTACCAAATACACACAATGTTTGTAAACGAAACAGGGTCACGTGATCATTTTGTCAATACGGCCTACGTTTACAATACAAAACTAATGAATTTATAATTGTGCAGTACGCGCTTATCTGGCACACGGAAACACGTCTTCTGTATTTGCAGTTTCCCATTAAAGTTTAATTCTTAATTTCAGCTAATGGAAAAAGGCAGCAAGCCTGTCATGTTTACTTTTGTTTCTAACATAACCTCGTATAAAACAATCATATTGAAGCAGATCATATTTCAAAACCGACATTTGCCATCAGAATAACTTATTAATTGTGAGAAAATATAACAGTCAACATGTACACACACACGCTTTTATGTAATATTGTTGTATACTTACATTAATGTAAATAACTGCTTCCTGCCAACAACACCGACTGCTCTGAACTGATTGGTCGAAGCCTCGAAATATTTCCTAAATATATAAAATGTAACTATTTCTTTCAATGCTTAAGGAAATCCCAACAACGCACATGAACTGATAAGATCCACTGGGGACCAAAACATAAGATAACACACATTCGTGTATTCTTCACACATCTTAAAGCATAATATAATGCTTAGATCTATCTATTGTAAACCCACCTTTACTACAGACGTCGCAGCGTTCGCTGCATTACGGTGTGCAGATGTGTTTAAACGTAGTCGAATAAATACATTTATTTGTTCATGGTGTACAGTTGTTACCAAGAATAACATAAAAAAAATCAAATATCCTGACTGACTGTGTCAAACGCTTTTCGTGTATTCTGGAATGTCTGTCGTCTCCTAGCCTATAGATGCATAGTGGCAGCAATATTGCGAACACTATGTAAAAATTGGAATGCTTTGTGACCGTAGGACATACGTGTATGTTAACTTATAATTTTCTTTTCCTAAAAGTAGAAATGTTCTGAGTGCCCCATGTTTAGTTGAATGAATAAATAATTTTGTCCTTAATGACCACTCATTTTGTTTGCACGATTATACTATACTAACGAAATATATTTTATGACAAGTAATATCTTCCTCATAACAAGGAGTGTTAATTCATACAGCTAGTGCTAATTCTATACGTTTATCGTGGGTATTTTCTCCTTTTTACTGCAATTTCCCTACCATTAAATAATGTTAATTTGCAATATGTTACAAAAATACTAGCAGTATGTCGTGTATCATATTTGCAAAAAAGTTTTTCTTCCGATATTTAAAAATGATTTAAGACGTTTCTAGTGCCTAAATTCTGCGAGAGGCGAGAGTCGTTTAAGCCGGCCTTGCACGATTTCGAATTTCTGCTACTTTATGTTATACTAAGGGGAACAACAGAAGGCATAAAAGTTTCTATATCAGAAGGGAAGAAAGAACACATCCGTTCATACCCACACGTTACCTAAAGTGCTAATAGAATCTTATATATGGCAGGCAAAACAACTCGCATGGGACAGGGAAACACATGCAGCCAAATTTTATGTGTAGGTGCTTTGTGGTGCATCCACAACGTACGACGATTTTTTTTTCCCCACAGACTGCATTGGTTTAGCTTTTAACGCACGAGAACTATTAATGTATGGAAAATGATATGAGTAACGGCACTGTTTATTATTGAAAACAAGGTACTGCATTCACATGTATGTACGACAGGCATTTACGCCACTCATTAAAACATTGGCATATTATTTAATCAAGGGGTAGCTAGGAATGTTCCCGGAGGGGGGGGGAAGGGAAGAGGGGAGGAAATATTTCATATTTCTATTTTCGAACAAAATACAAAGCTGTATTATTACATATTTTAGTTACATAATTATTTATAATAAATCGGTTCATGTAAATATATGGAACCACGAAATGCTATAAACATTCTTCACGTTCAAGGAAGATCATATATTCCTCGGATTAAAATAAAATTCTACTCGTAATTTTGTTTTCAACTTTTATTTTCATTTCGGTGGGGAGATATGTCTTAATATATAGCCTCCCGTACCCCCCCCCCCCCCCCCCCCCCCGTCCCAGCAACTCACGACCCAACCCCCACTCTCGATTCGCCACTGTTTTTTTAAATGTGTATCGTTAATGAACACAATAATTAATCATGTGCTCTCTCCGTAATTGAACACGCTGTTACGGTTATATGGCCAAAAGAAGACAAACTGTTACAATATTAAACTTATGGCTTTCATGTTTGCCTGTTAACATTACTCACACTTTACAGTTCAAATTATCAACTTTAATGGACCAATCGATGTGATTAGATAACAACCACTGCTCGTCAATTGTACTTACGCATTATTACCTTCAGACAAAGATATTCTGTAAATAAATATTTCTAACAATAAAATACGTTGTATACAGCCATAATGTATCACATAAAAATCTCTTCGCCCGTCGGAGATTTTAACTCCAAAACATGCAATTTTGTGGGGCAGACATGCGCACTAACTAACTGAGCTACACAAACCACTTGCAGTGCACACGTGTGATAAGGTATATATGGCACGTAAATCCCCAGTTATCGCGTATTTTATAAAGTTGTGTTTATTCTTTTATTATGACCATGTGAGTAATATACAACGTTTACCGTTACTTATGCATATATATTAAGTTTCATTTTGTTCATACATATGTTTTACAGAACTTGTAATCTTTTCATAAACGGACATAAAAGATTTCAGTTAGGAACTGGTGTGACCGCAAGCTTGTCTGTCCCAGCTTGTGGATACAGCAGGTATTCAGAACACTTTCTACTCTTGTGGCGTTGGGACTGGAGGGACAGAGATGGAGTATAAGTGAGAGAGAGAGAGAGAGAGTATATGTCAATGTAGCAACACTGCCGACATCCCCTACGCTCACGCCACGAAAATGGATAAGCGCGACGTGGTGTTCATCCCTCTAACTACAGCTGGAGTGGTCAGAAAATTTAACCTGGGGAAGTCCACTCTAGGTATATCTTTACTGAATGTTTGAACTACATGAGACATGTTTAAGAAACAAATGGTTTTCTGCTACGCGCAAAGTTTTCGCCATTTTGGATGGCACTTTAAAGAAATTTTATTGGACCTAAAAATTAATGGAATCAGAGATTGGTTTTGCCACTATATTTTTAAAGAAACATTGAGAAGAGGTTTGTCAAAGGTTGTCAAACTTTTTCAATGTTAGTATGAAAATAAACGATACATATCATTTTCGAGTGCCTCAAAATTTCAGACATATATTGATTTGCAGTCAAAATTATAGTGACTAAAAGTGACTGTAGGTTGTATGTAATTTTAATGACTCGTGGATAAGCACGTTTGCATAGGCATATCACTTTCATGTGGCGAGAAGGCTGAACTGCCAACACATCTAGCACAATACTCAACATTGCTATATTATTGAGCGTATTCATTCAGTTCTGAAGAGCCTAGGTGTTCACTTTGTAGTTGAAATTACCCCGTAGTTAGTTTCTGCGTATAGCCGGATAGTGAAAATATTGTTTCCCCTATCCTAATCAGAGTGTACCAAAATGTCTAAATACGTTTACATGACACTGTGAAACTTTGGGGCATATCAGAATGGAAAGAAGTGATACTAAGACATAATTATCACTAAATATATTTCAAACAGCGTATGTTGATTGCATATTTAAACAAATTTAAGCAAATCCGCAGGCGGATTGCCACTCAATTTGTTCCTCCCGGTGGCCTGGAAATAAGGGAAAATTTTCTATAATTTTGCTAATATTTGTGTAATAACAGCTATATAATTGTTGTAAACTATCAAAAGTAAAAAAAAAACTCTTTTATCTACACTAATTGGTGACAGAACAATACCTTATTAATAAAAGTCTAGACAACACGAAAATTCCAACGTGAAACCAAATACACCACTATTACACAAATGATTTAATGTACATATTAAGACATTAACTTTTATTTCATGTATTGAAATCGTTAACTCTGTTCAAGCACATAACTCAGGTAACTTAATTTAATTGATTTGTAAGACGCTTGCCATGAGTTAGGCCAATGTATTTTGGAACATCGCTTGTGCATGTTCGGTTAAAAGACAAGAGATTTCAGGAGAGCACGAATAAACTTAATGACAAAATTAAATATTGTAATTCGGAACACAAAGTGTACTTTGTTTATTAGTCGATATATGTAAGAAATCCTTATTAACGTGAGCAAGACAGGAATGGTTCTGTACTTCGGTTGGTTACTAATGACCTTCGCTCCATCCAGTTCTGGTACGCTACCATGAGCACAAAAATGTTGGAAGCAGTTACTTCATGTATTCTTATTGTTAGTTAAAAAATTCAAATCAAATTCTTGAAGAAAAATTAACAACTTACGTTAAGGCGAACACATATTGATATATTTTCAGTGATCCTTGGAGTTAATAAGAAAAAAGTAGATCTTCGTCCTAATATCTGGCAATGTGTGCAGTTTTCAAATGAATCACAATAGAAACTGATTTATATCTGACATACTAAATTAAAGGTATTTATAATTAATTAGTTTTTTTAACTAATATTGGTACATAATCAATACATTAAACGACATATACGTCAGATCGTACGAAATTATCCATTTAACTGCGAATTATGTTTGACAATGTCGTAAGGCCCCGTTGTGACTTCACTACGTGTTTAGCTATGAGGCATGACTGCTTTACTGACATTTCTTCTTAAGTGTATATTTAACAATGAGAGATCCGATAAGCGGACGATAAGTATCCTGGTATTATTTTTATGGTACCCGCTAAAAGCACCATATTACGAAGAGATGGGCTTTTCTGGCATAACCCAGTAGTCACTTCTGAGAATATAAATTACCGGAGAGTTGGACAATGGCTTAGAACAATGGGATGGGAACAGCCTAAATGAGAAGGGAACGGTAAGTATGGAACTCTTATCACTGTGTTAGGAGTTTTCACGTGTTAATCCCAGTGCCACAGAGCGTCTAAACTTCTAAGTGACGCATGGACTTAACAGATGACAACTTTCTTTAACGGCTTGCCTTCAGTATGGATAGCCGAAAATATTTTAAGCTCATCATGTTAAATTAATGACTGCGGTATTTGTTCGACTCCCTTCATGTTAGATTATATTTTTCAACACACTTATGTAGTATTGATTACGTCACCTGATATAGGCCTGTACCGAATGGTTACATTGACCATTCCTGCAAAGTACTTAGAGTTATTTATAATTTTTATACTTATATATAAAGCTGGGAGGTTTTTTGTTTGAAATAAAACACTGCATATATTTTTTACTCAACATTTATGTTTCACATTATAAAATATACATGTTTATTGATCGTCGACGTTCACCGCTCGATGTCCGCCTCGACGAGGAATTGAAGGGGGCAGGGATTCACCGCCACATGAAACTGGCGATGACCAATGACTCATTTTATGTAGCCCGTCTCCTAAAGTTCTTCAATAATTGAAACTTTATCATTGGTGTGCAGTAATTTTCAATAATTTGCGAAGCAAGCAGTTGCTGCAACCTGTCCACCACCTCGTTCGGGTCGTCCCAGAATATATAGTAGATGTTCTTGCCGTCGTCTATCTTCTTCATACCTTCGCCGCTTTCAATGCTAGGCCACTAAAGAGGTCTGAGAGTTCGATTTTTTTGTGATCTTCGTTGGTATAAACACCAGTCTCGGGATCGTTGTCTTGGTAAAGGACATGAATGAGTTCGAGCGAAGTCTTGTATTCCCGGAGGTCGGATTCTGTAAATTCCTTGGGCTCCTTCCAAAATAGAAGTTCGCATAGTCCGGGGATTCCACGTACTGTGTAATTGCCAACTCGGATGCTCCCACCTGGTATAAAATCTATTTTAGGAGCTCCGAGAAACCATGCCTGTATACATCCCACATCGTATCATTATTAGGAGATGTGTACGATCGTAGCTACTGTCGAGCAAAAGCATTAAATTTCAGGGCTCTCTTCCGTACTTTCGTCTTGTGTGGCAATTCCGTATCCGATCCATTGTTCCTAATCTGACTGTACTTCATCATGCTTTCGTTTCTATAAAGCCTTTGCGGTATTGTCGATTTCGGACTTTACAGCTACAGGTGCTCCATAGCTCTCCCTGAGTACATCGAGATGATGAATAATGGGCTTAAAATTTTCTTAATTTGTAGGCTCATGAAATTTTTGCTCTCGTGGCGAGTAAATATTTGAGCAGACATACTGAATCACCTGATGTAGTTCACTGGCAATGTCCGCCATCATGCTGAATAAAAACTCTCAATGTCACTCTCTTTTATAGGTTTAGTCGCGAGTCTCCTCGAATATACTTTCGATCTTGCTCAGATGTTCGCTGTAATTTTGAATATCTATTTTCGTGACGAGGTGGGAAATCGATGTATCGAATGTACGTGTTATATATCCTTCCAGGTTTTTCAGATTCTCTTCATTTTGTGCAGATGCTTCATTCCATCAGTCAATAATTTGCCTTTGAACACTCATCACGTACTCGTCCACGGTCACCATATCGCGGACAATCTCTGTATTCACACACTCTATCCTCGCTCCGAGCTCGGACAGGTAGTTTCGAAAGAATGTGTTTTGTTCAGCTAACATTCTGCGCAGTTCCGAGATTATGTCATTAATAATTTCGTGGACGACATGGTTTGTAGCAGTATCCCCAGATTGTTCGGGTTCACCAACGTTTCGAATTATTCTTCTACCAGCATCAAAAATTTCATCATCTGCTGGCATGAGACAACCGCCATAATTGTCTTAATAATGGTGTATCTTGAGGCTACTCTGCTAGAATTTTGGGATGCTTTAACTCATTCTCGACAGCTGGCGATGGGCTGGTCGAACCAATGCCTGTACCTCGCATTATATAGGGACTAGTCCTTTACAATCGTAAGAAATCTATATTTCTCTTTCCAGCACAAGTCACATATATGTTTGAAATCCTATAGTGACGTAAATAGGTGTCGTCCATGCAAAACAGCACCAACACATTAGAATTATCGCAAAGCATCTGTCTGGATATGCGCGAATAATTATGGCCGAGGTACACACAGTCCACACATGCGGGCCTTCCCATGCTAAAGTATCCTTGAAAACAAGTTTGTTTCTCGCAGGCAATGTCTTCGAAGACCAATGGCGAGTTTCGCAGTGCTTCGTTTGGAGGTACGATGGCTTTGTTATCGCTGCAGGGGAAATAACCCATTCCTTCCAAAGCCTGCAGTACTCATGCCAATCTTCGGTATTTCGGTTACTGGAGTGATTTTAAGTACAGGAACATGTTCTGAAACCAGAGATCGTTATCTTCTTCCAGCAGGCTGAGTAGGACGTATGTCTTGCCCTAATTTGATGGTCCTGCGATGATACACATCAATGTATTCGGAAATAGGCTTCCATGCTATGATTCGTGAGAAATATCATTTTCGACATGAATAAGTATGGGTAGAGTAACATCTTGCATGATAATACATATATTACCACTGCAACTTACTGGTGGTGGTGGTGACAGTGGCAGCAGTGGTGGTGGTGGTGGTGGTGGTGGAGGAAATGGTTGTGTTGGCAGTGATGGTGGTGGAGGAAATGGTGGTGTTGGTGGTGGAGAACCAATGCTGCAAATTTTAGAATGTCTCTTTAAAGATCATTCCGATAAAACAACTTCTGGAAGAATTCGCACTGAAATGTCATATTGGAATACGGGATATGTCCATACTGTTGCAAGTCTAGAATGATACTGGAAAAAAATGTAAAAAATGGTCTTATTTATACTTTCCTCACTCAGTTCCCCACGATTTCTCGAAGAGGTAAGACCATAGCTGGAAGCGGGGTCGTCGATATGCTGATCAACAATATACCATTCGAGCTGCACATACCTGGATACAGGTTCTGTGGGCCAGGAATCAAGCTCGCTAAAAGGCTACCACACAACGAGGCAGGCATAAACGTCCTGGACGAGGCATGTACGCAGCATGACATCGCCTATTCCCAGCACAAGGATCTGCAAGCCAGACACCAGGCAGGCAAGGTACTTGCATAGAAGGTGGACGAAATAAGAAGATCATCGGGTTCCAGTCTCGCAGAAAAAAAAAAGCAATGTGGGGTATTTCCAACTTGATGAATGCCAAAGTG
Organism: Dryococelus australis; assembly: GCA_029891345.1. Taxonomy (NCBI): domain Eukaryota; kingdom Metazoa; phylum Arthropoda; class Insecta; order Phasmatodea; family Phasmatidae; genus Dryococelus; species Dryococelus australis. Next base: position 123,934,260 of record CM056998.1, read on the forward strand.
AAGATGGGTATGGGTGATAAGAGCAAAATAAATGCACAAGCGAAAAGAAAAAACAGTTACAAGAAGAAAAGCTGGCAAGTCCAAGAAATGTCTATTGGAGGATTTCTTCCATTGCTTTTGTCTGCACTCACAGCCCTTGGAGGCTTAATCGGAGCCATAAGTGGTATCACTCGAGCCGTCAACACAGCATCGAACGAACGGAAACAGTTGACCAAGGCAAATAGACACAATGCAAATATAAAAAATATCACCATGGGTAAAAAAAGGGCAAGGCCTTTACCTAAGACCATACCCAGTAGGAGGCAGAAGTGTGCAAAGCGATGCAGCAGAACGAAACAATAATGATATCTGTACCGAAACTAGCACTCACGAATGTGGATTTGGAACTGTTAGCACACAAATAGAAAATACCACATTTTTGCACAGTGTTTATAGAGATGGTTTGCCTGCTAAAACTAAGAGAGAAGAATTTGCCCTACTTAATCTGGATACGACAGCAGGGCCCGGCACGCACTGTGTAGCCTATGTAAAAAAGGGTAAACATGCAGACTATTATGATAGTTTTGGGATTTTGCATCCTCCACCCAAAATGCGCAAGTACGTGAAAAATTGTAAACTGACTTACATTTATGTAATGGAGCAATTGCCTAACAAGTGGAACTGCGGACATTTGTGCCTTCAATTCCTGGTTCGCTCTTACAAGTAATTGTATAAAAAGGCTACACACCACAAGGACACTATCAGTAATGTCGATAACGCTTATATTGACGTTTCGTAACTCTGAGCTGCGTGCGGTACATTTTCCGCCACTCGACCTGGAGGGGGAATGGAGCATAGGCCTTGTCGATTTTCAAACTTACAATCCGATACCGAACATTGATGAAAAAAAACTGCACACTATACCTCACAAAAGTGGTAATGTTTCCCATGAAGTTTTGCTGCCCATTGGCCAGTATGAAATAGATAATATTGCAAAGTACATTGAAGATTCGCTGACCCCGACATTGAATTCGAAATATGTGGGAATCCCAATACTCTGAAGAGTGTTATCAGATGCAACAAAAATATCGACTTTACTAAACTAGAAACTATTGGACCGATGCTGGGGTTCGAGCCATGCATCCATGAAGCTGGTAAAACACACATGTCATCTCAGCCTGAAAACATTTTACCTGTCAATGCGATACGAATAACCTGCAATTTGGCGAGCGGCACATGCCTCAATGGCAGGCCAAGCAATATGCTGCACAAATTTTCGCCTATGGTCCCTCCAGGTTATAAACTGGTCGTGGAACCACAAAGCATCATTTACATTCCAGTCGTCGAGAAGAGAGCACAAGAAGTGGTGATGACAGTCGTTGACCAGTGCGGAGAGTTGGTGAACTTTCGAAATGAAGAAATCACCCTACACCTTTTTTTGAGAAGATGGGTATAAGATTTACACCGATCAGAAGCTATAAAATAACATGTCATGCAAAACCTACAAAGAGAACATCGCAGGTCTCAAAGGTAATGGGGTCGATACAATGGGAGATTTTCTAAACTATGAAGAGCCAACCATTTTCGAAGACAGCATAACGAAGGTGGAACTTTATGCGTACCAGCCGTTCCTGATCCGGCCGTACGCACTACAATCGGAAAGTTGGATAGTGGTCCAACGCCAAGATATCTGCACTCTTCCTTGCCAGTCTGCCCTGCGAATCAGGGGAACTTTAACGATAGAAGATTGGTCCAATCTGGCATCGACGAAAATAACTAGTAATGAAATTCTTCACCTGATCGATCTTATTGCCTACTTTCTGAACGGCGTCGAGGTGGACCAGTTACGAGATGCGGGCATAACCTCAACGATTAAAAACTACCTTTCGCTCATGCCGAATGAGCTGCCTGCAGCCAAGATGGCAGGCTGGAACATCGAAGATGGCTATAGGGTATCCATTTATGTCGAAGGCGGGTTCGAAGTATATGTTCTGCTCCCCATGCTATTGGAATTTGCTGAAGACTACAAATGAATTATCTTCAATTAGAAGCAGGAGCTGGTGATAATTCTCACCAATACGCATTTGTATACAATCGTACATATGGGATATAACCTGCAGGTAGTCATCCTGGGCCTACAGTCTATCGAATGGATGCTGTCTCATGTGCAGTTGAGCACTGCAGAACACCTACACATGTTGCATAATGTAGAAGATGGTAGAAACATCGATGTGGCTTTCTGGTCGTGGAGTCAGGAGACATACCCCAGTTTGCCAGCAAGCCAGAAGATTAACTGGATGGTGAAGACTAGCTTTACTTCAGAGAAACCAAGGTACATCATTGTTAAGCTACAGACCGGGAGACAGCACAATGTAAGAGTGAGTGGTTCGCTGTTCGATACATGCCAAATAGAAAATGTAAAAATATTTTTGAATAGCGAAATCTACCCATACATAGAAATGGACACGAGCTTTCTAAATGGACAGTACCTGCTGGGATATTAGATGTACGCCCAATTCCAAACTGCATATTATGGAAGCACCCAATCTCCGATATTGAGAACTGATACATTCAAGAATTTGGCCCCGCTCATGGTATTCGATGTGGGTAAACAAGACGAGCATATTACCTCCAATGTGATCGACTGCAGGATCGAATTCACTACACATGGAAATATTTCTTCCAAAACGTATGCATCTTTCCTGATACTTCACGACTTGCTTGTATCTTACAATTACCGAGACCGAGACAGGACTGTCAAAATACTTCCATGAGCGCAGCTGACTGTTCGCACACCTTAACTATTTATTCGTCTTCAACCACCGCCAGCTTCAAGTGGTGATGTTTCCCTGCCCCCTTCAATTCCTGGGTTATCGAGTCAGACATCGAGACGGGAACATTGAATAAGATTAATAAATCTGTATATTTTATTATGTGTATAATAAATGTTATGTAAAAAAGATATGCTGCATTTTATTTCAAACAAAAAACTTCCCTGCTTTATATATAAGAAAAAAATAATAAATAACTAAGTATTTTGCAGGAATGGTCAATGTCACCATTCGGTATAGGCCTATATCATGTGACATAATCAATACTAGATATGTGTGTTGAATATTATAATCTAACATGGAGGGAGTCGAACTAAAGGAGTTATTGATGGAACAAAGGTGACTAATTGACCAATGAGAAACATTGGCTTGTGTCGACAGTGCAACCTTTAGTTTAAACACATAAACAAATATGGCTGTCACCTGGTGGCACATAGGATATGATATTTAATTTGGCTGTCGCATGAAGATGAGAGACAAACTATAAAACAAATTACAATAAAAAACATTGATGACTGCACCTAGCGAGATGGCTACCTCTCAAGATGGCAGCATCTAGTAATATATATTAACCAATGATGTACGAGAAAAACAAATATTACCACCTCGAGTAACATGTACACAAAGTTGGTGACCTCCAAAACCACATAAATAAAGATGGCTGCCTCCAATAGCATGTAAATAAACAATGGCAGTTAAGCGAAAGTGAGAGTCAATGTCAAGTAGTATTTAAAAAAATGACGAATGAATAAATCAAGATACCAGAGTGAGTATATGTGAGAGGAATGGAGGCGAGGGAGTCAGTCGTTTGCTGGATTCGAACAGAGGTGAGTAATTGATGATGCAGGGGGAAACCTCCATGGAAATGTAAGTTTTTTAAATAAACGTTTTTAAAACATTTTTTAATAAAAAATTTTAGGCAAAATTTTCAGGGAAATGGGGAAATTTTGAGGGGGAAAAAAGGAAAAATGACTCCCGAGGTTAAAACATTTATTTAAGAAATTTTATAAAAATTATTTTTAAAACAATTTTACTCATTTTAGCACTTTTTTTTTTTTTTTTTCCATTTTCAAGAGATATTTTGAACGATTTTTTAGTTAAATTTTTTTATAAAAAATTCTTGTAAATTTTTAAATAGATTATTTTTAACAAATTTTTATAACAATTTTTTTGTTATACATTTTTAAAGATTTTTTTTGGAATGTTTTGAAATTTTTTTTTGTTTTGGGGTCAGAGATCACCGGAATCAAGGTCAGGGTCAACATCATGGGTCAAAGATCGTGGTCAGGTCAATGACATCCAAAATGGTGAACGGTGACGTAAACATATGGCGGCCGGCCAGCTGCGGCTCCGATTCCCTAATGCCTTGCGCCAGAATCGGCATTATCATACTACTATTTTCCTTGCCTTTCTGTGCGTAAGCAAGGGTACGCCATTTTTAAAATGGCATCTGTTGACAAAAGAGTAAAAATTTAAACTTAATCTACATATGGTAAAGGTTCTGTTACATAATTTTTCATTTGCCACTTCTGTCTATAAAATTTGCAATGGACCATTTGTGTCAATGTAAAGCTATTCATTCTTTTGAAGCTTCGATACGGTGTTTCACAGTTTCCTTTAATGCCACATCAACCATACATTAATTCTTAGAAGCAGTAAACATTTAACTTCTAATATTATGTGACAGTAATAAATTTTACAATACATATGTGTTCAGTAACAACCTGTAGAATGTCTATGAAGTTGACAGCCAAGTTGATATTTATGTGAAACTATCCCATAGTTGTACATGAAGTTCAACATAATTATGGTCGGTACTCAAAACAATGTCACCAAGCAGTTAAACAATGACAATGAAGGTTTGGAAAAATACAAATATGCTCCATGGTACTTTCACAGCTAAATTTATGCATTACAGAAATTCTCCAAAATAAATTCTTCGCTTTCTCAAAAACACATTTTATTATACAACATGTTTCATGCACTGCAAAACTAATACATTTTATGTCTAGTACCGTTCGTAATACTCATAAAATGTAACATTGCAGTAGACATTATGACAAATTTATCTGCATCTACCACCTGTGGAAATATAATTATGTAGCTGGAAGATATATGACTAGAGTAGAGAAGACTGTCCATCATCTGTCGCACCCGACCAAAAATTGAGACGTCTATCGTCTTTCGACGCTTACAGAGAGGTGTGACGTCACATGAGCAATGCCAATCTTCTAGACACAATACCTCAGTTAGCATATAATCTCCCAGAGCTCCCCTGCATACGTGCACTATTAACGGCTGAACAAGAATGTTTGAAATCAACCTTTAAACAACTACTTGAAAATGTACGAATTTTATAGAAAAATTTCTGCAGCTATAGCTGCAACGTCTGCAGCGAATTAAGGAAATTATATTTTTACCTTTGGTTATTAATTAAATTGTATCAATAACACAAGTGAAGCAGCAATTTTTTTGGTTTTACATTTGCATGAGTAAAAATTTGTTGTTATAGTTTTAAAATTTTACTTTAATTTAGATTTATACATTTTTACAAGCCAGCTCAAGTTAATTTTTCCAAATGGAGGAAGAATACATAGTGGGCAGAACGACGAAAATAAGCGAGACCTTCGACGTGTTCAAATAACCACCATAAACTTTCAGCATAGGAAAACAAAGTGCGACCTTCTTTAGTATCGCTAACCACGGTTACTTTTCAACCACTGGAGTAACTTTCCCACACTTACATTTTATTTTGGTACCATTTGGCAAAGAGACAGAGAGTTGCAGCTTGGTATTTTATATTTTAAATAGTGTATATCCAATTCTGTCAGAGTACATTTGGTAGTGCACAGACATCTGAATTTAAGTACTTGTTTGCTTTTATTTATATGTGCAGTCCAACTCACTAGGGTAGATTAATTGCAGGTGAGAACTACGCTTCATGTAACACTTCTTTCTAAATAGGGCAAGTTCATTCATACACATCATGCTGCGAAAGAGCTAATAATATTATACAAAAACACAGTTAGACAAAGCGTACGTTACCAGTAAACATATAAGCAAATAGTTCAAGACATGATATAACTTTCGTACACCAACGCCATTGCTCAAATGACCCTCAGTAAATTATGTGGTCCGATTTCTTCGCGTAATAGGAAATCAAAAGCATCATACAGGCGATGTCTCTATTCGGCCGTTGTTTCCATATTAAAAACCTTACTTTCTATGTCTCGCACTATACATAGAAATTTGCACATAAATGTCTGTAAGTAAATCACAGCACAACTATAACTTTAGAAATATCTCAAGATTTTTGGCTTGAGTAGGGCATGTCTATTAGGCCCAATGTGTAATATATATTATCATAAAGTTTGCACATAATCCCCCGCATATATTATTAGCGGATTTCCTACACAGAAATCCATTGCCTGGAAACCCGGCCGCAAGAACCAATAATCTTGCGACGGATCGAACATCCTGAATGATGCTGTATATCAATACAAATAGTTCAGTTGTTGCAGATTCTTGTTTATTACTGGCAAATGACTACTGTTGACTACTGCCTACAATTTCAGACACTTATCGCAGCTCAGATTTCAATCACAGGTTCAGCAAGCAGTAAGTGGAAAGCAAATTTTATCCCAAGACGTTTTGCCTCAATTCAACATGGTGGTGTGACGATATCTTTGCAATGCTCAGATCATCCAATAATGCACATACGTTCGTAGGTGATTAGCAGTATGGCAAAGTATGTTCATGACAAGGATTCCAGGATCAGGCCCGAGCCTCTGGCCGCCATATTGGACTCTGCCATTTTGGAATTTTTCATACAAAATCTCTTGTTTTTAACAAAAAAATATCTTGTTTTTACCCTAAAATCACTTCAGAAATCAAATAATTTGCCCAGAAAATACTTCAGAAATCAATCATTTTACCCATAAATGACTTACTCCACTAACAAATTTCTCATTTTGCTCGGCTGCAAAAAAGGACTCCACCAGAAATGCCTTCAGTGGACTTTGGCCGCCATCTTGAAGTTCAAGTTTTTCCTTTAAAATAGACTACATTTCCTGTAATATTTCCCTTTTCCCTTTAAATGTCCGGTTTTCCCGTAAAAACGGCCATTTTCACCTTGAAATTAGTCTTTTCCTCAAAAGTTGCCCATAAAATTTACTTTCTTCCTTAAGAAACTCCAAAAAATGTATAATAAAAAAATTATTAAAATATTATAACAATTTCTATTCAAGAATTTTAGTTCCCGGCGACTATTTTTCCTTAACAATTTCAACCACGCAATCAAGAAAAATCACGATAAATAACAAAAATCTAATAAACTATTTTTTTTAAATTTAAATATAAGATAAAGATGGAGCAGATGGATACCGTATGAATGTAAAGTTGAAAATCTCGCATATCGGTTTATGAAACTTGATCATTAATACACAGTAAATGTAATGGATATTAGTATACTTGTCTACGAAAAGAAATGTATACAATTATAAAGAATTCTCATACAAACTATTAACTACAATTATCACTACAATAGTGTCTGTACGTCCCTAGCTATGAGGCAAAATGACACTAGCTGCTGGGCAAAAGGACACATGGCGTGAGGAATATGGAATACTTTGCCTTACAACTGTGATTCTTCTCGAACCTCACATTTGACGCATATGTTCTTAGTTAGCACAAACCAAAAATAGTAATTGTAAAAAGCATTTTCTTGCATAGTCAGAGGTTGAAAACTAGATCAGTGACAACACTGGTCGGTACTGGAACAACAGCTAGACACTGATCTACTTCACGGACGCAGATCCAGCCGTTAAAACAACTGAATGTTTCCAATTTTTCAGGCAGGCAGATTTACTCAAAATGCATCCCTCAGTTTGTTGATTTGAACGAAGCAGCCGTTCTTTGATCGGCCGAAGTTTTAGCGTCACTCTAGACTTTATGTATCTTAGCGTGGCCTCATTCAGTCTTATCCTAAGTCTAGGCGGGTCGTGACGCGTGTCACGAACCCGGTAGGGTTTCCATTGAAAGCAGCTAGGGAAAGCAATGCGAGTGCCGCAATCACATAAGAGACCACGAAGAAGCATACCGGGAAGGTAGCCAAGCACAGAAGAGGGTCTGTTGGGACTGTGAACCGTATAGTTAGATTAATTTAGTTCGCCTACCGTGAACAACCGAGTGATACCTATTGGACTGTATGATTCGTTGTACCCAGCCCGTAGGCTTAAAGTAAGGGAAGCCAAGGAAAGAGAGTGCCTCGCAGGTCACTATCTGCCGTCTTTTTCTATGTGCTTCAGTATTGTAGGTAACGCATGAGTTCATGATGTTTCTATGATAACAAGTAGCGTAATTTTTTAGATGGCTGCCGATTTATATTTTAGTGCATACTGCTACAGACACCATGTTCCTGAACCGACGCCAAGTGAACTTTGCTAACAGTAGAGCTTACAACCCCTGAGTATAAAGAGCCCTGTTCTCAGTCAGACTGGCGTGAGCTTTAACTAATTTTTGAGAAAGTAATTATAAATTTTAAAAGGGCTATTTATTATATATATATATATATATATATATATATATATATATATATATATATATATATCTTACAAGGCGTATATCACAGGGCGTTACTAATTCTATTACGGCCACGCAACAAGTACAAAAATATAGAACTATTTATACGTCGGGCAACAAACAAAGGGGTGAACTGTGGAGTGTTCCTCCGCCCAGTCCAAGATCCCTTAAACAGACCCCGCACGGGAGTGGATGGTGGCGCCCGGGTTACGGGCCGAAACTGGCTGGAGCGCAGCGGCTGTTGAAGTAGCAGAAGGTTCAATTTCATCGCACTGGTTGCACTTGGCCTCACTCCGCTTCCTCCGAGGCTTAAAGCTCTGCCTTAATTTCCCCCGGGGTCTCTCTGCGCCTTCTGACGTTGTCGCGCCCCCAGCAGCCCGGCCACCTCCATCAACTACGCGGTCTCGAGCAAAACACTTCCCCTCAGATCACATACAGTACTGCATGTAGAAGCTGTGACATATGGCTTCTCAACTACTTTACACCACTTTTAGAATTATTTTGACAAACTAAGCCTAATATTTTAAACATTACGATATATATATATATATATATATATATATATATCCTACACACTTTTCTCGAATTTCGCACACCAGTGTTCATACCAGAGGTAGACGTTTAAAAACCCAGCGCTTTTAATACTTGAGAGACTTGTAAAAGCAGTGGAACAACTATAATTTTAGCTAAAAACTTTATAATTTCATAGGAAATCCTATATTTTCGCTATATAAATCTCAACAAGAAAGACCTGCTCACAATGTTGCGTTATACTGAGTGACAATTTATCAGTTTTTTAGCTGAAGCCCTAGAAAAAATATGAATAATTTGACAACATTTATTACGAAAGGTTTTAACTTAAAAATGCGGAAATTTCAATTAGACGAAAAATAAAAGTTTTCTCCTTTAATTGGAATAAGTTTATACTTAACTAATGCTCATTTTATTACACTTTAAAAGAGTAGACAAAATTTTAACATGTACAAACATGAACTAAAATAAAATTATGCCACCAATGTTGATTGTATAGTTTTAAAAGGGTTTATTAACGTCCACTGGTCTTATACCTGAAGGCTTATCAGAGGACGGCTTACAAATGACCTTATGACCTAACTTAATATAACACGCATGCCTTACCCAGGATTCGAGCCCAGAGCCTTGCGCCCTGCAGACCGGCGGTGCACCAACCGACTGCATCACGGTAGGTTGGCACAAAAGTTGAGGCAATGAATGTGGAACTAATAAGAGAAAAAGGGGGGAAAAAAAAAAATGAAATAGTGAATTGTTGCGAACTCGAAAAGTTGAAACAATCAAACCGAGAAAATATAAACATTAAAAATAATACCAAACAATTTTGGAATTAAAGAAACCTACATGCTAGAATGTAAATATTTCCACTTTCAATAATGTAAAATCAATCCGTTTTATAACCTAATTTAAATTAAAACAATTTATTAAAATATATATTTAAAACTTTCATAGTTGAAATGTAATTGCTTATAGACTGAAACTATACTATTAATTAATCAAAATTGTCATTTAAGGTCATATAACAAAATATTAAAACTCAAAATAGATATGAATGTTATCTTTATTCTATTCTGTGGCTACCACATGGAAAGAAAGACTGAAAACATATCAAAATTTTAAATCGTTCTGTAAAATTATGATATAAATATTTTTAATTTTTTTTTTTTTAATAGTGACAAAGCACAAATCTCAATATAGTTCTCCGAATTCCATAACAATGTTTTAGTAGGATTTGAATAATTGTATAGGTTTTCAGTAAGATGTAACTAAATGTGGCAGAACAAAAAAATTTTCTTCAAACTGCCTTATCAAATACAACAAAATATAAAAGGCTTTTTTTTATTAATGTTAAAAACAATTTTCAAAATTATCTTTGTGAATTAAATCCTATTATTGCCAGGGAATGACTAGAACTTCATTAGAAGTTGGCTAACTTGGAATTCCCAGTAAAAGTTATATTATATCTGAAGTTGAACATTCGTAAAACTATCCTTTTATTTGTACTATTTTGATGAACAATAAATTATTTTCTCATTTAAAAAATAAAATAAAAAATACATACCCGTTGAATGATTTCAATTTAATAATAATGAAAACTCGCATCAATCTTCGATTAAAGATTTACATAGGCATTGGTCTTTCAAGAATAAAAAAGTAAGTGGCCAGGTTTATTTGCGATTGATGATTGAAACCATTAACAAGAAACGACGAACTAAAATAACGCACATATATATGTTTAAAAACAACATGGTTACAATTTTTTTTATAATTTATTAAACGTTAAGTTGGTAGGAAGGACTTGGAAGAAATAACTTTAGAAACAAACCCAAAAACTAATGCAACAGTAGTGAGACAGTGACAAATACACAGGTCGCTTACCTAGGACTTGACCAAGAAAACCTCGGTACTATACGATACCGTGCAATCCACTGCATTTCGGGGATCGGATTCGGAGCACCGAATTTCGGGTTTAATCAGTCCAAAGTATCAAATTATAGGGTTTACTGATTTAAAATATTTATAGAGCCATCATTCTGGAACTATGTGACTGAGCCATTGAAAATATATAAGTTAAAATGATCTGCTGTAGCACTACTTGTGTGAAGAATTTGGCGGAAACGGTTGTTTGGTCCAAGAGATATGGAACAAAAAATATAATTTTTAAATTGATTCTACCGTACAAATTGCCAGAAAAAGAGGCTCTATAAATGATGCTTCCAGTGTATACAGTCTACATAAAATGTTGGTCGAATTTGTTTAAATGGTTTAATGTATGGTAAACTTACCTTATTTATTTATGAAGTTGGCATTTTAACATCGTTGTCTGACCCATTTAAATCATGAATGTTTACTTGACTTTCTGAAGCATTTCTGGTGCGCACAATTTAGTACAAATTTATTTGAAATGTTCCAGTGTGATATTTGAGGGGAATCGGTTGATTGGTCCTAGAGACATGGCATAAAAACCCATAATTCTCATGGGGCGATCTTCATAAATGGATGATAAAAAATTAATGTAGTAGCAATTTCGATGATTGTGTACTGCCAATATACAAATATGTGTTAAAATGGACTACATAGTTTCGAATATAACGCTCACAAAACTAAAATTGTTTTATAGATGCCATTCTGGAAATAAGTCTCTCCTACTTAAAAATAATTACATTTCTTATTATGGTATACTACAGTATGACATATTCGCCACATTTTGTAAGAATGGGTTGATTGTTTCCCGAGATACGAAATAAGATCATTCTTTTTTATTGGTAGGGCTACCTTGCAAAATTGCAGAGAAATGAGGCTCCGCATAGGAAAAATTGATGGTTTTAATAGGTACTGCCACCATACAAAGTTTAGTTGGGCTTTGTTTCGCTAACAATATATACTGAGTTGAAATATGTATGTAGCCACCATTTTGAAAATAAGTGCCTGACTTACATAAAATATACTACTTTATTCCACCTGCTGCAGTACTATTTGTTTGCCAAATATGGAAGGAATATGGCAATTGACAGAAATGCTCTTTGTACATAGAGTTGATATTTGTAATATCTACTGCCAACATATAAAGTTTAATTGAAAATTTCTACATGGTTTGGACAATATAGATTTCTAAGCTCAAATTGGCTGTATGACTGTCATTTTGAAAATATTTGTGTGGCATACTAAAAACATACCGCTTGATATAATCTGTGTCAGTACTACTTGATTGTACAGTTTGATAGTAATTTGTCAATTCTTTCCAATAATATGACATAAATACTTTATTTTATTCGCATTGCGCTATCTTACAAAATGACGGATAAAAGATGCTTCTTGTAGATAGAGTTGATAGTTGTAATCTCTACTGCCAACATAAAAAATTACTTTGGAATCCATTACATAGTTTTGACGATATAGCTCTCTAAAACTGTATGGCAGCTATTTTAAAAATAAATGTCTACCATGCTTCAAACATATCATTTTACACCATCTGCATCATTACTACGTGCTTTCCAAGTTTGGTGGGAATGGGTTATTTACTAACTGAGTTATGGCATGATAACTTTATTTATTCGTATGAAGCTATCTTCCAAAATGGCCGATATAAGTTATGTTTATTATTGGTATATATAGTGATTTTAATAGATACATTCATTAAACAAAATTTTGTCCAAATCGGTTAAATGGTACAACAGATATAATAAATAAGCCTAAAACATTTGTATGGCCGCCATTTTGAAAATAATTAACTAAGCAAGTTCAATTACGAACGTTTACCAACAACAATATCCTTCTCAAAATTTAATGCTTAAACAATGGTCTGCAAGCATACAAAATTTGTTGTAAGTCAACTGAGTGGTTCCGAAATATGACATATCACCCCAAAATTTTAGTGGCCCCCATTTTGAAAGTGATTGCCCGAAGTGGTTGAAAACTATAAAAGTCAGGTGTCCTCACAAAATATTAGGTGTATGCAAAATTTCGTGAAATTCAATTTGAAGCATTCAAAAATCGAAAGGAGGTGACACACACATGCAGATACACACACACAGACACCTACATATACATACGTACACACACAGACAGGAAAGTGATATCATAAGCCTGTCTGACCATTTGAAAGTAGGCTAAATAAATTGCAGTTGAGATTGAACTATCGAAAACGTTTGAATAAATGAATTATTTATATATATATATATATATATATATATATATATATATATATATATATATATATATATATATATATATTATATATATATATACACACATATAATTGGGAAAAAAACCTTCGTTTTTTAATTTTGAAACACTTTTAGAAAAATTCAAAGACTAATGATTTATGATTTACCCCAAAAACAATTAGGTTTTTCGTGCTAAAGTAATTGAACCACACAAGGAACAAAGTCAATTAAAATGAAACTCACTGATAACTTCAATTACATGAAATTTCAAGGAGTATGCTATTTTGTAAGTTCCAATGTTTAGTTCTGCAAGCTACCGTACAAAAAAAAAAACTAATATTAATGTTAAACGAAATTGAAGGTTTAGCAAAAAAATTTTAGAAATCGAGTCAGTGAAGCTTTTTACAAAAGAAGAGAAATGCATTTAAATTGATAGCATACAAAACCCAATTAAGTGAAGAATACATAAACATTAATTCTTTCATTTAACTGGAAACGTCATTTATCTTGCAATAAATGCGAATATGTTTATGATTATGAAATAAATTTCATTTTATTTTCATAGTATACAAAGTTACATTTCCCTTTTTTTGCCAAATAAATTATTATTATATATATAGTCCATTCCCGATTGGAAGAGACTTATGAAAATCAACCTTTGAAAAAACTCTCTAGGCATAATATATCACCTGGTTTTTTTTTCAATAACCTGTATTTCACAAATATATAACACTGTGGTTAACTTTAGAGTACTGTGTCATTAAATAAATGACCCTTTACCAGTAATAAATAGTTCACTGTTAAAATATTATTTTAACCTCGTATTTAAGTATACTATTTGCAAATTAAACGGTGCCTATCGAAATATTTAAATATTTAAGTAGCGCCGATGGCAACATATCTCATTTTTACAGTTTTAAATAACAGCGTAAAATATCGTGAGCAGGCCGTAATGGTACGGTATTGTTTTATCGAGCGAGAAAGCAATTGAAAAACTGTCTGCTGGCGAGTCTTGTCGCTCTTTCTTTTCTTCGTCTCTTTCACACTCGGGAAATTTCACTTCCTAGTAAGCAATGGAATTATACATGTTTTCAATTGTAGCAATTTTCATATTTTTTACAGCAAAATAATTATTTTTGAATTTTTAATTTACAACTGAGAAGAGACTGTAAAGTTTGAATACGTATTTTAATATATTTAGATATAATGGCGGGGCAATTACCTAGTGAAGTTGGCAGACGCGGTGAGCCATGACATGGCGTGAATTTTTTTGTCAAACGAAACGTAAATTATTCTTACTCCGAAAAATACTTCAAATTAATAAATCACGTTTTATACGTTGTGTTTGTTAAACCTTCTTAGGCAAGTTACAACGATGTGATAAATCTGTGTTTCCATGGCAGTAATAAATATACTGTGACGTGTGTTTCTTTACTCATTGCGTCTGTCAAATGGTGTGCCTTTGTACATCGTGATCAATACGTTGGCCCTGTGTGTGCGTGATTTCAAATATTTGATTAGCACTATTTATACGTTTTCAATGTGAACTGTTTATGACTAATTATTTATTTACATCCACGTCTGTTTATTTATCACAACGTTGTAGCTTTGCCCTAAGGGGTTTGAGACACAGTCATGTAACGTAATTTGCCACAATCGCAGAAGAAAAATACTAGGCCCAGCCCGATAAATTTCAATAAACCTAATAAACAGCAAGTAGCAATACATAGAAATATGAGCGGAATAAATGTTATTGCAGGCTTATTTGTGTGCATGTTCAACGCTATCTTTTAACGTTTGTATGACAAAAATGAGCAACACGAGTTGCGTGCTTGAATTTAATGTGCATTTTTCACTGGTTCTTCCTTGGTTTTAATATTTATTCCAACTGAGGCCGTCCTTTTAAAGAAATTACCCAACACATATCAATAACAAAAGGATTATTACAATTAGTACAGCGCTTTACCTCGCAGTTGTAGCAGTGTTAAACACAGTTGCACCAAAATACTAGCGTGCATTACATGTATTGTTAATGTAAAATAACCATAAGAACTGTCTTCAATTCAGGAATTTTTAAAACGTCATAAAGCTGACCTAAATAATGTTAGAAGCCTAAACTGAGAATAATCGTACGGAATGATTTTTGGAATATCACAGAATTCTTTGAAAAGCTGTAAACAGTAAATAACACATTTGACAAGTATAAAAGTAGAAGTCACATTTCAATGTTTATTTTTTGGTGTAGCGAAAGTAAACGAACCTATGTACACACACAATGGAATGTAAACATTGATTTTGATAGATGCTACATGGCAGTCACATGGCAATCTTTGTTTGCGTTTGGCGGAAGGATACGAAACGGGCCTGCAATAGATATTTAGCAGGGCTCCGAGAAAGTTCCTTCCAATGGGGAATGTACTATTGTTTAAATTCATAATAATAATAATAATACAGTATTTTAAAAATCCAATCGAAATATAAAAATTCCCTTTTTTGAAGCTTTGAAGTATAAAGATTAATCATCTGATACATACACCCAAAAACACACACACATATATATTTATTAAAATATATGTTTATTTATATATGTATTTATCTTTATTTATATATTTATTTATAATTATTTATTAATATTTATATATTTATTTATATAATTAATCAAAGGAACAAATGTTAATTGTAAAAATCACTTTTTCGAAATCTTACTAGACTAGGTTAAAACGAAAAGCTTACATCCTTACATATACACCAAAGAATGGGAAAAATTTTAAAAATTTTGATGAGCAAATTAGGGTTTAATAATAATCATAAATTGCAATCGGACATTTGAGATAACAGTGAAAATGAAAATGAAAATACTTTAATATAGAACAAAATATTTATTCTTAGAAACTGGTGTTCCATTATTAGCAAAACTTTTGTAACATTCTAGAGTAAATTGTTTTAGATAATACTGATTAGATTATTGCTTGTTACAAGCCCAGATTTACCTTGTTTTGCATTGTTTAAAAAAATTCGCCATACATCCATTAAAATTACTTCATGATAGTGAAATGATTTTATTTATAGAGAAATGTTATGAAGTAATGATTTCTAAACGCTTTAAATTCTATGGTAGCGCAAATATAAATGTTCGCCTGAGTTTGACGAACATCAATAACCACAGTAATAAATAGATTTAGATACCAATAATCGTTGTAGTTGAGCAATATCGCAATATTTTCCATCTAAAATGATCTGATTGGGAAAATTAAAAATATTTTACAATCAATAATTTTACACAAAAAATCTTAAACCGAATTATTATTTAAGTAAATTGAAAATTGAAAATTGGTGTAACATTGTCAAAGTAACTACATCATTTACACAAAATTTTTCTCTTTATCAAAAAATGAATTATAAATAGGAATAGCAATATAAGATGATAAGAAATGTGTCTCACGTTAAAGACATTTTGAACATTGTTTCGATTGAATGCAATAATTTATTATAACTCCCTTAGACATAAAGGATATTTAATTAATATTAGCTTAACAAATATATCAATTTAAAAACTGAACTTATGCAAGAGCAAAGAACTTTTAGCAAAATAATGAAAACCCAATGAACTACTTGACTTGTGGAAAAGTATTTCGTATATATCTGAGAAACAGTGGGCATAAAATTGTTTTTTTTTTTTTCTGTTTTTAATAAATATAAATAATAAACAGAAAACGAAATTTCAATTATTTTTATTAGTTCACATCGACATCAGTAGAAATAAAATAAACATTAATTTTACAAATGGTGGGAAATTGCATTTTTAGCTTACCAAACAAGATAATGTGAAACTTCCATAATATTATAATGCCAAATATGAAGTATATATGAATTGTACTACAATATAGCAGATAGATTCATTTAGAAATAAATATTGATTTTCTATCAATACAGAACATATTTTGGAAGTTTTTTTACGTATTTTATTACAAAGATAATATGTACACTATTATTCAAATAAATACAATACTTCAGATAGAAAAAAATTTATTGTTATTCATAAAATATTTTTTTATTTTGATACCTTAGAAAAATTCATAAATGTATACATTGTTCTAACCAAGAAAATGGAGTTTGAATAATATAATGGTAGTTTACTTAACAGTAAAAAATATTAACAAATTTGGAAAGTTAGCAAGATTATAACACATTCTCTCATTAATGGATAGTTTAAAATCCTCTTAAATGATCTTATATAGGTAACATAATTATTTCAGACAGTAAAAGAGGTGCAATTATATTTGGTTATCAAAAATTGTGGTATAAAGAAACTTAGTGGTTTTTTAAAACTCATTGTTGATGAAAACATCTACTTAAAATTATCTAAGAAACACTTAGCATACTAAAGATAGTAAAATTGAAAGAACGAATGTTAATATTATTTTTATCAGCCATCCACTTAATAACCTTTGCAATAAATAAGAATGATTAAAAACAACCTACTGTAAAATCCAAAATTAAAAAATGGATTTTTAACATATTTTAAAATTACTATATGATTGAAATTTTTTCAGGACGATTTAAGCAATATTAAATGCGGTTTTTAATATATTGAAAGCTTAAAAACACCTATTAATGGATTTAATTTCTACTACAAATTTAATTATTTTCTTAAATTAATCTAAGCATAAATATACATATTTTCTTGGATATAAAATGTCGAAGACGTCGCTATAAAGGATTTCGAAACTTATTTTAAATTATACTATTAAAAATGGACTTAATCCACTTTTTAAGATGACTTAGGAAAGCCATTTCAACCTATTGAAAGTAAAGGAAAGATTTTACATGTTTTTTTTTTTTTTTTTTAGGGCACAGCAGATTATTCTATACAATAAATTGTGGTAAAAAAAATTCTGTGTATAGCTGTGGTAAATTTTATGCAAATGTTTTCCAAATATTTTGAAACATGATCAGCATATTTACATTATCTCTTATATTTTTCCAATTTTTGTATTCTGTGACAATTGATTAGAAGGTTGTGATACGGAAGTCATCATAAACAAATGTATAAATTTATTTTATTTTCTAATTTGTAACAAAATAGCATAATTCTCTTTTTTCACTATAACATATACTTATTTGCTTCAGTTGCACTTACGGGAAAATAATTTTCTTAAGATATTTAAAAAAATGTATATATATTTCGGAGTAAATAATATTAAATATATAACCTCTTATTTGTGAAACAAAATAAATACACAATTTGTTTGTTTTAAAAATCGAATTTAATCGTGTTCTTTTAATCAACATTTAGGTTTATGTTCAAAACTAGAAATAATGTAATTTAATTTACTGTTAAATTCATTATACTACTTAACACTTATTGTAGGAACCAAATTACTTACAGTAAAATTTATAGCTTTACATGAAGTGAAATTCGGAAGTTTATCTCAATAAAATTCTTCACACTTTCAATTAAAGCATTGTTTTAAAATTCCATCATTTATAAAATATGATTATAAAATTTTGTATTGAATTTGTTCGGAAATTTTAATCATTATCAAACAATATTAAATTCTAAAATTTATTTGATAATTTTTAAAACAATACAAGTAATTTATGTAGTGTTTTAATGATATGGCAAAGTAGTTACATTTCGAATATTACAATTTTTAATCAAATACATTTTACTTCATTTTTATTTATATTTGCATCTATTTATTTTACAACACTCTTGTAGTGTAATCAAGATGTTACTACAAATAATGAATATTAAAGATTTATATTTAAAATTGAGATTGCATTCTATAAATTGAAAATATTACTCATTTATGAATTAAAAATTTTGACAGTAAATAAATTCAAATGGGTGGTTATATTTTAATTACTGGATGTAGATTAGAAAACAAGAAATTGGAGTATTATTACGAGATAATAATAGAGTAATGATTGTTGACACCAAATTATGTACAAAAGAGTTGTCATTTAATAATTTTATTCATAACATCTTAGATAATATTTTAAAAAGTGTATGATACTTGAAAAAGGCTGAGTTAGGTATATAGATATTTTAATCAAATTTTTTTGAAAAATGTTAATATTGTTAATATTATTTTATAAATTGTTAATTCTTTGAATAAAACTAGAAACCTTTTATACAGACAATGTGAAATTAATTTGTGATGGTTGTGACAATTTATACCAAACATTAATAAATTAATTTGCCAACAACGAGTGTACGCCACCGTCCATACCTGGTGTCGGCTGGGAGTATGGGAAACTCCAGGTTTTCCTGTTGTGCCGTCAGCACAGGGTGTCGATTTTGAATTAGTCGCACTAGATAATGCAGGATATTTTTGTCTTAAATTAGTCATTCGTAACTACGCATTGTGTGTGTTTTTCACAGTCGTTGTATTTGAACATGTTCGGATGGCAATCCCGACCTAGGCCACGCGCGTGGTGTGACGGGGCGTTTGAGTTTGTTTTTACACACCGTCTAAAGGCTGTATTGTGTTATTTTTACTGTGATAAATATAAAAGGTACAGTTAAGGTACTTGGTATCAAAGCTAACCCTGAAGGGACAGAAAGACGAGGGGCCTGCTGCATGCTTCGGATGCTACCCGTCATAAATTCATTGATAATGTTTCGACAAACATAAAATAATTGAAGAATATATATCTAACAAAAGTTAGGTATGAGACAAGGTTTGTTTCTATTCAGTTTAAACCTGTTCGAAAATCCAGACACTAATATATAATTATATATGTGTGTATTTTCCTACAAAATGATTTTAAAAAAAAAAAATCACACTTACGACATCTTTGTTGTTGAAGATATAAGCAATAATCAATTTTAAAATATTGGTGAAATATTGAAGACATGCCCTTATTGCATTTGATATAAACCAGAAAATTAAGTACCGAAAAATAGTGCATCAATCATTGCTGACGTGTAAGATATTTTAATAATTTACAAAAAATTGTAAAAATTCAACAACTAAATTGCAATTTTTATAAATCAATTAATAATTCAACTTTCTTTTATTTCAGCATTATACAGATGGAAACGCCTATACGTATAAATATCGTAGGGTTAACTTTATGAAAGAAAATTTAATATACTTCAGTTAAACAATATAAATGACATTACTATTTAATTATATACCTAATTATGATATATTTCGTTACCAATAATACATAAATAATATCGGCTGGTATAGAATAAGATTCCTAAGTTTAAAAAAATATTCAAGTATTAAAATTTTAAAAACGATTAAATTCTGAAAAAATAAATGACATGCATTTTTAGAATAAAATGATCCAGAATTCATAATAATAAAATGTGATGTTCACCATGCTTTAAATTAATAATATATGCAAACATTAACTGAACTAAAAGAACAAATTCGACTGGTGTTTCACTAAATGTTAATAATTTTCATGCATGTTATTATCTATAATTTTTAAAAATCCTAGGATACAAGAAAATATATTCAAATTTACAAATGAAGTACGACTATTCAAAAACGCAACGTTTTATAGAAATAATGCAATAAATAGATCTAGATATAAGAAGGGTTCTAACTGAATTATAAAATAATTTAAAAGTCCAAGGCGATGTATTAAAATAAGTTAAGCTAATTTAATTAATTAAAAATATCTAATAATAGTAAATTTACCAAAATCTACAACCAATACTCTACAAAACGATTTTAATGTTGGTGGACACAATAACTTCGTTCTTAAAAATAGGTTTTCCAAATACATGACGGTTAGGCCAGAATAATATATGTGTTATTGTTAAGTATGCCCATTTGTGTATGGAGTGCCGTAATATTGACTTTATTTGCAATAATTTTGCAGTGCGTCTTAGTCGACGCTTGCGTATTAGCCACTAAGCATTGCGGTAGTTTATATTGCAACGTTTGCCTATTTGAAGAATGTACAAAGTGAATAAATCAGAAATTTCGAACGCCTTCCGAAAAATCTCGTTTAGTTCACTGCACGCGGATTACAGACGAACACAACGACAGGCGGATTACAGGCGGGCGGTCTTTCTTCGTAGCTTGAGCTATTTCGCACCGTTGTTCATCACTCGACGCCACGAGCTGGCGCAGGGCTCTTCGCTTTACATTTTTAATGGGCGCAAGGGACGCTGTCAATCACCGACCCTGGGCACGTCTGTCTGGTGTGAGTGATCTCACTGCTATTATTGTCCCCGCCACACCGTAATTACCTCCGCCCGCAGACCATACATTCGCGCGTGTACACAGAGAGAGGTGCCGGCTTGGACTTTTGGACAGTCGACCGCCCAGCTTTATTAGCTAGTACTAGTAGCGCAGATTAATGGCTCCGATAGCGTCGGGCAGCGTCACAGCCGAGCGGCGCTCCACGAGGCATGGCCACAACAACGCCAGTAGTCTTCTGTCAACCCGCTGTCCAGCTAAAGGTACGATATCTTGTCAACTTATTGCTGCCCGCTCGTCATATGGTGAAGCGTTAGCTAATACATTGTTATGGTCTATTCGCAGTTTCTTCAAGCTTAGTGAATCGTACCTTTGAAAAAAAAAATCTGTGATTTGTTTGATTCTTTCCTAAATATGTCGTGAAACAACCGATTTATATACGTGTCAACAAAAAGGTACCTAATTTATGATTAGAAATTTATATTTTACTTATACATATTTTATATAAAATTAATATGATTTAAAACATGAAGAAAATACATTCTTAATAATAAATAGCTCTTCTACAAAATATTATTACACTGAATGCTCACGAATTCAGTGAATTGTGCCTTCGGTGTAATTTTATAGACTCGGTTAATGTTTGTTTGCATTGGACGGAGGAATATCCTGAAAGTAGAACTTTAGCAGGGTTTCAGAAGAGTTGGAAGTAACCATGAATGGACTATAACTGAATAATGAAATTTCTTGTTTTAACCACTTATTTACTCTCCCACAAACACACACACACAAATACACACATACACGCCACTTTTGATCTAGGGACAACCGTCAGTACCATTATTGTGTGTTGAAGGATGTTCACGATAAAGTTAACTCTTTTGAAACCAACCTTAGAAAAAAGTCACTGCCCTGCCTGCATATATTTTAACGGGCGCACTTAGTGAATTTCGCCCAGTGCAGTTTTTAGCGATGGATGGAAAACAGTTCCTTATAATAACGTTAAATTTAAAGTGTTAGGTAACCATTTAAAATAACATAAAATACTTATTTCGCGTTGTCCTTTTTTAACGTATCGAAGTGTAGAAAAGACCATATTTGTGAAGTATTTACATTTCTAATAATTTCACAGTTTCACTTGACCGACGCATGAATAAAGTGACGAGGTCCATAACAGTGCTAATTTTATATAAGGCGGGATAATACACAACGTGCATACAAGTGGATCTTAAGCAGAGCTTCCAAAAGTGCTCATTTTACTGTGTGTGAACAGTCTTTAACTATGATGTTCTCTCATATACCATGCTCACATTTAAATCAGTACTTTTGGTAGCCCTGCTTACGATCGGCTCTCACTCTCATTGTGTATTGTTCTGTCTCATGTAATATTCACATTGCCGTTGGCCTCATCACTTTGTTCTTCCGTCATCCAAGTGCATCCTTAGAAGGGGAATGGAGAGATCTGGGCGATACTTAACATCGAGGTCTTGAGAGCCGATGAGGGTGAGTGAGTTGTGTATGGAGCAGTGCCAGAATGCAAGGTTGAAGTAAACTGCACATCCCCGAGAGATTGTCATTGTCCGGCACTATTACCACGTGCGGAAATCATAGAGCGAACCCCTCCTGGGGATCGAACTCTGTTCGCTCATATATAAATATTACCATTGAGTAACCTTTTAAAGTGACTTTCGGCAATGGCATTTTTGTTTCGATAATCAGTATTTTTTTTTGGACATCTCTGTGCTGTTATCATGCAGGAAACCGTGAACCACGGAACACGTAGTGTGATGGCAGTACAATGAATCATAAGTGCTGATTTTGAAAAAATAAATGTTGTTCAGATGTTGCTGGGTATTTTAATAATAAAAAAAATTTTTAACCTAAATTAAATATCGTCAAATGATAAATTCGTGTATTGTTCTTTAATATTTCACTGGACAGTGATATTTTGTAATGTGCCGGGGAAATCTCCACATTTTCGTTTTTATATTTCTGGACATTTTGCGTGGATATGCTATTGTCAGTTTCATGAGTAATTACATGGCAACGGAGAGGTAAACATTGAAAATAAATTTTAATATTCATTTATTGTAATTATAATCAGTTGGAAGTAACATATATTAAACTAAATATGGGTTTTATCACAAATATGTTAATATTTCGTTTTTTGTTTGCCGATATAAGAAACTTAAAAAACTAACAATAAAATTTCGGACTTATTAAACAAAAATTAGCTGGTATTAAGTTTTTCACTACAAAATTTCGTGTTCGCCATGTATATAATATTATAATTGTTAAGACAACATTCTTGAAACAGTACAATCTTGAAAAGTCGCAAGCTTTTAGTAACTTTGGTTACCAATATCTACAAAAAAAGACCTGAACTTTCAGTTAACAAACAGGAGGCTACACAATAGTGGTAAAACACTAGCTATTATTTTGTCAGCAGTCAAGCCCAATTTCCACACTGTAAAAAAATGTTGTATCTTTATCTGACAAATTTTAGTATAATTACAAAATGTTGTTTATTTGCAACGTTGCAAATCTACAGTGTTTGTTCATTTGTAAAAATTGCATTGGCGTGGGTAAGGAAATACGTTTGTGATATTACAAAGATATTATAAACAGCCACGCGTCACTCTTTTCAGGATTCAGGGATGAAAAATGCCGTGTCTACACGAAGCTTTCTTCGCCAAAGTAAGAAAAAAATATATAGTTTTTGCAGCAGTTAATATTATCCACGACACTAAAACCTGTTCTTCCAAAAATTAAAAAGGATCATCAAGTGCATGTAACATTTAACATCATTTAACATACTCTAACTTTAATAGAAATTGAAAAAAATTGCTTATGTCACTCTACCAAGTTTTTCAAATAATCTTCTTATATGTCGTTTTTAAAAGTATATCAGTATCAGCATTATTATAATCGATAATATTTTTGCTTTTATTGAACGTCTACAAATGTTAAATATAATTTATTAATTTAAATATCAATATGACTTAGATTCTGCTTTTTTAAATTACGAGATTATAATTCTTTCTACATTAACAACTTCTGAAGATATACTAAATGTTTGATTACTTCTATTTCATATAGAGCTGTTTAGACTAATTTTCAATACATAACGCCTGCATTTTTAGTATTATTATTATTAAGATTTTTATGATGTAATTAAGTAGAAAATGTTACATTTTCAGTGAAATTATAATGTTATCTTGCTCTAATTAAGTGAATAGCAATTTTAAATTTGCCGTGACACCTATGCAAAGACTTGGTATAGAATCCCGAGTTTGAGACTCAGAACAATTAAAATAAATTTTCCTTGAAAACTACAAACATCTGGTAGTTTTTCCGAACTGTGGGATAGGGCTATGCTGGGAAAAAAACTAACGTATGTTTTTTAACAGTTTCACGAATACGCAAAAAAAAAAATATCATGTGACATCGCTCATAGGTAAAATATATTTAAAACACCGTTAGCCACTTTGGCAGTTTGTGGACTTAAGGTTGGCATTACGCATCCCATACATTTCTCGCCAGCACATTACCAGTGTTGTAAAATTTAGTAAACATTTGGGGGTATGTGTCTGGGTATTGTTTTAACATTGAAACATTAAAATATGACAAATGATTAACGTAGACCTGAGTGTTATTTTCATTTACAGCTAGTTATTTTCCGGATATGACACAACCTTTTAGCAAAGATTTGGCCATAAATTTATTGGATGCAAACATTTTAAATTCTCGTTAAACCTATGTAATGTAACAATGTGCAGCGAAGTGTAGTTTACTATTTAAACTTTACCGAATCGCACACCTCTTTTCGCGTACATGAATTTATGTAACTGTGTCGAGGCGAATGTGACTTTCATCTTTACCAAATGTTATGTAAAAATTAAATATAATTCTGTACGTCTTGCTGATGTACTTTTCATAAGTGCATAATTGTTTTTTCTACTTGTTAGGTTATCGTAGATCATGTGGGTTTTAGTAAAATGAGAGAAATATAGTGCAACACAGCAGTGTTTAATAAACAAGGAGTCACGGTGTTGTAATGGTTAGACTACCCGACTCCCACCAGGGGGAACCAAGCTCGATTCCCGGATGGGTCACTCCCGGATTTCCACATGTGGGAATCGTGCCAGACAACGGTCGGCAGGTTTTCTCGGTGATCTTCCGTTCCTCCCGCCACCCCATTCCGACGCTGCTCCATATTCTCCCCATTTCACTCTCATCGGTTCTCAAGATCTCGATGTTAAGAGCAGCACAAATCTCTTCGTTCACTTCACTCACTCTAATGACGAAATTCCACTAAATGACATAATTGATTTTTGTAAGTTTGTACGCGAAAGCACCAGTATTAACTCGTGCACAAGATTAAGAGGTTTATATTTGCTTTACAGAATTCTCATGTTCAATTACTTAAACGATTCCTTGCAAAACTAAAATAATTAAAGTTTATAATTGGGATTCTATTGAGTTTGTGTGGCATACTGGTTGTCTTGGCTTCCTGACTGGAGTCGCGTCTTGGTTTCTTCAACCGACATTTCACCGTATCTTGCAGCAGTCGTCATCAGGGGTCTCGAACAAGTATATTTATTTTTTTGATAATGTGATTTTCCAGATGTATTGTTATGTTAGTTAATATTAACAGAGTAAGGGCAAGGAAAAGAGTTTTATACTTTAAATAAGGCAAGTACAGTAACAAATAATACGTTATGTAATTCTTTTGTGAAGTACTAAAATATTTTTTTGTTATTAACACTTATTATTGTATTAGTTTCTTCACCTAACTTTAACAAACACATTATTATGTAATTTGGCCTGGGGAGCTAATTTCACATTTATTTTGGAGTCTGGGTAAAATAACAGATGCTTAACGAATAAGGTTATAAATACCTTCAACTTCTGTTACTCGTTGTATGATATTTGAAATGGTTATGTTTTATAATCAGACTTATTCTCGGCACGTTATCCGAACTCACAGATTTAATTTTTTTTTTTTTTTTTTTCGGGAAAGCGACTACTACTCAGATACTGGATGATTAGAACCACTGCTGTTCTGTCACATTCTATCAAGTTTTGGGTGATTTAAGAATTATCTATTACCAAAATGTGGAAAAAGCCATTGATTAAAATTGTTAGACAAAACGTTTCCCCGAATACGAGAGTAAATTTCAATTTACAGTAAATATATAACTTCCGTTTGGCATCTATAGATTTGCGAAGAGATAAACCTAACAGAGATATTAAATAATTTTTTCTCGTTGCCTTAAGAAGCGTCACGAGAAAAAAAATCGTAAATTATGAGAAATAAAATGACACAATAGAGTGATACAAATTGTAACAAGTAGTTGGTTCAGCATAAAGATTTGCATGTGAAAATATAAGAATTGAAGTTCCACGAATAAATTAATAAAACCTAAACCTTAAAATTCAACTGTAAAATACCGTTATGAAACAATATTTATTTACCAAATACTTAATCTTAATGAGACCGTTAAGCACTGTTATATATTTTTGTTTAACTGACTCGTTGGAAAAATATAGATATAAAAAAATTCTGAAATTCGTTTTTATCTCCATTGGGTTTTATAAATATTAGCACTTCCTTTTTCACCCGAAATTCTGGTTAGTGCAAGTGCTAATTTGCCATTTATTTACTCTTGTATTTGTGTGAGTAACTGTTATATTAAAAAACCGTAAAATTATTTTTGAATTGAAATATTCCTTTGTTTTTCCGTTTGTTCTAAATATGTACAAAAAATTCCGTATATGCTAATATTTTTAGAAAAACTAAATTATTCAAAACGCCGTTTGGTAATGTGGTTATGGAAAAATGCTTTTCCTGTGACACTTCTGACTAGACGTAAATATTTAAAATTGCTTTCGCGGGAAGCGCAGGTAGGCAAATCGATTTAGGGAGTATGAGGTTTACTGTTCCTAAAATGCCATTCCTAACACACAAATTCTATTTCGCTTTTCGACGCTATGCGATGTGAGTGGCTCTCTTTCATCACACCTGGCATCCATGGAGGTAAATAACTTATTCCCTCTGCTCAGTTAAAAATTACAAGAGAAATAAAATAAAATTCCTCTTGCCTAGTTGGTACACCTGGGAGGTCGGACGACTGTAGTGCCCTGTAATGGAGTCTGCGAGCGCACGTTTAATAAGCCACCGCTTGCGCGAGGCCACCATTATGGCTTAATCTGCGACTCCGTCGAGAGCAATTCCACCCTAATGGACAGCGTTCCACTTGTCATTCGGCGCGTTTCCAAGGTGCAACGAGCAGGGATTTGTTTTTTATTTGTCAGCTAACATGCGCACAATAAAGATGCAGTTACACGGTCTGACAGATGTATTTAATTTCGTATTTTATTGCAGGTTTTCAACGCCATGTTTATACAATGATTCGACGTTAACATATGTGTGTCGTTGTCTTTACCACTTAGGCTTTACGCTAGTGTGGCTAGAGAACATCGCATCTGCAACAGTTACAGCCAAAATCCCCGACATACTCATAAGTTTCTGGCTATCGAATTGGCATCAAATGGTCTGGAGCCTACAAATACCAATGTTCTATTGTTCCAAACTGTATATAAGCTTGTATCTTCTACCCAGATTTCGTGGCAACTGATTAAAGTTTTACTATCGTTATTCAAATCATTCTTTATATAACTGTTACGAATTCTGTACCTAAATAAACAGCGAAACCAATCATTAATTTTTGTGTTAACATGTATGCTTGTGAGAATATACTATCATTAATTGCTTAGTGTTTGACCTTTAAACGAAGAGCAGCCAAGTAGTTTATGACTAACAGCATGTTTCAAGTAAGAAAGTATCCACGTGTAGGGTTACATGAAGAATGTTTTTGCTCTGATGCTTTTCGGTCTAAGAATGGCTCGTTTGATGTTTGTGAAAACATAGGCTGATGTATGGTCACCCAATACATACATACAATGTTACACACTGAAATTTGAACGGCGAAAATTTATTCAAAGGAAATAAGATTTCTATTGCAATTTTTAAAATATAACACCTTATCTAATGAAATTCTTTTAATGTGAGCAACAACAACAGCCTTAAAACAGTTTTTTATTGAATTTACTATGTCCGTTATATAAATATAAACAAATATTAACATACGGGATTTTCACTTACATAACACTGACTGCCATAATGTTATTAGTGTAGATAAGCCATAAGTGCAATGATTGGTTCTGAGCATCAATGAACAGCACAACACAAACAAAGTTATGCGTGCATTCATACACACGTATATGGTCCTGAATTAAACCTCACGGTACATGCAGACACAATGCTTTGTTTTCAATAACGAGGGTCTTTCAATATAAGGTGGAAACATCATGACTTTGTTGTAGAAAAATTATAGTATAATTCATTTCATACAGTGAAACCATCTATGACGTGTAAAATATTGTACTGTTGTAGGATGCAATGATATCAGGCACACCATACAATTTAAGGAAAATTCGTATAATTTTATAATCCCGCTTACATATCTTAACATCTATTTACTAAAACTTTGCATGTGGTGTGTTGCACCTTAGCCATGGTTAGTCGCTTGCTTTACCGATTTCGCTGCCTTGGGGCCGCAGCACAGTTAAATACATCCCACATTTTGCATAACCAAAACATTAAATGTTAACACTTGGGATTTTAATTTAAAAGATTAAGGTATATAAAAACTCCGGTAATGTTAAGTATAGAAGACAGAAACCGCCATTAATTTGTTACCCCTCGATTTTTACAACGGGATTAAAGTTAATATTTTTAACGCATTTTTTTTCAGGGCTAATTGTGTGATTCGCAAAAGAGTCTGATGTTCTGCATAGAGCATGATTTTATTATAAAAACACACGTGACACGCAATGAAGTAATATTAGTACCAACAGCCTAGCCGAAGTAGATTCACGAGGTAAATCAATAAATTGTGTTCAAGATTTTCGCTACCGAACAATTTTTTAAAAAGCACTACAAACGTCACGGAAAAAAAAATAAACCTGCATGGAGAGTATCGCTATTGCTTGAGGCCAAGCAAAGTTTTAAAAGCACGCGTGTAGAGCGACGCCATACGTGTATAAACGGTGGTTGTTCACAAGTTTCCCTTACAAACTTTGGGAACGTGCAAGGCGGAGTTGCGGGCGGCAGCAAGGCTTCCCCATTGATGGAGTGCGTTTTCAACTGCAATAAAAAAAATATATTCACAAACATCTGCTGCGGGTGAAATAAAAGATGGAACTGCTGTGGAGGAGAACACATTCACAGCACACAGTATCTTGGTGAAAGGCGATTGTTATCGTGGAGAGTTTGGCATCGTCGCCAGTGGGTGGTGAGGAAGTGAATTGTAATGGCGTTTCCTGGTTCTCTGGTGTTTCATTTGTTTTTTTTTTTTTTTCTTTGGCTCGCTATATATTTCTCCCTCAGAACACACCCCAGGCTTTTCGCTTTACTTTCATCTACACTCCAGGTAATAGATAAGACTTACACAGGAACAATATTGCAGAATTAATATTAATAGTTCTTTGGTTGCTGTTTGTATTACCAGAACCTTGTTATGAGATATAAGAAAAGGGCATGTTACATGTGCATAGACTTAGCTGGTGTTTGAAAATAATAAAGAATAAAAATATGTAATCAATATGCCAATCAAAAATGCAGTCGTAAGACTGAACACCCTTCGTTTGCGTATAATGTATAAATATTTATTTTGAAGATAAACAGTTTCGTGATTTATAGATAAATTACGTTCCAACTTCTTGTAAGACACGATACTTCTTGTGACTTTGTGACCGTATGTATTTAGCGATTCATCTTTCACTGAGTTCGCATGCAGAGAAACGTTAATAAATCAGTAAAGTTGTGTTAGTAATTGTTTGGTATTTCACTCAACATGGCTGGCTGGACTGTGTACTACAGACGGCCATAAAAAATGTTATGAATAATTTCATTATTTTAAGATAGATCCAAAAGCTGATATATTTGTAGTCATATCATGTGTCGTCATATCACTATTATTAGTAGGTTAATGAGAAGTCTGGGACAAGGGCTAGTGGCCGAGGCGCTGAGGCGCCGACCGCCATCTTAGAATTTTCAATTTTTTTTTATTTTCCGTTTTACCCCAAAAACACTTCAGAAATAAATTATTGTATTCCAAAGATTTTGTTTTTCCCTGAAAATCTCCCTTTCCCAAAAATTTTCGACAACATTATCCATGAGCCGGAATTGCAATAGGAAGCACCCTAAAGCCATTTTCGAGCCATTTGAATAATTTTGGGGTTATCCTTAATATTCTAGCTTACCACCCATCAGGTTCTTAACGTTAACGGAAAGTGTTGACTTCTATACAATCCGCAGGTCAGGCATCTGGCTGACCTTGACAAATGAATTGTAAAAAGCACTCATCTAGATATCGATGCATTTATAAATCATTAGAATTATTTTAATTAAATTGATGTTATCTTATGTTCGAAAAATTCCCAAATCTTAAGAAAATGTGGTAAAATATATCGAAAATATATGTTTTTGAAATGCAAAATTGGTTTATAAAATTTAAATTATGTAAATTTCACACTTTCCCATTGCAGTTTCTAACATTTAAAAAAGAAAAACTCTTATGGAGAGATATGGATTTCCACCCACAACCTCTCGAACAGGAGTCGGGTACTATAACCAGTATGCTGCGTAAGAGACGATAGAAAAGTTTTCTTAAAAGCTCTTACAGTAGCCACCAAATTAAAGCTATAATTGACTCAAGACTTACCCCTTCCATAGTTTGACACATTATTATTTACATCTTGTGTTTTGCATATATTACATTAACTGGAAACATATCGGAGGAGCTAGCACTTTATGCATTTAAGTTATTTTAATTAAGCCTAATGATACCTAATATGAAGCCCCCATTGCGGTTAATTACTGGACCTATCTTTCCCACGTTGCAGGATGCTGAAGGCTGGTTTGTAGACGGACTATGGCGGTCAGCACGTCGTCATCCTCCTGGTTCTCCGGAACGTCTTCCGTGGTTGGCGTCGAGGCTAGAACAGACCTCCTGCCCGTCGTCTCGCTCGCCTGTATCATGCCGCCGCGGCCTCATTATTCGTCCTGCCGAGATTTGGCAATTGCTCGTACTTTAGAATGGCGCGTTCGTGCAAGCACTATAGACATGGCTTGCTACAGTTGTCCAATACATAACACTACGCTCACAGTCATTGTTTCTATATATACTATTTAAATCATGTAGCAGACCACATTTTTTTGCAAGTCGAATGGCTCGTAAGCAAGCGTACATGTACAGGTATTTAGGTAGGCGAACATAATTTGCGAACTCTTAGGAGGTAGGCTCGTGAAATTCAGTTTGCAAGTATTATTTATATATCCAGTAGTGTATGTTTAAGCCCTTTATAACCATAGTGGTTAGCGTATATATTTGCTTCAAAGTGATGTTTTTAACGAAAACAGTTTATAACAGACTGGTTACTATATAGGGTTACAAAGATAAAATATTACATTTTTGTGTTCAAAATTTATGGAAATATAGTACAAAAAATATTCCTGTTCATCTGCATCCTTATACAAAGCACAGTCCTTTGTTAAACATGAAATCAACTATTCTGGCACTTATAAATTTGGTGTCGTCGTGCAGTAAGCTTTAAGGCAAAGTCCTTGCAGAAAAAGTGACACCGATATGCCACTGAAAGTTCTGTAGATGATACACTAATGGACCCAGATAGTTCGGCTGTCGTCATGTCGGAAAAAGCAGGAACCAGGAATGAATTTGTCTTCACAGAAAGAGATGTTGCCACTGCAGGTGAGTTGTTGAGTGATACAGTCGTACTCGTTGTAGACATTGAAACACAGAAGTTACGGAAATGAAACGATTTTACCGTTGTCAATCACAAAGATGATGGACCAGTAACCATTTTTTCCATTATATATTCCAATTGCTTACAGGAGCAGAGTCTTTCATGGCTACCACTGTCAAACTAAGCTCCATAAAATGAACACAGTTTTTTTACATTCCTGCTGATATTGACTTGCCATTTGCAGAGTTTGTTTCTGGTAGTCATATTTTTTTATGTAGACGCAAGGTATGTCAAATGAAAATCTGTATTTATTATTCGATTTTAATATTAATTTAATATGTATTTTTTAAGTTGTCCTTAAAACGTATGTAGAGTACAATGGAACAATGCAAAATGTTCTCTCAACTTCATTTCCGGTCTCCCCTCTTGATGTCTAATTATTATAACTGTCGGAATTTGCAAATTATTCACTGCCTCGACTGTTTTATATTCATGAGTAAGCTACTTGGATTTAAAATATATTTATATGTGACCAATCGAAGCCCATGATATGAGTAACGACTCTCTGCGCAAGTATGATACAATCATTGTATAGATCATCATATACCAACACTTTTAAAATCCTAGTTATCTATGGTTTACGAGCCAATAGGCTCCTGAGACTTGGAATGTACGAGGGTGATAAACAGTCTTAACATTCGCGCTCTTTTGGACCATGAATATTTTGCAATATTTCACAATATTTCCTACAATCAGCACCACAATCAGCAGCGCAATCAGCACCACAATCGGAACCACAATCAGCACCACAATCAGCGCACAATCAGCTCAACAATTAGCAGCGCAATCAGCAATGTAATCAGCACCACAATGAGCACTAAAATCTTCCTCTGGACCCATATTTTAAATTATACATGTAAGTCTTGCATATTTTTTATTTATATTCTCTCTATTTTGTGCCATGTACGGTCTCACAGCATGATTTTATTTTGGTAATAGTGTTTCATATTTGACCTTTATGATCACATTTGCTTTTACGTGTTGCTTCCTTTTATGTCTATTTTGTGCCGGGTCCTTTGGTAACTGTTTCTTTACTATACCACTTTACAAAACTTAACGTCTACTAACTATTCTGTTTTAATACGTTTAAATGCATTATTGACACACGTAAAATACTTTGCAAGGCTTCAGAGCTGGTCTAGAATGCATTTAGTTCTCATATTGTGCTTTACAATTTTTAAATAGTCGCTTAATTTTGCGAGGTTATCACTGTTCACTATTATCAGCAATTTTATGTCAAGTCAGTGTAAGCTGGATATTACTTTAATGTCGCAGTTACACAAAATATTTTGTTTTCCTGTTATTTTTTTTGTGTAATACAACAACTAGTTGCGGCAACATTATTTGAAGACTTATTATCATTATCACTTAAACACTACATTTGCATTATGGTAATATAAGATTTTGTAAATGATAAACAATATTAATTTTGTCACAGCATTATTAATTTCACCACAACATTAACGTTTAATGAAATTCCTCAATAGTAATGGTTTTGTTGCAATAACATTATACATGTGTGGCATGAAGTCTTGACCATATCTGCAGTGGAATGGGTGCAAATGCTAATCTCGAACGAGGGAATGGAGAGTTAGGGGGTCAATGTGAAACACTTTAGCAACTGGACGGGTGTTCGTGCACGGATCATCTTAGACCATTCCAAGAACAATGTATTTCACTTGAGGCGTCGCGACATGGTTGGCAGATCCTTTCTAGTCTACAGTCACTCATCTAGGCGGCGTAACATTTTTACATTCGGACACCACCGCGCTGGATGACGGGGTGCTTCAGTAACACAAGCACCGAGCATTAACTAAATATCGCAGTATTTGTCACATGAATACTCCATGCAACTGGTCAGGTCGTCACCACAAGCTGCTGCGTTATCGTGTTATTAGAACCGTATCGAACTGCTCTCTCAAATGCCTTGCAGGCTCGTAGGGTTGTTATTTATTAGCGCTGCTAGTCACATGAGCTCACGTTGAACATGTATATTTGTCTGTATGTGATTTCTTTTCCAACTCTAGTGCCTCAAACACCGAATTCTCCACACATGCACTAGCTAATGCATGAACATTATGGTTCAACGGCTTCTTTGTCTAGTGATAGCGGTAATAAACACACGATGATATACTAGACTCATGTGGCCCCTGCGACCAAACTGTTGGCCATAAGACAAAATAACCTCAGTATTTGCTTCAGAATTTTTAGTTATCTGCCTAACCCAGGTGTTAAATTCGAAATTTGTATACGTTGCTTACAACATTTTTTTACTTATATGAATATCTCTACATATATTTCCAGGCTTGTGATTGGCTCGAAGTCTTCCAGGTCGAGTAAAAACACGCCACGTTTAATTGGTTTAAACAGGCATGCCCCTAAACTATAAGCGTTTCAAGGTACTTGCTTAAATGAATTTTCCATATACACATATGTGCTTAACGTTAACTTGTTTGTGAGAAACCTCTTATAAGGTAGTCCTGAAGATGAGAAATTAAATTACATATTTGTTTCCCCCTTCACTAAATATTTATTTATGGTATCAACACTAATGTAAACATAGACGAAATATGTATAGCTATGGAATAGTATATATTTTTAAGTGACTGGGATTGAAATTACTACACTTCTTTTCCGTAATATTTTTTTCATAGTTTCTTACAAACAGTCACACTTTGTGCAAGCATGTAGTATAATCTGGCTTTGGATAATGACCCTTTTCCCTTCCACTTTTAAAAATCCATGTCTCAACCAAGTCTTCGCCCATCAGAACACTACTAGCATTCTAGCATTTTACGCTGTGGCGTTTACTTCTCTGAGAAAATGAAATTATTTTGCAGTTGCTTCGGTAAAGTATTAAGTGCAAAACAAATTTATCGCAAAGACGATCCAGAGCATATAGTATATCTTAAAAATAAACTTTAACTGACAGTAAAACATTTGGTTAAGGTCTGTCCCGATAACATATATTTTTTGTGACAACTTTTTCCCAGTGAAATTTTCAGGACTTTGCCCCTTGACTTAAGTATTTCCCGTCACTTTGTTAGAGCATCGCCGCTGGTGTGCCTGACAAGTGCCACTCATTTCCGGAGAGAATAACTTCCTGGTGGAAAGTACGAGAACCTTTCAGCTTAACGAGCTTCCTCAATTAAGGCACTCGGCGCCGGACCGGGCAGGCCCGTAGTGTATAGAAGGATTGGCAGAGAGATAGATAGAGAGAGAGAGAGAGAGAGAGAGAGAGAGAGAGAGAGAGACGATGACGGGACGTAAATGAGGCTTCCTCCCGTATTTGCAACTCTGTTAAGGTCGTGTTCCCTCTGGTTCGTAGCGTTTTGTATTTTGTAATGTATTAACTTTGATCAATACTACTTTCATCTGTTCAGCTGAATGTTTTGCAACTGGACACTGCACATAACAGGCACATATAATTTGAAGTTTATATCGCCAAGAATCCCTGCATTTTTAAAATAAACCTGCTTAATTTCAAAAATGTGTTTCATTTAATATTACCAGGAAATTTTTCCATCTCAACTTGTGAAGTAGTGACTACGAGTGTCATGCACATTTTCGTATTAAAACAATTTCAACACAATGATTGTTACAGGTTATGTAGTCCGCAAATATAATACAGCATAAACTTGGTACAAAAACACCTACATTTCTAAAATACAGTGCCATTAGTTTTATAAGTAGTGTCGGGTGACCAGACAAGTTTGTAAACAGCAATAATTTATGGATAAAACCAATATAATTTTAGAAAATACCGTGTCGTTAATTTTGTGTTGGCGTCGAGAAACCAGACAATTTTTTATATAACAGTAAGTTATAGACTAAACATATAAGTTTATTTTTCTTTGATATTTGGGTAATCATTTGGATGAGATACTAGGGACAGAGTATGAAATGCATGTATAAAATATACAAAAGACGGAATTTTCCACCCAATTAAAAAATAATTAGTGAATTTTCAGAGAAATGTCGCATTCCCAAAATAATACATTAGACAGTTGAAGGTTTTTTTTTACACAACGATGCGTAACTGAATATTTGATTTACCGAATAAACTGCACAAAGTTGGTATTGAGTTAAATCAGTTGTTTGATAGCAGAAATATATGTCACTACAAGGAAAACACCGCCGCTCATAATATAGGAGTAATGTTTACAAAAATGTTAGTTGACTCTCCAAAATACTGTTTTTCATGCAAAATGTGGTGCAAATTGGATGAAAAATTATTACGATGTGGCAGTTAAGATTAAATTTCGGGCGACATTATACAACATAACACACATGAAATGTTCTTAATAGTCGCATTAAGTGAATCCAATAACAAATAGCAGCATGCCAAATTGCAGTCACACCATTTAAATATTTTTCTACGATGTAGTATATAACGACACGTCCATATTGAAAATAAAATTATTAAAACGTGTAATTTAGTTAAATAAATATTATATTTTATTTATATTGTAAAAGTTGTTTGGATATTGTTTCCGTAGTTCGTAAAGTATTTTTAACATATTTGTGCTGATGTTGACGGTGTATAAGTAAAGGCGGACAAAATGGCTGAATTGCAAGGTATAGTTATGTTCGTAATTATTGCAGCACTGTACTAAGTTTAATGGAATACTGTAGCACTACGTATACACCAAATTTTGCGGGCATTGATTAAGTTGCGTCCGTGATATGACGTAAGGTCTAATTTTATAGGTGGCACCATTTTAAATATGAATGACATAACAAGCAGTATGTAAACGTATTTAATTATTGCAGGATTAATTCCCGCCATATCAAGATTGGTTGATAATTAGTTCCTAAAATTTATTCTAACCAAAAATTATTTCTTGTTCCAATTTTTCAAAATAAGTTCCTGATACAATAAAATCGCATTTTCTTATAATACCCTACCATAACACTACTTGTATATCTCAGCGTAGTTTGGCTGTAATCGGTTTTTAGTAGCGACCGAGACATGATGTATAGGTGTAATTTTTCTCACAGCGCAAGTACTTAATGGCGGGCGAGTGAGGAAATGTGTTTCAATTTATTTCGGTAATTTTGACTGTTATAACGCAAATTTTTATTATAGTTGTTTACACAGTTCGTGCATTATAATAACGGAATACAAAAATTTGGTTTGTCAGCCATTTTATATTAAATCAACCAGTGTTACAGAAAAGTAAAATGTTTAGGTTGCCCTTCGTAAGGACTGTATGGTTACCGAGTAGGCCCTGGGCTAACAGGAGCTTATTTTCGCCTTTGAAGCCGAGAACGGCGGGAGCGATAAGGGCGACCTTGTCACTCTCATCAAGTGCACCATCGCCACTAAGCACAAAGCTCTAAACTGGCGTGCAGCGTTCTAGTCGCAATGCATGTGCCTATGAGACTTTCAGTGGCAACCCTATTATTTTATTTGTGGAAAGTATGTAGACGGGTTCAGTGCAAGGCCGTTGAGCAGTTCTGCAAGTATCTGATGCGTACATTTTGAACTACATCCAGCAAACACAACCTAACGGCAAAGTGTCGGCAAATTGTCGGCCCGATAAGTGCACTGTCGGCAACTGTCGTTTCAATGCCAGAAATTAGCCATCTGACAAAATGCGTGACGTCTTTTTTGAGACAGTATGTTTGCCTTTAGAAAAAAGATAATGGCCCACTGCGTTTTTTTTTTTTTTTTTTGGATAACAGATGGATATCACTTAAATTATGTCGGCGTGATATTTCACAGCCATCATGTCGCCAATAGCAAAAATAATATTCTGGGCAGATTCCGATATAGAATCTTTTTTTGGTAAGCTGGCCGTTATCTTATTTATTCCAGCCCGCTAAAATTTTCTAGATATGGCTATTTATCACAACAAAGATACAAATATGATGTCTTTTTGCCGACAAACTTTTTGAAAGTGTCTTTTGAATAGGCAAGATGTTAGCTAGCTCTTAATGGCTTGATGTCTTTTTGTAGACCACGTGTTCACATTTAGCATGTTGTTTTTTCATGATTATTTATGGGTCACGTGGTAGCCCATGGCATTTCTTCTTTAAAACGTTTTTATTTCTACAGCCATCCGACAGATATATTAAAAACTAACAAAACTTATTTTGTTTGCAAGCCTTACAGCGCATGAATTCGAGAGCTCTATTGGCAACTTTTGACAAATTGTGCTCTCTGTTTGAGCAATGCGCAAAAGACTAAATTCTATATACTTCATCTATAGACTTAGGGGTGTAAAAGAGTGTCCTTTTGTGGTTTGTCACTCATCGGAGGGACAGCGTTCTTGGTAGGGTCCGTGTTTCATGCTGTCTCTGAGGCGTGTAACAAAACTTAATGAATCCGACAACGTATGTGATACAGAAGCTAGTGATACGGAATACATGACCGTTATGATAAAATTAAGTGTTTTTGGTGGCCTCCGTCTTGTTTCCTGCGTTTGGAAATCTAAACTCATACCCGCCTTGGACTAAATGTATGGGAAACCTTCGCTGGGAACAAAACTTAATGACTTTATTTCGCATAATGCCCTTTCTGAATACATGTTTAACCATAAAAATACTCCAACCAAAATCTTTGCCACCTTAAGTTAACCCCAAACTTAAGTATCAAATCGCACCATTATGAATTAAAAAATTGGACTACGAAACTGAATTCTCTACTTAGGAAATTATATAAACCAACGTAACAAACCACATATGGCCCATTTGTCGTTGACAGTCAGATACTAGGCAGGCAAGCAGTTGTCCAACAGCTGGCATGCACCCGGCACCATTGCGTGGTCCTAAAGTGGTACCACTAACTAGCCATACTCTGCCCGTAACTGGCCCAGGTGTGGTGAACACAAATGTCCCAACCATGATGGCCCATATGCTTACAGCAGCAATGGCCTATCCACGTACCAATTCACAGCCATCAAATGGCCTAATTATATATATATTAGCCATGCTCTTACCATATATCTAAATTTATCTCTAAAAAATATTTTTTTTACCATCAATATCAACTTTCTTTGTCTTTAATTTCGTTTGCTTCACTATTAAACACATTATACGAAATTAAAATCTTATTATACCTACCACTGCAGAAGAGGGGGCTCGTAAATTTCACATTGTTTTTTTATCGCTCTTTTACTCGTTACGTGCTGTTAAGGTAAGTAGGGTGGTTCAGAAAGCAGGTAGCATTGTACTCGACTCCACAAACAGCATAAATCATTTAAAAGTAGGACGTACGCTGCCAAAATTATATAAAATATAGGATTTATGTTGCTTATGAAAAACAATGTACATATTTTGTAACACTGTAAAATATTTTGCTATAACTTCATTGCTCAGATGTTTAAATATCTGTTGGTAAGGGTCTATATGTAATTAAAATTCAAACTTATTTCCATTGTAGGTATTTCAGAAAGAGTTTTTATAATGAAATCCTTGTCAAGTAGGGCAATCATAATAATTACTAAAGTTGTGTAAAGCAAATTTTTGATTAAAAATACAATAACAAATAGCGTGTTAATTAAACGGATTTCAGAACGGAGAATAAAAACCAAGCAATAGTTCTAATTATTAAATACACATGTTAGATTGAGATGTGCGGTTCATAGTTCGAATACAAAACCCAGTTTCGGGACTATTTTAAAAATGAAGGTGAGTCAATTTCTGACATTGCATGTGCTCATACGAACAATATATAACGTCCAAAGCAATTTATAACGGTAAATCATGCTCCAGGAGGACTGAGTTCGATTAGAAACGAAATCAAAGAAATAAGTAGTTTTTCCTTAACCTCACGCCAAGTCTGGTAGGGCTTCTGAGGATAATATATTTCAGAGGAGTAACAACATAAAGGTCATGAAAACACAAAAAGACTTTACTGATATATTTAATGAGTCTACTGTCGTCAAAATGGGTGCAATTAATTTTTTACAAAGTTCTAAAAAGTTGAGTTGGTAGCTATAACTTGTCGTATTGTTCAAAGCAATATCATAAGGAATAAAACCAGAAAAATGTGCAACAGTAGCGAACAATTCCAAATACACATGTGCCTTACCCGGGACTCGAGCTGAGGAAACCTCCTATCATATGTTAGTGTACAATCAACGGCATTACGGAGGTCGTATTGAAGCACCAACATCGAATTTAATAAGTCTTATATTTTGAATGAAATGTTTTAGTAACCTGGCATATTTACAGGGCTATCATTTTGAAAACAAGTCGCTGAGTCACTTAAACACGTAATTTTTCATGGCCTACCATAGGGCTACTTGTGTGAAGAATCGGTTGATTAATCCCCATGAAATGACCTAAAACTTCCTTGTTTCTCATGTGACGATCTTTATAAATGGAAAACAAAGAATATATATTAGCACATTCGATAATTGTATAATGCCAGTATACAAATCAGAACTAAAGAGATAATATAGTTTCGTAGATATAGCACACTAAACTAAAATGATTTTATAGCTGCTATTCTTTAGATGAGTGTCTAGCACACTTAAAAATACTTTCGTTATATAGCGAACCGCAATATAAGTTCTTTGCGGAACTAGTAAAAATGTGTTGATTATTTCCCGAGATATGACATAAAAACCTCGTTTATATTGTGGGGATAACTTACAAAATTCCAGAGGAATGAGGTTCTGTATAGACAAATTTGATGATTGTAAAAGAAACAGCCATCATACAAAGTTAAATTGCAAACTGTTACATTAGTAGAATATATTGAGCTTAGATATTTATATAACCACCACTTTCAAACTGTCTGGCATACTTAAAACATATAATTTTACATCATCTACTGCAGTACTATTTGTTTGACAAATTTGGCAATAGACTGTCATTTGTTTCCAAAGATTCGACATAAAATTTTTATTATTCGCATGGTATGGTCTTACAAAATGGTGGACAAAATATGCTTCGTGTGGATACCGGTGATGATAAATGTAATAGCAACTGCCATCATACAATGAAGATGAGTTGGAATTGATTTCATGTTCTCAACGATATAGCATTCTAAGTTAAGTGGCTATTTGTCCGCCTTTTTTAAAATAAGATCCTGATGTACTAAAAACCTACATTTTTACATCATATGATACAGTTCTTATTTGCCAAATTTGGTAGAAATCGGTAAAATGTTTCCCGAGAATTGACATACAGATTTATTTATTCATGTGGCACAACCATATAAAATGTAGGAGGAATGATGCTCCATTTAGAAAACATTAATAGTTATAAAATATACTGCCAGCATACAAAGTTAAGTGGTAATTGGTCACATGTTTCTGACGATACAACTTCCTAAGGTAAAATAACTATATGGCCACCATTTTGAAAACAAGTGTCTGATATATCTGAATCCTATAATTTAACATCATATTCCGCAGTACTACTTGTTGACCAAATTTGGTAAGAAATAGTTCATTATTTACCGAACTATCCTACAAAATCGCTGACAAAAGTGGTTATAGGGTGGCATATATTATGATTGTAATAGATACTATTAGTGTACAACATTTGGTTGAAATTTGATGAACGGTATATCAAATAAATATAAAATATTTGTTTGGTCTCCGTTATGAAAATAGGTTCCTAATCCTTAATAAATTACGTTTACCTCACCTGTCATAGTATTCCTAATATGTCTGACTAGCTGAGAATTCATTTGATAATTTCCGAGACAAATAACGTAACATCTTAATTTTTCCTTTAGCTGTATTCTATAAAATGGCGCACTAACAGCAATATCCGTTTCAAAATATACTGCTTACACGATGCTCTACGAGCATGAGAAATTTAGTTTAAATCGATTCAATGGTTCCCGAGATATGACATCATCCTTAATATTACAGTGGCCGCCAATTTTAAATCAGGTGCCCGGGGTGGTTTAAAACTATTAAAGTCAGGTGCCCTTTCTGAGTACTGTATACATACACAACTGGTTTGTTGAAATTTGGTTGACGCGTTCAAAAATTTAAAGGTTGGGACATACACATGGACAGACACATGCAGAGACACATACAATAAACACATACACCTACACATACACAGACACGCAGACAGGAAAATGATTTCATAAGCCTTTCTCATTAGGTAAGTAGGATAACAAATATAAAACAGAACGTACAGTATGGTGTCAAAATAGCTACTAATGTAAAGAACCGAGGTAAAAACCCTGAGTGGGAAAATCTAAAATGAAATAATTTCAACGAGAATCGTGCTTCTCAGAAAAAATAGGAATTCTAGACCAAATTGTTTCATGGCTTCTCCTTTTCGATAATGGACCCGAGCGAAATAATTTTAATACTGCAAATGGAAGAAACACTTTGACATATTATTTGAAGACATCAACCAGACACCTATCAAAATGCCGAGGACTGCTGTGTACTCCGAGTGAACTTGGAGCAGGCGACCGACTGATCCATGTTGTGTGATCTAAAGTAAATTGAATAGATAGTCCCAAATTCTTTTTTATTAAATTTATTTTGCGATGTTAGCGCCGTCGTGTTATGTTTCTTTACCACCATCTATCTCTGCGTGGTGTTGCACTCTGATCGGGTCATCTCCCCTCCTTTTTCTTACCTATTCTCACTCCTGGCTATCCCTTTTCTCCTTCGTGCGTCATACATTTTTGATTGGCCGTGATAGTTTAAGGCCTTACCCGGCCTCGCTCGGCCTACTTTACAGCCATCAGACGTCTGCTACGTTAAGCCTCTACTTCACCCCTGCTAGATCTCCGTATGCACCTGATGGCTTAGCCGCATTTCACCTCACCCAGCATAGGTCAACGCCGTTATCATGTTGTTGAGCTAACGATTCTTCCTGTAAAGCTACAGAGCGATGGAGCTCTTAAAAGGGTGAGTCATGGAAAACGTTAAAGTTTGTGGTAGGGTTTTTAAATGTATTGGTAATTTATGTGGCATAGTTGTGTTGTACCTTGGGTGTGCAATAATGATAATCCATTTCAAAATTTTGGTTTTGGCTGCCCTTCCAAATTAGGTTTCCGTTTAACTATGGTGGCGCATTGCTGTGTGTTTCTTTTTTAACATGTCGTGTTCGTCTTTATCCACTGCCTATGTTTAATAAATGTTTGATGTTGCACTGTTTCCAAGGCTTCATGGTTGGGGCGTGAACATTTTTTAAGTGTTAGTTGTCCGATATTGTAATTTTTATTGGTCGGAGCTTTGACGGGTCCCATATGACTGCCTCCCACCGCAATTGTTTAAATTGTTTTGATTTAATTTTAAAGGGCAATGACGCTTTGATGGGAAATGTTTTGCTGCCCTTCTTTCTGCCAGTTCTAAGGTTAAATGGGTGCAAGAAAATATACCAAGTCAAGAAAGAATTTAAATATTTTAATGTTGTGATATAGTACAGTAAAGTTTGGATGACTATAATTTAAATGTTTTTGTCAAGGAGCTGAGAAGCAATTCGTATAATGTAAATTTATTTCTTTGGTGCTCCAAGATTAATGACACATTTTAATGAATTGTATTAATTGTGTTAGTAATTGATTATTTATTTAAATCTATTATTATCAACTGCTGTGGTACATTTTGCTAGTCTTTCTTTGATTTTGACATTCAGAATATTTGTGTTTTGTCAAAATAAATAGCGTTCAAAAGTTGTTCTTTGCATCTAGTTATTTGTGAACCGTTACAGTTTCTTAGAATAAATTTTTTATTTTATGATTAGCATTAACATAAAATACGTACTGACTTCAATAAGGTTACATTATGTATAATTTTATCATACACATATACGTTTGAAAAAAAATTATTCGAAATTTTTTTTATAGAATTGTAAGATTAATAAACATACCCACAACTCTGGGTATAGAATAGTAATATTTCAATATGTTATGTGAAGATCATAAAGCAACACGTTTTCCATTACCGTGTTTTGGCTCCTTGACTGCGACTTAACGAACCTCAAGTAGGCAAAGTATTACTGTTAGTTATTTAACTTCACTTTAATGATATTTATAAAATTTTCTAGCAATTGTGTAGTTTAAGTAGACTCATAAATTCACTTAACTTGCTGTGTTACTCAAGTTGT
Source organism: Dryococelus australis (assembly GCA_029891345.1). NCBI lineage: Eukaryota > Metazoa > Arthropoda > Insecta > Phasmatodea > Phasmatidae > Dryococelus > Dryococelus australis. The sequence continues at coordinate 123,978,450 of CM056998.1, forward strand.
TTAAATGTTTAGAGCGAAAGCCACGCAATATTAAACATTCATTACGCACAAAAATGTAGAGAAAATATCGCAAAAATTATGCATAGTAAATAACCCATGTAAAAATACAAAAAATGTTTATATTTATTAAAAATGTAACTATAATATATATAGTAACATATATAACCCAATAAATGTGACAATAACTCTCGAAAACTAACAGAAACACACAATATTAGATATGTGTAACCTACTTGTCAATTAATCAAATAAAATATACCAAAACCAAGATTATTATTAATAACAAAAAAACGTAACACAGAAGGCAACATATTCAACCAGTAATGTATTTAATGTCCAATGTATTTGATCCAATCGATAAATCTACGTCGTACACAATGGAGATACTTATATACATATGAAAGTATTTATAAATCACTATTTCTCTATAGTTTCATTTTAATTTATTATATGTTTATATTAAACTATAATTATTGTTTATTTTCGTAGTTTGTTTTTCGTATTCAGCGACAGTAATGAAGAACTTTCCACGAATTTCTGAGTCTAATTAATTTCAGTAACTATAATAATTATGTCAATTTCTAAATATGAGGAATTCTATAATTATTATTACCTAATTACTGAGCTAATAAATCCAGTATAATGTAGAAATAACAAAAAACTTATTGCGAGCAAATGGAATTGCAGACAATCCACATGAGCACCTCGTAAAAATAGGCAATTATTTTTTTGTTCTGATGTATTTATAAACTTAAAGAATATAGTTACCAAAAACAATTATACATACCAGAAGTGGAACAGAAGATGGTTAGTCATGGAGCGTGTACCTCATAGAGTAAGATACTCTTACCGCATGTTCGTATAATTACACTGGCGAACACTCGTTAACAGCATTAGCAAATCGACAGGAGAAATTTGATGTATGAAAATTGCGTGTGACGTTATCTTCGTTAGCATGCCATTAAAATAATTACATCGGCACGTAAATCAATCCGGTTGTATCTCGCGTGAAATGGAGGCATTACATTTAATTGCGGTGTTGCTCGTGGGCCGATGTGGTGCGTGAGCTTGCTAATGCAATGCGTACCGTCACTTACGCCAGATATGCGTAAAACGGTCTACGCAGCTTTATGCCGTCACTCATCAAGTAGTCTGAAAAAGTTACCGCTTAAATCGACACCAGCTTTTGACTATTATCATTAGTTTTGAAAGATATTTATTATGTGTATACTGTTTTGTACTATATGTATAATATTTATGGGCGTTTGTTTCAAGTACATACAATGAGAGCGGTGATTTTAATTAATTTCCTTATCAAATGTATAATATAATTTCTTGCTGGTATATTATTAACCATTGTACAATCTACTATAATCATTTATAGGACTACTTAGAATGAGTCTTCTATTTGATCACCGACAAGATCCAAAGCCCTTAGTTCCAAAAGGAAAAATTACTTAGTTTAATAAGGTCTTTCCCTCGCTCCTAAATCTGATATTTCGATAATGTTCTTAGATATTTTCGCAACTATATTCACTGTACATGAATATTGTATCTTTCAATATTCAAAGCAGATATATTAATTTGTGTAGAAAACCTTTAAATCCTATAACGTCTAGTGCTCTAATAGGTTGAGCTACCTTTTCAAGCCCCCCCCCCCCCCCACCTATCAAACTATTAAAAAGTGATTAGTTTTCTCCTAATTGTACAATTAAAAGAATTGATAATTAACAGAATTCATACCCTTCAACCAACTTCTGAGATTGAGAATTTTTCTAGGGAAATTTAGGGCAGACATTCGTCATGAGTTTCTTAACCATCGGAAGTGTTCTTGAAGACTGTTCCAGCAAGTGACAGCCTGACTGAGAAGGCGTCTTACAGCGTTGGCGAGAAAGTGATTTACTGAACATGGTCAGCTTGTTCACTAATCAACGAGTCGCCCGATCCCCCCCCCCCCTTTAAATTACACAACCCGGTCAATATGACGCTGCTTGCGCCGATTGGCTGGTTCGTGCACAGGAAGGCTTAATCTTCCATCTCACCTTGAATGCACCGAAAGTCAGTTTCCGTGGCCGTAATCACTGGATATATTGGTTATCTTATAATTAAATTGCGGAGATATTTTTCTATTTCAAAGACGCAAACAGGATAAGAGGAAATAAAGGAGACGATTCCATTACATACGGCCCCAGGTGGTACGCTCGAGCGGAGATGGCAAACAGCCTTCAAAGGAAAGCATTCTTCCTTCTTTGCATTTACGGAATATTGGAGAGGTAACAACAGTTGTTTATGTACAGTAAAATAAGTTTGGAGACGCAGAAGAAAACGATTGACGGAAATTCTATGAGATTTCAAGTTACTTTATTTAAGTGTGTATTGCTGGAAGGGTTTATATGAAAATTTACATACTAGTCCTACAAACTGAGTTAAATATTTTGGTATTTCTGCTCTTTTTTGACGGACCAGAAATTATGTATTTGAATGCACGTAACATTTGGCACCGTCTAAAAGCAAAATAAAGTGATTATATCTTGAGGTTTCTTAAATCTATATTTCGTAATCACATTTGTCAGTATACTCGAGTTAAATAAAATTGTAAGAGTGACACTTATTTAAAAGGCTATACATTAGGTGAGGACTGGTACGTACAATCGAATAGCTGCGACTAAAGTTCATGGATTATAATATATTCAGTTATTTTTACAGAAACCTTTCATGATCCCGAGCATTTTTATAACCGTTCTGGTTGTTTTCGTGTGAAATTAATATGTGATATAAGTATATAATATTACGACCAACGAGTTTGTAATAAGTTTGTCAACAGGCGTTTTTGACTACAGAAATATTTTTTTAAAGATATTTGCATGGGAGAGCACTTGTGAAACTGAAGTAAAGCTAGCATTTTGTAAATATTTGGTGCCTTGATTGTTTTATATAACTTTGTTATCCCTTTTCAGAGAAAATTGATTTTAAAATGAAAAATAGCGTAAATTTTGGTTTATAATATGATTCCAAATTTAGCCAAATTATTGCATGCAGTTTAGAATAACTGTATTTTCAAACTTACGCACCGGATTTCTCAAACCAGCATTTACATTCTTTCAAAGTGAATAGCAGAGAATCTGTTTAATATTATCATATGGAAGTGAACGTATTAGATGGTATAACAACAACGTTGAATGCCATCAGCAGCAAGCTATCGTGTGCAACGCCGTAGAACATAGCGACCTAACGTCACTACTGTTTCCATTGGACTGTATTCACAGGCGGTCAGAATCGTGTCTTTCATGGCTTCCAGTGTCCATGGCTTTGTGGCGTGTAAACAGTGTTCACAATTTCCCATATATACAAATCTAATGGCGTTAAATCTAGAGATTTGGGTGGACAGCCTATCAACCTCCCAACAAATGCTTCATCCAGGAGCGACCCTACGTTTCGATGGTAATGTGGCGGTACACCATCCCGTTGAGAAAAAAAACACCATCGTCTGATTAGAGTTAATGAACAACTGGCACAATGTTTTCCTGTAACGTGGTACAATAACTTTCACCAGTCGCGTGTCTGTCAAAGAAGTACGGTCCCGCATATTCTATGGAAGACATACTGCACCACACTATTAACCCAGGATGATCAACTGCTTACTCTGCCACAACATGGGGGTTTTCAACGATTCAACGCACACAATGGTAGCGGTAGGCAGTTACATTCAGATGAAAGGTTATCGCGCCTAAACGAACAATCACGTCAGTAAAATGTTCGTCATCGTTTCCACATATCCACAATCTACTTACAGAATTCGACATGCCTATTCGGGTCGACTTTTTTCCATAGCGTGAAATAATGTGGGTATGTAGGTTCTTCACTTTACTTGCTTTAAAATGCCATCAGAACTTTATTCACTGACACCTGACTCGTGTTCATCTTGCCGTACGGGCATCGACTTCTAAGTGGAAAGTGTGAGTGTGTGCAACACAGTCCCGACACTTCCATCATCCGTCATCGTTTTCTTTCTAACGCGCCGTCCTTTCTTCAGATAACCCAAATTTCCATTATTCTCACACTTGCCATGTAATTAAGTCATTGATACAAGTGAGGGTGGTACTGAATCAAATCCTGCCGTCCGTTTTATTTGCGCCTCGATCATGTTATCACATTGGCAGTAATATTTGAAAATCAACTTATGTTGCTCGAAAGCAAACCTCGGCACCTCCGCCATTTTCTCCAAACTCGTGCTGCCGCTCGTGGCTGTAAACACAATCAACAACAGCAAGATTGCAACACTCGCTCTCAAGCGTCCGCATTGCTATTATAGAGTAGAATACACGCAGGCCCGTCACATTTGCTCTTAACAGTTTATCTGTCATTAACGTACAATTTTGGGATATCACTCATATATATGTGTGTGTATGTATGTGTATATATAATGATGGTTACAAATATAAATATAAACTGACGAGTGATCTTGATGACCTTGAATATTGTGAGTGAAATCGTAAAAAAGTCTTCTTGTTGGGAAAAGTACTTCCGTATGTTTTTATAGCAGTTACTGAGTTGTCCTATATATTGACTTTTGTAAACAGTTTGCTTAAAAATTATGGGAACAGCTTGAAGGTTGAATTGTGAATGAAAAAAATTATAAAAATCCTGACAAAAATGTGGTCTATTTTTATTTCCCTACAAGAACTTACCTTCCTAATCTAAGGGAGCTCCTAAGGCAGAGAAATTGAACATGTCAGGATGTTAGATAAGGTACACTGTCCAGAGTATTTGTTGTGGTACAAATAATGCTCAAATTTGCACAACTAGCAACAATACCGAATTGCACGTTTTCCCACAGCCGATCCCATCCTTAAAAATATATTATGATTGGCACAAGTGTGTTCCAATGATTTCACAATGCGCTGCCGATGTTACATCAACACTGGCAACGCGTTTACATGACCTCATGAGTATAAATCGATGGAATTTTATGTCAGGTTATTGAATGTGCAATGTAATTTGTCTCCCGCATTCAATCCTTTGTCCAGGTGGCCTAATCTCGAGATCGTTCGAGTGCAGTTAGTATACGAGATGTCTCGCACAGTCCGCAACGTATACGAGACAATTGTTGTAAGCTGCCAACCTCTGGAACTCGCATACGTTTTCAGTGTGCGAGGGAGTGTCAGGCAAGCGTATAAGAGTGATATTTGGTCATGTTGGTGAATCTGCGGCGAGACGGCAACAATTATTAGCGAAGCTCAGCCAATCAGAAGCGTCACTTGTATCGCGTGCGTTTGTTTATTTGCATCGTACGCGGTTGGCTTCGAGTTACGGGGACAAACAATGCCGATTTCACACGAAGCTTTCTTCGCCACTGTAACAAGAAAATTACTGTTTCTGCGGCAGTTAAGGTTATCCACTCATGACCTATTCTTTCAAACATTAAAAAATAGCATCAGGCGTCTGTAGCATTTGGTAACACTAAAAATACACTAAATTCAATAGAAATTGAATTATTTTATTTTTATTTTTGAAACCAAATATAAAAGATATACCACAATTTTCAAGTGATAGTTGTAGGTGAAGAGTAGATATTTTAATTGAGTATTTAGTTATTGTTTCTATTGTGTGTTTGGACGTGTACTGTACAATAGGTACAATGTGTATTGTTTGTGACAATACATATATTTATTTATTTTTTTAAATGGCTAGAGTCGTGGACTGGTAATTTTTGACTCCGGTTCAAACCTCCCTTAAGTACAAAATATTTTAACTTTTTTAATATCACTTTTCATATACGTTAGAACACCCACATAAAGAAAATTTAAAGACATTTTCATTATCTCTTTTTATTTTAAACGGAACGTACAGAAAACTTACTTGGAAATGAACAGAGAGGTTCTGTGAAATTTACGGAAAGTCCGTTTCTGAAAATCAATACGTCCGTAATTTTACGGAGAGGTTTTGGACACTTCTGGATAAATTATTACCAGCACTTTTCCGTAAAATGAAGGAAATTGTTTTTAACAGTGCAGGGATTGGTCAGTAAAATTCTTACCTGTGGAAATTACATACAATTTAATTAAGAGAACACAGTTGTGTATCATGCATTGCCATAATGTTCACATTGCATTATAAATAATGAAATGTGAATGTACATTTTAAGTAGCCCATCGTTTGGAGAGTATTAGCAGCTATGTGACACTTTGCTAAATGTCGTGTTTGAGTAAGAACAACTGTGAAGTCCATAGATATTTTTAGTGTAATAAACTTAACCTGTTGCCACGTAGTTCAACCTCTCCAAATTCTTCTATTGCCATTTTATTCGTCCATTCTTCGGCTATAATAAATGCAATATGCGACTGACGTTATTTAGGCTACTTATCGCATGCTACACTGTTCAATTAATTACCAAATGAATATCTAGGCTACTACCTGTTATAGGCTAACCTAAGTACTTATACTTGACTGTGGTCTATATTAACAACATGTTTCTGCACTAATAATATGTGTTATTTACATAGTTTTATATGCAAGACTGTCTAAATAATAACTTATGACGTCTAACCACCCAACTACGAGTCACTGAACATTAATGAACGTCAGTAGTAGGCCTATGTAAATTATAATTTTTCTCATAACCTCATTTGCACTCTCAACACAAATTTTACTTCTTGTCCGTTTAACAAGTTTTTTTAATACATACGATTATACATTCGGCACAGCATAAATTATGAGTAAATTGAATTCGCACAGCGTCAACAGTCATCTTATGTCTAATATTTTGTTTATTTTGATGCGCTACTAGTCTACGACTACACATCTCGCACGGCGATAATCGAGAGAGTGGCCACTCGCACGGTCGAGACGTAGACGATGGCTCTCGGAAGGTTCGATCTTACCATTTTCAAAAATCGTGCGAGTTACAGGCGCAATTCGAAGATTTCGCATACGAGTGCAGTTCGAGCTTAGCCCCCCAGAAGTTTGTTCGTGTAGACATAGACACGGTAGACTCATTTGTGTTACCTGCACTATTAGGCAACCATATATACAGAAACTTCCTTGAAAATATCTACCCATCTTCATCGATTACATCCCATTATATCACATACAAGGAGCATGTTTCATGCATGATGGTGCACAGGTCCATTCCAGTCTCACAACACGCACATGCCTGGATACTGCATTTCCTGGGAGTCGCGTTGGCTGCGCGGTTGGTCTGGTAGCCTCCCATCAAGACGAATCAGGTTCAATGCCCGACTGGCCAATTCCCTGATTTTCGCAAGTAGGGGTCATGCTGGACAATGCCGCTGGTAGGAGGATTTTGTTTCCTCCGCCCTCCACTCTAAATCGGAATCAGTTATATTTGACTGATTATCAGTTGAAACTGCTCCATCCGGAATCTGTAGGAAAAATATCACTAATTCAACAGTTAAATGAAATCTATTAATTCAAGCAGTAGAAAACTAGTTATTTATAGTTGCATAATAAATAAGCACAGAGCATTCATATGTGATGTAAGTTACGTACAATTTATTTTGTCGCAGAACACAAATATTGTCTACATCAAAACATTTTCGAGCGTGGTTGGCTCGAACCTTAGTAGAGGGAAACAGTCGATTCTGGGGCAGGAGTCAGGAGGTGGCTCCAACTCCCACCCTCCTGCCCCCGCCATCTTGGATTACGTCATTTCCTGCCGGCATCTTGGATTAAGCAATTTCCGGTTGCAATATTGTTACTCAGAACGCCGCCATTTTAGATTACGTCATTTCTGGTCGCCATCTTGGATTACGTCATTTGTGACAGCCATATTGGTAGCTAGTATGTAAATGTCCATGTTCTATCATTCCATGTTGCCTCTACAATTCCGAGTATTTTTTCCAAGTGCCCCCATTTTATGCTCTTGCATTCCAGTCATGAAACCACCATCTTTTTGCACTTCATGCTCTATCACATTCATGGAACTTCCATCTTTCATTTCATTTCTTCATGCTTTGTCATTCCATTTATGCGACTTCCATCTTTGATTCAGCCATTTTGTTTCTGCACCGCATGCTCTATAATTCCAATAATGTGGCTGCCATCTTTGATTAACGCACTTACTGCTCTATCATTCCAGTCATGCGACTACCTTGTTGGATTCATGTACTTCCAGCTCTGCTATTCTGGTCATGCGACCGCCATGTTGCATTCCACCATTTTATATTTCGTTATTTTGGTAGCCAGTATGTCACCATCTTGTTTTCTGCACCTCATGCTCCATCGTCCATGTTGCCTCTCTTTCATTCCAAGGGTTTTCTCCAAACGCTACCATTTTTTCTCTCTTTTGCATTATTCCTCCTTTCCTCTTTTCCTTTCTTTCTCTTTCTCTCGCCTTTGTTCGATAAGTCCCTTCACCATTATCTTGCAAACTTATCACCAAAAATCAGTGTTGCCATTTTGGATTTAGCCTCCGACATTTATTCCACTAGCCAACTTACTTTTTAGTCTGTTCCACCTCTTTCTCTCAACACTTTATCAGCAGACTTTGCAGGTTCGGACAGGTTCATCTTGGCCCACGTCGCCAGTAATAAATGATGTCACAAACTCATACTTTTTTATCAGTGTGCAGGTTCAGACAGGTTCGTCACAACCCAGACTTACTGTCGTCAATAGTCTATCGTGAATTGCAAGTCGCACTGTAAACGTCTTGGTATGGGTCCATAAAATATTTGTTCAAAAATATTTAAAATTAACCAGGATATCTGTAAGTGTAATATTTTTCAAACTCTTTTAATGTGTATTGAAAATTTTTAATACTAACCCAAGTGGTTTTAAAGTGTATCAAAAATTTTTAATAGCCACTATTGTTATAAAAAACATAAATATCATTTAAAAATCATGGAAATAACTATTTTAAAACCAATCTTCTTCAAACAATATATATTGAGGTTTATATTGTAATGAAATATTCTCAGACAATATATTTTAAAACCAAAAATTGTCACCCAATATATATATTCCATTCGACAATATGCACATCAGCTCGCTATTTGTAAAATTATGTTTGGAACTGCAGGATTCGAAACCCAGTCTTGTAACTAGACACTTTGCCATTAAGCTACAGATCTAAACACACAAACACAATTATTGATATGTTATAAGGACTTTCGTTACCACGTAGTTCAAACATTAGATACATGTTGGCCTGTACACTACTCGGTACAGGTCCATACCAATATGTTCAGCAAATATCTAAAAGTATCCTGGATGTCAATAAGAGCGATTTTCCATAATCTTTAAATGTGATAAATAGGATTTTAATAAGCAATGAAAGTTTATAATTTCAACCAAAGTGCTTTAGAAGTATATCAAAAGTTTTTAATAGCAACGTTAATGTTTTTAAAAATATAAACACCATTTAAAAGCAAGGGAGTAATTATTATAAACCAAAATTCTTCAAACAATACATTCAAAATTATATTGTAATGAAAAAGTATCAAACTGAATATTTTAAAACCAAAACAGTCACTATATATATATATATATATATGTGTGTGTGTGTGTGTGTGTGAATGTATGTGTCTATATATATAGTGTGTATATATATTCCGATCGACCTTATGAATATTACAGGATCTACAAAAACATAATTAACACAAAGTATAAGGAACAACAAAAAAATTGATTGTACATAAATAACAAACACATGTCTATTGCTATGGTTCATGTCCACCACATATAATATTATTGCAAAACAACACATTTCATTGAAGTTCATTTTGTATCATTATTGTAGCATGGATCTCTTTCAGCCCATGCAGCTATTGTAGAACACCTTCCATCATAGTAGCTTACTCTTGTATCACATGCATTACCTAACATATTTCCGGTTTGGAATTGACAGATGAGGTGATTCTCACATACAGGTCGATGGTGATGGTGTCCATGATATCCGATCTCTGGTGGGTCGGTTTATGGGCGTATGTAGTCGATCCGAAGGCAATGATTCAAATGTTGAAGGTGATGTCATTGGAGACTCTTTTGCGAACCACTTGGCTAACGAACTGAGTCTGCTTTCCATCAAAAACCTCGTATTGTAACGAACACAAGAATGACGATGTGAAATAATTGCTCCAGCTATCTTAAAACCTCTCCCTCCAGCCACAATCAGCGCAAAGATCAAACTTAAACCAACTTGTATCTTATGTCTTTCATATGCACCCAGCTGTCTTTAAATTTCGGTAGTGCCAATCATCATACCGGAATTTTTCCTTTCTTGTGATGTAAGACCTTCTCAACCATATATATATTTGGATATTTCGTGACCTTTATTTCTTCTGAGCAGAGATTACATGTATAGGCAAGTTATCAATATATTTATAATAAATGTGCGAGGACAGTTATGTAATATGCAAAGAATATGAAAGAGCTTGGTAAACCAGTTCATTTCATATCCCTTGGTAAATACACTCGTGTTTCTGCCTATGCTTACATCACAAACTTTTTGCTTTTGGTTTGCAAGAATCCAAAACTTTTTTCAATTTTAAACACATTTTTAGCATTGAGTTGACTTTAACTTCCTTGGGTCTCATGCCTATCATTCGACGAATACAGGAATTATAGTAAGCCACCAGTGTATATAAATAAAAAATTATATATATATATATACATTTCACATAACAAAAATAAAAACTAAAACCGGAAATTTTTCCACACCTTTCATTTAATGACTTTACACCAGTACACTCAATTTTCACATAGGTGATATTATCTGCTTAAACGCAGCTCAGGACAGTCTAAACTAGAAAGTGCCCAACCAGAGCCCTTGGCCATATATTCTTCTTCCCGACAACATTTCACGACTGCCACAGTTATACTAAGCTTCTAACTGGAACCTGGCGGCTCACATAAGTACCACACCAACCTATGTAACTCATTAACACCATCTGCTCTATCAACCAATACCAGACTAAATATACTCATCATTAATATTAAAATTCAAGCATATTTCATTCTAAGCTTGCTATTATGTACCAATTTCGAAACATTAACATATTTGTCATTGCCATCATACAACAGTCAAATGTATATGGTGAAAGATATAACCCAACATATCATCCATGTTAACCCAAGCATACCAAGCAAATTTTATAGTCCAGGTCAATTCACAACGCAAACATTCTTACCCTCTGTCAAACCATCATTACTGACTGATTACAGACCAACCTACCTACCATCACCTTTAACCAAAGAAAAACGCAATCCTACCTCACCACCCAATACCCCAAGCATTATATCTATCACAACTCGAGCAACTCTACAGCTGAGACCAGCCCATAACCTAACACCCTATACCTAACTGTCATACGATCCACTAAAACTCTAGCATACCTCAATCATTCGTCCACACATGCCATACAAAGCAAACATACAGACCATAACAGTGACACAATCAACTTCTTCTTATGCCATCCCTCATGCTTACTGACACTTGCCAAAATACATTGACCACCCATGCCAAACACATTTTTAACTCAATCACAACTTAGCCTTATTTGTCTCGTCGGCGTACACATACTGTCCATGCCATACAATATATACCAGCAATGATACAACAGATATACTATAAAAGAGATCATGGAACATACCATCCATGATAACCCATGGATACAAAGCAAATTTATAGACAGGAACAACCTGCAACACGAACAATCCTACCATCTGTCAAACCATAATTACTTACTGTTACCAGACCATCAAACATACTATGACATATAGCCAAAGAAATACTCTATTCAACCATACCACTCAACATATCAATGGTACTATCCATCATAACTCAAGTTTACAGAAAAATAGTGTTCAGACCAACCAAAACAAAATTATCCCTGTCATCTGTCGTGCCAACTAACACCAGAGTAAATATACCTATACTATAACTCGAACGCACCTCAGACCACACTGAGCATGCCAAAAATTTACTCACTGCTCATACTTTCTGCTCTACTTGTCGACACCAGCCAAAATATATATAGTAACTATACCACCATACAAATCATTATAACCAAGTCCAACCAGACCACCCAACACTCCATCTCGTACAACCAAAGAAAAACTCAATTCAACCATGCCACCAAATACACCAAGCTCAATATCCATCATAACCCAAGCAACTATACAGCTGAGACACACCCACAATCTAACGCCCATTTTACAAAATCTACCAGCCAAAACCACTTATACCGTCCGACCATACCACTCACTATAATTCTTGCATACCTCAATCATTCGTCCACACAGGCCATATAAACAAACATAGGGCCCATATCAGTGACAAAATAAACTACTGCTCATAACATCCACCATGCTGACTGACACCAATCATAATACACTGACCACCCATGCCAAACAATATTTTTCTCAAGCATACCTTAGCTCATAGGACTCACTGGCACACACCATTCATCATGTACCAGCAATCACAAGACAGATATACTGGAAAACATATCACCCAAGGAGCCCTGAAGAGTCGCTGGAAGCACTAAGGTATCAGTGTTACTATTGTGGAAATACCTTCAGTAAAAGTTTCCATACACACCCCTATGAAAGTCGAAATGTGCTTGTTAAGCGCAGAATTCAAGGCATTAGACTGTCATAACTGCGATGCTGTTTTCACCCGAGGCGATAACATGCATAGAGTTATCAAGAAGTAAAAAGGTACGGTTCGCCCATCGGGAAGAGAGTGCAAGTATTGTGGCAAAATGTTCGCGAAGCATACTGGTGCCAGATGTCATGAAGAGAGTCACTGTCCATTTGCCACCATCTACAAGACTCACCCACGTATTAACAGTTGTATAGTATATGCAAATAAGAGTGCCTGCAGTACTCACTGAAGGAAGTATTCTGCAAAAAACAGCCACCATTAATGTTTTGCTCGAATAAAGAATAAGATGAACATGTATCACATATTAGTATGTAGTCTTATGTCATATCTGTAAAATAGAGGTAAAGAGTATAAAGTATGTCTATTGTTATTCATTCAACAAAGAACAGGGTAATATTTTGCCTACCTCCATCACTAGAAAATGTACCAGATTTTGTCTAAGTCTGAATGCGAGTTTAATATTTATGTATAGTGTCAAGTCTTGAACTCACCTACCCACTGATGGTTGTTTGAGCAACACATACATACACACACAGATGTTATCGACATCTTTGTTCCTCCAGTCGTCCAATAAAGTGCACAACCATAATCTGCTCGAGTCGCAAATGTCTTTGACCGTCTTCGTTACCCTTGTCAGTGGGAGGATGCCAACAACGATTTCGTTAACAATGATGTTCGCTAGGAGCACTCATGTTGATGCATATGAGCGAAAGCTGACATACACAATGCAGACACACGAGGTTTAGTAACAGTGTTGCCATTGTGTTGTGAACTTCTGTAGAAAAAGCTGTAATGTCTATCAATGGGAGCAAATTAGCTTACAATCACCAGGACCAACTCACAAAAAAAATCTATAGTATGTCACGTACAGTACACTATATAATTTGAAGACACACATTACACTGTCTTTTAAAGGTGTATATTTTTACCAGTGGTCATGTAAGAGACGACGACACTGCTATAAATTCCTACCGAACAACATGAGTTGCACACGCAACAAGCATTGTACATCACATCAGTCGTTCCTATACAAGACCAGACATCGGAAAAATTATGTGGTAGCCTTGGTAAGTACATCAGAACAGCAAACGATTTTCCCACGTATAGCCTCCAACCGAGTTTTGCTACAGTACACAGACACACGAATTCCACTAACAAACAACACAAATTATGCAAGCATCGAGCAATGTACAGCTCATTAGACTAAAATAAATATACTATGACAGAGTCGAGAAGCAGTCGGAGGGACAAGATCGACAATATTGCATACCCTTGCAAACAAATATAAAGGAAACTATCTATAAGCACTTTCCAACCAACACATATTACACATGCTAATCAAGAACAGACTAGTATGATAGAATAGCAAATGCTTTCCTTACGAACAGATCATAATGAAACCGTCAAATTCAAATTACAGCCAACACTCACTGCACTAGTGGTGGAATGCACCAACCCTGTGCGATCAAATAACTCTCAACATGTGTATCTGAAAAGTAGATGGGTGGTCGACCGATGGTGTAGGCATTGTGCAGGTCTCCACGAGTCGAAGGGATGGTACGTACACTAGTCGAGAGTCGAGGCAGGCTCCAGGGTGACACGCTGATCGAGTCATTCATGCACTTATCTATACGAGAGAATTGCTAGAGATGTGAGTGCGATCTCTCTGGTTTATTTAACTATTCTATATGATGACCTGTGTATATTCATTGGTTAACTGGTGTCTAGACTGTGTGGCCTATCAGTACGGTAGTAATAATGTCTGAAATTTGTGATTGGGACATTGTAGTGGTTTGGGAAGATGGTAGGAGGGGGAGTTTTTTTGATGGAACGGTTATGTCTTTGAGTGTGGCATGCCAGTATGGCTGTTAAACCTGAGGGCAGGAGGTGCTATGACAGGTGTGATGATTAGTATAGAAAGTCGAAATGTATGACTTGAATATTTTGTTGGTTAGTCTGATAATATGAATTGTATGTAGGCTCAGTTATTGGTAGAGGTGTTTTAGAATGTTTGTTCTATATGACCTCTCTGCATATATGTTATAGGTAACATATTTTGGTAATGTATTTTTTTGGTTGATATGGTATCTTGAAATAACTTAAATGTATGGAGTAACATGACTGAATTGTCTGCTGGTGTAGGCTGCCTGTATGATTTGATTTTTTATGGCTGATATATTGACGGTATAACCTATCGATATGAATTGGCTGTACAGTTAGTTTCTTGTATGTTTGGTATAGCCATTATGTTGATTGGTATGGCTTGATCACATGTTTGGTTGTTTTGGCAGTATGCTAAAAGTGTCGCTTCAATTGTGTGCGGGGAGAATGTTTGTATGTGTGATTAATTTGTAAGAGTGGAATGGATTAATAAGTTAGTATGAGAGGGCAGAATGCTTAGCTGGCATGCTTGTTTAGTATAATTGGATGGCATCTGGGAATTATGACTGTATGGATACCATAGATACTTATATTATTAGTACTGATCTTATGATAGCATGGTTAACGCTTATGGTTGGAATATTTTGATTGGCTCGGCTGCTGGTATGGCTTGTTTACATGTGTAACTGGCGATGTTAGAAAGGTCAAAACGGCAGTCAATAAAGTGGACTGTTATGATTGATTAGTAAGTCTGAGGTATGTTGGTTGATATGATCTGTATCATTAACAGCTTGAATTAACTTTGCTTGGGGTTAGAGTGAATTATATAGTTTGGGTCTGTATATATAGGTTGGTATGGTTACCTGCTGTGGTGGTTCGGTGATATAATCATATGGCATAGTATGTAGGTATGCTGGGTTGTATGCCTTTAGACAGTGCATGGCTGAGGGATGCTAAAGTCATGTTGAACGGTATTATATCTGTTTTGGTATTCTGTACCAATAGGTTATCGATATGATTGTTAAGTATGCTGGAGGTATGTTACCTGGTATGATATAGCTGTTGGGGATAATGGATGGTGTGCAATGGTACAAAATGGGTTATTCTTATGGTGCATATACAATCGGATCTGTGTGTATGACTGGCATATTCTGTGTTATGGTTGGTATAGTACCCAGTACTCCTGGTCAGCCGGGTTACTCATATTATGTTTTTGTATGCCTGAGGTGTGATGGTCAGCATTTTTGTGGGTATGGACAGTTAATAGAGCGATTTATATTAATGTCTGGAATGATATTTTAGCTGGTGTCTGATGCTATGACAAACGAATTGGAGTTACGATTTCTGGTATATTCTCGTAAGTGTGGGCTGAGCTATCCTTGAATCCTTGCCAGATGTATGTCTATATTTCGTCTGATGATTGTTAGTAGAGCAGATGGAATAGGTTGAATAGTTAAATTGAGTTTTTCTTTTGTTATAGGTGATGGTAAGTAGTTTTTTTTTGTATCAGTCAGTAATGACTGTTGGTATGGTCTATAAATTTGCTAGGTATGCTTGGCTGATCAAGGATGGTATGTTGGGTGATATGTTTTCCAGTATATCTGTCTTGTGATTGCTGGTACATGATGAATGGTGTGTGCCAGTGAGTCCTATGAGCTAAGGTATGCTTGAGAAAAATATTGTTTGGCATGGGTGGTCAGTGTATTATGATTGGTGTCAGTCAGCATGGTGGATGTTATGAGCAGTAGTTTATTTTGTCACTGATATGGGCCCTATGTTTGTTTATATGGCCTGTGTGGACGAATGATTGAGGTATGCAAGAATTATAGTGAGTGGTATGGTCGGACGGTATAAGTGGTTTTGGCTGGTAGATTTTGTAAAATGGGCGTTAGATTGTGGGTGTGTCTCAGCTGTATAGTTGCTTGGGTTATGATGGATATTGAGCTTGGTGTATTTGGTGGCATGGTTGAATTGAGTTTTTCTTTGGTTGTACGAGATGGAGTGTTGGGTGGTCTGGTTGGACTTGGTTATAATGATTTGTATGGTGGTATAGTTACTATATATATTTTGGCTGGTGTCGACAAGTAGAGCAGAAAGTATGAGCAGTGAGTAAATTTTTGGCATGCTCAGTGTGGTCTGAGGTGCGTTCGAGTTATAATATAGGTATATTTACTCTGGTGTTAGTTGGCACGACAGATGACAGGGATAATTTTGTTTTGGTTGGTCTGAACACTATTTTTCTGTAAACTTGAGTTATGATGGATAGTACCATTGATATGTTGAGTGGTATGGTTGAATAGAGTATTTCTTTGGCTATATGTCATAGTATGTTTGATGGTCTGGTAACAGTAAGTAATTATGGTTTGACAGATGGTAGGATTGTTCGTGTTGCAGGTTGTTCCTGTCTATAAATTTGCTTTGTATCCATGGGTTATCATGGATGGTATGTTCCATGATCTCTTTTATAGTATATCTGTTGTATCATTGCTGGTATATATTGTATGGCATGGACAGTATGTGTACGCCGACGAGACAAATAAGGCTAAGTTGTGATTGAGTTAAAAATGTGTTTGGCATGGGTGGTCAATGTATTTTGGCAAGTGTCAGTAAGCATGAGGGATGGCATAAGAAGAAGTTGATTGTGTCACTGTTATGGTCTGTATGTTTGCTTTGTATGGCATGTGTGGACGAATGATTGAGGTATGCTAGAGTTTTAGTGGATCGTATGACAGTTAGGTATAGGGTGTTAGGTTATGGGCTGGTCTCAGCTGTAGAGTTGCTCGAGTTGTGATAGATATAATGCTTGGGGTATTGGGTGGTGAGGTAGGATTGCGTTTTTCTTTGGTTAAAGGTGATGGTAGGTAGGTTGGTCTGTAATCAGTCAGTAATGATGGTTTGACAGAGGGTAAGAATGTTTGCGTTGTGAATTGACCTGGACTATAAAATTTGCTTGGTATGCTTGGGTTAACATGGATGATATGTTGGGTTATATCTTTCACCATATACATTTGACTGTTGTATGATGGCAATGACAAATATGTTAATGTTTCGAAATTGGTACATAATAGCAAGCTTAGGATGAAATATGCTTGAATTTTAATATTAATGATGAGTATATTTAGTCTGGTATTGGTTGATAGAGCAGATGGTGTTAATGAGTTACATAGGTTGGTGTGGTACTTATGTGAGCCGCCAGGTTCCAGTTAGAAGCTTAGTATAACTGTGGCAGTCGTGAAATGTTGTCGGGAAGAAGAATATATGGCCAAGGGCTCTGGTTGGGCACTTTCTAGCTTAGACTGTCCTGAGCTGCGTTTAAGCAGATAATATCACCTATGTGAAAATTGAGTGTACTGGTGTAAAGTCATTAAATGAAAGGTGTGGAAAAATTTCCGGTTTTAGTTTTTATTTTTGTTATGTGAAATGTATATATATATATATATATTTATTTATATACACTGGTGGCTTACTATAATTCCTGTATTCGTCGAATGATAGGCATGAGACCCAAGGAAGTTAAAGTCAACTCAATGCTAAAAATGTGTTTAAAATTGAAAAAAGTTTTGGATTCTTGCAAACCAAAAGCAAAAAGTTTGTGATGTAAGCATAGGCAGAAACACGAGTGTATTTACCAAGGGATATGAAATGAACTGGTTTACCAAGCTCTTTCATATTCTTTGCATATTACATAACTGTCCTCGCACATTTATTATAAATATATTGATAACTTGCCTATACATGTAATCTCTGCTCAGAAGAAATAAAGGTCACGAAATATCCAAATATATATATGGTTGAGAAGGTCTTACATCACAAGAAAGGAAAAATTCCGGTATGATGATTGGCACTACCGAAATTTAAAGACAGCTGGGTGCATATGAAAGACATAAGATACAAGTTGGTTTAAGTTTGATCTTTGCGCTGATTGTGGCTGGAGGGAGAGGTTTTAAGATAGCTGGAGCAATTATTTCACATCGTCATTCTTGTGTTCGTTACAATACGAGGTTTTTGATGGAAAGCAGACTCAGTTCGTTAGCCAAGTGGTTCGCAGCAGGGTCACCAGTGACATCAAATTCAACGTTTGAACCATTGCTTCGGATAGATTACATACGCTCAAAAACCGACCCACCAGAGACTGGACATCGAGGACACCATCACCATTAAGCGGCATGTGGGAATCATTTCATCTACCAAGTATAAGAAGTCCTGCTAAGCGTCCGTACAACCCGGAAATATGTTACGTAAGGCACGCGATGGAAGAGTAAGCTACTACGATGGATGATGTTCTACAGGAGCTGTGTGATCTGCAAGAGACCCTTGCTACTTTAATGATACAAAATTAACATCAAAGACATGTGTTGTTTTGCTAATAATATTATATATGGTGGACATGAACCGTAGCAATAGACATGTTTTTGTTATTTATTTACAATAAAAACTTTTTTTTGTTCCTTATACTGAAAATTATATTGTTTGTGAATCATTTCAATATAATGTTGAATGTATTGTTTGAAGAATTTTGGTTATAAAACAATTGCTCCCATACTTTTTAAATGGTGTTTAAGTTATTAAAAACGATAAAGTTGCTATTAAAACCTTTGATACACTATAAAAGCAATTTGGTTTATATTAAAAAAATTTTAGTACACATTAAAAGTACATTTATGACCTTTAAAGGTTTTAGAAAATCACCCTTACAGAAATCCTGGATATTTTAACATATTTTTTGAAAAATTCGGAATGGACCTTTACCGAGTGGCATATAGGCCTACGCGTATCTAATGTTTGAACAACTTGGTAACAAAGGTACATATAGCATATAAATAATTTAGAAGTGTTTGAGGCCATAGCTTAATGGCAAAGAATCTAGTTGAATCCTGCCATTTCCAAACATTATTTTACAAATAGCGAGCTGATGTTCATAAGGTTGAATGGAATATAGATATTGGGTGACGGATTTCGGTTTTAAAATATATTGTTTGAGACCATTTCATTACAATATATACTTCAATGTATTGTTTGAAGGATTTCGGTTTTAAAACAATTTTTCCATGCTTTTTAAATGAGGTTTTTGTTTTAAATTGATAACGTTGCTATAAAAATATTTTGATACACTTTAAAACCACTTGGGTTTTTATTAAAAACATTCAATTCACATTAAAAGATTTTTAAAAATGCCCTTATAGACATCCTGGTCACTTTTAAATATTTTTTGAACTAATATGTGACGACAGTAAGTCTTGGTCATGACGAACCTGTCTGAACCTGCACACTGATAAACAAGTATGGGTTTGTGACATCATGTAGTAGTGGCAACCTGGTACATGACGAACCTGTCCGAACATGCAATGTCTGCCGATAAAGAGTCGGTCAAAAGGTGTGGAGTAGTCTATAAAGGAAGTCTGAAAGTTGGCTAGTGGAATTAATCTCGGATGCTAAATCCAAAATGGCAATGCTGGAATTTTTTTGTGGTAAATTTACAAGATGATAGTGATGCAGATAATCGAAAAAAAGTGAGAGAGAGAGAAAGAAAGGAAGAGAGGAAAGGAGGAATAATGCAAGAGAGAGAAAATATGGGAGCACTCGGAGAAAACCCTTGGAATGGAAGAGAGACAGCATGGAATGCTAGAGCATGAAGTACAAAAACAATATGACGACATACTGGCTGCCAAAATGACGGAATCCAAAATGGCAGAATCCAAAATTTGCGATATCCAATATGGCGGGTCCATTACCAGTATAACAGAGCAGGAAGTTCGGGAATCTAACCTGGCAGTCGCATGACCGGAATGACAAATCAGGAAGCCTGTGAATCAAAGTTAGCAGTCACATGAATGGAATGATAGGTCATGAAGTAATATAATCAAATATGAAAGTTGCATGAATGGAATGATGCAAATTAAATGAAGAGGAAAAACCAGATGGTGGTCACATCACTGGAATGCAAGAGTATGAAAACTGGGAGCACTCGGAGAAAACACTCGGAATTATAGAGGCAACATGGAAATTGGCATACTGTCTACCATAATGGCTGCCATAATGATAATATCCAATATGGCCACCGGATATGGCGTAATCTAAGTTGGCGGCGTACTGGCTAATAAGATAGCTGTCAGAAATGACGCAATCCAAGATGGCGGCCAAAATTGACGTGATTTAAGATGGTGGCCATGAATGACGTAATCCAAGATGGTTCCTGAAAATGACAATACAAGATGGTGGGGGGTCCGAGCCAGATCCTCCTCCTGACTCCTGCGCCAGAATCGGCTTCTTCCCTCTACTAACCTCCACGCATAAACCAAAGCATGCTGAAGCTTTCATGAACAGCCATATCCACTGCCCTATTTAAATATTGCTGTAAGTTTCGTGATGTGAAAGTATTTCTTGTTGTCGAAATATATAGATTTTCTACGCATGTTTGGAAAGTTCGAAAGTCAATCTATCTTTAGTTTAGTTCGGATTCTGTGCTTTAAAAGATATATAGTAGTTTCAATGTACGAGGTTATCGATGTCCACTAGTACCTGCCAATTTACAATGCAACGAGACACTACAGATTTAAACTGTTATTTTTAGTAACATATATTGATCAGTGATAATTTTACTGACTTGATTGTGCGGTGATTCAATAAGAAAGGTGGATTTACCTCAACAGAAATTTTGTGATCTGCCTGTTAACAGATAAAATAACGAGGAAGCCACAGATTTTATAAAAAATTTTATCGTTTCTAACGTTCTACTGTCTAATTAGCACAGTTATTGCTAGTCAATCTGTTCCTTCAAAATAATTTCATTCTGTAAAATCGCGATGCATTTTAAAATGGCAGCTACATGGAAAACACCGACAAACCGTTAAAACCACTATATTTCTCTTTTAAAGCACACAATCTGAACTAAACTTAACTTAGAATGACATTCGAGCCTTACAAATACATGTACCTACGTACGCATAATATGTGTATATTTCGGCAACATGAAGTACTTTCAAATTACGAAACGTACAGCCGTTCGCCATTGTAAGTTTATATTACTGCGCAAATGCGAGACCGTTCATTTCAGTGGCAAAGTAGCAGACTTGGTAGAACGTCAGCCAAAATAAACAAGAGAATGTGTTACGTTTTGGGGTGGCGGTTCAGTACCAACCACTTCCAAAAATTGCGTTGTACATGTAATAATTTTGTTTTGCGATAAAATAATTGTACTTAATTTATTTCAAACCATAATTTACGGTCTAATTCTTGAGCTTTTTATTAATCGACTATAAATAACTGATTTAATACTGTTTGTATTAGTGGATATAATTTAACTGAAGAAATTAATAGTTTCTTTTTCTACTGGTTCCGGATGGAGCAGTTTCAACTGACAATCAGTAATACATCTGATTCCGATTTAGAGTGTTGCATTCCGGTGCTGCTCTATTCTCACCTCGTTTCATCTCCATCGGCTCTCATGACCTAGGTGTTAAGAGCCGCCCAAATCTCGAAACTCAACTCAACTCTACAAACTTCTATCGCAAACAATGTGATAACCTGTTCTAAATTGTATGTGAAGAGTTTCTAGCTACTGTTTTCTACACGAGGGCGTATTTGGGAATGCAACTGCACGATACACTTGTTTCCCATACGGGACTGATAGCACCATAAATCTGCCAAAAACAAATGTTACTAAGGCCCGGGGGCCACTGTGGCCACGGTGGTTGAGCTGCTTGCCTGCTCTCCTCCCACCAAGGCGATCCGGGTTCAATCCTCGGCCGGGTCACTCCGGATTTTCGCATGTGGGAATCGTGCTAGATGATGCCGTTGGTTGGCGGGTTTTCTCGGGGATCTCCCATTTCCCCCGCCCCTTCATTCCGTGATGCTCAATACTCACCTCAATCACCCTTCATCGGCTCTGAAGACCTCGATGTTAAGATCCCCCCAAATCTCTTCACTCACTAAGGGCGTAATTCAGCTGCATGTAACTCCGCATTGCGTCTGTAGTCGCGGTGGAGTTCCTCTTTGCAGAGAGTCAACGCAGTTGTTACAGTGGAATATTCGACATTTACAGAGGCAGTCGTACAGCACATAAAGCTGTTCACAAGAGCCATGTTTCTACCGTGCCTAGTTACAAATGTATGGAAATAGGTTTACGAAACCGATATGGAAAACTGACATATCCTAAATATGTTTTTTATTTTAAATTTTAACAATTTAGGCCTTCAAATATACAGTAATGAAACCAGAATTGTGTGGCATTGAATTTGTAGTAACTAAAACGATTATTATAGATACAAACAAACAGTGGGCGAAGGTAATGTTATGTTAAATTAGGCTACCTTATATTAGATGCAACGGTGTGGGCCATTCGACACTATAATCCACCTCTACTAACGTAACATTTGCCTATAGGATATTCACGGTAAAGTGAGCACTTTTGTTTCCCTAGACTTATTTTTTCCTTTCATCCATTTTCTTTAACCCCTAACCGCCCTTTTAAATAAATATTGCAATGCAAGTAATAAACACAATGTGAATATTCCACCGGACTAGGAAGTTAACGTCTAACGCTAAAATAAAATATATTTATTGACATTTATTCGAAATTAGAGGGTTTTTAAAAGTGCTCACTTGGCCGTGAAAAGCATATTACAACTTTACGGCGTAAGCGTACTTTATTTGGAAAGATGGGCACTCGAGTCCTCTCCTACTCCCTAGACTGCAGCTCGGCACGGACCGATCTGTAGCGGAGCGGCAAGACAGTGGCCTGGCAGTATACACGCGGACATAAAAAACCTTTGGAGCTATTCCTTGAGTAACAGCAAATCCAAAGGTGGACACGAAGACCTAAGTTTCTGAAAACAACAGATAGGATTGCTCTTGTGACAGTGTGCACTGGATAATCTATATACCTTCTGCATGTGCTGTTCGACAGTAAATGTATTTACACCACAAATGTAATACTAAAATTATATTTTGTATTAAATGTAAATCAAATAAACCAACACGACTTCGAACCTGCAACGTCTTAAGCACGAACGTGTGACCTTAACTTCAACGCCAACAAACAAACGTACTTATTACTATAACAGAAGAGTTTGTTTCGAATCTGTTTGTCTACACTCTACACTTTTATTCGCAACATCCCGGGTATGGCAAGGGCGTTTGTTTAAGTTAGGGTATATGTTTGTCCGTAAGCCGTCCCCTGATAAGATTTCCTGCATGAAACCGGGGGACATTAATATGCCCTATAAAATACAATTTTCGAAACATAACCGTATAGTTGTATACAACTAGTAGGAACGTGAGGATGGTAAACTATTGTCCCATACATCCATGGTACTGACCCTACATTCGCTCACAAAACAGTCAAATGTGTATGGAAGTCCCTGACCTTGTATATTAACGACGCTCAACATTCCTATATTTGTCGTCTGCCATGTGGTATTGTATCCGTACGATGTATCTGTTATATTCTTCCGTTACGGAGCAGGAAGTTTACAAGGTAAATATTTTACTGTGTAGTAATATAGCAGGCATATAAATTCAAACTGCTAATGTTGTAGTATTTAATGCTTTTAAAATAGGGTTACATATTTGTACATTCTTTGTTTAATCCTTGCGAGAACGTTTACTCTTAATGAACGTTTCATTTGGAATTACTTGTACTGGCATATATCATACAAAAATGTTATTACGGACTGTTAAGTAGAAACTTTTTTATCGTAAAGGCTACAGAAATTTTTTGCAGTGATTCCACCATGCTGCTAAAACCAGAATTATGTGGACACATATATTTACGGGTGATATTATATTTGCACGTGATTCGGAGGTTTAGAAATAATACATTAACCGACGAAATCCTTTCAGCCTTTGTAGGCTATATTCATCTGTAACGATTTCCTGTGATATCCGTAGGCTTTTTAATTTGAACACCTAGGCGTATGTAGACCTCACGTTCACATAACCTATATTTACACATGGAAAGAATGCTTACATTCAGGTTAATTGGGTGGACGTTGTAAATAAATGGATACTAACTTGTACAGTATAATATGTTGTAGCGGCGCTATTGTTTAATTTGTATTATTTTGTTTGGTATTTTATTAACACTGTGTGTACGGTTCTCTCACTGACCGACATATCTGGCTACTCTTGCAATTGCCCTTTGAAGTAGCTCACGTAGTCAACCGTTTTTTCGCCTTCTCGTCACAACATGTAATGACAGACTTTATAACTTCGCGCTCTCTACTGTTGACAATTTTTACGTACCTCTGCGAACGTCGTTCGTCCTCCTTTGCCCCACGTGACACATTTTATTGAGTAAATATATACCTAGAGTGGACTTCCCCAGGTTAAATTTTCTGACCACTCCAGCTGTAGTTTGAGGCATGAACACCACGTGGCGCTAGTCCATTTTCGTGGCGTGAGCGTGGGGAATGTTGGCGGCGTTGCCACATTGACATCTACCCTCTCTCTCTTACTCATACTCTGTCTCTGTCGCTCCAGTCCTAACGCCACAACAGTAGAAAGTGTTCTGAATACCTGCTGTATCCACAAGCTGGGACAGACAAGCTTGCGGTCACACCAGTTCCTAACTGAAATCTTTTATGTCCGTTTACTAAAAGATTACAAGTTCTGTAAAACATATGAATGAACAAAATGAAACATAATGTTCGCATAAGTAACGGGAAACGTTGCATATAACTCATACGATCATAATAAAAGAATAAAAACCACTTTATAAGATACGCGATAACTGCGGATTTTGTTCTATATATATCTTATCACACGTGCGTACACTGTAAGTGGTTTGTGTAGCTCAGTGAGTTACTGCGCAGGACTGTGCCACGTAACTGTAGGCTTTATTTAGAGTTCCTATATCCGACGGGTATCAGGTTTTCTTATGATACACATTATGGCTATTTATAACTTAATTTATTGTTATAAAATGTTTATTTCCAGAATATTTTTGTCTAAAAGTAATAATATGCAAGTACCAGCACAGTACAGTCTACAATTAGTGGTTGTTTGTTAATCACATCGATTGTTTTCTAGAGTAGATAATTTGATCTGTATAGCGTGAGTAATGTTAAAAGGCACGTATCAAAGCCTTAAGTGTAATATTGTAACAGTTCTGTCCTCTTTTGGCAGTATAACCGTAAAAGCGTGTTTAATTACGGAGAGCACAAGATTTATTATTATGATAATTAAAGATTGACATGTAAAAACAGTGGCGTAGCTGGGATGGGGGGTTATATATTGGAACATATCCCCCCCTTTTTTTATAAACGAAATGAAAATAATATTTGAAAACAAAATTACACATATTAATTCAACGAATATGTGATCTGTCGTGCACATAATGAATGTCTATAGCATTGTGTTTTTTTTTTTTTTTCAAATCTGTACATGAAGCCATTGGTTATAATTAATTTGTCATAATACAGATGGTGTATTTTGATCAACAATGGACATAAGTAATGAATCTCCCCCCTCCCGCTTAGAGTACATTCCTAGCTACGCCCTTGTTTAAATAATATAGCAATGTTTTAATGAGTGGCATAAATGTCCGTCGTACATAAATGTGAACACAGTACCTTGTGTTCCATACATAAACAATGCCGTTACTCATATAATTTTCCATTCATTAATAGTACTCGTACGTTAAAATCCAAACCAATGCAGCTTTCAGGGGAAAAAAGAAATAAACGTCGTACTTTTGGATGCACCACAAAGCACCTACATTTAAAATTTGGTTGCCTTTGAACCCCTTTCCCCTGCGAGTTGTTTTACCTGCCATTTACAAGTTTCTATTAGTACTTTAGGTAACGTGTGGTTATGAAAGGATGCGTTCTTTCTTCCCTTCTGATATATAAACTTGCATGCCTTCTGTTGTGCCCATGAGTATAACAGAAAGTAGCAGAAATTGGGCATCGTGTAAGTACGGCTTAAACGACTTACGGTTCTCGCGCATAATTTAGGCACCAGAAACTTCTTAAATCACTTTTAAATATCGGAAGAAAAATTTGTTGCATATATATTACACTACATACATCTAGTATTATACTAACATTTTACAATAAAAATAGTTAATTTGTAGGAGAACGCTAGTAAAAAGGAGAAAACGCCCACTATAAACGAATCGAACCACACTTGCTGTATGAATTAACTCTCTTTGTTAAAATGACCGTACACGTTATAAAACATATTTCGTTAGTATTGTATAATCTTGCAAACAAAATGAGTAATCGTTAACGAAAACAGTATTTATTCATTCAACAAAACATGAGGCACACAGAACATAACTTACTTTAGTAAAAGTAAATGATAATTATTTAAATATGCCACAAAGTTAACACACAGGAATGCTCTACTGTCACAAATAATCCAATTTGAATATAGTGTTCGTAAATTGTTGTCATTATCCATTTGTAGGCTAGGAGACGACAAACCTTCCAGAATACAGGAAAAAATTTAGACACAGTCAAGATATTTAATAATATTTCCGTTATTCTTGGTAACAACTGTACACTATGAACAGAGAAATGTCTTAATTCAACTGCGTTTATACACACCTGCACAACCTAATGCAGCGTAAGCTGCGACGTCTGATGTCTGATGTATGCAGAAGAAACGAATGTGTGTTCTCTCATATTTGTTCACAAATAATAACCTTCTCTAACAGCAAATGTCGGCTTTGAAGTATGTTCTGCTTAAATACGGTTGTTTCTTACGAGGTGTTGTTAGGAATAAAAGTAAACTTGACAAGCTTGTTGCCTGTTTTAATTCACTGGAATTAAGAATTAAGAACATTAATGGAAAACTGCAAATACGGAAGACGTGTTTATGTATCACAGAGAAGCACCTACTGCATAATTATAAATGCATTAGGTTTTGTATTGTAAACGTAGGCCGTGTCCGAAATGGCAGATTGTGTTGACAAAATGATCATGTGACCAGATATTTTATACAAACATTGTGACGTATTTGGTAAATTGATACCTCGTATCTTGTGTATAGCGGATGTTAGTAAAAATACAGAATGACAAAATCAGTGCCATGTTGGTTTTGACATTCAAAACACATGCGCGAATGTGTACTTAAAACGTTATTTTAACACATATAAATGTACATAAAATACACTAGACATGTTTTAAAAAACAAGTAAGTGTTGTGCTTTGTTTATATATTTTGCAACACAGGTTTTATTTTAAGTCGTTATTGAATATATTATTGTCTTGTTTATTAACATATTCGCCGCATTCCAGTAATGATGTAGAAATATTACGTCCATTTTAAGTATTTAATTTATATTACAACATGTTTTCACTGCTAATGTAAGAATGTGTTGCCGCGTGTGCTGTCGACAACGTCCGGATTGAAACCTACGAAATGACAAATTACAAAATAACGAATTGGTCCTCACGGACACGGCTTGAGCTTGACTATTAGTGATTGGCACCGAGTCATTGCATTCAACCGATATTTAGTGCAGAAAGAGTTACATTTTTTGTAATGTACATAATCAGAAGCAGAATATCGCGACTCTCTTTGTTATGACATTGTCTAGTTCTCATGCGTTCGTTAGTGTTAACATTACTGATAAACACTAGTGTGCCAACGTTTTTGGCATTGTTATGTGTCCGAGGTTTCAGTGTAGAATATACAATGGTGTGCTGTGTTACACTCGTGTAGTTATAAACACACACATCTGCCAACTTTTCAGACAATATTCACTTATGCACATAATTATTGTTAATGTGGATCTTACAGAGACGTAAGTTGTACTGTCACTTTAAAACAAACATATGTTAGAGTTGAGCCTTAAAAGTTATCATTCATGTCCTTTTCCCGAAGTGTACAAAATGTTTTCTGCTTAATGAGATGCACGCTCATACAGCGTTTGCATTCGTCTACGTATGTAAATGTTTTACATGTTTCGGGAAATTTCATACGCACGTACACGGGGAAATGAATGTAGTACGTCTCGCGTCCTTACAGCCCATAAGCTACTATTTTGACAATCGATTTATATACAGTTCATAATTGTTATTCCTAATATTTCTTTTTATAAAGAGTAGAATGGAGGCATTACTTTTTGAGAAACGCCGCTGAGCAACGTTCTTAACAATGTATACTCTCTAATCATTAATGATCTAGAAGAGCCGGGATAAATATAACCAGTTTTCGTCGTGATTTGTTATAAACCGGGCGTGACATTGATGTATAATCAATATGCAGAGCAATGAGAACATTGCCAATGATTTTATAAGGCAAGGCATGCATGAGTGAAAACGTTATATCAATATCCGTCATTAAATGTTATTAATACCAATATTAGTGTTAAAAGGGAAATTTACCTCCAGTTGTTACCAGTTTTAATGATATATTATCGATAACTGCGCTTACTGACTCCAATATATATTCATTCCTTTCTTGTGAAAAGTATATGATTGGTAATTAGGAACACTTTCAATGTCATGCGCTTTCGAGCTACAGCTCCTAATGAATTGATATTTCTACAGCTATGCGCCAACGTTCTAGCACATATTAAGTATGTGTTTTCCGTCACAATGATTGTCCAGCATCTTTTCAGCTAACTAGTGGCTGTAAAGGATACAAATAAGTATGTCTATCGGAATGCATCACGTATCGAGTCGAGACCAACATATTGAAAGTAATGATAATTTGTACGATGTATGTAGTAGATCACACCCCCAAACTGTAAACACTGTGTTCAATTGCAGACCGCCGTGCGTGTAACATATATTCCTCCATTATTGAACAATTATTTCCTGTACATTTCCTTTCACATGAAAACGGAACGAAAATTTTACTGTGATGTACGCCATCATTCATAATTAATATGACGTTTGTAATTGTAAGTGCTAACAGTACTCGTATTTTATCATGAACACCTAAACTATAGTAAATACTATATTGTAATAAAAACAATGATCGTTATGAATTAATGATAATTTATTTTCGCACAGGTAAACTAAAACCAAACAGTAGTTTATATCGCTTCATATTTCCGCAAACACATAATTCTACGACATAAACGAACCACATGCCATGGCTGCCACTAGTAAATCATGAGTTGGGTATTCACAGCTTCAACGAATGCTGGTATCTCGCGTGTGACAGGCTCGCCTCTGGCAGAACTTGAACGAACACATGAGTGAGCCGAGGCCAGGGTTATTACATATTTTTACCTACTGCGGAATTGGCAACACCGCGCGGATGACGTCGTCGAGAACACTAGCGCTCCTGTGGATCAACAGCGGAACTAACACATAAAACTGGTCAGACTTTTTCCTATCCCATGACCACTCTAGTGTATATCTTTACTCAATGGTTTAGCTGAGCCCGCCGTAATTGATGTTTGTGGAATAGATGATAAGACGGCCACACCTGCGCGCGCATGTTGTGCCCCCTTGCTTGGCTTACCCCGCTTCCCGCGCTCAGACATGCAACTAATTTTCCGCAATGTGAATATTCGTAACACGTTTATGGACAGATATAATTAAACCACATATGATTTTCCCCTGGAAATACTCATTATTTTCAACGGTATGTGAAAGTACGTGCAAAGAGAAATTAAGTGATAATAGCATTGGAAATTGGATAGTAATACAGAAACACCACGAAAAAATGTGCAAATATGATTAAGTTAAATGGGCCGGTAGCATGGGGCAGTGAACCTGTAGGTACTCACAGCTGTAATGCAAGCAACATGCGCCGTGACTCATCTTGGCGGAACCGCTTCCTTATAGCAGAGCAGCGCTTGCCATAATTAATGGTACAAGGGGCACGTAATGAGATATTGGACAAATGAGAGCACTGCAGCGGAAGAAAGACAGTCAATGCGAGTGCAAGTTTGATATCAATACATTACAATTTATTCAGATACCAACGTAATTCAGCAGATTTGCTTCCTAGTCATTAAATGTACTGAGTATTGTGTGCATACAGATGCACAACAAAAATAGAACAAACCAACCTAAGGAGAAATGCAATCGCATCCGCAGGCATAGTACAAAAGAGCACAGTTATGGTTGAAATGCTTTACATCATATCTTTCCACAGAATGTGCTCGATATATTTACCATCGACAGCAATACACATATGTAAACGCACATGTAGCGAGTGACGAGTGGCCTTAAGTGTTTATGAAGTAATGCCTCTGCAAGCTGCCACAATGTGTTCCTGCATGTCTTCTGGCTGTAAGAAACGTGTTGTACACCCCATCTCATAGTGTTCCGCACACGAAAAAAACGAGAGGTGTGCGGTCGGGGGAGTGATTTGGCCATTTTACACCACCACCAGCATCTAACTCCCGAATTCGGAAACGCTTCGTTTAACACTTACCGCGCCACCAAATCAAAATGCGCAGGACAGCCATCATGCTGAAACCACGTATCACGACGTATGTCGAGCGGAGTGTCTTCCAGAAGCGCCGGTAAGGTTTCTCTGAGGAAATGGGCGTACGTACACCCGGTCATTCTCCTTTGAATGAAGTATGGCTCTATGACGTAGCCTCCAACGATTCCACACCACACGTTCACTTTCTACTGTCGTTGATGCTCCATATGCCGGACCCAACGCGGATTCTCCGTCGGCCTGTAGTGCATATTCCTTTATTTTAGGTGACCATGGTTCGTGAAGGTCGCTTCATCTGTAAATGGTATGTCCTTCAGAAAAATTGCTGCCATCCCTTACATACATCACAACAAACCTACAAAATCGAACACCCTGCTGGAAATCACCTTCATGTAATGCCTGATGAAGAGTCACGTGATATGTATAGGGTTTCGGCTGGCGCAGTATCCGTAACACACTTGTTTTACTAATTACTACGAACCTGGAAAGTTCTCGCGTACCCATGTAATGGTGTGCATCGACACGTGCTAACACATCGTGTTGATGCTTTGCTCTCGTGGCAGTCATTCGTCGCACTAGTGCAGTGGAATTCCAATCACCTCGTCACAAGATACATGTGCAAATTCTTCGTATTGTTTGCCGTGAGATAGGCGTCCGATTAGAAAACCTTTCACCGTACATTTGGACGGCTTGCTTCGCATTTCTGCCACACTCACCGTTTATAAGTAGAGTGTGGTGTTTTTCTTCCTTCGTGAACTTCATTGCGTACTAAAAAGGAAAAATATATTAACATATTATTTAAATTTCACATAATCAGGCCGAGTGAAATACAAACCTACACTTTTAAATTTATGTTTCTTGCTTATTTATTTTCTTTAATTTTAGTGTGCTAAACGTAAAATTACAGTATGTTATTTGAATGGACTGAATACTCGGTGTAGCTGGTTGCTATGTTCGAAAATTTTCTAAAAAGGATTATTCACCCTCCATCTTGTACTTCGGAAAGGACTAGTTTTAAGAACTAGCTGTTGTATAATTCAATATTTCTATTATTCATATCCATTCCAGAAGAAATTTAGGAATATGCAGGGTAGGAAATGATAACTAAGCTACTTCGAAGAAGCGTTTAATGTTATAAATGAATCCTGCATAATTTAAAGTATTATCGCAAGAAATGCTGTATATTGTAGATGAACATGCTAAAATTCGCGTTGATGATATGCTGGCATTGTTAAATTTTGCATAAGATTTTTAGAGAACTACGCTTACAATAAATAGTAGTTGTATGATTAAAGCCGGAGAAGACTGATAAGGAAGTTTTTCCAAAGCTAAGAATTAAGGTTTAAGGCTGGAATCTACCAAAACTTTCATAAGTTCACAAATCACAATTGATTGGCGGAATTTAATAACTACTGGGGTTCTTATTCATGACTATGCTAGAGTAGGATTTAAATATAATTGCTCTGTTTCTCTTGTTTTGTAAAGTATCTATGGATTTGTATTGAAATTAGTTTCCAACACTAGTAACATGCGTGATTTCTGTAGTTTTGAATCAGTGTCGTTCTTTTACGTTTATAGAAGTCCGCTTGATATAATGATACAAGGTTTTCATGGTATGCATTTTCATCTGAGGATTGATAAAAGTTTTGGTACGCGTTATAATTAGGTTTGTACTAGAAGTCAACATATTAGACGATTATTTGGGATCTAGAAAGACCTAGGCCCATATGAATTTACGCTGTCACTTCAAACCTTCTCAGATATTAGTAGTGTGGAAATTCAAACCAAGTTTGAATTGAAAACTTCTCTTACAATTAGTCTTGGTGCGTGTTTCTTGCTTACAGCTGTGAGTACAAGTACACTTCCGCATGCTACCGACCCACCTACCTTAGTCATATTGACACATTAGTTCTTGGCGTTGCTGTATTACTTTCCATTGCATATGACATATCACTGATCTATTTGCACGCATTTACACATGCGGTATAAATAAATGTATATTTCCGAGGAAAAAATCATGTGTGGTTAGAATTATTTATGTCCATACACGTGTTACAAATACGTACTTTGCATCAAATTACTTGCCCCCGTACGTAATTTCATTTAGCGAAAACCGTATTTCGTGAACTGCAACTGTTCCGGAAATTATGGGGGTATCCACGTTAGGAGATCCACTCCTTTATATATATATATATATATATATATATATATATATATATATATATATATATATATATATATTTATGTGTGTGTGTCCTCTATTAATAACACTCATTGCAGTCAACTAAGTGTGATGTAACATCATCAATAAATATATAATGCAAATAATTACGGCCACCATATCTAGATGAGAGCATTTAAGGTAGCTATTAAAACTATAGTTATGAAAGCTTGTGAATGTAGGAGTAATAACACCTCGTTATTATAGTTAATTTGCCCACATCATATTATGTGTCTGTCTCCGAAGGAAAGGGTATGGTAAAAATTCGGTAACAAACACTGTCACTTAATTTAAGTTTTATAGTTCACTACAATTCTGAAAATGTGCACAGGATACAAGATATATAATCCAAATATGTCTCACTTCTTCATTGTATACAATTGGCCTAATCACTAAAGTTAAAAGTTCGGGACTTGAGAAAACAAACTTGATTACAAATAGAAATTATGTTTATGACATTTAAAGCATCTTGGAATTTGTGCAATAAAAAGTAAAAACTTGAGAGTCCAAAATCCGCACATTCAAATTCTAAATCTAGGAGGGGTAAAATACTTATTGAATAGTACTTAATTTAAACAACTTTAAGTGGGAAAGTTGTGTGATGGTTTCTCATACAACTAATTGCTTCAATAAACGTTACGTGCGGAAAACGATCTCCGAACCATAAGTTTCTTTAATTGTATTGGTAAACGTTTTAATTGCAGAACATTATGGAGGAATTATGTTGTCTCTAAATTGTTTCCCTTCGTGCTGTGCTGTAACAGCATATGTATATCCAAGGAAGTTGCTGCATATCCAAATGTAAGAGCCCGTTTCCATTTTGTACGTCTGCTCTCCAAGATCCCTGAATTACGGTACCAATATCCACGTCTTCGACATTAATGTACCGAAAGAAAACTGCAAGTAAGTGCAGTTTAGAGCTACTGTTTCCCTTTTGTTGGGATGCAAGGCAATTTGTTTCAGAAACCGCCAGTATCCCATGAAAGTTCCGTTTGTGCACTAAACAACGCATAAATAAATATTCTGTTTGGGCTAGCACTATCTGGGGTATGTGATCGCCTAGTTTTCGTAACGTTTCTTACGCATGCAAATGGATCATCAGTCGCGATTACACATGTTTCTTGAAATTACCTGCTGGGTATAGTCTAGCTCGATGGTAAACATAGTGTTCCTCTGTCACGTTTTTGTATAAAGAGGAGTTTGGTGCGCTTCCATCAGAAACGCGGTCTTCGTAACCTACACTAGCATAAATAACATTGTAGCTGGCATCCACAACTATAGGCTGATCACGGTAAAGTGAGCACTTTTCAGGTCCGGGTTACTTTTTTCCTTTCCGGAATTTTTTTCCTTTAAACTCGTTTTTAATTGAGTATTTCCATGCAGGTAATAAACACTGTATGTATATTCTACCGTACTCGGAAGTTTACAACTAAAGCTAAATTTATATATTTATATATGTATATATATCATAATTGCAATCACAAAACAAATATGTATAATTTTACACAAATGTATGTGGCAGCAGAATATTATAGTGGCATGTGGCAGCTCTATCATAGTAGGTGTAATTTATACATCTACAAATTTGAATGTTATTTTCCTTTGCGTTTAAGAAAAATTATAACAAATATTAGTGTAAATGAACATAAACGTTGTTATAAAGCCATACATTTATGTGTTTTCACGAAAGACGTGTAGCACTCTCTGGATTTCAAAGAATAATTATGTGACTGTTTTTAATAATTACACAAAAATGTACAATAACTACCAATTTTTATGTGTAAATATGTATTTATTTTTCACGTTGATTGTTTTTCATTTGTAATGATACATAGAGCATTATCCTGAACACCAGGTACAAACATTGTGAAGAAACTTAACAAGAACTATGTATGACGTGACTGTTAAAAGAGAGACGAACCTTTGAAAATTGAAGAACAAATGTAGTTATTTGAGTAATGTCAGAAGCTACGGGAGATGAAAGAAGATATTCTTAAATCTACGTAACAAGTGCGAGCGCAATTGTGAGAGTAATCACAACAGGCATGTGCAGCAGAGCGGCATTGCACTTTTAGAAACCAGCATGTACAGTAGATACATTACACGTACACAGATATGGCAGCAAATGCATGTCTTGTATCGTGCCGCTGGATGTAATGCAAAAGCAACATACTGTCCTTGTGAACATGCGTATCGTTACCATCATGAAAAACCTTGTAACTCAACTTCTTTTATGTTTCTACGCCATTCTAACCAAAAATAAATAAAGTGATCGACTACAAAAAGTTCGCCTATCCAGACATGTTTTAAAAAAAAATTACAAAAAAACAGAAACATTGTAATTCTACTATGAGATTTCAAACAGCGAAATTTCGTACATATACTACTCCAAATCTGGGTTAAGTGACATAGGCTTACATACTTGTCTAAATATTTGATTCGAAAAACGCCAAATTGCCTTCGAAATCAAAGTTATTATATCGATACATTTCCTTTAATATATATAGTTTTTTTTTTCGAGTTGCAAGGATGAGGACAGCGATGTCCAAGCAGGCACCATCCATTTCATCGCATGTTCACAACTGGAGACAGTCGGTTGCGCGAGACTGGTAAGTTTGCTGTAAATAAGGAGGCCACCCTCGTGATTCACAACGTCAGATCGTCCAGGTTAAGGGGGAAGTTTCAGAACTAATGGCCTGATGCGCCATGGACTAGCAAAAGAGAGATCACTCTTACAGTGCACGCCATTCAACAAGGGGGGTGGAGGGTTCTGCACAAAAAACAGCTCTACCCGTATCATCTTCAAAATGTGGAAGCCATGGGACCAGCTGTTTTCCAACCACGTGTTGAATTCACTCGCTGGTTGCTGCACCAAATTCGTGAGCAAGCCTGACTTTCCTTGCTGTATTCTGTGGACGGACGAGGCTGCTTTGAAAAGCAACGGTTTTTTTAACAGTCAAAAAGCTACGTCTCAGACGAAGACAACTCATATGAGATGGTCTAATGCCACCATCGGGAGACATATTCAGTCAACGTTTGGGCCATCTTTGTAGGAGAAAACCTCATTGGACTGTAAATTTTGCCACCACATTTGAATGACGTCGTCTATTCGCGGTTTTTAGAGAACATACTTCCCGTGAATTGGAGAATGTGGATTTACAGATATGTCAGAGCATGCAGTACCACCATGACGCAGCCCCTTCACACTTATGATTGGAAGCTCGCCACATCCTCTCCACCACATCTGGTGGCAGAGGTGGACCCCTAGGTCTGCCTAGCAGCCTCCATGTCAAACCGAGGACTGCCTAGCAACCCTTAAGTCGAGCCTAAGGTTAGCTGGTCACCACGCTACCCAGACTAACGTCTATTCAATGTCTTTCTTTGCGTTCATTTCGAAACCTTGGTATGAGAAATGCCAAAGAAAATACTAGACAAACATCGAGCCCAGATAACCGAAACGTGTGTGACAATATGGAGATTTTTGAACATTTGCAATTGCGATGCAGATGTTTGTCATGGAAAAAAACCAGGACTGAGCACAAAAAAGTACTAGAAAAAAATACGCCAAACCTGCCTTGTATAATGTCTACAAAGTCTGCAGCAAAAAGGTGATATATGTTCCCCATGTTGCTGAGCCACATGCGTAATGCTGACCGTCCACGGTCTGTGCCCATTGTTCGGCTTAAGGAAATGGTACGTCAGCACATCAACGACATGCCCTCCGCTAGTACACGTTCCATAGCGCACCAAGTGGGCGTGTCCCATTCAACCATATGGAACGTACTATGGGTAAATAGTCACCATGCCTACCGCTGGCAGAAAGTACAAGGCTTTCAACGAAAGTACGTTTTCATAACTAAATTTTCATCACAGTCTTATATCTACATTAATATTCCGTTTAGGTATACGGTGACCTTTATATTTTCGACTTTATTTTTCATAAGGAATCACCTCCCGTAGTTTGGGCGTTTAGTTTCCGAACATCTGTATATATACACAGCTACAAAAATATTGAAAGTAATATTTGTAATTAAAATTTCTTCTTTAGAAAGATAAAGTTCTTTCACTACAGATACTAAATATCTTTTTTCAAACTGTACAAAACTGTCATGCTACTAACGATGCAGAAGCAGTTTCATATATATATACACATAAAATTAACATTTGTTTCTCTGTATGCATATATATGTATATATACATACAAGTACATATTGTTATAAGCCAAAACAAAACAGCTCCCCCAAAACTACGAATTTGCAGGTGATGTTATATTTAAACACATATCGAAATAAAAACTAATAGCTGACAGTGGTGAAACACGTTTTACTTTAACTGCATATATGCAGATAACTGATTAAATTCATCCCCTTTCAATATATGGAAAATGTATTATTACATATCAGCACTGAGGAAACATTTTCTAATATTTATTTAATACCATGATGCAATTATGTTATCCTATTTCTTTCAAACTAGAGCTGATGCGATAAAACTAACGCCAAGTTTGGAATCAGCATTCTCAGTATACTTGAGAATAGGTCTTATATTCAAGACACCAACGAAAATATTTATTGCTAGCATGTGAATTATTTGCCAATAATAATTCATGAGCACCTACTGAATGGCTATTTCCCTCTCTGGGACTACCCTGTATCCTGCAAACATGAATTATGACATTTTATAAGTATTTTTAACACCTCGTTAGTTTCTAAGTGAAATATGCAACTTTTTTGTTGGTTTTAACACATTGCATGCTTAGACTTAAACGCCTGAATTGTTACACTGCAACAAAGGCACTTAGGCCTACAACCGTTACTATGTTGACATACTCCGTGAATTTTTGCACATTATACTTGTACCAAAAAAGTTCATATTTATTTGTTACTTAATCCATTCCAGTGTTTGCATGGAATACAATCCCGGTATTAGCATTTCTAATATATTTTTTTAAATTTGTAACACTGGAGTAATGCGAGTCATTACAAAGTGTGTGTGTTTCGGTTAACACCAAAATATCACAAAACCATAGTTAAATATGCATTTTTGCATAAAGGTAACTCAATCTGAAAGCACGTTCATCGTTCCAAAATTTTCGAGAGAGTAATATGTGTTTGATATCGATTTGGCACAGAGTTGGGTTCTAAAACACTCGTACAAACATCTATATTTAATTAAATTTAACACAAAAAAATATATGACTAGAGACAGTAAATTAAAATTAGTATAATTAATGCGTGTAATTATGTAAGATGAAATCTACTTTACAAATAAAGCGTGAACTCCAACGCAAATTACTGGAATTATATCTACAAATTGATAAAATGGTAAGCTGTAATATATAGTAAGATTTATATTATTTTTAATGTAAATTTTTTGTTGTAGCGAAATAAAAAATTCGCTTTTCATTGAAGTGGAGTGGAGTTACGAGATTTGGGAGGCTCTTAACGACGTGGTCTTGAGAACCGACGTTTTTCGTAGGGTTAAGTCAAATAGTGTTTAACCGATGTTATTAAATTTATCACACGGTAAAACCAAGTAATAAATCAAATTGGTCATAAATGTTTGAGTGCACAACAAATGCTACAACTCGTTGAATGAGACAGCAGGCTTGGGATAATACGAATATTTAATAGTGTTAGATACCATGCAGCAGTTGATTTATTTCGATAGCACCTGAAACGTTAATTACCCATAACACTACAGTGGAATTAATTGTATTATTATTCCAGACTGACAAAAGCTGACACCTTTTATTGGTATGTTGTTGGGGGGGGGGGGGTAGGGGTTGGTTTACATTAGCACGTTGCCCATGTACTTGTGTCGTTATTCGTCCGAACGAGGTAATCAGTAGGAATCAAATTACGCACAACAAATTTAGCCAGTTCGTCATTGGCTTCCGGGTCGATTGTGCTGCTGCCAACCCATTGTTTACGCTTACGCTAAACGAGGACACATTTACAATTCGGGTCCAACCCCGCAGTCAACTCCAGGCCCGGATTAATTAGTTTCGCGGGAGTAAGGGCGTGCCCCAGTCATTCACCCTTCCCCCTTCCCTTTCCTGCGGGACAAAGCGACAGATTGCAGACTGGGACATGTCGACAGCGCCAGATACTTCGTAGCTGACTGTCTCTTTGGTCGCCCGACGTACAAGGTCACCGATCGCTGTAGCTCGCACCGGAACTCACGTAAGCGGCGATAATACTTTACCGGTCAATAAGTTCTCTTTGAGGAATATGTCCGAGCGAAGGGTCGAGAATAGAATGAAATAGTCAATTCGGAAGCATGGATCATGGAGGTGGAGTTTTAGGACAATCACCTGTCAAACGTCGGCCATGTTTGCTAACAATAATCCCTACTGCAATTTTGAAATTGCATGACCTTGAACCATGATGACGTTGGGATGATCTTGAAGTCGGAAAACAATTATTTCTTGGGGAGGGAGGACGGAAAAATGACTTTATTAGGCACTACCATCATTTTGGATTAACATGATACTGACTCGACTGCAGTGAGCTTGACCAAGGAAAAATTATGAAATCGCAAAAATTCGAAAAGAAAAAAAAATTGAAGAAAATTCGAGGAACATTTTGTTACTGATCATGGCTGCCATCGTGGAATTCCATGAACTATATCCTAATTTTAAAAAAAAAAACTATGTCCTAAACAAAAAAAAAAACTTGATAAAAATACAGAATTTATAACCTAAAAAAAGTTAAAAGAATTGAAATATGACTTTTTATACAAATCACAAAGTTCAAACAATTAAAAATAATTTCCACAAAATGTTTGAAAAATTAAATAATTCTTTGAAGTCATACATATAGGAGGTTGAGGGTTTGACTCTCACAAAGATGGCAGGGCACACTCATTCAGTACAGAGAATAACATGCGTTTGATCCCTACAACTCTATCCTATTGGTTATCTAGTAGACCCCACAAACTACTTGTCTCCAACGAATCATTGGTCTTACATTACACCCAACACCCGTACCATTCTCACACAATTTATTCGCTAAAATGCGACCCCCACCACTACCACTAGACTGCGCTAGCGGTTTTACGATAACGTCACGTTCCTCGTCCATGACTGGCTGTTAGTCAAGTGACAGCTCGACCTGTGCAGATAATAAATGTGGTCGAAGTAGCGGCATGTTACAATTATTCGCCTTATGCAAGAGGTGACATGTCGGTTTCTGTATTTCGTGATATTTTTAGCATTCCATTTGGTAAGTAACTTATAATGTTCGACTTTTCCGTCACAATTTGAGTGATATTATCGGGCATGCTCATAATAACATACAATTTCCACACCAAAATAAAAAAAATCTGCTCGAATTATTAGAGTGCCAGCTGATCCCAGCTATTGTGCCAGTTGAACTGCCTACATTGTCGGCGATATCACTCGCAAACCGTTTTAGGTCATTTAAACATGGATTGTTCGAGGCTAGCTCGGATGATAGGAAGTTTCATGTTCTTTGCCCTTCTTTTGGCCATCAATCCGCTTTTCCATCAATTTTTTACTCTTCCGATAAATGTTTGAGTCTTTCAATCCATCTTTCGATTTTTTAATCTTTCGATCAGTATTTTAATATTTCAGTCAATATTTATATCGTTCATTCCATCATTCGTTCACTATATCAATCTTTCAATCCCTCATCAATGGACCTTTAGTTTTCTTCTCTCCCCATACAAACCAATCATTGACCAGCTGTCTCCAAAAATTTTTGCTTTGTAGCTCCCTTAATTTTGTTATGCAGTCCACTGTCTGTGTATGTATACTTTAAATGGTTATTAATATTCTGTTCGTATAATACTGACCAATTGACAATTCCGATTCAAGACAATGCACGGTTTCTGCCGATGCTGTTACGATACATGGTCATGCATTGTTGTGGACCAGCGTCACCCCTTTGGACGGAAGTACCTTAATCTGAGATTGATTGCTGGTTCTATTTTATCTTGAAGATGACCGCAATTCTTTACACTGTTCGCTGTTTCCGAGTGACAGAAATGCTGCGCCTTCCGAATAGGTTACATCGCATCCCCAAACAGTGCTATCATCAGTTTCCTGAAAAAGGCTGATGTGTGATATATTTTTCGAGCTGGGGACGAAGAAGTCTTCAATTCCAGGCTTGCCACTTGCTCTGCAGTTCGTAGTTATAAAGAGCGATACCTCTTTGCATTGCACGACGTGTTCCAAAATAATGTGATATGTTTCGTATCGTTGGAGAAAATGGGCTGCAACGTCGACGCGCTATCGCTTATGCTGGCCTTTAAGTTGTTTAGGCAAATACCGTGCACAGAATTTCTGATACTCCAGTCATGATGTAGATACATAGCTGATGCCCAAGATTGCTTCTAGATTTGCCAAAGGGATACTTCGGTCTTCTCTGATAAACTCATCTGCCTCTGGGTGTAATCTTCCATGCGTAATGCAGATGGGCGATCGGGTCGGCTTTCTTCAGTCACAGTTTTTCTTCTCGTTTCACAGTGTTTATACACTCATAAATCTTTTGTAGTTTCGTGATGCATGCTCAACAATGCATCAACGTACGGTAATGAATTTCTGCAGGTTTGATTACCACTGTGCATGTCTCAATGGTGCAATAGATGAGTGAAGCAACTTTACATTCCGTTTCGTTGCTGCCTACCACTCGAATAAAAGAGGTGGCATGCTGCGCGCGGCCAGCTAGCCGTTATCTCATTCGCATGAGCTGCCGGTACGTCAGCGCCTCACTGTACTTTTTAACACGTGATCTGATAATTACATAAATTTTTAGTCTGGTATATATTGGTTTGATAAAAACATGTTTGGTTTAAGATATGCTAACATTTACCAAAGAAATCGAAATATATTTACTATGTATGAAACATAATTGAAAATTAGAAACCTATGATGCATTTAAAGCAGATATTAAATTTTGTGGGGAAGGTAAAATAATAATAAAATACCATGATTTACTAACATGATACAATATATTCATAATTGTGCTTGTACTATCAAACTTTCGATGCAACTTTGTATACAAGCAAAATTGCGCCAAACATGAATGAAAAAAGGAAAAAAATTGAACAACTAAATATATTAATATATTACAAATTGTTTATATTATAAATCAGTAACACTAAACCAAATACTATATTTCTATGCAGAAATTTTTTTTTAAATTATTCGCTGTGAATTACTATTAAAACAAAGAAAATACTATGACTGAGTTAAAAATAAACATGATTCCGAACCGGAAAAGTAATTAAATGAATAACATGTTATGTTGAGAAAGTTGTTATAAAGTTAATAAAAACTTAATACAATAAAAACATTATATTGTAATTCCAGGAGAGATACCCCACATTTTGAAAATATTCTCTATAAAAAAATATTGAATCATAATTTGACACACAATGTTACAAACAATACATTTTGTGCTTTTTTAGAAAAAAAAATATTTATCGGTTTTACTATGTGTCTCCTAATAAACGTACACTTTGCAGGGCTTTTTTTTTTTTTTCAAAATAATTTTGCCTATAGGAGAGATGACGCATCAGTAAGGATGGATACCTCATCAATGAGGACAGATGCCGCATTATTTTCTTTTGTTGAGAGTGAAATTTCCTCTTCTCTTTCCTTCCGCATTCATTTCATAATGAGTCGTACAAATACATGTTTTATGAATTCCACTTTACACACATGCTGCACTGAATCCAGTCAACCTTGGAAGTAGTTTTGTAGTAGTTCTTCCAACATTCGCAACAAATATTGCCGTCACTTTTAAGGCCATTTTGAGTCGTAGAAACAATTGTATTCTCCTTGTGATCTTCTTTATGAGATTTTTTTTTTTCCCTCCACTCCTTTACAAGAAGCCATAGGTTGTTTAGTTTCAGGAAATGCTGGTATGGGCTTACTTCTCTTTTTATCTTTCAGTCTCTCTCAATTATCTCTTGCGGTGAGAATATGTGCACGTTGTTTGAATTTTCGGTTCTGATGAAGAGGTAGGACTAGTTGTGGGAGTGGGCTTATGTAGTGGATATATTTTGTCGGAGTTTCATTAGATGTTGAGGGAGTGGGATCTGTTTTACTATGGTTTGTACTCTGAGAGGAGATCTTATTTGGAATCGCAGACTACCCTGGTGACTGACTAGGTCTATTTGGTGTAATAGGTGCAGTAGTACGTCCATCAAGTATGTCATTGTTCAGAGGAACAAAGTGAAAACATTCATTGGTAACATAAGTACGGGCTGAATCCGATATGGAATAAATGTAGTCATGAATTACATCATGATTAAAAGGGAAAATTTTAGTAGCCTCAAATCCTGAAACAGCATTGCCCACAATGTCAGCTCTCTTTCATGAATTACCAATGAACTGTCCCGCTTGATATCTGGTTATCTTCCGGCTTGGGTGTTGTTGCATCCACGTGGTAGTCTCTTTATTCTAGCTTGCCTTCAAAGGACCAAAAAAAGAGCACTCAAGTGGTTGAGGTG
This sequence comes from Dryococelus australis, assembly GCA_029891345.1. Taxonomy (NCBI): domain Eukaryota; kingdom Metazoa; phylum Arthropoda; class Insecta; order Phasmatodea; family Phasmatidae; genus Dryococelus; species Dryococelus australis. The sequence continues at coordinate 124,022,015 of CM056998.1, forward strand.
CTTGAGTTGTATGGCTGGGCTAACGAACTATAACAACGTCTTCCTTTTGAGAAATTTCCAAACAATATAGGGAACTTACATGAGAAGAATATCCATCAAGGATGAGTACTGTTTGACCTGTTAGTTTTCTTGGCACAAATAATCTACAAACTACAGTAGAAACAATTCAGCACTTATATGTAATGTAATGGCTGTATGTTATGACTAAAATTTTATACAGAATAATTTCACAGGCAGATGAACAAGCACATTCCAATTAATAAAATATAAATTTATCAGTTAAGTGTTAAACATATTTTTGACAAGTAAAATTTAACACGTAATACGAAATGTACAATTCTTTCTATGTACAAAGAGTAAAAATATGTATTATTACATAACAGATTTTCGGAAACTATTTGCCGCGACTATTCTTGTAACACTGCAAGTAAAGTAGCTCAAATTTTACAACACTTCTTTAGAATATGAAAATATATTTTCGTGTTTGAACAAAAGCTTTTGACTAAATGCGAATTATAAACGCAGAACTACAAATGTAATTTCGTATGATTAATTTTGTAACGTCTTAGCAATTCAACTGTCATTCTTCAAATGGTATACCAAAATTTACAACTAATTTACATATTTTTTATTGGATAAACGTTCAATATATCCTTACTACTATATAAATGCGAAAGTGTTTTTTGTTTGTTTGTCCTTCTTTCACATCAAAATAGAGGAATAGATAGATGTGACTTTTTGTACAGAGATAGTTAGAGGTCCAGAGAGTGACGTAGGCTACTTTTAACACCGGGAAAATATCTCAAACGGTTCCAAAAATGATGATTAAAGATGTACATAGGTACTGGATTAATCTGTTCTTGTGATTACTGCTTAAATAAACATTGTTAAACAAAATTCCGTCATTTCTCCTTTCTTTTATGTCTGTGGGCTGTCTTACATTTCTTCCCAAGAGCCGCAGTAGCTCAATGGGTAGAGAACCCAATAGTGGGGCCACAGTAGCTCAGTGGGTAGAGAACCAAATAGTAGCTCAGTAAGTAGAGTGAGAGGCCTTCAGCCCCTCGGTGGCGTCAGGAGTTCCAATCATGCCTCACTTGCATCCTCAATTACGAAACACCTGTACAGTATCCCTGATGGGGTGGAAAGCAATCTCGTAACACAAGTAACCCGCTCGGCGTCCAGCCCGCAACTCGCCTGCTGCTCGACTCCCAGCTGACTGCCCTATCGTACACTTGCTGGCGCTACACCCGAGCAGCCGGCCGGGTAACGTCACCCGCCCGCTAGGAGCGAAGCCTAACGGCGGTCCTTCACACTAATCGTGCATTTTGTTTGCAAACAATAAACCAAAAGGTTATCTCACCATAATTATTATATCATACTTTCATTTTAAGAATATATATGTGATGCAAAAACATATAATCATAATTACAGATAATATAAGAACAAGGCTGGCCTTTTCTAATAAATTAAACGCACTACAATATATTGACCAATATGTTACAGCTATGTTTACAAAAAGCTACAAACGGTAAACCAAAGCCACACAGATAAAATCTGGTTACTAAAAGATTGACCATTTTGGTTACTCAGAGTTACCAATTGAAATTAAAAACTAACCACTTCTGGTGACGATATTCAGATCGTCACAATCATCCCCCTTTAATTTCAAGTGGGGGTATATGCTTCACAGTGTATCACCAACAAACATTTGCTCACACCAAACTGACTCATAATACCAATGCTTCCGCATGACTTCAACGCCAAATTTCTGGTATATTAACACATAGTACAACATCTATAGACCCATTAAATCAAATATATATCTCCCCATATACAGATACATTTAACAGATCATCAAGATGTAGTAGTAAGAAATACACAATATCATAAGGCAAAATTCACAAACACATGGAAAGAAATACTTCCCATAGATTCCAACGAACTAGGTATTAACACATTAAAATTCACTTAACCTGAACTTATTTATGAATAAGCATTCCGTACTCCAGCTTTACAAACTTTGGTTAGAATCCCAGGCAAATTTCTTTTAAAACTTTTCCATTTACACCACCTTTATTACATTGGCCGCAAAATGACCTGGTTGATTATATTTTAAAACATTTACGTTTTTCGTCGCCTAATGTATTCATTCTGCCCTGTCTCTGATACAAAACATAGAATCATAAATACAGATAATATAAGAATAAGGTCGGTATTTTCTATTAAAATAAACACATTACAATATATTGAACAATATGTAACAACTATGTTTACCAAAAGCTACAAACAGTAAACCAAAGTCACACAGATAAAAGCTGGTTACTAAATATTGACGTTTTTGATTGCTCAGAGTTGACAATGGTAATTAAAACCTAACCACTTCTGGTGACGATATTCAGATCGTCACAAGAGCACCAAATAGTGGGGCCGCAGTACCTCAGTGGGTAAAGAACCCAATAGTGGGGCCGCAGTAGCCAGCGGATAGAGAACCAATAAAAATGGGGGGGAGGGGGGCGCAGTAAATCAGTGCGTAAAGAACACAATTGTGAGACCGCAGTAGCTCAGTGGGTAGAGAAACAAATAGTGGGGCCACAGTAGATCAGTGGGTAGAAAACCAAATAGTGGGGCCGCAGTAGATCAATGGGTAGAGAACCCATTAAGGGGGCCGCAGTTTGACAGAGGCTAGAGAACCCATTAAGGGGGGCGCAGTAACTTAGTGGGTAGAGAACACAATTTTGGGGCCGTAGTAGCTCAGTGCGTAGAGAACACAATAGTAGGGCCTTAGTAGCTCAATGTGTAAATAACACAATAGTGGGGCCGCAGTAGCCCAGCGGATAGAGATCCCAGTAAGGGGGGAGAGCGCAGTAGATCAGTGCGTAAAGAACACAATTGTGAGACCGCAGTAGCTCAGTGGGTAGAGAACACAATAGTGGGACCGCAGTAGCTCTTTTCTTTGCGTAAAAGATCGCCTATTATAAGTGCTACGAAACCGCTTTCCGGACATACTAACATGTCGTCGCTGTGCGGATAGAAAACGAAAATTCCGCTCGATTGGTGCTGCTATCTATGCATGAGTGCATTAACTAACACGGGTGCGGCATATCCCCTGCAGCGGCGTCTCTCCTGGATTGCCATAATGAAAAAAAAAATTTAATTTAGAGATTGAGCATGCATGTATTTAAATAAGTCTTAAAGCAGCTCATGTTATACCTGTATTCATTCATTATTTAATATTATATGTATTCTGTTCTAAATGCACAAAAACGGACCATGTGGTAGCATTTTCAATTAAATTAATTTCTAAACGTTACAAAAAGAGTTCATATTGACTTATAGTAAAGTAACTGGTTAGACGTGAGTGGTTTTGTTGGGTGCTTCACGGCGAGGTCTTGAATGCCGTTATGTGGATATGAGGCGAAGATGTAGGCGCGGTAAAATTCGAGGGTTATGGAAACGGGAGTGTCCGAGAAAACCATACGGTCAACGGCAATGTCCACCACGGTTCACACGTCACCATGGTGGGATTGAACCCGGCCCTCTTTGGTAAGGAACCAGTGGTCTGACCACTACACCACAGCGCGCATCCAATGATAACATGGGTACGTCAATACTGCAATACAAAATGATGAAAATTAATTCAAGATTACTGAAAACTCAAACGTAAACGAGAATTACTAAATAATTTTATATAAGGCTACCGGAGAAACAAAATTAAATGCTGAAGTGGAGCTTCTTGTGGTATTTACTGTTTATGCTGGCCTTACAATCAACGAAGACACGAATTTTCCGGTCTATATAAGTATGTCTCAGGCATGGTACTGAATAGGTAAACATTATCAAAAATAAAAATGGTGTGTGGCTGTGTTGGGGACACGGCCGTTTGTTTGCGTGAATATGTCTACGTTAATGCACTCGGGCGCATTGATGTTTATTTTACGTTCCTGCACCACTTCACTCGGCATATGGTGTTTTATGGGTATTGCTGGATTGCTTTTGAGATACTCTTCCCAACCGTATACGATTTCTGTATTTCGAGACTTGGCTTTTTGACGATTAGCGGATTACGTTCCTGGCACACTTCACTCGGCCATATGTGTTTTATGGGTATTGCTGGATTGCTTTGGATACTCTTCACCGTATACGATTTCTGTATTTCGAGACTTGGCTTTTTGACGAGTATAGCCGGATACTGTGATATGTTTTCTTAATTTTTTAAAATTAAACTCATACAATTTATCCATAACCACACCAAACAAATGTTTTTACACACGCAATCGATTGATCTTGACGAGAGCTGTCGACCGAGACTTAAAGGAGTGTCGTAGCTTCTAGTCAAATGTTATACTACGGGGAATATATGAGACATGGCGAAACGAACTCAAAATTGCGCCGCCACCCCCCCCCCCCTCCTTTTTCCACCTTCCCCAGCCTTTTCATGCGACGCTTCGCAGTCCTCACTGGACGTTAGATATTCTTTGATCCTTTGGCAATCGAGTGGTGTAATTGAATTTTGAATGTAGACGATGGATACGGAGCTGCAATGCCAAACTCTATCCCCCGATTTTGTTATCATTGGATTTTCTGGATTGCGTCCCACTGTGGTCGCAAATTTAAAGACGTATTCGCGTCAAAAAGGTTTTTATAGTGAGCATAAAGACATCCGGCATTAAGTTCGAAGCCCCTGCGGCATCCAGGCGGGGAGTTCAGCGCTACTGGCGCTGGAAATGGCCGCTATAACTTCTCCTTATGTTCCTCCCTTGCCGCTCAAAGAGACAGGCAGCATTCGCACACCCCGGGCCACGAACAATGAAAAAAAAAAAACACACTAGGTTTTAAAACTACCTGAAGCGACTAGCAGACGGCAAGAAAGCTAGGTTTAATGAGGCAGTGAAGCGCTACACGGGAGCAACGGTACCCGGAAGAATTTCTTACCGGCAGAAATTAGGCACGGCCTTCTCTTATTGTCCCGTTAATCTAACGACTTGGAGAGAGATTCCGGACTAACGGGAAAGGAAAGGGAGAAGAAGGAGATAGATAGGAACTCTAAACTTAGGGAACCTTAAAAATAACGTGTCTGGGTTTTAATGTCCGTTTATCTAGATCCCGACTGCAGAAAATAAATCCTAGTTCTAAGTTGTTTATTACTAGCAAGTGAGAGTTTACGAACGACTGCAGCTAGACCAAGTTTCCCAAGCCACGTCTGGAGGGCGGTGTACAGTAATTGGTATCTGCATCAAACTGAATCTGTATGGTCATGGAGATTAATTTTCTTTACAGTTTTATTTATCACAGAACACGCTAGATGTTTTTCGTTTCTAACTCACGAGAAGTTAAGAGGATTAATATTTAAAGTGACAATACGCGTTATAATATATTTTGTTGTTAGCACCATCCACCAAAGATTTGCTTGGTATAGGCCGTTCACGGTAAAGTGAGCACTTTTGATGCCCTAGTTATTTATGTCCTTCAATCAATTTATATCCTTCCACCACTTGCCATATGGGTAATAAACACAGTTTATAAATTCACCATACCCAAAACCAAAATCCGAGGCCACAATGAAATGTATTTATTGGTTATTATCTCTGGTGAAAGAGCTTCAAAATGTGCTCACTTTACCGTGAATGGCCTATATCATACATGTTGTTAAAAATCTCTCCCCGTTTATGTTTTATTTGTATATTGCATAAAAGTAACCTTTTACGTGTAACGTAAGTTTTCAACGCAGGCTTAGGCTCCAGCGTAAAACCGTCGTATATCGTAGGAAAACTAAAAACTGGTTAAGATAACCTTAAGTTTGAATTCGAGCTGGAAACCTGGTCACTCAGCAACTAACATGGTGATTTTCTTAAATATCTATTTCGCAAAGATGCAACCCCTTGTGATGCAGCTTATGAAAAATTTAATTATGTCACATAAATAGGTGATAGGCATTTAGTATAACACCCTCTCAATAGGAACATGTCATTGTCTTCCATCAATATCTCTCGTTGTGTGGCCTGTACACTCGTTGGGGCTGAAGTTTTCACCTAGTGTAATTCCTGTTTTGTACAAACTAGGCTAATTCTTCATAACACGTAGTTTGGCCGTCTTTAGACTATTCATTTTTAATATAAAATACCATGGGTATTTTCCAATCACCTATATCCACTCTGAATTTTGATGTATTAAAATTTTCTGTGGGATAGCAAAATTGAAAACGGTCACATAAATAAGCGAACTGCCGTCACAATTTATATTAACCATTGCAAAATTTAGTGAGAAATTTTTTTTATTACCTGGTAAATTTATTATTGAATTAGAATTATTTTCCTCAGAATATGATTAATATTTGTGTTTAATTTGTCAATTTATTTATTTTCAGGTCTTTTTTTTTTTTTTTTTAGAATCATTTTAGAATATTGATTTTTGTACTAAGAAATGTGGAAGAAGGTTCCTACAAAAATTTAGTAAACAAATTTCAAAACTCAAGCCATCAGAACATACCACAATGAGAGATTACGATATATGTGTATAACGCGTCGTTTCTAACAATGTGATCCATACAAAAATCAGGAAAAACACAAAGACATTTGTGTTTATTCATTTAAAATAATATTAAAATTATGGTTTATGTTGTAAGTAATTTTTCTACATTCATAAATTTATATCTTCTCCTTCATAAACAAATTGCATAACACTTTATTACATACATTTAACAGCGAAACAAATGCAAATAAACACTTTAGTTAATTTATTTTTTAATTCTACGTAATTCATAGATCGTTTTTGATCGTATAGCCCTTGATATGAAATAAAACGGTGATTTTGTAACAAACAATATCCAATCTGAGTTTTTAATTATTTTTAATTATATGAGTGGTGTATTTAAAACGGTCACCCCCCCCCCCCCCCCCCAAAAAAAGTGAATTTCAAACATAATATATTTTTAAAAAATCTAAAAATTTTTGAGTTAGAACTCATTGTAATGTCTGGATAGAACTATATCAAGCGGGGCCGTAGTGACGCAGTGTATATATATGTATGTACATACACACACACACATATATATATATATATATATATATATATATATATATATATATATATATATATATAGCGATATGATTATTATGTATGTAAATAGGTACTGGATTATGCTTATGATTATTGCATAGTAAAACAAATTCTTAGAAGAGTTTGCCTTACATTCTTCTTTATTTTTTCTATGGGCTTCCTCCTTTCCTTCCCAAGAGAAGTTTCTTGATCGATTCAAAGTCCTAAATATCATGCTAACGAAGTAGCACTCGCCTCTTAGTAAAGCACTGGTAAGTAAGAAATTTAAATACACTAATATTTATGAAAATTAAAAGAATATTAAGTATAATAAATGAAGACTTGGCAACAAGATTTACGGCAAAAAAAAATATGCTGCAAAAATAATTAATATATCCGTATTACAAAATTTATATTTAATAGAAATTCTGTAAATAAATTTATTACTATATTACATAGTAACACTTATAGTATAACGATTTGTAGTGAACACGATAAATTAAAGCATACTATATCTTAAAACTGTCTAAGTAATAATTACCTAGTTGTTGGTATTTTAAGCTTTTAATAAATTTAATGAAAAAGTATATATATATAATTATCAGCCAGCTAAATAAGGAAATTATGTAGCATTTTAGAGTTAGGAATTCAGGTGTGTGTCTATATATATACAGTATTATATGTTTGTGATTGAAAATATGATAATTAAATTCTGAATACACTACTCATATTCATGCAAGATTTTGCATCCTATTCTAAAAGCTAATACTTTACTATGAGTTGTTACAATCTACTAATTTGTTTACGTGTCGTTTATCAATTTTATTTAAATCTTTTAGCTCACTTTCTTATGCCCAAAAGTATACACATTCAAACATCTGTATAACTTAATGTAGAGAATTTTTTTAAGTGTTAATTGTAATACAGAACAAGGAAGAATGTCTTGAGATACACCGTGGGTAGCTGATTCACGGTGAAATAAGCACCTTTGAAAGTCTCTGGAAAAAATATGCTTGTCCTGTGAATGCATGTATTTTAACACTGGCTCTGCTGTAATTGTAAGAGATATGTTTACAGCCGATTAGGAAAAGTGGTACAATGAATTGCCTCTTGCTTGAAGAACAATGTGCAATTTGTTAGCCTCTCAAATTGGTTTCTTAATGTATTATACAAACTATAGTAAGAACTGTTTGGGCTGTAACCGTTTGATAGCATCGTCTGATATTCATATGGCCACTAGACGCCAACTCATTGGCAGTATTAGCTTCTATATGTGATACGTGGAAGGAAAGACAGTGACCAGAAAGATGAGACTGAACAGGTCTTTGAAGGGCGCTCATTTGTCCGCGAAATAGCTACATCATTTTTGTTTGAAACAAGTAGTCACATTCTGTTACACACATTTTTCATTGTTTCAGTTCGTAAAGCTTCATTTCAAATAACAGAAAATTTTATCGGTGTTGTTTCTTACAGAATTCTTATAAAATACCACTTGAGTTCTTATGAAAGTCACGAAGAATGTTTAATAGTGCCAGACTATTGAAACGACTTTCTTCCATTGAATTACGCTAATATGATTTCAGCGCTTGAGGCTATAGAAAGTTCTCATCGCTTGCTGTTTCTATAGGTAATAAAGTTAAACATACGAAGGAGTGTCTTCACTATTGGAAACTGAGTTTTACTGAACTTTAAATAAGCGTCCAAAGCATTTTGAGGTGGTTGTGTTTTCGGGTAAGAAATATGTACCAAATCTGTAGTTCGCCAATAACTTTCTGTTCATTGCAAGACACATCTGTCCTATGTCTACTAACAAGCTGCTTTGTTGATTTTTCATTGTCAGCAGTTGACTTCTTTATGTTTTGGAAGCAGACTCGTGAAAATACTAAATAAATGTTCGTAAGCTGGAAGGCCCTCCCCGAGTTTCATTATGACATTGTCCCCAAAGAGAATATACGAGTATATAGCAGTTAGATTGTAATCTTCATTCGAGTCAAATATTTTCGAGTGCAAGTTGACTTTGTGCACCTGCCTTCCTGCCCGTCTAGCAGCAACAATGTGAACTTTAATATCCTTGGGCTTTTTGTTCAACTTACATGAACAATTTCCTAAATTCAGTATCTACATTTTCTCTAAAGTCCTTAATGGCATCTTATACTTAAAAAAAAAAAAAAAAAAAAAAAACCGATTCATTTGATACTACCAAGTCAATGTTTTCGGTTAGAACAACGACGTCATACAGAACTGCAAATAATTCCAGCTGTTTTGCAGCGCACAATAACTGATGTACATCTGTAGCTGCAAGAATGCGTGGTAACGTATAAATAATTTCGAGCCCCTTAAGAGCAGCATAAATGAACTGCAAGAAGATAATTACTGCATCATGACGCTTTGTCCACAGAGTTGGACACACTGAATTCAGACGATTAACATTGGCTTTAGGAACATTCCTGATTGCCTCTTTTAAAACATTAAGTCGCTTAAGGGAACCTGGTGGCTGAGCTGTTACCCTGCTCGCCTCCCACCAAAGCGAACCGGGTTCAAACCCGGCCGGGTCACCGGATTTTCGCATGTGGGGATCATGCCGGACGATGCCTTTGGTCGGACGGGTTTTCTCGGGGATCTCTCGTTTCCCCCGCCCTTTCATTCCGGCACTGCTCCATACTCACCTCAATCACCCTCATCGGCTCTCAATACCTCGCTGTTAAAAGCCGCCAGAATCTCATTGTTCACTTATTTTAACTCGCTTATGATATTTAATAAATGTCCAGATGTTGCCTACAGTAACCATACAATCAGGGATTTCTTGAGAAGAACACATTTCTTACAGCTAAATTAAGGCTATGTGAGCTGCAGTGCAGATATATTGCGAGAAGTGAACACGTTTAACGTGAGTTTGTACTCAATTGAACTGGCCGCGCTTGAAATCAGCCTCATCATAGCCTTGCTTCGAGAGGAACGCTGCATCTAAACCCACAATTTTTTAATGCTTCTAAAATGTATTGTAGCTGCTAACCTTTGCCAATGAAATTGGCAACAGGAACAAATTAGAGGAAATATCCTCTAATTGGTCTGTACTCTCGTCTACATACCGCACACAGAGGAACAACTATTCAATTCTGAAATAATGGAAGATTAATCAGCAAGAACTGTAAAACACTTCGTAAAATGTTTAACTTCTTTACAAAAGTATTCAAATTATGTCACTGTAAGCGTCAATTATTTTACTAAAAATTTAACGATTTGTATAAATTGTATTTCGTAAACATAATTTTTAATCATTTTTTAAAAAATATGTTACCATTTTTTGGCATTGAATGAAGTATAATGACCAAAATTCTCTTGTAAATTAATATGGTCATAATCCTTATGTCCCCTAAGTGCAATACCCTGACATACACATAGTAACATCTCAATTATGGGAATCATACTACTACGATTTTCCTCAATTTGTTTTTTAAGCCTACTTATAATTGGACATTTAACGAGTCTTGCTTCTTCCACGTGATTCTCCTCAATTCACTATTGCCATGTCAAATTTCTTTCTTATTTCCTCCCTACAATCAAAATGAAAATTACTGTACAATTTTTTTTAAAGAAATTTCCATTTCCTTAGCCCAATCTTAAACAATTGCTTGATGGGGATTATTTCACAGGAATAAAAAATTATATATTTTGATTTTGCAGTACGTTTCCTCAAAACTAATACAAATTCTGGAAAGCTTTCATGAGAAGATTATTACTACTTTTGGTCAGTTTGTACCTAAATATGCATTTCAAAAGCTTATTTTCTGAAAGAAATTAGAAAATCCTGATATATGATTATTTTGTAAGCGTAATTCCACTTATCAGAAAATATAGGCGTAAGAGGTCTGATAGGTTAATGTAACATATTTATATATATTACACTAACGTGTGTGATAAATGCACCACGAAGAAGGATATATATGATCGAAATGAATTTTATATCACATATTAGGTACATGATTATACACAATTGGTTAGGATTACAGAACTGCACATGATCTCTGTCCTTGAGAATTCAGTATGGTGTAAAACTCCCACATTGTTGCAATCAGAGCTCCTAAATATCGTGACATGGATTCACAAAGGACTTGGATATGTTCCTGAGAAATCACTCTCCGCGCGGTTTGTATGCGAGTCCACAAAGCATCAACAGTGGTTACTGGAGGACCGTGACAAACAATTCGCCGACCAAACATATCCCAGATATATTCGATGGGCGACATGTCAGGCGAAAGTGCAGGTCAAAGAATCTGTGGTACCAGTCGTTCATTAAAGATGGCTGGCACATTCCTCGCCACATGTGGCCGGGCATTGTCGTACTGAAATATAGCATGTGGAGTCGCCTGAAGGAGGGGCAGTATCTCGGGCTTTAAAACCTCCCTGATGTAGCGGTTACTGTTCTGATTGTCCTCAAGACACAGGAGTCGAGATCGCATGTTGTATCAAATGACGCCCTAAACCATCACACTTGAAGTTTGTCCGCTTTGCCGCTCCACAATACATGCTGTCATCATTTTGTAAGATATTCCCTCATAAACAATAGAGTTGTGTCATATCTCGGGAAACAATCAACAGATTTCTTAAAAATTTGGCGAAGAAGTTGTATTGTTGTAGGCCATACAAAATTATGTGTTATACATATACAAGACCATTATTTTCAGAATGGTAGATATAAAAACCTTTTAGCTTAGTGTGTTTTATCTACGAAACTGTGGAACTAATTTTAACTTTAGTTTGTAAACGAGATATGTGAATATCATGGAATGCAGTAATAAATAAACCTTTTGTTTTCCATTTTTCAAGATTGTCAATTGAAAAATTGAAGTTTTTATGCCATATGCCGATGACCAATCAACCAATTCCCACCAAATTTTTCATACAAATAGTGCTAAACTAGGGTATTTAAACTAATATATTTTGGTTGTGGCAGGAATTTTTGATGATGTTTATATAAATAATATCGATTAATTTGCTATAGGGCCTACTTATAAAACAATTCAACAAAATTCAACGCAACTTTTTTGTTAACACAATTTAATTAGGAGCATCAATTATCAAACATAGGCAATTTTTGCTGAATTTTTTGCAAAATTGAACCATGTGAGAAAATGTAAAATTTGGCCACAGCTCCATTAGTGCTACAAAAAATGTTGTGTAAATTTACATGATTTAAATGGTGTCAGACATTGAATTTCAATATTCCGGCAATGTAAATATTTTGTTAAGTGTAGCAACAATTTTTAACAATTCAACCAACTTCATCTCTTAATACTGGCACTATCAATTAGAAACATCGCATAAAGAACTTTTTATGCGCAATTTTGTAAGATACCACCGATTATAAAATAATGTTTTTATGCCGTGTCTTGGGGACCAATAAACAGAATCCCACAATTTTCGTCACACAAAGTAGCGTTATTGTAGGGCATACAAAATTACGTGTGTTAATAGGCCATACATTTATTGTATAAATTATGGCCAAGCAAATATTTCAGGATAAATAAACCCATTGTTTCAAAAAAATTACACAGATTACGTCCAAAGTTGATTCTCCTAATCCTACCGCGGTGATACAGTTTATTGTACACTAGCATATTTTACGAGGTTTTCAGGGATCGAGTCAAGGGTAAGGCACGTGTGTATTTGTAATTGTCTGGGAACTGCTGCCTTTGTTTCTGGTTTCATCTGTAATGATATTGCTGCCAACTAGACTTCAAGTTCTACCCACCATCCAATATTTTAAAAACATCATAAAAAAAATTTTTCACCCATGTCGAGGTAGGTAGGCTCATTAGTTATATCAGTAATATCTTGTTGAATACTTATGTCATTTTCTGTTTGAAATCTTGACGTCTTTACAAGTAGTCGTTATGTTTGCCTTTTGCTATGTTATAATCGTATCGTCATATCGACTTATCTTCGTCACTACTTAGTTCCCTGGATCGCCTTTCATGATGCGTGCCGTTACTTCTTTTTTTCGCTCAGACAGGTTCGCTCTGAACACAGAGGTACGAATAGCATTACGGCGAATACGTTTGGTACGGGACATACGTATATATTGTTTCAATGTTATATTGGTTTTTGTGCCATTATACTGTTTTCGTGGCTTGTTCTTCATGTCGAGAATCTTTGTGTGTCCTCTGCGTGTTCTCTTTCACAGTTAACATTCGTAGTCCTTTCCTCGATTATATATATATATATATATATATATATATATATATATATATATATATATATATATATATATATATATATATATATATATATATATATATATATATATATATATTATATATATATATATACTGTGTCACTTGTTGTGTAGCCTACATAATATAAGCACCTATTTCAGTGTCTGTTAAACTGGATTACTTTTCTTCGATGCAGTTGTTTACCATGACTAATAACTTGTCTATTGCCGATGGTGTAAGAATTTCCATAAGATCTGGAGTATCACTCTTACTGATGTGTGAATCTTATTCATTTGTCAAAAACTTAATTTATTCTATGAGAATAAATTATCTTTCTTTAATGCCTTGTCTTTTTGCGTTTAATTTTGTTTCTCTTTTTCTGTTATGTCTATGGATATCAGTATTTTTTCTTTTCAATATTTGTTATGTAGGTATCTAGCCAAGTCAAGTTCTTTAAACCCACCTCTAAAAAAATTTCCGTACGCCCCGGAGCTGAACTTATAAAATGAAGACGCGATTTTTCCTTAGTTTCAGCCACAATCAATCTGTTTGCACTTGCATTTTTATTTTATTTTTTTATTTTTTTACCTACGTGAGAAATTCATCTATATTTTCGTTTGAGTTTCACAGGATTATTATAATTTATTGTTGGTAAATTGACCTTAACTTTTATTGCCTGTTGCGCCATTTACATCTGTATTTCCGGTGTAAATAATATAATAATCCCTACCTTCCTGTTTGGGTTTACAACAAATTTTGTATTATACTATGATAGTTTATATATTTGCTGACTACTTATTATCATGTCTCATTTCGCCGTCTGAAATTTACAGCTCTATACTTTCACGATAAGTTATATCTTTATAGTACCTAGTCTAGTTCCCTTATAACCACTGGATTGTTCCTGATAATATTCTGTGTGGCATTGAACGGTGTGGAAAATTTAGGGGCAAGTAATTGTCTATCTGTAATTTTTTTATCTCTCTCCCTCGTGTGCACTTAATAATTTTAAATGATTTTCCGTTTCCGAACTAAACTTTGATTCGTTGCCTTGTCTCAAATATTCTAAATCCAGGGTTAGTAAATATGGAGACATGATGTCCGATAGTTAGTGTCACATTCACAGCAAAGCAATTCACTGGTGTAGCAGGTTTCCTCAATAAATTATTAATTTATTAATTATGAATTATTAACAGCTTAATGAACTGTAAAGATCTCCGTATTTTTAGGGAAAGTTTTTACGGAAATGTACAGTAAAAAAACGGAAAAGCAATCCGAAATGACGAAAACCGGAGTAAGGTCCTTCAATGCAAAATACGGAAAGTTTCCGTATTTCTTATTGCTTCGGGTTTCTGGGACGAACAATGCGCGAAGATCTCTCCGTCACTGTGACCAGAAAACTATCGTCTCTACGGCAGTTACGTAGTTAATCCACGTCACTTGGACCTATTGTCACAAACATTAAGAAGTAGCATCAATTGTCTGAAACATTTAACATAATTTAAAAAACACTAACTAATTTTGAAAACTACAAAAGCTGCTTATGTCTCATTAGTAGAAATATCGAAGTTAGGCCAGGAACACACGGCAAGCTCCACGGGCCGGGCCTTTGATGATGCATGGAGAGGCATTGGGCAGCACACATGGGCACTGGCCGGGTTCGGCATGATGCAAGGTTAAAACTGACATGACCGGATGCCCGTGGACGGGCGCCGGTCGTTTCCCGGTGCCGTGTGTTCCCGGCCTTACACCACAAACATCATATAAACATTTTAGGTGAGTGTTTAGAGCCGTGAACTTACAACCCATTGACTCGGGTTCAAATCTTTCTTAAGTAGCCTATATAAAATATTAAATTTTTCAATATATTTTTCATACACAGTAGAGCACCCATATGACGACAATTATCTAATTAACAATTTTTATTTCACTCTAGAAATACAGAAAACGGACTAGGAAATTAACGGGAAGGTTTTGCGAAATCACGGAAAGTTTTGTGAAATGTACGGAAAGTCCGTTTCTGATAATCAGTGTGTCCGTAATTTCACGGAGGGATTGCGGACATGTCTGGATAAATTTTTACCAGCACTTTCCCGTAAAATGAAGGGAAATTTTTTTAACAGTGTGTTGTTACCTGTATGTCGAAATATTTCTAGGCCTGTTTTTATAAAACGAGGTTGGTTGGGTCGGAGAGTTAATATATTTGGCGGGAGGTAATTATACTACTATACTTCTAATAATTTGCTGCAAGAGCGACAACAAAGGCGTTCCACATGTGTTGCGACTTCAACTTACGGCTTCAGTTACAAACTAAAGCTCTTCAAGGAGCTAACTCACTATAATAAATTAAAATTTTAGCTCGAATGTTCATATCTTCATATTAACGACGAAGAATAAAAAATATAAATGGTTACTTTTATCTTCAAACTCACAGTGCTAGTCTCTTAAACTCGAATTCTAACACAAATGTCGAATTCAATACAACTGTGTATGCAATAATTCCTTCGAGTTTAATATAGTCAATAACTCCTCAGCAAACATAACAGTTTCATTATTTACTCAGCTGTTGATAGCTCCTTTTATAAACGCTGGTCTTGCAAATTGAAATTCAAAAATTAAAACACGGGGCCCAACTAACTATACCGAGTTCCATGCCACACCGAAGCCTACTGCACCGCTATGAGTGAAGAGATTTGGGCGGCTCTTAAAAATTGTGGTCTTGAGAGCCAATGAGGGTGATTGAGGTGTGTATGTAGCGGCGCCGGAATGAAGCGGGGGTAACGGAAGATCCCCGAGAAAACCCGCTGACTAGAGGCATCGTCCAGTACGATTCCTACATGCGAAAATCCGGTGACCCGGCCGGAGATTGAACTCAGATCGTCTTGTTGAGGCGAGCAGGCTAACCGCTCAGCCACAGCGGCCACTGCAGTACTTCGTATTGCGTCGTACAATTTCTCTCACCACCTCAATGTCTGTGGGCGCGCCTTCCGCCAGGACGAACGAGTGAATGAGGTAGCATTAATCAAACTTTTGTTTTTCGTTTTACTGAAATATACAATTTTGAAGTTAATTTCTTTTATAAATGGTTTCATTTAATATATGTAGCGACTTATATTTATAATTTGAAGGTTTTTTTATATTCACCAAAAATGTTCATATAATTTCTCTAAACATAACATACTTCTGCACTATCATAATTTCCCCTTTTTGATTAGTATCTACGAGTATTCATACGTAGCATGTCCTGCGAGATCTTCTTGTGAAATCAATAACTGTATATCTAACTGATATTTTCTAGTACTACCTGAATTTAATATATTGTTCATTTATTAATTTGTTTTTAAATGCGTGTCATGTTTGTAAATAATAACATATATTGTTCCAATTTTAAATGGAAGGCTTATTCCTAGTTTCAGTATCCCAAGAATAAATATTGCACACTTCAACTATTGGCTCCAAAAGACGACTTGGTATTTTAAGTTAGAAATTAATAGTGTTTCGCGTCACGAGTAGTAAATATGTGGTCGAATGTTCCAACTGCTCAGGAGGTGTCTAAAGAACATAATTTGGTCACACACTTGCTATCCATCAAATGTAAATGACGTTGACACACATATTGTGGCAAAATCCAGCAACCATTCTTTAGCATCCGAAAAGAAAGAAAATATTCAGTCAGCATAAAACGTATTTCTTTTTTAATTTTTGTTTGGGGCTAAAATTAACTAGAAAATCACACTGAAAAAACGTCAAAATACATTTATTTAAGGAAAAATAAATATTTATATCTTACATGTTGTCGGTATATTTAAAACTAAAGATGATATATAAAAGTGTATCGTTTTGTGTTTAAATTTAATAAGGGTCTAGTGTGTTCTCTCCTCACATTTTGAAACGGGTTTTATACTTGCTAATTCATAACAGATACGTCAATTTTTTCCTGAGTTCAATTAAAATCTCAAAAACCTTTCAGTAAATGTTTGTACTATACTGAACCGTTTCCACGAACTTCAGTAATATGGCAAACCCTCAACACCGTAAAACCGTATAAAGCTGTTTGTGCTAAAACTATTGGTGATGTAAAGTGCAGCTGCGTGCAAAAAGAAATGTATTGCAAGTTTGAATTACTTAAAACACTCCATAATACTCAATTAATCAAAATAAAACGACAATTTCAATAAAACGTGACCGTATTATTAAATTGTTTCCTAGCTACACAGAACTCTTAAATCGGCTCTTAATACCCCGTTGTTAAGATGTGTCCCAATCTCTTAACTCAACAACTGAACTGTTATAAAGAAATAAATGTACCTAATCTTCTTAACCGTATAGCTTCAATATTATTTTGTATGTGCTTGCTCCTATATTTACAGTAAAAATAGGCATTTTAGCGTAAGTCAAGTTGGTCTTGGGGTTAAAGGTGCGGGTAAGTAATATAAGAGGTGTGAATCCTAATCCCTGTGCTGGTAAAGTGTAATTTTTTGTTGTCAATTATATTTTGTATGTGCTTGCTCCTATATTTTACAGTAAAAATAGGCATTTTATCGTAACTCAAGTTGGTCTTGGGGTTAAAGGTGCGGGTAAGTAATATAAGAGGTGTGAATCCTAATCCCTGTGCTGGTAAAGTGTAACTTTTCTCAATTATATTTTTTAATAGTTTTTTTTAGTTGTTCTGTGTTATTAATTCATCACATTTGTTTTCTACAAGAAAAAAAGTAATTTGCGTACACTTCTCAATAATGTCAGTTGTAATACAAGGTTATCATTTTTATAGTTACAAATAAATGTTTTGCAGGTTTTACAATATAACTCTTTGTAGATTTACAAAGGATTTTCTTGGCAACTGGGTTTCCAAGGGTTTTTTTTTGTAAAAGTAAAAAAAAAAAATGTTTTGAATGTTCTTAACGACAAAAAATAGAACATGAATTCTGGTCAATGGTGATTTTACATTTAAAGTGGAAACGAAATGAGGGTTTTCAGCAAAATATCGCAACGCCCTAGAATTACATGAAGCACGTAACTGCACTGTTAGTGTGGAAACAATGAAATATTTGCCTCATTATCATTATTTAAACTGCTTTGTTATACCTTGCACGAAAGTCAATGAAAATTTAAAATTGTCGTGGAAACAACTTCGGCAGAAAAAATTTATTTTCTTTTATTACGGCTGAAATTGCGTGAGGCAAAGGAAGTTATCACTGAATGCAAAATCTCAACAATGCATGTGTCTATTATTGAACCAAGCGCCACTCTCACGCCCCAAATCATGTTATCTACTATGTGCTAAGTCGCGTACTTTAAAAGAGTTATTTGGGTCATTTAACGCTTGTTTAAATAATGCCAAAAATGTTTAATGTTACGTTATAAAATGTATCCAGAGGAAATATATTCTTATAGAAGCAATCTGGACTAAATAGGGAAAAACATCTGCTTGGTTGTCACATCTATATATTGTAAAGATAAAATAGTAATAATGACATAATTGTTGTCTTCTTATCTATAATTGTATTTGCTGCTCTGCAGATATTTGCTACAGAAGAGTACTGTATTTCAACTATAAAGCCGAAATTACGTCCAACAGAGCAACTTGAACAACGTTTGGATTGTTTCCAAAACAACTAGGATTGTAATAATTTAACATTATATTATATTACTACTATCGTGAAAATACGATTACAGAACTGTTCAGAACTAGCAACAGAATATGCTGTTAGGATATGACAATACTGAATATTGGAAACAAACGAAATATATTTGAAGTGGTTCTATTGGAGGTAGTATCTGTTTTGTAGTAGGAATGCAGAACTTTGCTGTGGCAGCCATAAGTGCAGTAGCAAATACGATCACATATAGGAATAAAACAAACCGTTAGAATGGTATCACTGCCTATGTAAACAATACCTACAAACCATCGGATAGCTGTCCACATTTTTTTAACAGTCTAACTGGTTCCTACGACCATATATTTTCCTCAGTGTACGTTTGACTGGACAACATGGCTTTAGTAACATAAATGTATTGTTGTTCTTGCAGTCAACGAAACAAAGAGTAGAAGGTAATATCCTTCTTCGTTGTGTCAAAAACAACGACATTTGAAGTAAGTTATTTGTTTAGTTGGCGCTGGTCAAACAAAGTGTGGAAAGGTCAGGCAAACATTTCGTTAAACTAGTGCAGAGGAAACATGGTACTGACTTGGTCAAAACAGCTCTTGGTGTTAAGTGAAAGACCGCGCTCAGGACGTTCAGAAGAGCATGTGGATTGTTGGAGGGAGGGCGCAACTCAAACATGGCTGCCGCGATTGGTTGTTTCTCGGCGGTCTGCCGTGTCAATACCACTAACAGGCCTCGGCCACTAACTCCAGAGGACGTCGGCGCCCACAAGCAGGGCGGGAAAACACTTTAACAAGCTTTTTAGGGAATGGCCACCTTGACCACTCCTTGTAGCTGCGAGCTCTCACAACACTCCCGACCGCCCCCTTCACCCCCTCGACAATCCCGTGTACCAAACGCCAAGACAGATGTCCACGCTGGCATTTCGCTTCCGTTCAATTACGCCAAGACCCTTTCTTTCGACTCGCAAGTTATTTCTCTTGCTTTTCGCTCGGCTGCTTTTAACGAACGGTTAGTGCCCCCCTCCCTCCCCTCTGTATCCTTTTCTTTTTTTTATTCGACGACAGTAAAACCTCCCAAGAACAGCCCTTCTAATTCCGAGTCTGCTTTGAAATAAAGTGTACGGGCGAACTGGGGAAAACCAATTCCGTGCGCGAGGGAACGTACCGATTGACAGCCATGCGTCAGGAGTCCAAACTTACAAGTACGTACTTCTTCCGCCAGGAATGTCGTTGATTACAGAGCTATGCTTTACTAACCGTTTACGTTCTGCCACTTCCCACACCGACAACTACTTTATATCCGATAAGCGTAAAAGAAATTCTAATTGGTAACATTTATTTACTACTTGGGTGTCTAAATCGTGTACTACCAATTCCAAAAGAATCGCATTTATGCCACTTATCTGTATGACGAAATAATATTGAACATCACGTTATCCATATTGATACCTTACTGTTTGGCAAGATCTGGTCTCTGTATGGCGTGTTATCATTATCAATATAATGCATAGCATTCAACTGCGCTGTTTTAAATATTCACATGTTCTTATGTATAGGTTGTCTAATTTTAGGTTAAAATGTTGTGTGATGTATTAACAACGCGAATGAGATAGTTTCCCTTGTTATTGCCGGCTGCCACTTCTAATTCAAGTGAAAGCTAATGGACATCTGATTGGTTCTCGAGTGCCTACAAGTCTGTATTAGTGTGAATTTGAACGGTAAGATAATAAGCGAGCGTCATAGTGGTGGCGAATCATTCACGCCATTGTTGAAGTGAAATCAAATAAATCCTGAAACACACTCTCTTCTACATCGAGGAAAATGTTTCGTTGAATCAAACAATATTTTTTTGGCGCAAACCAAATGGATTGATTGTATAGGGACAAAGAAATGTTTTGTTGTTGCAACAACATTATTTTATTGCTTTTATTTGCTTGCTTCAAACAAATATTCGGTTCGTGCAACAAAAGATTTGTTTGACTCTACGTACACTAAATAGTTTCGGCTAGTATTTAAAAAATTAGGAACTCGACTGAGATTAGAACAAGTGACAACTGACAAAAGTTGGAATGTTTTTAAATGCATAGAATTCAAATACTTAGTAATGTTTACGAATGCGTATTAAATATGCATTTTCACGTTTAAGAGCTATAATTTTTAGTTTCCTTTTTAATTTGCTTTATTAAGATGTTTATACTATTATTATCCATTAATTAATGGACTAACAAGCAGTATGGCATCCTAACTGTCACAAAAATGCAAACAAACTCTCTAGCTGTATTTTCGGACGAAGGCGATCAAATAGGTACCCAAACAAAGATAAACATTTTATTCAACAAAATAATATGCTGAGAGTCTAATTTATTTTATGTAATCAAACTTGTATGATTTTGACGGATAAAATTATTTTTGGTTTTTCAAGTGTAGTATTCTAAACAACATATTTTATTTGGGCAACTGAATATAATTGGTCCTAACTAAACAAATATTTTGGCGGAACTTCTCGCATTGTAGCCATTCAAAATTTTATCTAACACATGGACGCTTACCAATAACTATAGTGAGCACGGGGCCTTTATCAGTAGGCCCTTTGTCACAAACCTTTCCGATACTGCGACAAGGTATGTGCCTTTGGCTACACTGACCGAAGACGCGAGAAGAGTGGGTGTGTGTAACGACCCATCTCGTGTGTGCTATTTTCGCCGCATCTCAATTTAAATAACCCTCTCTACAGAAAGTGCTCTATTTCGTCACATGGCTGGAGGGCCCTTTCGTGCACTCACGCTCTCTCGATTTGGGGCGAGGCTATCTCTGTTTGGTAAACAAACAAAGCATAGATTGAAAACACGCGAACATTTTCTGGTACTTAAAGTAAGTGAAAACATATAAATGGACAGTTAAAATAAAAATAATGATATACTACTTTGTGCTTAGTTAAATTTTAAGCAACTCTGTAGCCTTGATTCTAAAGGAAATAAAGTCGCATTAAATCATTTTACTGTTTTCTTAACGTGTGGTGGGACGTTTCCCCCACACTCTAAAATCTTTTGAACCCATCAAAACGAATTTCCCAATACTCGTTGCACAGACTGTACAGTTCGTAGCAAGGACATCCTACTTATAGAGTCTTCAATCAAGAAGTAACCTTATTTTATGGATGGCGGTCATTGAAACGTATAGTGTAATGGTCATGTGTTAGGAACCATTGAACTAATTAAGACGAAATTTCGTATTTTCACAGATGATCGTGTAGGCTAAGTATTCAGTTTAGAAAGCCTATCTGGACACTCATGTAATGCACAGTTAGGTAAACGGGAATATATGCTGGTTATACTTCATAAAACCAAAATTTGGGGAAGTAAAATTCTATTAGAAATGCAATATTAAGTAGACAAAAAAGTACACAGTCCCAAGCGATTGGTATAGTTATACTTATATTCTAGAATTAAGTAGCTTAGACAAAACAAATAAAACATCTAAGTAAATATAATAACATAACGTATTCAAGATAAAATATAACGTGGTATACAATGAATAGTAGGCGTCTCCTATCGTCTCTCCTAACACAAGCCATTCTCACTTTCCAGATAAGATACTTCGCCTTTACAGACGGGGTTACGCTGGTTACGTAATACTCATCTATTTAATGTAAAAATAATTTTTAATGAAATAAAGCGAAAAAAAAAAGTATTATTCTTGGTAATAGGGAAAATATTATGTTGAAAGTAGGTATGTTTAAAATGTTGTAGAGGAAATTAAGCTAAATAGTTATTCCACTAACTTAATTTTACAGCTGAAAATATTTTACTGCAAAATGCAATTTGTGAATTCAAGAATAATGTTATGGCCAAAACGGTTACACAATTAAGCTCAGCAATAATTACTTTTATTAAAAATATGGTGCCTTTAAAATATTTATATTGTCCGCGGTCTGAAATGAAGAACATAGCGGAGCCAGAGAACACAAGAGTGTTCAGTGAGTATATAAATTCGTGCTCCTACTCTTTTGCATTCTCACCGGAAAATTGAGACCACCATGTAGTGTGCTTTGTTGTCGTTGCATTTTATCATCTTTAATGTAAGCATATTCTTAGTTTCAGGTGGCATTACATTTCTCCACTTGAAACTACTCTTTCCCCGAGTCGAGGCAGATCTCAGCTTTACAAACAGGTGGCTACTATGTTTCATGAGTACACATAGTTTTGCCAAAAATAGTTTCGCCTAATTTTAGGCCAAATGACCTTAGGCAAAATTACTTTTGGGCAAAAAGACTTTACGCAAATCGACTTCATGACAAGTCGAGCGAGAAGCTAGAATATTAGGTGAAATGGTTTAAGGCTAAATGACTTTTAGGCAAAATTACTTCAGGTGAAATGGACGTGTAAAACTAAGCTATGGGCTAATACTAGGTAAAACTATTTCAGGCAAAAGAACATTAGACGAAATAACTTTGGGCAAAATGACTTTCTAGGAAGCTAATCGAGGGGCTAGAATTTTAGGCAATATGACATTAGGCAAAACTACTTATTGAAAACGGTTTTAGGCATACCGACAGACTGTGAAATTAAATTACGGGCTATAATTTTAGGCAAAACTATTCTAGACAAAACGACTTTTAGCAAAATGACTAGGCAAAATGACTTTGGCAAAATGAAGGTGGAAAATCCCTTTTACTCAGAACGACTTTAGGCAAAATTGTTTCGTCAGTTCTTTTCCAATTACATCAGCAAATAGTGTAATCATAGCATGTTTTAAAAAACTGCAAAATTTGTTGTTGTAAAATAAGTCGATTAATATAAATTCTCTTCAGTTTCAATACGAAACAAGAAATAACGATAATATGAATTTCCACAGTACCCATAAAAATATGTTTATTTCTTTTATTTTAATTTTTTCTGGCAATTTTTACTACATCCCAAATTATAATAGCAGAGTCGTTGTGATACACCGCCGCAGACAATCATTACGTGGCGAGAAAGGCGTGGATTGTGCGCTAAAGAAAATACCGAACGTCTTCACAGTGGGTTATACCCTTTTACATTTATTCTTCTCTCCCATTGCAAAAGATTACAAAGGAACGTTTTATATAAAGGTCTTACTGGATAGTATTCTTCAAATGCTTTTTCCATCGCCAGTGTGGAATCATTTTGGTACCGAAAAAGAGCGTGGAAACCTATGAAAGTTTGGTGATTGCCCTAGAGCTGTTTTCAGGCGCCATCGTTTTCTAATACACCCGCTTTTTACTTTGGTGTAGAACTACGACCATGCAAAGACGTGATCTTCAGCAGTGGAGCATACTAGAGTGAACGACGCGCGATTACGAGAAGGAGGAAGGGTAAAGAAGTGAGCTGAGCAGCTTCCATGGAGTAAAGCAAAAGCGAAAGAGATAGAAGAAAGCAATTAATTGAGAAGGGAGTTCAGTGGCAGGAAGAGATCTGGCGAATGTTCCGTCGCTGGGCTTGCTATGGGCAGCGAAGAAGATGAAGAGCTGGAAGACACGAATATTCGACATCGATTTCGAGAGGTAGTTGCGCGCTCTGTGGTTGGCACTGTATGGTCCTGTACCACTGTCAATCTGAGCGAGTTCCGCTACCATAGAGGGCATCGCTAGTTCGCAGTTAGGGACTGCGGAATAGTTCCACAGTGCGTGAGTTCGTGAAACATAAAATAAAGAATAGAATTTCAACAACTTAATATATTTTGTTTGGATTAGATTTATTGAAAAGGTTTCTGATCCACGACAACTACTGTGTAGACCTAGAGCGCTATACAATTCATATTTATATCTAAAATTTGCCAATGTTTTGAAAAAAATTAGGGAATAAAACCATAATATCAGTGAAATATGCCAATAAAAATTTATTTCATTTAACAAAACAATGTTATCTAACACCTACTAATCTTGTAATTTATATATCGTGAACACATTTTTTAATAAACATTTTGGACATTTGCGTTTAGGGAGATGAATTGGGTTTAAATTAAGAAAATAACTTTGTTATAATTACAATGTTATAAAGTTTTAAATATGAATTTTAATTTTTGAATATGAGCTGATTTTATGGTTTCTACACGTTATAGTTCGAATATCAGCTATTGTTGTTCATAATGATTTTGTTAATTAAATATGTCATAAATAAAATTAACACCAGCTAAGTATCTGTTTTGGTTTTTTCGTACTTTGAAAATTCACGTGCAGGGAGACCTTTCCATATCCCTTAAGTAGTGAGACGTGGCTAATTATTAATATATTTATCCGTGTACTTAATAAGCCATTCATTTTATCAAGGGAACTAAGCGGACAATAATATGGTTGTAGAAAAAATACTGTGTTAGTAATTATATTTGTTTTATTCTCTTAAGGTGGAGTCGTTGTTGTTTAAAAATATTTCTGGAAGTGAGGCGTACAGGCTGGTTTAATTGCAATGTTTACGATCGACCTTAGTAATCAATTTTGTGTGAAAATATATGTTAGTTCTTTATTTCGGCGAAAACATCTAAAAATGTAAATATGTTTTTCTTGTGATGCATATTAATATTGCTAGAGTTAACACGAAAATTGCTTTACTTTAAATGCGAATAAAGTAGT
This sequence comes from Dryococelus australis, assembly GCA_029891345.1. Classification (NCBI taxonomy): domain Eukaryota; kingdom Metazoa; phylum Arthropoda; class Insecta; order Phasmatodea; family Phasmatidae; genus Dryococelus; species Dryococelus australis. The sequence goes on from CM056998.1 coordinate 124,047,462, forward strand.
AATGAGATTTCAGCAGTATTCTATTTAAGTGATCCAATGCGCCGAGGTAGGTCGCTTGCTTTTAATTGGCTTCGAAGTGCTTGGCAGTCCTTGTCATTTCGGAAGATGGTTCTTCATGTGCGTTCGTAAAGGTTTTCAAATAATATCTTCATGTCTGGCGAGTTTAATATTTAATTGCAGTAGCAGTATAGTAGTTCGGACAAAACGTCCTATCTGATATGTGCGGAGTTAGATTTATTCAGTTTGCTTGGTTCGAAACTATTCGAGAGTTTGAGCCACGGGTTCTTTATATTGTCTCTCCATGTTTCACAGTCACGACTGTAAAGTATAGATTTTTCGTTTAAGCTTCCTTTAATTTATAAGCATTTTATTTGTATGTTATTTCTGTTGGTCATTTCAAAACATTACTTCATCCTTCAAAGAAAATACCAGATTTTATGTAGGTCTGCAGAATATTTAGTTATTTTTATTATGTCCAAATTCAAGTCTCTACAAAATGCTTTGTCCTCTTTGAGGACAAACACCTATAGTATTTTTTTCTAACTTGATAGCCCATACAGAGCATTCATTTAGGTCTGGTTTTAAACATAAGTTTTTAGTTTTATTTCCAGTTTCATCTGGTTACTCCGTATGTGAAGACATTTTGAAGTACTTCAAAATTTATTTCAATATAATACTTAACTTCCACCCACATCAACTTTATCTACCCTTATATCCCACCATTCCAGTAAGTAAAATTTTATAACTTCATAAATATATTGATTTAACTATGTTACCGTTTTTTAAATAAAATTAGAAATTTCTTTACTGAATAATTTTTTTCTCTCATAATTTAACAAACATTATTCATGTTCCACTTTTAGTGATAAAGACGCTAAAAATGTTCTTTTACGGCAGTACACAAATATAGCAGGTATTTTAGAATTTCGTGTTTATATATATATGTATATATATATATATATATATATATATATATATATATATATATATATATATATATATATATATATATATATATATATATATATATATATATTCATTCCTACTTCAAAGATGTACGATTTTGAGGCCCTGTATAAAAAATTTTATTTGACATCTGTGCTATCTGTAACCTGCATTGTTGTTAAGACATCAATTTTTTATTTCTAAGCAATTTTCATATTTCATTATTTGCTGTTTTAATAATTATTAAATTACTTTACTTACATATTATCTCCAAATATTTGCTACTTATTTTTGTCTATTTTAATTATATATGCGTAGAAATTTTGTTGTTATAAAACATACTTAAATTAGTTTAAATATTATTGTTGCTAAATTTCTTTCTAATTATTGAATAATGATAGAGATTTATAATTTTTAGTACACAATATTTGTAACAATATGAACTTCAATATTTAATAAAATACAATTTATGGTATTGCTTGCTTTCTCTTGATAATTGCATTCCTTTTTAGTCCAAAGGTATATTTTATTCGGGTTTGCTAACATTTCATTTTTGCCTTTGGCTTCTTTAAGAAATCATATTAAATCTTCAAGATTATTAAAATACTACCACATTTTGGTATTGACATTATACTTGTTTCCAGGAATTCGTAATACTTCCAAATGAACTGTTTTCTATAATTTCTTGTATATTTAACTCATGTGCATAATAGTTTAATAATTTACAACTTTAAATATTATTCATTGTAATTTTTTCATATTTGATAATAATTTATATATTTTTTCTTTAACATACGTATTTTTAATTATTATGGATTGAAAATATTTTATACCTTCAGTTGATAATACAATAATTTTTTATTGTAAGTGTGTGTATTTGTAAAGCCAACTAGCTGAGTACTTTTTAAAGAAATGAATGCAGGTTGTCTCCATATGCTTCCTTGTATTATATATTATATTATTTCAATAATGTTTATCACTCATTAAAGAATGTTGTTTAAAACAATAAAAATCCTAAATATTCTTCGCAATCTTCATTTGGGAAAGGCTTATTTCTCTATCAATAGCTCTTACTTTTAAGCCGTTGAAATATATTTTTTATTGTATTTAAATTATTTTACATTATTCGTGTTATTAAACAAATATATTTTTCATACATTTCTGAATTAGTTTTCCTAACATTAACTCCAATCTTTGCCTCTTAAGAAAAAACATACATAAGATTTAAATATGAAATTTATAATTATTATTTTGTATAATTATGTATGGTATTATCATTATTTATATAAATTGCAACTACTGTCCACTTTGAACTCATAAAAGAAGCTCTAAGACAATTTTGTATTATTTCTTCAATTTAGGACATTTTCTCTTTCATTTTGCCGATATAAAAGCATGATACAGGAAATTATAATTATTTTCAACATTGTTAAAGTAATTTTATTTACAGTTTTATTTTTTTGGCTTAAATAAGGTACAAAATTGGTGGTAATTTAAAACGGGTCTATTGATTGTGGTTTTATTTGTAGTGCCTTTAAAAATATATTTATGATTTTTAAATCAATGGTAAGCAGTTTGGATTAAATTTTTAATTCATAATTATTAACTACATTAAAACGTGTTCACTTTCATGATCTGTGATTTTTTGTCTATTTCTTGTTTTTTTAAATTTCGTTTATCGAAGAGAACCAGTTCGGTGGCAGAGCGTATTAAGAAACTGACCAGAACACACGTGGTCTAAGAACAGTTACAGAGGTTATCTCTGTATGCTTGGAAGATAGTTAATTATAAATTTCAAATAATTTCTTACAAAGCATATTTTGTAATATAAGTGTTATGTAGTATTTTTCATTTGTTAACCTTTCAATATTTAATTGCATATGCACATAAGATCAAGCGTCTCAGGTCCATCGTGTTGTAAATTAGGTAGCCACCCAGGAGAACAGTAGTGCTTGCCATCTCCAGCCGCTCGACATGGAACTGCACAATAGCTGCAACGTGACACAAAAGTTATTAAAATTTGATAACGCTAACCGCATGAGATGAGACTTTATACTAGCGGCTCATTCTAGCACGACACTAATTCTGCATAAATTAATAGTAGAATATGTAGTTATATTCATTGTGCCTTACGTATGTCCCGAACTTGTAGTTATAATTGACATATCAAGGAAGCAGTTAAAAGCGCTCCGCCGAGAAATCAGTGGCATATTATTTCCATTGTTCAAGTAGAGTAATTTCACTTTTTTATCATTGAAATAACCTAAATTTGGCTACTGCAAGTCTTTGGCTCCCATTTCATTAGAATTATTTCATCATCAGGTGGACGTTTATTAACAAGTATGTCATATTTTACTGGGTCGGTTTCACTGTCCATCAACTTTCTCTTAAGACGGACTTAACAGCTGTCATTGTAAAGTACAAAGTATTTTTGTGCGTAGTCCGCAATGATAGTATGGACTAAATCATGAGTAATTTACTATTCAAGACTATTCATCACCCAGATTTACCTATCGTGACCTTTTTGTTCTGAATTGGTGATTATCTATGGTAGCCATTCATTCATCTGTTCTCTCTAACGCAGTGTTTTTTTTTTTTTGTTGCTGTGAAACACGCGTGATTGTTGCAATTCGAAGTAATATAATTTATTTTTTCTCCCATAAATTGCTTACTCTTCAGTACGGCTTGTAATTCAGATAAATTTATAGCCATCTACGATGTATTATTTTTACTTTTTAATGTTACAGCTAACGTACGTTCATCTCGCAATGTTGCGATTGGGACGATTTAGATATATCTTCGTATTTGTAAAGCTAATTAGATATTGTGATTTGTCGTGGGAATGAAACAGCATTTTACAGTTTTAATCTTTCTGTGCATGCGTGTTCCACATTATTTCCGTTTCTGGACGCCGCACGTGAGAATATCTACTTCATTTTTTCACTAGCCCAATGAATTTCCGATACTCAGATAACGAACATCATTGATTTACCTGCCAATTTCTGTGATTCGTTGAAAATGTGTCACCCAATCATAGAATTAAGGAATCTTAGTACTTTTGAAGTCTACCTTAGTCCAAAAGCTTTTTGCGGTAAGTCGCTATACGTAATGAAAAAAATTAAATATTCTGGGTAAGCAAGGAAATTTAAATAATATTTTGCCAAAATTATTGTGATTAAGTAGTCACTGAAAGGTATAGTAACCGTCTTATTTTACAATTTGCCACTTAGAGGGGGAATATGTATTGTTTTATGGTTAAATAATCAGATGAAGAAAATGTCTGATTTCCAGATTTGGTGTGGATAACACAATAAGAGTATTTGTATTTTTAATTTAGTGTAAGTAATTTCAAATGTATTCTTGAAGAATCCCTCCACATTACTAAGTTTCTTACTAATAAAAATTGTTAACAATTAATTACACATTGAGGTGGGCACTGTAAAGCACTGTAATGTGTCGTGCATTGTTACCCTTAATTGATACAAAGTAACTCAAAATGACAATATGTCTTGAGACATAGAGAGGGTGCATTTGTAGCCTTCGAGAAATTTATTTCAATGATGGCTTTTATTTATATGAAACATATGGCCATTGCGGCAGTGTATTGTAATACGCTTAATATTTATAACTATTATTTGTAATTATTTAAGTTGAGTATTTTCTGAAAGCGTTGAGAAAGTATTAAGAAAATATTACCATCAAATTTAAAAAGTAAGTTATAAATGTGTATCTACAGCTAACATCCTCCATTCTAGTACATTTGTCAGTAATTTCATTAGTATATTTAATGTACAATACAATATTAAATTATAGCCACAACTTTCAGTCGTTGCACTTCACTGACATTAATGGGTTCAGTATTCTTACGTGGTGAGGCAATGTCTCTTGAGAATTCCGTACATCCGGCAGCATAATGCCAATTTTGAAAGCGGAATACTTTGTACTCGGTTGACGGCATGTATTACATTGGTAAAGTCGGTATTTGCTAAATGGGAACACCCTCAGAATCTGCAGGAAAGTACTAATTAAAACTGGCCTCGAATTACCAAACTTATGATGGATTCAGTAACTTGGACGACTTTTAAATTTAAACACATAAAGAAAATGGCCAAAGATTTTATGATCTTATATTTAATTACGTTCTCTTCATCGTTGGTATATAGTTACGTTGGCAAGAAATGAGTACCTAGAAATTTAATATTTCTTTGTAATTTTAATACGAAGTAGCAATTTAATATTTCTTTGTAATTTTAATACGAAGTAGCATTTTTGGTACAAGTAGTTTCTCTTGCATGCTAGGAAAATGGTAAACTCATGGCAGTGTTAATTATTGTTTTTTTTTTTTAATGGAAGCATTCACAATAGCCAGACAGAAAAACCAAAGAAAGTATTTGATGAATCTCAGCTGACCGTGGTCCAAGCACATTTATCGGTGTATTTGACAGTGAAGTGTGTAACGTTAAATACATGAGAGAGAATACGGAAAAGAGCTAGTATGCCAGCTGCGCAGCAAGCATCTCTGAGCACCAACACTGAACTGCTTGTCTTTTATACAGCTATTAAAACCACGTGACTTCGACTAAGGTTAGAATAATGTTATCCAAGTTAAGTGGTTGTATGTGCTAGTGGCCCATTTTTACGTAAATTTTAACGCAAATATGAAATATGGTGTAATCATATAAGCGAAATGTTATTCTTGTTCGTTAAAGATCAGGTTAATTGAAAGAAAAAAAAGTTTAACAAAGTGCACAATATCGTTGAAACACTTGAGTTTGGCAGGAATTTTGGAAATTCTTGAGCTAATGTTGAGGACATGCGTAAAGGGCGCAAGTCAGTCAACCTTATCTTCCATCCGTGGTTGAAAGCACGAGAGTATTACAAGTGCACCTTGTCATGTGTTACAGGTTGTTAGCGGACAAAGAGTAGCATGGCGAGGTGATGAAGATACGTGACAAAGTAAGTACCCACTGCTCAATTAAAAAAAAGTATTTTATAAGTCATTCATATGGTTTAAGGCTGAATCATTTATTTCAGTCAGGTGATACCACTGTGCTAAGAGAAATATCTGTTTCACCTGGTTAAATTTAGTCTTGAATATTGCCGGAGATATTAAAAAATTATTCTTTTCAAACAGTGTGTACGAACGGAGATTATGCTGTCTCAGAAAATAAGTTTAGTACACTGTAAAAATAAGTGTAAATTTACACATACAAATTTTTGGTAATTTTACATTTTGTATGAGTAATTTGTAAAAAAAAAAAACTACGTTGCGTGTAATTTTACACAAATTTTCTTAATAGTTCAGAGAGTTCTACATATCTTTGATGCCGACCTACCATGGTGCAGTCGTTTCGTGTGCCACCGATCTGTGGCCGGGAGGCTCTGTGTTTGAATCCCGGGTAAGGCATGGGTGTTAATTTAAGTTAGGTTATAAGTTCGTCTTAAGCCGTCCCCTGCTAAGCTTTCAAACATATAACAGGGGGACGTTACAAAGCCCTTTACAACCCAATACATGTCTTTGATAAAAAATACATGAATATACGACATTTTAAACACAACGTTAGTATTAATTTACACATTTTGAAGCGTGTATAAAAATAAACCCTCTCATTGTATTAAAACCTTAAGTCGTGTATTTTTAGTGCGACATAGTCCTTGTATAAACACCCAATGTCAGTATAGTTGTACATCTTCTACTGTGTAATTTTACAATCACCGTGTGTGTATAAACTTGCATTACATTCTGAAGTACCTGTGAGCGTATATTTATTTATACAGAAATCCATAAACTTGAAAGCACAAAATACAATAAAGCCCACACCAGTCAACCGAATTCGGTCTAACAAACTCTGATATCATCACAATCACTCCAGCAGCACAATAATGACAACAAAAAATGCAAAATTTGCAAACACAATAATTATGTCACAATACGAACATATAATAACCAAAAACAGTATGAAACATCCTGTGTATTGGATCTTAAATCAAACAACAAATTACAACGACAATACATTGCAAGGGTGTATTCTTCCTAATGAGTTCCCTTCATGAACTATTAATTCACTGTCAACTGTCAGTCACGAATGTGTGTATCATTCTTTATCTATCGTTTGGTGCAGGGCGTATTGGCAGGGGTGTCTGTGAACAATGTATCTTTGTTACAACCTATATATCTCATTATACGAACTATACAATAACATACAATAGAAATAAATGCCGCCCTAATAACTACATATTACCATTATAGTATAATATTATAATTATAATAAGGAAAATAAAAATAACAAAACCAATTAACGATTACTACGGCAAAAAAAATATTTATTATGAATTTAAATACAACTCAGCGTGACCATGAAAATACAGGTCACCAGTAGTACCAACCAACTTCCGATACAACCAAATCTGAGCACCAATCTCAAACTTCAACTTCTTACGCGAGAACATGGACGCATTAACAAATGCGCTAATAACAGCAGTAATGTCGGCCTTCCCTTGATGAACAGTATAAGTCTTCCAACATATTATATCACGAGGATCAATGTCACTAATTTCCTCACGCGCAGGATCGTTTTGATTATGCGACTTCCTGAAGAAACACGTTTACAACAAACCAAAACAGTACTGTAATTGGTTCTTGTACAATCTTCTGCTGCCAGGTGCACGCGGTGGTGAGAGAGCCACTATATGAGCCGCCATGGAAGATTCATATTGCACGACAGCAGTTCGCGTTCTAGCATTTAACACCCTCGGTGGGTCTGCAGCTTGTGGTTCGTAGTAAATAATAATCGCATTAGAGCATTTGCCACAAGTCATTTACTTGCATTGGCCTACAAAAAACTAGCTAGAACATCTCAATATTGCTATATTGTTGTTGGCCTTTACATCTTGGTGTAGATTCAGTCATTTTCTTGAAAATGATGTCAAGTCACGAGAGTACGAGTGTTTTTTTAATCTTGACGGAAATTACTAACCGTTTGCGAAATGTAGCTTTTTATTTACGTACCAAGTTAGTATCCGTACGTAATACTTTATGGAAAAAAAGCATGTGTTGGACGGAGTTTCGAACTCACACCCATGTGTAAAACTCCATCACAGGGGCCGCTGTGACTTTACCACTGTGCTACCAGTTATTTTTTTGTATTTTGTCGTTATAACGTTGACGATCTCAAGTTAAACCAACTTGCAGACGAATTCGCAGTGCGACAAGCGAACTAAATCTCTACCATAAGGGTGGCCTGGCCCCGAACACGCGACCCCTCGACTACAAGTCGGCCAACCTACCCCTGAGCTATGTGTGTAGGGCAACGTTCTCACAGCAGTTTGTCATTAAATAGACTTTATATATGTACCATTAAATAAATGCTTAGCGTAGGGAATATTTTAAGTAGATATTTAGGACGTTTTTAAACACTAATTAAAAGTTGTCATCGCCAATTTTATTCGTCTTTGTCAAATTTAAAATCTATTTCAAAGAGTTTCAAACTCATGAATGTATAATCAAGATGGAGGCCTCCTTTTTGGTTTTTTCATTGACTCGTTTCAAGTAGTAGTCACGGGGAGTGCCCTACGCTCTGAAACTGCGATGTGATTGGCCAGGTACGAAAGCCGGCTGAAACATGCCACGAAAAATAGGACGTGTCCTATGAAATCTGTCCGTAGAAAGCTGCAAATGCCATGACGGGCGCCATGCTAGCCGGTATTACGGCTTGTAACGTGGGGAATGTGTAACTCTGAGGTAGAACACAATAATAATTTACTCCGTCAGTTAATTAAAAACCTTTAAGAGATTATCCTGTTACATTTTAATTTATAAAACACTCTACATTTATACTTGAGTACTTTAAATTGCGTGGGGGAGCGTGTTACGTTATGATACTCTAATCCTGCATTTCATTATATATCTATCCTATTGCCACGCATCTAGCTAATTGTCAATCTGTCATCTACTGAAACGGCATTGCCTTAGCGTTGCCGAAGGTTAATGTACATCTCGACTACGACGGCCGAAACACCATCTGCTGATCCATTTTGTCCCCATCGTTTGCTTGAAGTGTTAAGACCCGACTTTAAGTCTTCCCCGGCCTTAAAAGTGCATGACATTTACCAATTATTCCGTTTGTTTGCGAACTGATAGTCGCGGCGGCGCTTCGCTCCCGTGACCTTGCTCTCGTTGGATGTGTGCTGGTGTGTTCAGGCAAGCGCCACAGCAAGGGTTTGCCCACACCGTAACAGGCTGCTATGGCGGACCTAGCACGATCTTTTACGGAATCTGGTATCGTGTAATATGGCCTTTAAGTATGGCTTTGAAAAGTGCAAAACATACCGCGAAGAGGCTATAATAGCTAGGACGAGAGCAAGAAGCACTCTGTCGCCAATATGACACGAAACTCGACGTCAACCGGCCAGTTGAAGAAGTCTCAATGCCGCCTCCACTGCGCCCAGCGCCTGCTAATTTGTCAGTGACCGCACGCCAGTCACACGGCAGGGGAGAGGCGCGAACAGAACTTGAATTATGCCCTCAAAACTTTGTCATTACCTCCGGAGCAGCCCAACAGACAGGCGGCATTTCCCCGCTAACTTAATTAAAGAAGTGTTTAGGGAGGAGACCACAGAGTTGGTGCGCTCGGCTCAGGTGACAAGGAACTAAATGGGAATATACCGCTCCCTGTCTGCTCACCTTCCGACCACACAATAGGAAAATTGTTATTTTGTCTCTCGGAGCTCAGAGAGAGGGTACTATAACCTAGAGAGGTTTTGGCTGAGTAGTGATAACTAAATTAAACTATTATTTCAAACAAGAAATCACAGATATACATCCTAGATAAACGATTCATTAGCACCATGTGTGTGTCTGATTGGGGGAAAAAATATGTTTAGTTTTTCATCAGTGTGTACGTAGTCGGTCAAAGGTCGGCGAATTTTTTGGCTGAGTTTGTTGCGTCGGTGAAAGGACATGAGATTACTAGTACGAATTCCGGGTCAACCACGGTTTTGAGTATCGTTATACTAGTAAGCTACGATGGTTTTTATGTCGCTAACCCTAGCAATTGTAATTCCTGCACAACTTTGGGAATATTGTATAACCCAACAAGTAAATTAAACTAGGAAATCAGTTTTTTGTACAATTAATTTGTAACTATATAAATACATGCAAAATTTTTGTTTCAGTATTTTCAGTAATGACAACATTAATTAAAATACTAAAGAATGGTTGGTAATGATTTTGAAAAAGTACTGCTTTGTTAAATTTTGTATTCGTAACAACAGTTAAACTGAGAGAAAGAACAATGATTTGATAAGTGTTTCACACACAACAGAGTAAAGGACTATAGCAAAAGCAAACCTAAATATTTCCCCAGCTGTTTTTCTTGAAGTACGTTTACTCACTTGTCACAAGATTAATTCATAAATATGTGGCTACAGAACTACAGAAATATTCATGTGGCTACAGAACTACACAAAATGGGCAAGAAGAATCTATTTGCAGGGCATTAAAAACGCTCATTTAACCACAAACAACGTATGACCTTAACTTTTCCTTCGTTTGTTCAGCAAGTGCTAGATAGCATATTTGACGGTTTTCTTCACTCACGGCATAGCGTTGAACAACATTGTTGTCCTTAATGCATCCACTTTGTTTTACCTAACATACTCTCACGTTGACTACGATAATATTCGTATTAAATGTTTTAAACACCGGAAGAGCATTCCTATGCGACTGTGCGTTTCAATGAATGAGAATTTATGTTCAATATGGGCAGTAAAAGTGGGCAAATAATTTATCAAATTCAATAAATTTAAATTGTCCCTAAATACGGCTCACTTCTTACAATATAATTGGCTCTTGAAATAAATATCACTTCCTTTACACCCAGAGAATGATTAATTTCAACCCCAAGATAAATTATTGTATATCACCAAATTAAATGTTTTATATCTACATAACGTTTATGAAAATATTGACATTTTCTTGAAAAGTACCGTGAACAGCAAGAATTTCATTCTTTGAGAATATCATCGCCTTAAAATATAAAATAATTCCAGTATGTTAATTAATTTTGTAATATCTTAAGTATTTGGTGAGTTCAAACACAGTTTTTACATTGCAAACGCAAATTGTACTAACAAAACAATATTTCAATTCTTAACAACTAAGAAAAATAAAATTTATTACAAATCATAGTGTTTGTTTTCTGTCCCTAGCGATACAATAAGACGTGTATCCCACTTGGTGTATGAAACATATAATGCAGGCGGCTGAATACATTTTAGACGAAGAATAAAGATCTTATAGTGAGATATAGAGTCCAGAGCTCGAATAACGACCGAGTTACTGATCGTTTTTAACGAACTTTGAACGTTATTTTCTGTCTGTTGGTGTTCTTATACCCACCTGATAAAAATATTTAAGCAATCTATAAAGGTGAGATATGGTGAAGGGACCAAAGTTTGAGACCCTTAAACTGTAAAAAAATATTTATGCTCTTTCGGAACTATAACAATTCTGGTATTTTTTCTTACTATTCGGTGGATTTTTTATGGATGAAAATAAAGTCGAAATATAAGTTTCAGGCATCGGCTATAGGAATCTGAATGAAATAAGTGGTTCGCAAGTAGATTAATTATCCGAGTATAAGAAGCATTTTAGCTACGTTAGTACACTAATTTCTCACTGTTTGCTACTGACGCACAATTGTTACAATAGTTTAAGCAATACTGAACTGTTAAGCATGGAATAGGGTATTAATTTCCTCGTGGGCCTGGAAAAAACGTCACGAATTTTCCGAGTGATGGACATATATATGTATATATATATATCTGATGCACATTAATAACTGTTGATGTTCAGACGTTGAGAAGTTAACATCGATTTGGAAGTATTCTCTCGCTATACAGTGAGGATGAAGTGTGAATACCAAAGTAGTTGTATATAGTTCCCTCTGGGGCACTGGCGCCTGGCAAGGGAACTGGGGAGACGGCCACTATCTTGGATTTTCCCTTTTTTCCCTCAAAAAGTTCAGTTTTTCCTTTTTTTCCCCCTTCAATAAACGTCTTTTTCCACTTAAAAATTCCCGTTTCCCCCTCGAAATTTCCCTTTATTCCACCGCGAAAGTGCCCGACGAACAGTTTGCACATTGTGGCTGAGGTTTGCACAATGTGGCTAAAGTGTGCAAAAATTCCGCAATCATTGTGCAACCACTCCCAGTGACCATCTTGGACCAGAACCTCCTGCTCTATAATTCCCGTTCAAGGGTTCCTTCGGCATGCTACCATAAGCATCAGAGGCTTCTGGTTGTACTGTCTAGCAAAATGGCGACGGACCCCACTGACTACCAAAATGGCGGCCTTAGTACCGACCAGCAAAAATGAATCACACTGTCTAGCAAAATGGCTGACAATTAACTTTATCGAAATGGCTGCAAATGTAGAACTTCCTGGTCAGTCTATCCTGTCCACCATCTTGGAACAAAAACTTTCTGCTCCATCCGCCATCGTGGAAGTAGCACTAGCTGGCAGGTAGCAGGTGGCCATGTTGGAAGCTAGTATGACGGGGAAACATCTGGAAAATTCCCATTCTATAATTCCTGTCTGTTCTGCCATGTTGGCACTGACTAGCAAAATTGTGTCGGTTTACGAAACTTAAATGGTGCTGACTGACAAAATGGTGGATGGCTCCCTAAGATGTAGCACCCAATGTTGCTGACTGGCAAGATAGCAGCTGTCTACCTAATATGGAGCCCTAATACCACTGTCTGGAAAAATGGCGTCAGTGTTCCTAAGATGGAGCCCCACCCAGCAATGTGTGTCCCTGTGACGAAGCCCAGCCGACGACCATGAGGTCGGGGAAATGTTCCGCTCTATCACTCTACCCCCGACCAATGGCGCTGACTGGCAAAATTGTGGCTGTCTCCCTAAGGCGAAGCCCCACTCGATGGTGTGACCCTAAGATGAAGTCCCACCCAACCAGCTGCGGGCGGTCATTTTGGCGGCCAACACTATTTCGAAGCTTCCTACTTCCTGCTCTATCATTCTGTATCACTGCCCCGCCCATAACTCTGTTCCCCAGTGATCAGCAAAAATGTCGGACAATGCCACTGACTGGCAAAATTACAGCCATATGTACCGATGACGAATCTCCACCTGACTGGTAGCGGCGAGCAGTCATGTTTGCTACGTGAGTCCATATCACAAGGCCATCAGACAGGCGGCCATAAGAGCAGGCGTCGGCCAATCGCCTGTGAAATTTCTGCACTGTCAATCTGGGCGACCATCTTGGCAGTCGTACTAAATGGCGGCCAGCAGTGGCGGTGGACTAGAACTTCCTGCTGTATGAATTCGGTCCGCCATCTTGGAAGTCGCATGCGGGCAGGGGAAAATGTTGGTGGTCAACGATGTCTGGAAACTTCCCTGTACCACTCTGCCCCCTCCATAAGTCTGTTCTAACTAGCATGTCGCCAAATGCCACTGACTGGTGATATGGTAGCTCTGTCCCTAAGCTGAAGCCCCCACCAGATCGGTGGGGTGGCCAGTATGCCAACAACGTCTGGAAGTTTCCTGCTCTATAATTCTACACCTCCATTTGTCTGTTCTGACCAGCACATTGGCCTAAGCAACTGACTGACAAAATGGTGGCTGTTTGTGCCTATCGCGATGCCACTCACTGCCCCTCCATAAGTCTGACAAGCACAATATTTCGGCCAATGCACCATCGAAGCCCCACCCAACCAGCAGCGAGCGGCCATGTTGGTGCCCAACGAAGTCTGGAAGCTATCCCATACCACCGCCCCTCCAATTCCCTACTCAATAGCAAATTGTCGGCATCATCCTGAGCTGCTGACTGACAAAATGGCGGCTGTCTGTGTCCTATGACGAAACCCCACCCGACTGGCAGTAGCAGGTGGTCATGAGGTGGGTGTCTGTGTTGTCAGCCAGTCGCCAGAGAACTTCCCGCTCTGTCAATCCAGTCGGCCATCTTGAAAGTTGCACTGTCTGTCGGACGTTCATACGCGAAGTACACCAATGGCGGCCGCATGCCCAAGCCACTGGCCATCAAAATTGAATCCATGTGTCCCTATCTCGACGACCTCAATGGTGTCCTCCACAGCTGGAAGCCCCACAATCAGCCAGTCGAGAAGGCTCACAAGGCTAAGTTTGATCTATGACTACTTATGAACAAAGTTGGCTGTAATTTCCGCACAATGTAAGATATAGTTGTCAAAATTATAACATAGAAGTCGTCCCGACAATGAGAAGGCTTGTATGGCCAATATGACTTATGTCTACTTATAAGCATAGATGTCTGCAGTTTCCAAATAGTTAAGACATAGTTAACCAATTCATAATATAGTCATCACTCCGATGGCAAGAAGGCTCGCAAGACTGAGTTTGACCTATGTCTACTTATAAGAATTGTTGGTTTTTAATTTCCATACAATGTATGTTATAATCGTCAAACTCATAACATAGATGTTACCCCCAATGATGAGAAGGATTGTAAGGTCAAGTATGACTTATGTCTACTTATAAGCATAGTTCGCTATAATTCCTGTTTCATGTAAGTTATAATTGTCGAATTCATAATATAGGAATCGCACCAGATGACAAGAAGGCTCGCAAGGTCAAGTATGGCCTATGTATACTTACAAGCAGAGTTGGCTGTAATTTCCAAACCATGTAAGATATAACTGTCGAATTAATAACATTAGCATTACCCCAGATGACGAGAAAGCTCACAAGGTCAAGTTTGACCTGTATCTAAATTAAGCATAGTTGAATGTAATTTATTAACCATGTATTTCATAGTTACCAAATTCATAACAAAAGTACCACTCCCGACAATGAGAAGGCTCGCAAGGTCCAGTTTAATATATGTGTACTTAAAAGCATTGTAGGTTGTAGGTTCCGAACTGGATAATATATAGTTAGCAAATTCATAATACAGGCATCACACCAGACATCGAGAAGGCTCGTAAGGTCAAGTTTGGTCTATGTCTACCTATAAGCATTCACCCCCAAGCAGTCGACCAACAGCGCAAGCATGGTGCAGGTATCCATCCAGCAGTCCACTATGATAACTGTGATGTAGTTTTACCCATAGTGACAGGTCTCGAACCCAGGTCCCTATAGACAGATGCTAGCTCACCCCAGCCAATCGCTAAAGAGCATGAAAGGAAAGTAAATTGTTTTAAATTAAAATGGTTAGTAACTAGTAACGAGTACATCTTGCAATGTATGTTCATCAAAAATACTTGCAGGCAAAGATCACCCACACACTGTGTAAACCCAAGACATGAACAGTCACATCATGTAGCGGAAAAAGCACTTCGTCGAGTATGGTGGAAGCACATTCCCTTACACTCGAAAAAATCATCTGTAACCCACCCCCCCCCCCCCCGGCCCTGTATAAGAGCAAGGAGCCCTGACAGGTTTTACAATATCAACATTACCAATTGTGTAAATACCTTTAATAATACATGATGTCGCCTGCAATTGATAGCCTTTATGAGGAAGGTCATCATGCCTGATATAAAATAAAATGTGTTAACTTTAATAATTGTGTAAGTAATGAATCGATGTGTAATTTATTAACACTCTGAGTTAAATATATGTTTAGTGACTGTTACTGCCAATGGAAGAGCTTTCAATGCTACTTACTTTGACTTGAATAGCCTACATGAACTAAACTATATAGATTATTTATTTGTCTGGATATCTAAGTAAATGTATCATCAATATGCAAACAGCCCATTCACGGTTACTTCTGAAGTTCTGCTAACGTTTCTACACATGAGTTATACCTCTTGCTTGCTATGTCTAGACAATGACACCATCGCACTTCATGCATTCATACCTACGACCAGCATGTTACATACATTAATGCACTGTCTCCGACATACACTCTCTCATGTACCGAAGCTTCAATGCTGGTAATTACAGACAATCATACCCAGTACTGAACCTTTAATTTGCATACTAACAGACAGTCATAAAATTCACTCGCAGTCATATTTCCTCTCCAATATACACTCACACCTTCAAGGCTCGCAGATAGTCTGTAACCCCCAACACCACTTGAGACCAATCTGCACCCACAGCACTCGTGGTTTGTCGTGCATCGAGACCTCAGTGCATGTAATTAAGAACAGTCATACTCTATCTCACATACGTTCGCGCAGCAATCGCCGATGACAGACATGAACAGAACGTCCTCGGCAAAACGTATTCGGTACAGACCGAATGAAACGAAACCGGCCAACACTTGCAGCAGAACACGTCCGAGCTACCATAATAGAGATGTGAGTATATGTAGGGCTACCTCAAGAACACGATCGACAGCGCGATCTTGCAGGCAAGTGGAAGGATGGTAAATAACACTAGTCACACATGCATGCCCCCCATTTTCGAAAGGATTTCAGTTATACAGTACTTAGTGCCAGAACCGTATTAACATATGAAACAACATGTAAACCATTAGTAATGCAAGAGAGACGACACAATTGTACGAACATTACATTGGCGAGTAAGGAGGTAGCACATCACACAAATTTCAACTATGTATGTACTCAGCTTTTCGAAGGTGCAAAAACATAAAGAGCAAAGAATTACCTTCACGGGTGTAGGAGTGAAGATCTGTAGGTCGCGAGTACATCTCGTAGTCGTCGTCGTGGACTCGCTGGAAGCTGAGACTACTATGGCCGTTCTGCCTTTCTGCTCATGGTAAAATTACCCACCAAGAAAGCAACTCGACACCTGCAAGTACAATAAGTACATCACCTCCACCCTTGACAAAACATACATACTTGTAACATATGCCATTGAAAGTACACTGATGGGAGTGGATACATTGCATCAGCCTTAAAAAAAAGTCATCATAGGTTCAATTCTCTATAGAGTGTCCAAGCATTTCACAGGTAAAAAATTAATTGGTGGCGATGCACACCGACATGGAATTATTGTCATTAACTGTTTGCCTGCAGTGAATAGATAATGTAAGTCATTCGCAGGGAAGCAAGTGGAAGTATTGTAGCAAGATATTTGCTATCAAACACCTACCAAACATCATTAAAAGAGTAACTGCTCATTTACCATCGACAACAAGACCTACCCGTACAGTGTGGGTATATGTGAAATAAGTGGGTGCCTTGCATACACACAGCAGGAATTGTTCGAATGAAGACTTAGTTGATTATGTAAGATGAACGAGTGTAACAAAGTTGAAAGGCCAACTTCACAGGCTAGGTGGAGAACGACCAGATAATGTAACCAGTTCGGCAACCATGAAGCGAGTAGAAAGTAGTCATTGCATGTTCAGCACAGCATACCATCACAAATACTTGCAGCCTTCCAGTCATAGGTAACAAGCAGGTCAACCCAAGACACGAAACATCATCATGAAGGGATAATCATATAAAAGTGCTTGGTTGCTGCGCATGGCAGGGAAGCAGATGGCTACACCTACATTCACCTACAGCTTGAATCATTGGTTGAAGACTTACCATCTGTAAAACACCGCCAATATCGTCAACAGCAAGTAGCCGGACAAGAATTATATTACCAATGTTACCAGTGTGGAAATACATTTAGTAATCGCTGTAATACGTGATTCATGTTCTCCCATAGTGATGGCATTGCTATATAATTCCTTCTCACGTGTGCATTACACACAATAAAACCAATTTAGAAACACCTACCTGCAATAGAACGAAGAGAGATTCTTAGTTGTCAAGATAGTGCTACCATTGCAGACACACACCAGGAGCTGGTGTAAGACACAGCGAGATCAAGCAGCAAACCAACATGGAAAGATGAATGTGTGCAAAGAAGTTGAGAGGACGACATCGTACTGTGATCGACTGGATAAAGTAACCAACCATGCTTATGTTTGCACCACATGCAGCCATCTACTATGATAATGCAAACTAGCATGCAGTGTGAACAGTTTCTAAGCGAACATCATGTAAACATGGATGAGATTTAATCGGTGAGTGGAAAGCAGATCGTTATACTACATTCATCTACTATGGTCGTGTACTCCGCTACAATGGTTGAAAACGTACCAGCTGTGTCACCACCATCGTCAACATCATTACGATATCAATGCTACTATTGTGGAAATACATTTAGTACATGTTTTAGTACACATCAGCATGACAGTTACCATTGCATGTTCAACACAGCATACACATGTTCTCTGTGATAACAAGATATGTAAAGACTAGCGTTGTCATTAATCGAAAGCGAGTACTGCTAGACATTTGCTAACTGCACAAGTACCAAACATCATGATGCAGAATAGTCGTTTAAAGAATTAAGGTATTAATGTGTAGAAATGGCTTTTCAATATAGGGGTAATACCCGATGACTTTAAAGTAACCATTGCTTGTTCAGACTAACAAAAAGGGCATTCACCTATAATAACAACGATGCAGTGCTTACCAGTAGTGATAACCTGAATAGACATAACATGAAGTCGCACATCAGGAAGCGACTGCAAGTATTTCGACAAGACATTTGCTAACCACACAAGGGCCAAATGTATTGAAGATAGAAACTGCTCATTTGCAATCAACTACAAGGCCTACACATGTGTTAATTGCAATTCTGTGTATGGGAATAAGTATGTATCATGATTGCTCACAGCAGGAATTACTCAAATGAAGACTAAGTTGAACATGTAAGATTAATGGACATAAAGAAGTTGAGATGTCGAATTGCCACATTCGCAGGCTAGACAGTGAACGATCGGATAAGGTAACATATTTCAGTCCAACTACCATGCCAATGTATGCATCATGCAGCCAGCAGTCATCTAGTGAGACAAACCCGAGATGAGCAATGCTAACTAGCATACACTGTGAACAGTATATAAAAACATAACGTAAAACTGAAGTTAGTTAGTCGGCGAGTGTGGTGGAAAGCAGATCATCACAACTTCATTCATCTACTACGATCGTGTACTTTGCTACAACATGAAGGCGGAATCAGTGGTTAAAGACTTGTCACCTGTAACACAGCAGGCCCTGAAGAGTCGCTAGAGGCATTATTGCTTCCATGTTACCACTGCGATTGCGTACTCTGCTTCCTAATGAACACATAATCAATGGTCAAAGATTTACCATTTATATCACCATCAGCATTGTCATCAGCAATGGGTCCTCAAGAGTCGCTGCAAGCATTACATTAAGAATGTTACTATTGTGGTAATACGTTTACCAAAATTTTTAATGCACGTAGACATATAGTTATTGCTTGCACAGTCTAGCATTCAAGATGTTCCACTGTGATAACTGCGATGCAGTGCTTACCCACAGCGATAACCAGTATAGACATAACAAGAAGTGTAAAGGAAATGTTCGTCGTTCAACGCGAATTGAGTGTTAGTATTATGGCAAGAAATTTGCTAAGTGCACCAGTACCAGATGTCATGAAGATGGTAACTGTCCATATGTCACCATTTACATGACCTAGTCATGTGTTAACTGCTGTGCAGTATATGAGAAACAGAGTGCCTGGCATGTTCACATGAGGAATTGCTCGATTAAAGACTAAGTTGAGCATAGAATATGAACGAAGGTGAAGAAGTTGAGAGGTTAAATTGTCAACTTCGCTGGCTATAATTCGAACGACTGTATAAGGTAACATACTAGAGTCCAACAACAACCATACAGTCATCTACTGCAACAACCCGAGATGGGCAATGCAAACTAGCATGCGGTGTGAATAGTATAAAAAGTGAGTATCATGTAAAACAGATGTAATTTCGTCAGGAAGCACAATAGTGGAAAGCATACAGTTACGATTATATTGATCTAGTACGACTGTGTACTCTGCTAGAATATCAAGATGGCATCATTGCTTGAAGACTCACCATATGTAACACTGTCAGCATCAGCAACAGCAAGATGCCCTGAATAGTCGCTACAAGCAGTGTGGTATCAATGTTGCTACTGCGATTGTACTCTCTGCTAAAATATGAAGATTAAATCTATGGTTGAAGACTTTCCATCTGTAACACCATAAGCATTGTCAACAACAATAGATCCTTAAGAGTCGCTACAGGCATTAAGTTATCAATGTTACTACTGTGGAATTACAATGTAGTAAAAAGTTTTCATACACGTCGATATGTAAGTAGTCATTGCTTGTTTAGCCTAGCATACAAGGTGTTCCGCTGTGATAACTGTGATACTGTGTTTAACCACAGGGATAAACTGTATAGATATAACAATAAGTGTAAAGGAAATGTTGGTCGTTCATCGGGAAACCAGCACAAGACATTCGCTAAGTGCACCGGTGTCAGATGTCATGAAGACAGTCACTATCAATTTGCCACCGTCTACAAGACCTACCCATGGGTTAACTGTTGTGTGGTATATACGAATAAGAGTGCCTAGAATGCTCACAGAAGGAAGTGTTCTATCATCATTAATATTTTGCTCGATTGAAGAATAAGTTGAGCATGTATCGAATATTAGTATGCAGTCTTACATCATGTCTGTAAATAATAAAGGTAAATTGTACAAATTATGTTTATTTTATTTATCTAGCTAAAATCCCTGCTAATACTAGGTTCACCTCCGTCACTAGAAGAAAAATTACCAGATTTCGTGTAAATCTGAAAGAGAATTAAAATTGTTCAATTGCCTCAAATCTAAAACTCAGCTCCCTACCAATGACTGTTTGAGGAACACATATACACAGATTTTCTTACCATCTGTGTTTCTCCAGTTGATCGCTATAGAGGAGATTGATTTATCGTGGATGGGCTCAGTACGTGGAGACAGGCAGGGCTCTTATGGGGTGGGGGCTCAGAGAAGGCTCTTGGAGGGCTCTTGGAAGGCTCAGAGAGGGCTCTTAGTGGGGGGAGGAGCTCAGAAAGGGCTCCTCAGGGGCTTAGAGATAGCTCTTGGGGGCTCAATGGGGGCTCAGTAGGGCTTTTGGGGTCTCGTAGAGGACTCAGTAGAGCTCTTAGGGGCTCTTATGGGCTCAACAGAGGCTCTAATGCACTCAACAGGGTCTCATAGGGGCTCTTATTGGCTCAACGAGGTATAATCATCTACCAATCATCACATATTGCAGAAGTGACGACCACTATACATGCTATCAATTATTGCTATTCACTACAGTGCATCTAAAAACTTTCATGGTAGCCTTGGTTAGTACAGCAAAAAAGCAAACGACTTTTCTTAAGTACACCCTCCGACCAAGTTTGGCTACAGTAAGGGCATACAAATTCCACTACCAAATAACACAAAATGTGCGAGCATCGGGCAAAGTACATCTAATTAGACTAAAATAAAAAATACTATGAAAGCGTCGAGAAGCAGTGGGAGCGACAAGGTCGTCACTGCTCTATACTCTTGCAAACAAATATAAAGGAAATTATTTATCACCACTTACCAAGCAACACATATTACACATGCTAATCAAGACCGGACAGTCATGACTAGTACGGTAGAGTAGCAAATACTTTCCTTGCGAACTGATGAGAATGAAAACACCAATTTCAGATTAAGCCAAAACTCACTGTACTAGTGGTGGAATGCACCAACCCTGTGCGATCAACAATCAACTCGCGAATTTGAAAGGTAGATAGGTGGTCGACCGATGGTGTAGGCTGTTGAAGGCCGCAGCCACCATCTTGGAGCAGAACTTCCTGCTCTGTAAATTCTGTTTGCAATCTTGGAAGTCGCACTGTCTAGTAAACTGGCGACTTGTGGAGGACTGCCGTGGTGGTGGCCAGTGTGCCGAAGATGACCATTTACAAAATGGTGACTGGGGGCTGGAGGCCATGTTGGTGGCCAGTATGCCAGCAACTGTATTTTTTGTAAGGATGAAGTTTGAATGCCGACCTTGACCTGACCTTGGATGATATAAAACGACCTTGACCTTGCCCTGATCTTGGACGGTGTCATGCGACCTAAACCTTGACCTTTGGCAACCATTTCAAACTTAGAAAAATTTACTGCTTAAAAGAAAACATTATAAGACATTGGCTTTGCCTTCGACAAAGACAAAACTTAACCAAGTTCCCTGTCTTCAGCTGCCAATGTCTTGTAATTTTTTCTTGTAAACTGTAAAATTTTCTAAGTTCGAATTGGTGGCCAAAGGTAGAGATTAAATTCACATGATGTCATCCAAGTTCAGGTTGAGGTCAATATCAAGGTTGCTTGATGTCATCGAAGGTCAGATCAACTGGAGAAACATAGATTGTAAGAGCATCTGAGTGTGTGTTGCTCAAACAGCCATTAGTAGGGACCTGAGTTTGAGACTTGACGCAATATAACAAATTATAATTCTCTTTCAGATTTACACAAAATCTGGTAATTTTTCTTCTAGTGATGGAGGTGAACCTAGTATTACCAGTGTTTTTATTTAGATTAATAAAACAAATATAATTATACAATTTACCTTTACTTTTTACAGACATGACATAAGACTGCATACTATTATGCGATACATGCTCAACTTATTCTTCATTCGAGCAAAACATTAATGGTGATAGAACACTTCCTGTTGTGAGCATTCCAGGCCCTCTTATTTATATATGCCGCACAGCAGTTAACACATGGATAGATATTGTTGACGGTGGCAAAATGACATTGACTCTCTTCATGACATCTGGCACCGGTGCGCATTGGGAACGCCTTGTGCTCGCTTCCCTATAAACGACTAACATTTCCTTTACACTTATTGTTATGTCTATACAGTTAATCCCTGTGGATAAACACAGAATCGCAATTATCACAGTAGAACAATTTGTATGCTGGGCTGAACAAGCAATGGCTGCTTACATATCGACGTGTATGAAAACTTTTACTACATTGTATTTCCACAGTAGTAACATTGATAAAGTAATGCCTGTCGCAACTCTTCAGGACCTCTAGTTTCTGACGATGCTTATGGTGTTACAGATGGCAAGTCTTCAACCACTGATACCATCTTCATATTGTAGTAGAGTGTACGATCGCAGTGGTAACATTAATACCGCACTGCTTGTAGCAACTCTTTAGGGCATCTTGTTGTGGCTAATGCTGACTGTGTTACAGAAGGTAAGTCTTCAACCAATGATGCCATCTTCATATTGTAGCAGAATACTCGATCATACTAGATCACTGTAGTCATAATGGTCTGCTTTCTACTATTGTGCTTGCTGACGAAATCACACATGCCTTACATGATGCTCACTCGTATACTATTCACACTGCATGCTGGTTTGCGTTGCACATTTCGGGTAGTTTCAGTAGATGACTGTATAGTGACTGTTTGAGTGAAATATGTTACCTTATCCAGTCGTTCGATGTATAGCCCGCGAAGTTGGCAGTTCAACTTCTCAACTTCTTTACTTTTGTTTATATTGGGTGCTCAACTTAGTCTTTATTCGAACAATTCCTCATGTGAATATGCCAGGTACTCTGATTCGCATATACCGCACAGCAGTTAACACATGGGTAGATCCTGTAGACAGTGACATATGAATAGTTACCATCTTCATGACATCTGCCACTTGTGTGCTTAGCGAATGTCTAGCCACAATACTTACACTAGCGAATGTCTAGCCACAATATTTGCACTCAATTCCCGATGAACAACGAATACTCCTTTTACACTGCTTGTTATGTCTATACTTGTTTTTGCTGAGGGTAACTTCTCCAGTGCAGTTGTCACAGTCGAATTTCTTGTATGCAGGGCTGAACAAGCTATAACTCTTTTCATGTCGACATCCATTACAACTTTTGGTAAAAGTATTTCCACAATAGTAACATTCATAATGTAATGCTTGCAGCGACTCTTCAAGGCCCATTGCTAATGACGATACTGAGGATGTTATAAATGGTAAATCTTTAACCATTGACTCCGTGTTCACTAGGAAGCAGAGAACGCAATCGCAGTGGTAACATGGATACCATAACACTTCTAGTGACTCTTCAGGGTCTGCTGTTGTTGCCGACGTTGGCTGTGTTACAGATGACAACTCTTTAACAATTAATTCCGTCTTCATGTTGTAGCAGAATAGACAATCGTAGTAGATGAATGTAGTTGTAATGATCTGCCTTTCACCACACTCGCCGACTTACTGACTTCTGTTTTACATAATGTATGCTTATATACTTTTTCACATTGTATGCTAGTTAGCATTGCTCGTCTCTGTTTGTCTCAGTAGATGACTGCTGGCTGCATTATGTACATGTCGGCAAGGTTGCTGGACTGTAATATATTACCTTATCCGATTGTTTGCTGTTTAGCCTGCGAAGTTGGCAATTCGACCTCTCAACTTCTTTATGTCCATTCATCTTACATGTTCAACTTAGTCTTCATTTGAGTAATTCCTGCTGTGAGCAATCAGGACACATACTTATTCTCATACACAGCATTGCAATTAACACATGTGTGGTCCTTGTAGTTGATTGCAAATGAGCTGTTACTATATTAATTACATTTGGCACTGGTGCGGTTAGCGACCGTCTTGTCGAAATACATGCAGTCGCTTCCCGATGTGCGACGAACATTGTCTTTGCAATTCTCGTTATGCCTATTGAGGTTACCACTACTGGTAAACATTGCATTGTCGTTATCACAGTGGAATGCCTTGTATGTAGGTCTGAAGAAGCAATGGTAACTATAATGAAATCGGGTGTTACCCGTACACTTGATAGCTATTTCCACACATTCATATCTTAATGCTTGCATCTACTCTTCTGCTTCATAATGTTTGGCACTGGTGAGGTTAGCAGATTTCTTGCTGCTCTTACTTATATGAATGATAAACCTAGTCTTTATATGTCTTGTTATCACAGGTAATGAATCGTTGTTGGTTTGACCAAACCATGGTAAATTTTGTGCTGACATGTACTACTAATTGTACTAAACATATTTCCACAACAGTAGAATTGATATCGTAAGGTTGTTGGCGATGGTGGTGATACAGCTGGTAAGTCTTCAACCATTGTAGCGGAGTACACGACCATAGCAGATGAATGTAGTCGTAATGATCTGCTTTCCACTCACCGATGAAATATCATCCATTTCTACTTGATTTTCGCTTAGATACCATTCACACTACATTATAGTTTGCATTGCCTCAGTATATGGCTGCATGTGGTGCTAATGTCAGTATGGTTGGTTTCCTTATCTAGTCGATAACTGTGCGATTTTGTCCTCTCAACTTCTTTACACGCATTCATCTTTCTGTGTTGGTTTGATGCTTGTTCCCGTTGTATCTTACACCAACGCCTGTTATGTGTCTAATGGTAGCACTACCTTGACAGCTAATTTTCTCTCTTTGTCCTGTTGCCGATAGGTATTTGTAGATGGATGTTATTTTGTGTCGTGCATATGTGATATTTTCTTCTTTAGGCATGCATTCACTACAGGCGAGCATGATGTCGTGTATTACAGCATTTACTAAAGGCATTTCTACACTGGTAATGCTGGTACCATAATGCTTGTCAGGCTTCTTGCTGTTGACGATACTGGTGGTTTTTTATGGATGGTAAGTTTTTAACCGATGATTCCATCTTTAGGTGAATGTAGATGTAGTGATATGCTTCCTTGTCACGCTCGACGACCAAGTGATTTATACAATTATCACTACATAATGATGGTTCGTGTCTTGGGGTGTCACAGTGTGACTTGCTTGTTACCTATGAATGGCAGGCAGCAAGTATTTGTGATGGTATGCTGCGCTGACAATGCATTTACTACTTTCTACTGGCTGCATGGTTGCTGGACTGGTTACATTATCTGGTCGTTATCCATCTAGCCTGTTAAGTTGGCCTCTAAACTTCATTACACTCGTTCATCTTACACAATCAACTGAGTCTTCATTCGAACATTTCCTGCTGTGGGCATGCAAGGTGCCCACTTATTTCGTATATACCCAACCTGCACAGTTAGGTCTTGTAGTAGAGGGTAAATGAGCAGTTACTATCTTCATGATTTTTGGTAGGAGGGTTGTTAGCGAATGTTTTGCTACAATACTTCCACTCTCTTCCCTGCGAATGACTTTTATTGTATATTCACTGCAGGCAAACATTAAATGTCTACTTTTATGTCTGTGTGTATTACCACCGATTAAATTTTTTACCTGTGGAATGCTTGGACTCTCTATGGGAATTGTACCTACAATAACTTATTTTCAAGGATGATGCAGTGTCTCCACTGCCCTCAGGGTACATGCATTAGTCCCTTTAAATGACATATGTAGGAAGTATGTATGTTCTGTTAAGGGTGGATGTGATGTACCTATAGTACTTGCAGGTGTCGAGTTGCTTTCTTGTTTGGTAATGTATGCCATGTGCAGAAAGGCAGAACAGTCATTGTAGAGTTGTAGAGTCTGCTTTCAGCGAGTTCACGACGACCACTAAGAGATGTGCTCACTAGCTACAGGCCTTCTGTCCTACACCAGATAAGGTAAACCTCTACTGTTTATGTTTTTTGCGTTTTCTAAAAGCTGAGTACATAAATAGTTGAAATGTGTCCTTACTTGTAATTAGAAGGTTGATCCATTTATGTCGAGCGATTCTTAGGAAATTGGTTTGGTAACGAGCTCACAATTCTGCAATTATAAATGGTTTGTACACAATATATGTACATGTTATATTTTCTGTTCTTGTCCCAGCATGTAGCGATATCGCCTCTCTTGCATTACTATTGGTTTACATGTTGTTTCATATCTGCGTACGGTTCTGGCACTAGGTACGGTATAAATGAATTCCTTTCGTAAAAGGGGGATGAGCATGTGTGACTAATGATATTTACCATCATTCTACTTGCCTGCACGATGCTCGTGCTGTCAATCGAATGTTTGTGGTAGCCTTACAGATTCTCACGTTGCTCATGTGGTAGGTCGGACGTGTTCTGCTGCTAGTGTTGGCCGGTTTCGTTTCACTCAGTTCGTACGGAATATGTTTTGCCCAGAATAGTCTTGTTATGTCTGGCAAAGGCGATGACTGCGCGAACGTATGTTATATAGAGTATGACTGTCCTTCATTACATGCACTGAGGTCTCGGTACACGACGAGCCACAAGTGCTGTGGGTGCAGGCTGGTCTCCAGTGGTGGTGGGCATTACAGACTAGTTGCGAGCCTTGAAGGTGCAAGTGTATGTTTGAGAGAGAGTATGACTGCGAGTGCAGTGTATGACAGTTTTTAAAAATGGGTATTGAAGTTTCGGTACTGGGTATGATTGCCTGTAATTACCAGCATTAAAGCTTCGGTACACGAGTATAGGTCGGTGTATTGGTGTAAGTACTTGCGGGTAGTAGGTATAACTATCTGTAAGTACACATCGTGTCATGAAGTCGGGCTGCCCAGAAGGCTCTGTACATGAATGTAGGTCGGAGGAAGAGAGAGAGAATATGAATGAGTGCAGTGTATGACCATCTGTACGTATGCACATTAAAGATTCGGTACAGGGTATGATTGTCTGCAATTACCAGCACTGAAGCTTTGGTACACGAGTGAGTGTACAGAGGAGTAACCGTGAATAGGCTACATGCATATTTATAATAGATTTACTTAGATACCCAGACATGGAAATAATCTATATAGTTTAGTTAATATATGTTATTCAAGTCATGTGGCATTGAAAGCTCTGTTATTGGCAATAACATTCACTAAATATATATTTAACTCAGAGTGTTAATTACTTACACATCGAATAATTACTTACACAATAATTAATGTAGACATCTGTTATTTCACATCAGGAGTGATGACCTTCTTTAGGCAGGCTATTACTGCAGGATACATCGTGATTTAATAAAGGTATTTCCACAACTGGTAATGGAGATATTGTAATACCTGCCAGGGCTGCTTGACGGTACAGTAGGTTTTTATAGGCGATTTTTTGTCTTTAAGTGATGTGCTGCGACACTTCTTGAAATGTGTGCCGCGCTAATTCTCCACCTTGCCGATGGTGCAGGGATGGCATCCTCCCCTACCTCGCTGGAGACATTGTTTTCCCCTCCCTTCTCATCCTTAATCCCCTACTCCCCTCCCCCTTCTTACCCACTCCTTCGGTGATCTTTATAATTTTTAATCGTGACAATTCATTCTCGTCTGGTTCATCGACCTGTGAGCTACCTTCCACCTGGCCACGACTTAACCTCGTCTTGCTGGAGTATGGAACAGCATGAGGACTGTAGACTCTGGGATGACGAGAAATAATGTCAGCGCAATTAGTAACCAAGCCTAATGTATCTAAGGTAGTTTTTATTGTGCATCAAGTGTCGACCAAATGGGAAGCACTAAGCATGATTTCTGTACATGACCCTTAAATTGTTGACAATTAACATTTCTTGACGAATGCTAAATATTTGTGGGCATGCCTTAGTTGTTGCATGGTTCTTAGATGTCCGGTTTGTATGTTCAAAATTAATAAGTGCCGCATCACGATGGAAACCTTGATTAAGTTGAGTAATTTGTTGTTTGTTTTTGGCTGTCCAATATTCCTGCCCATTTATTTTTGCATTTTCGCTGGTGTGCCGCCACTCGCTGATGCCGAGAGCTTAATTGGTTTTATTTCATTCGTTCGTAAGTGTATTTTAAAATGGCTTGGCTGAGAAGGGGCAGGTTTTCCCGCCGGGCCATTTGGTTGGGATTTTAAGCTTCGTTTTAAATTGTTCTTTTTATAGTGCATGCCCTCGATGGGCTTGGGCCGGGCATGCATTTTCATATTTTTGGTAAGCCTTAAATATGCTTGCAGGTTAATGCTAAGATAATTGCGTTAATGTTATGTTTTCACAAGGTATTGTGAGATGAACTCTAAACATGCTTAGTTCTGGAATGGTAATGTGCTTTTAAATGGTCAGCATCTAGTCAATCTATTAGATTTTTTTAAGCAACTGCAGTTTTAGTAATGTTGTGTATGTATTCAGAATAATTGTGAGCACACATTGAACATTACTGTGTCTCTTACAAAGATCCAAGAGTGCTAGTTATTCTTGGGCAGGTTTAGTGATACTCTTGTAATGCATGGTGGCAATTTATTTTAAAGGAAATTTTTATATTAAATCGTACAAGGCTTTTAACATACTTGTGTAAACAAAGCTTTCACTTTGAAAAGTTTTTCTTGGTGTACTTCAATTTCAAGAAAATTTTGTAAGTATTGGGATTGGAAATAAAATTTTTTATCTGTTCTATGAATTTTTGTTGTTTTTTTAAATTGAACTTAAGGGTGCACTGCTTCCTGCCATGCTCGACGAAGTTCTTTTATCAGTACATGATGATGGTTCGTGTCTCGAGTTGGCACAGTGTGTGGGTGATCTATGACTGCAAGTATTTGTGATGAACATACATATCACAATGTGCTCATTACTAGCAATTTTTAATAACTTTTTGTTTTCCTATTGTGCATTCTAGCAAACGGCTGGGGAAAAAAGCCACTGTCTGTAGGGACCTGAGTTTTAGAATTGTTACTATTGGTAAACACATTATCACAGTTATCATAGTGGAACGGCTGGGCTGCTGGACAGATACCTGCACAATGCTTGTGCTGTTGGTCGACTGCTTAGGGGTGGATGCTAATAAATAGTCATAGGACAAACTTGAGCCTTCTCGATATCTGGGATGATACCTATGTTATGAATTTGGTTACTTTATAATAACCAGTTTGGATCTTAGAGCCTACTATGTTCTTAAGAGTACACAAAGGTCAAACTTGACCTTGCAAGCCTTCTCTTTGTCTGGGGTGATACTTATGTATTTGGCAACTATAACATACTTGGTTAATAAATTACAGTCAACTATGCTTATCATTTATACATAGGTCAAACTTGACCATGTGAGCCTTCTCACCATCTGGATTGATGCCTATGTTACGAATTCGACTATTATATCTTATATCGTTCGGAAATTACAGCTTACTAAGCTTATAAGTAGACATAGGTAATACTTGACTTTGCGAGCTTTCTTGTCATGTAGGGTGATGCCTATGTTATGAATTCGACAATTATAACTTACATGGTTGGGAAATTACAACCAAGTATTCTTATAAGTAGACATAGGTCAAACTCAGCCTTGCAAGACTTCTTGTCATCTGGGATGATGACTATGTTATGACTTTGGTAACTATATATTAACTGGTTCAAAAATAGCAGCTAACTTAACTTATGAGTAAACATTGGTCATAGTTGGCTTTACGAGCCTTCTCATAGTCGGAAGTGACTTCTATGTTATGAGTTTGACAACTGTATCTTATATGGTTCGGAAATTACAGCCAACTATGCTTATAAGTAGTATTAGGTCAAACTTAGCCTTGCGAGCTTTCTCGGCCAGCTAACTAGTGGGCTTCTGTCTGGGGAAATGGGCGACATTGGGAGTATCGAGTTAGGGACACTTGGATTCAATTTTGATGGTCAGTGGCTTTGGCACATGGCCGACATTGGGGGGCTTCGGGTATGAACGGCTGTCAGATAGTGCATATTCCAAGATAGCCGACCAGATTGCCAGCGTAAGAAGTTCTCTGGCGACTGGCCAAAAACATAGACTCCCGCCCCATGACCACCTGCTGCCACCGGTCACATGGGGATTCGTCATATGGACACACACAGCCACTATTTTGTCAGTCAGCAGAATAGGATGATGCCGGCAATTTGCTTGTTAGTAGGGAACTGGAGGGGCAGTGCTACCAGGTAGCTTCGAGACTTTTTGGCCACCATCATGGCTGCTTGCCGCCGGTCAGGTGGGGCTTCGATTGTGCATTGGCCGAAATGTTGTGCTGGTCAGACTTATGGAGGGACAATAGGTGGTATCGCGATAGGGACACATAGCCACCATTTTTGCCAGTCAGTTCCTTTGGCCGATGTGCTGGTCAGAACAGTTTTATGGGGGTGTAGAATGATAGAGCAGGAAGCTTCCAGTCGCCGTTGGCTTACTTGCTGCCCCGCCGTTCATGTGGGGCTTCAGCTTAGGGACACAGCTTCCATCTTGCCAGTCAGTGGAATTGGGCGACATGCTGGTCAAAAGATACTTATGGTGGGTAGTGGTACAGGGAAGCTTTCGAACACTGTTGGCCACCAATATTTTCGCCCACCTGCCTGCGACTTCCAATATGGCAATCCAGATTGATAGAGCAGGAAATTATAGCACACCGCCACTGCTGGCCGCCATCTAGTGCGACTTCCAAGATAGTCGACCAGATTGACAGAGCAGGAAGTTCTCTGGCGACTGGCTAATGCCTGCACCATGGCTGCCAGTCATGTGGTTTTGTGATAGGGACACACTCCGCTAACATGACCGATCGACGCCACCGGTCGGGTGGAGCTTCGTTCTAGGGCACACACTGCTGTCATTTTGCCAGTCAGTGGCATTGTCCGGCATTTTGGTTAGTAGGGAACAGACTTATGACGGGGCAGTGGGACAGAATGAGAGAACAGGAAGTAGGAAGCTTCCAGGCATCGTTGGCAGCCAACATGACAACCCGCTGCTGGTTGGGTGGGGCTTCGTCTTAGGGACACACCGTCGAGTGAGGCTTCCTCTTAGGCAGACAGCCGCCATTTGCCAGTCAGCACCATTGGTCGGGAGCAGAATGATAGAGAGGGACATTTTCCCGACCACTTGGTCGTCAGTGGGGCTCCGTCTTAGGGACACCGACGCCATTTTGCCAGTCAGTGGTATTAGGGTTACCTCTTAGGGAGACAGTCGCCTTTTTGCCAGTAAGCAGCATTGGGGGCTATGTCTTAGGGAGACAGTCGCCTGTCAGCAGCATTGGTGCTGCATCTTAGGGAGTCAGCCACCATTTTGTCAGTCAGCACCATTGGGGCATCGTACACCGATGCTATTTTGCTAGTCAGTGCCGACATGGCAGAACAGACAAGAATGCTAGAATGGGAAGTTTCCATAATTTTACCCATCATACTAGCCTCCCACATGTCCTACTGCCAGTCAGTGTGACTTCCAAGATGGCAGATGTAGCAGGAAGTTCTGTTCCAAGATGGTGGACAGGATTGACTGAGCAGGAAGTTCTACATTGATAGCCATTTCGATACAGTTCATTGTCAACCATTTTGCGAGAGAATGATGTCATTTTTCTGGACTGTACAAAGGCTGCCATTTTGGTTGTCAGTAGGGTCCACCACCATTTTGCTAGAGAGTAACACCCAGAAGCCTCTGGTGGTTAGACAGCATGCCGAGGGAACCCTTGTGCTGGAATGATAGAGCAGGTGGTTCTGGTCAAAGATGGCCACCAGGAGTGGCTGCACAAAGATTGCAGAAATTTTGCACACTTCAGTAACATTGTGAAAACCTCAGCCACAATGTGCAAATTGCTTGTCTGGGACTTTCGCGAGTGCTAAAAGGGAAGTTTCGAGGGAAAAAAGAAAATAAAAAAATTTTTTAAGGGAAAGGGATTTTTTTAAGGGAAAAAGGGAAATTTTTGAGTTAAAAAAGAGAAAATCCAAAACGGCGGTCGGCTCCTGGCTCCCTCGCCAGGCGCCAGTGCGCCAGAGGGAACTTATACAACTACTTAGCAAGGCCTGCCTTTGACGTCAACGAACATGGATCTGCGACCTCCATCATCGCTGCCTGATTGTCGTCAGTGGTTATTCTGCGATCGATTTTTTACTTTCGGTCAAAATGATCGGCGACATAAAAGAATCACCAGTACTAAGAATCCTTTTTGCATGAGAAAACAATACGACAATGTCCACATGCAGTTTCTGCAAGGCAATACATTGAAGAACCACATCACTATCTGCAAGGATTCGTCTTTTGCGAGCAAGCAAGTTTTGGCGCCAATGCCTCTTGCTGCATATATGAGTGCTGACTCCATAGGCGATCATTTTGAGACACTTAATGCAAAAGATGGAATGAGTAACCTGCTTCGCACAGTCAAGTCGGTTCCCGTGGAATGTACCCTGGCAAGACTTCCGTGGGAAAGCGATGAACTTCAAAATAAACTTCAACTACTGTGTGCCGATGGTGCAACCATTCCCAAAAAAAAAAAAAAAAGAACCAACCGCTTCACCATAACATAAACTGCCGTCAGTCCTTGGTACCCAAAAGTTATGAAACCACAACAAATTCACGAAGCACATAGTTTTATACCATACACAAAACCTAAGGAATGAACAGCCAATAATTCACAATGTGGCGAATACAAGGCGCTATATAAACAAACAATTAAGCTGGGTGGGAGCACATTTCACAAAATAGAATAATGACAATAGGTTATAAATACTAACGTGCTCTTCAAAATTAATCATAGAAGGCCAAGACAGAAAGTGTAAATATATGTCAAATAACAAGACGGAGATTTTCGGTGGTGTATTGAATATTATAATTTTGTTAAACTTATTGCAGTTCTTTTCTGTAACATAAAGTTATGAACGCATATACAAATAACCACTTGAAGTTCATAAATAAACAAGTTGTTACATATTTACTTAAAGAAATTAATTAAAATTGATTTATTTACCACGCAAAAGTTATACTTAAATGCTAGCAGTTAAAGAAATATCATCACAAGGGTACCCAAGCATAAGTTCGTTAGTTAAGTTAAATTTAAAAACATGTATTATTTTGAATGTAAACAACTATTAATTTATCTTATTTATGTGGGTGACAAAATGAGAAAACATTACAGTTACGAACTTGGAGTAATCCAATCAATAATTCAATCCATAATACAACACATAATAAATCATGCGGAAAATTACAAGCACTTATACACGACTTCAATTCTTAATCACATAATTATTTACTTAATAGAACACTAATAAAACCTAAACGCCTTCGGAACTTAGATGTGTGATGAGACGAAAGCAGGAAGCCGCACAGCCAACAGACGATACTCGTACTGGAGGTATGAGTTACAGCCTTCGCCGTAGCATGAAATGTAGTAACTTTCATCATTTACGTCATCATGTGCAGGGGAAGAGCCGGTACCATGACTAGGAAGTAGAACCCTCACTATAAAAACGAAACCGAAAATAGTGAGTAACAAAAATTACTAGGAGAGGCGACGGGCGAAAAATAAATTGAAAACGTACTTACCAAACGAGGGAAAATGAAATATCCTTTACTTGTTGCACGAGAAGAGAAATAAATAAATACACTACACCACACTACATGATGGGGGTAGTTAAAAAAAAAAAAAAGGGACGTCAAGACCCTGCAAACACCATCCCGGCCGGCACACGTGGATTCAAGTTGCCGACAAGCCAATGATTCAAAACAGAAGGGACGAGACGACAGGGAGAAAATTACGTCTTAGCCAGAAATAACGACGCAACGAAAAGGGAAAATGGCTGACCAGAAGGTTCTACTGTCGCCGCTAGGTGTCGTAGATGGTCCACAAGCGACGTGAAGAAGAGATTCATCACCAAGACTGGCAAGTTTGCGCATGATCCAAAGGCGATTTTTACACGAAATCATGCGCTAAACACATGATCACATGAGAATTTTGCAAACACGGTTGTGCCAGAAACCAAGTGTGGAAGGGGATAGGGACAAACGTGAAAGACAATATTCTGCAGAAGATGCAGCGTACATCCGCTCCTATGAAAAACAATGGAATGAAAAGTCCGCCTGGAAGCATAAAATTGGAAGTATAACATTTTTGAACAGGCTCAAAATAAAACCTACAGGAAAATCATCCAAAACCTAGAATATGTAAATAAATTCATTTATACGGCCAAATAAAACTAACATTAAAATCTATAAAATATTTAACAACACGAAAACTAGCAGAAATAATGGTATTGTCTGACCATTGGACTTCCATTACGAATTACATGACACATTATTTAAACTGGGAATAAAACAAAAACTTACTTGACAGTTCGACTTCAAAGCTTAACTTTCTGAATCTAAAATTATTTAAAAGATGCTACAGTAATTAATTTCTGCAATAATTAAAGTAATCAAATTCACGAGCCAATTAATAATTAGAATTCTTGCAATAGTGCTAATGACTGAAAATTAAGATAATATGGAATTACATAAATAATTATAAAATTCTCAATAGCAGCAACTGAGAACATACTTAAATTAAAGATGTAAAAATCGCTCATATCAGTGACGCCATAGTAAATTTAATTGCAGCATATGTCAAAACTGTAGTGAGATAGTTTAGTAATTGAAGTGTCGCATGTAAAAAGGCACAAGTGTTGACCATAAACCTCCTGCTACAAAGGAAAATTAATTCACTATAGAATACAAAACAGGAGGTGAAGACGATAATAAAGATATTATTAATGAAAATAAACATAAAGACAATGATGGTGGTGAAGACGATGGCAATTGTCTCGGTGCTCTGACACATCCCTTCACCACATTTCTTACAACGAGCGACATGAAGAAGGCAGAAGACACCAAGAACACTGGCTACATATTTCTCGAAGACTCGGATGAACTTGTTGAAATACTCAGACATTTGATAGCTTTGCTACAGAGTGAAGATTTCTCTCACATTAACGAGTTATCTTCAGTCATAACAAGTGAACTGAAAGCTATGATGTAGTGAATTGCTTTAATGTAAAATTGTGATAAAAACTAATTATACATTTTAATGGCATAATCGATTTTAATTATTTTGTGTGTCATAACCTGTTATCCCTTACAACTTTAAAGTGATTTCTTGGACACTAGCTTACTAAAGCACAGATCTACATACAGAATATTACTGAAGGCTTTAAGAATGCATGGATAGTGAACTGCATACAAAACATTAATGCAGTCGTCAAGTATAAATTTGTGTAGACAGTTGGGGAATGAATGTAATTTATATACATATGAGTGGGGACATGCGACCAACCCATTGATTAATTGTAGATATATGACTGCTCAAAGATTGCTCGAATGTTACAATGATTACTGGGATGATTGGACGATTGATGGGAAGGCTGAAGTTTGATGGAAATATTGCGAGATTGATAGAATTAATGTGATATTAATCGAAAGATTGTTGCAAAAATTGCGAGATTGATCAAAAGATCTGACGTACGATTTAAAGACTAATGGATAGTTTGTAAGACTTACCGAAATATTGGACAAAATATCTAAAGATTGATGGAATGATTGTGAAAGATTAATGGAAAGATTGGAAGATTGATGGAAATTTTGCGAAATATTGATGGAAAAATTGGATGACTTATGAAAAGATTGAGAAATTAAAATATTTGCCTAATGATGGAATGATTGAGAATGACTGATAGGATGATTGGAAGATTGATGGAATGTTTGCGAAAACTTGGTGGAAATATTGAAAGATTGGTGGGAAGATAGCGAGGTAATCGAGAGATTAGGAAATAGGTAGAAAAATTGCGAAAGATTTCTGGTAAATTATAAGATTGAGGAACAATTGCAAAAGATTGACGAAAATATATGAATCCCGAGGAAGTAATGCAAAAGGTTAAGGGAAGAATATAAAGATTGATAGAACGATTGCAAAGCATATATGGGAACATTTGAAGACTGTTAAAAAGATTGCAAGATTCGCAGAAATATTGAAAGGTTGATGGAAAGATTGCTAGATTGGACGGAAGATTGGTGGTAAGCTGATGAGACTGATCGAAATGATGGACGAAAGATTGGACTATTGAAGAAAAGATTTGGGAAATTCAGAAATTGCGAAAGTGCCCGAAATGTTGATGGAATGAATGCGAAAGATTGATGTAAAAATTGTAATATTGGTGGAGAGATTGTGGATGTTTCACACAAACACTTTATGAAACTGTGGCGGTGATATACATGTTTGTACTCCTCAAACGCTATCACATCAAATAGCGATCATCTAAGTCTTGGAATGTGAATTTCCCAACATCGGGATAAAACACTCGCACACCATGCTTCTATCGCAACAAGTGGTTTATCCCACCCTATGTATATGGCCTGTCTGCAGCCAATCATTATGCCACTTGATAACATTACTGTACCAGCACATAAAAGTGTTATCAGTAAGGATTAAATAGCCTTCCTTCTGCGAGTGAACGTGGCATCATAAATATATCTGATATAGTACTTATCCCTAAGTATAAAGGGATCAAGCAAACCAAAACATCTCCTCCTTTTAAGCCAGTAATGAAATTGATATTAAAAGTTCAAATCCAAAACACTTCCATAGTGGATGGTGTAGTAGTCTTCCTTTGTTATATACTTCAGAGTCTCCTTGTGCTTCCGAACCGATTGAACTTTGAGCGAGCCAAACGAGATGTAACTCCTCAGCACATCTGCCACCTCTTTTATACGATGAGTATAAATAGTATATCCATTTGAAGCTGTGACTTCTGTTAACTAACAGCAAAACAATAATATATCGCATCTTTCATTAAATAATAAGACTTTGGTAGAGGAATTGGGCCTTTGAACGGAACGAGGAAGGAGATAATGACAATATATCACCAAAGGGCAAGGTTGATCGGAGCAAACAGTGCTTCTATTGTTTGATCAGACATTACAAAACATTTTATGGGAATATTAGAAGAATGTTGGAAAGCTTGCGAGAATAACCGAAAGATTGGAAGATTGGTGGAAAGAGTGCAGAAGATTAATGGCAAGGTTGGAAGAGTGAAGGATATTTTACAAGGTTGCCCGAAATATTGAACGAAATATTCGAAGATTGATGAAATGATCGAAATAATGATGGACTGATGGGAGAGGTCATTTGTGGAGCAGGAGGGGTCATTTGTGGAGGAGGGATAATTTTCAGAGCAGGGTAGGTCATTTGCGAAGCAGGAAGGGTCATTTGCAGAGCAGAAGGGTATCATTTGGAGGTTTTTAGGGATCTTTTAGGGGTAATTTACCAAGCAGGAGGGGCCATTTATGGGTAATTTGTAGATCATGAGGGGTCTTTTGCAGAGCAGGAGGGGTCATTTAGGGTCACTTAGGGGTAATTAATAGTCGTTTGAGAGTCATTTATGGTTATTTAGGGGTTATTTTTGGAGCATGAGATCAAACTGAGCAAAGAACTTGATTGGACGAAACTGTTGACAATGAAACTCCATCGTAATGTGATCAAGGAAATACAGAGTGAGTCCTCTAAAAGAGGCTCCTATCGATGCCATTCCACAGTATGTCCTCGCCTGTGTCTTTCACAACTTTTGGTGATGTCTGCACACCTGCTTCAAGGTCAATGGCGGCCACTTCCAGCATCTAATCTAGGTATTTGGTTGTCACACTGAACTGTATTTCCTCATTTACTCTCTCCGTTACACGCATGTCCCATGGGACCTCTTTTAAAGGACTCGCCCTGTAAATAAAAAGTCTTGTTGAATGGTTTATAAAATTGCTTAAATTTCACTTATGAAATGAGCTAGTTGGATCATATATAGAGCAGTAGCTAGACAAAGTAGATATACAAGTTGCAACTGTAGAGAAAATGTTAGTTTTTTCATGAATATTGCAAGCCAAAGATTGTACGATGTCTACTACTGAGCTTACATCTATGGATGTACCTTCTCCCAGTGCTGGGAAATTACATGGAAAACAGTGTTGCTACTGTGGAAAACATCTTCAACAAAAGCTGCCATGCTCGGCAACATGAGAGAACTACTTGTACAAAGAGTCCTTTTCGCACGATGAAGCATTATAACATTGCTACCACACAATTTATGCAAGGTGATACATTGGAGGAACACATCGAGATTTCCAGTGGTTCGTCTACTGGAAGCCAGCAAGTGATTTTGCCACTACCCCATTCGGTATCGGTGGGTACTGATTTGCCAGGCGATAATGGTGAGACAGTTAATAATGCTAAAGACCAAATGTGTGCAGTATATTCGGTTTGTGTGGAATGTGCACTTCCAAGACTTTCCAATGAAGTCGAAGACCTTGAAAATAAACAGTCCTTGGTTCTAAATATTGATGATGGCCATGCAACTCCTACAAAGAAGAGTCAACTTTATATTGAAGAAGAAACTGAAGGTGAAGACGATCATGAAGACAGCATTAATTGTAATGACTATGAAGAGAGTGTTAATTAAGTATCTGGTAAGAAGGATGATGATTCTCTCGATGTTCCTGAAAGTTTCTCCAACGAGTTACCGTGGACAAGTGGTTTGTAGAAGGCAGAAGGATTCAAGAACGCTCGGTCATTTTCTGCAGCGAGCGAAATGGAGAAAGCAGAAGATGCTGAGAACATTATTTACCTGTTTACCGAAGACCCAATTGAACTTCTTGACAGACTCAGACATTTGATTGCTTTGCAACCAGATGGAGATGTGTCGTACGTTAACGAGATATCTTCTATAATAAGTGAATTGAAGGATCTATGTTATATCGGATGAGATTGTTCGCTTCTATCCATGATCTGCAAACATCTGAGGAATGTAAATATCGAATGTATGAAATAATTTAGAAAGATAGAACGTATAGAATAAGTTAATTAATTTAATGTATTTATACATAATAACATGGGTTGGTTTTTTTTTATTCAGACCGTTCTTAAAAGTGGCATGTACAGTCGTTTGCAAGAGTCAGGTTTAGATAAAATTTTAGTGAGTGTGTGCTGAAGGAGGGTCCATGATAGGATCTGAAGTATTATGCCTCACTCAGGTCGATTAATAAATCGGCTGAGTTCTATAAACCGAATGAATGGGGAATATTTTTGAGGAATCTTTCGCTACTGGTTAGTTTGCTTAATCATTCGTATTAGTCGACTTTTCCGAGACTGCTTGTCATTGACTGTTGGTATAGCTGCAGGGTATGGTGTATTGGTCTTAAAAACTCCTGTAGCAATTTTTGCAGGAATTTGGTCTTGGCAAGGGCCAGTCTTGGGTAGAGTTACATCTCTTCAGGAACCGGTTGGGATTTCATTTAAGAAAGGGAGAGTAGTGGAGGATCATGTGGTTGGTTGATGGCGAGGTTAATGGCGAAGGGACGAGCTATTGCAAGTTATTTTAGGTAGATTGGGAGGGAGGGGTGGATTAAATGTATGGTGACATGCGTAAATGTTGATGGCGGCTGAGCTATGGTAAGTAAATGGCGAGAGAAGTGGCTCGACGGAAAACGTGGTTTGGTGGTAGAGTAGGGGGAAGGGGGTATACATGATTTATTATAATGTCAATAATTCGCTTTGGGATCGTTAGATCGATCGGCTACATAGCGAATGAAATGTAGAAGTGGAGGTTCAGATGTCTGCTGATCGTCGTGCCAGGGAACGGCTGTGCTCTGCAATTTTTACGAGCGTAGAATTTTTAGCGTTATGAACATACAATTTGGTTTTCCGTGTTATGTATATAATATTTTACACAATGATTTTTTACATTTTTGTAATTTTTCGCGATTTTTATTTGATATCGCGAGTTCAAGGTTATTTGGGTTAAAATTGTGCTCTCCACCAGTCAACATGTTGGTCGAAGTCAGTGATGTAATTTGTTCCTAAACTGTTATTAGTTTCTTTCTATTTTTTACAATATTATCTTAATTTTTGGTGTTTGAAGACATTGGGATCAAGGTCAAGTTCACCAATATGCAACATGGGTGTCGTAGTCAGTGTTATTTCTAAATGTTATTATTTTATTTAGACTGTTACTATTTGTTCTCGGTTTTTTGTGTTCAAGATCTTTGGGGTCGAGGTCAAAGTCACAAACATTGAACATGGGTGTCGGAGTTAGTGATGTAATATGTTAAACTTGTATTAGTTTCTTTCAAGAAATGGGGTTTCTTGTCGATTTTTTATGAAAATGGGGAGGAGAGGGGTTGAGATGAGGTTGGTGGGATGAGTGTGAGGGTAACATTATGTGTTCTCCGATTTTTAAAATCAATTTCATGATTTTTTTTTTTGCTATTTTTTCGGTGATTTTACTATAGGATTTGGGGGTGGGTGATTCGGGAGGGGGTTGTGGAATGGGTTTGAGGTTGACATAATGTTCCTCGATTTTTTAAAGGTTTTTTTTTTTTTAAGTTTTTTGCGAGTTTTCCTGATTTTTTATGGTTGCATTTTGTGAATACTTTGCATCGAAAAATAGTTTGCGGCCAACGAACATGTGTAAGGTTCAGGCTGTCATGAAAGAATTAACAGTGTTCAAAGAACTAGACGTAAAGGAGATCGTTATCGATTATTGATAGTAGTAATAGGTTATGAGCCACGTGTCTTTTAGTAAATGTAATTTAATGAAATGGATGTTGGTATTTTTTAAATAATGTACTTTAAAATATATTCTATTTTATTTAACGTTCGAACTCTCAAAATTATATATTTGTCTTTATAAAAAAATTAACCTTGGAAACCAACAAATGACAGAACAATCATTAAATAGGAAAGGGTGACAACTTGTATGATTGAAAGTAAAAATTATGTAACTGCAGTTTAACATTTAGATACATTTCGTTTGCTAAGATGAATTTTCAAAGAACACTTGCTTCAAATATAAAACTGCCTAAAAATTTTGTATTGTGTCCGCCTATTTTGCCTAGTATTTCTGGGCTACATACTAAGAACACACTATCAACCCGTATCAGAATTACTTAGCAGTTCCTAAATAGAGACAATATTTAAAAAAAAGGAATATTTGTAAAGGTTTTATAACTTAATCGGCAAAAATATGTGAAAAATGAATAATTGTGAAAATTTTGAGGAGGGTGTAACTTAGGTCTATAGTAAGAAATATAAAGTAATATTTAAAACTATATATCACATATGAGTAAACAGAAAACAGATTATTCTAGTCTTATAGTGCGAAGTCGAAAGCTGATCGAATTCTCTGCACACCCAGTTGTAAAGACATCTCATCTGGCACAGACTGAGTTAACATTTTATAGCTCTATGAGAGGTTAAAGATTCCTTCCGCCTAAAAAAAATTTGGTCTACATTTAGCTCCTCCCTAATGTTGAGACAAGTAATGCTGTATGCAACCGTTAACCACCTTCCACTTGTCATCAGCGAAGCCACCACAACTGCAGCGCAAAAGTCAACAATATGTCCTCATTCGCCATTCACATGGTCGGAACTTGCTGAGTGGTCAAACGTATCTGACTGATTCAACAGTCACTTCAGTGAATTAAACCGATGAACCAGCGAAAAAATGCCATATTTCCTTCACTAATTGATTCGGTGACATTTACCACCGATTCGTTAGTCATTTATTCCACTGTTTTTTTCAGTGATTTATGTTTTGTTTGATGGACCAGTGAAACATCTGAGCAATTCGCTCCGTCTCTAATTATTTTTTATTGGTATATCAGAGAAACTGTGCACACAATGGCTGTAGAACAACGTTTAAAAATGGACGTTAAACAACGTGTATTAAGTGAAATAACAACGAATAAATGAATAAAACTAAAACAATATACTTTCTAAAATGTGTTTCGTCTTTCAAAACGCCATTCTACGAGGTAATATGAACACACAGCTTTTCAGACTGTTTTTGCGTCGTTCGTTTCGATTCTAATGAAGTTGTCACAGCGCTGTGTTTGAAGATTTAAGTTGCATATTTTAATGTGGCGAAGAGAGTACACTCACATATACTATTCGTTTTAACAAACCTAACGGTACCAATCAAACCAAACACGAAAAGTATAAGCACACAAACTACACGATTTCGCAGCGGAACTATAACACATCTATTTTCCTAAGGCTATTTTAATTTGGCGTGGTAGAGGGGAGTCGTGGCCAAGCAGCGGCGGAGTAAACATCGCGTACGGTGTGCGGAGTTCTGTCACCCCGCGCTCTTAAACAGGGCTCTGTTCCGACGCGAGTAGTAATAGTTCTATATTAGTGTCAGTCACATATAGGTTTGTCCAACATGTCTAATTTGCGCGTATAGTGTTTGCCAAACAACCTTCGGCCCTGGAAAAAAAGAATGGATTGATACGGTTTTAACTATAACAGAAGATCAAATTGAAGCTATTCAACTGGATCGGCAACAGAACTATTTGTTTTTAAAACTTGTTTCCTCTGGACCTTGTGAAGCGATACTGCATCGCACCATCGGCTGGTCAACTTAGTCACCGCAGACCAGGAAAGGATCAACGTCACCATCGAACAAGCCTTCGACAACTTGAAACTGGTAAGAATTCTAAATTTACCGGCAGAAATAGACAACCAAAAAATTCAAACGGAGTTAGTGAAGTATGGTCGACTTGTTACATTACAAGATGAAGTATGGAATCATAAATACAAATTCCAAGTAAAAACGGGAGTACGAATGGCAAAGATGGAAATAAAAAAAGACATTCCATCGTACGTTTCAGTTGACGGCTTTCCGGGCTGTAATGATATATCCCGGACAACCACGAACGTGCAGTTACTGCCAGTCTCCTACTTATGAACGAATTGCGTGTCCTAGTTTGCAAGAAAAGGACGCACGTGCAATACGCCGCTGGGGGATGAATAGGTCAACGGAAAATCTGACACGCCTATACTGTCCACCCCTGCCCAGCACTCTCCCCGAGCGGATTATCCACCACTTCGCAGACGCGAGCAGCAAAGTCCAGTACAAACACCTGTCGGTGACTCATCTGCTGAGCATGCGGTCAACCTCAACACCTTAGTGACCGCGACACGCCAGATACACGTGGATACACACACAGGATGTCTCACCGCTACACATTTCATTGTCCTCTGCTTCATGGGTGGACAGCATGGACGTGGAGAGCGTAAACAATGCAACCACACGACAGGAGCATGTAACAACTGCGGATGAAAATATGTCCGTAAGAGAAGAGCGACCCTACGATAGCGACGCCCGGGCCACAAGACTAAGTCCTGTTCGCAAAGCGAAGGTTTTATCGCAGAGTGAACAATCATAACTACAAGACAGGAAGGAATCTTTGGAACTAGCAAAGGCCGTTATAAATAAAATGTGTGCCTCTAGCCAAGAACGTCCTGATAACCCAACTACCTAACAATGCGACCGGCACATGTTAGCATCCCCACCTGTATGCCCTATTACCAGCCCCCATTATTCTTTGTCCACTTTTCCTTTTTGTCCACCTTTCCATTTCCTTCTCTCTGATACTATCACTACATTTTTTAGGTACACATGATAGCGTTATTGACAATTTTAACTTTAAATATTTGTGCAGTCTCGGCCAGTGCGCGATTGGCGGCGCTGGAGACACTGATTCGAACACAGGCAGTTGACATTGCATTCTTGCAAGAAGTAGCAATTCATTATTTAATAGGGTTTCATACCTTCAATGTGTATACAAATGTTGGTAATCGGGGACGGAGGGACAGCGATTATTACACGTGCGGGGCTCGAACTTGAAGACCTGCGCTATCACCCATCAGGCCGAGTGATGTCAGGACGAATAAACGATGTGTCGCTAGTCAATGTTTATGCTCCCTCCGGCTCCCAAGCGAGATATGAAAGAAATCAGTTTTGCTCCGTGGATTTGATTCCGTTTTTCTATCCACCCTGTAATCAGTTCATACTCGGTGGAGATTTCAACTGCATAGTTCACCCCCATGATCATCAGGGTGGCATTTATCCTACTATTGCTGCCCTGTCTACTTTAATAACTCGCTTAGACTTGTGCGATGTTGCATCTAACTTCCAAGGAATTCATTACACCTATGTGACTTCACAGAGTCAGTCTAGGATTGACCGATTCTGCATGTAAATCAGGTGCATCGATATGACGTTCTTCCGGTAGCTTTCAGCGAT
The DNA here is from genome assembly GCA_029891345.1 of Dryococelus australis. Classification (NCBI taxonomy): domain Eukaryota; kingdom Metazoa; phylum Arthropoda; class Insecta; order Phasmatodea; family Phasmatidae; genus Dryococelus; species Dryococelus australis. The sequence continues at coordinate 124,091,965 of CM056998.1, forward strand.
CACTCTGCAGTGGTATTTACGTATGAAAAGTTTGCAAATGTAACACGGTTTGGCAGAGGGACATGGCGTCTAAATACGTATTTATTAGACAGCTCAGAAGTAAAAGAGGACTTCCTAGCTAATTGGGTACGTTGGCATAGCAAAAAATACCAGTTCCCATCTGTTGCGATGTGGTGGGATGTGTGTGTAAAACCGAACGTCATGAGGCTTTTTAAAAGGCATGCGTACCGACTGGCAGAAGAACGTAGGGGAACACGTGCATTCTACGAACATATGCTACACGAACTTCACCTGCAGGCAAACAATGGTGCACACGTAACTCCGCGTATTAGAGACACGAAACAGAAGCTTATGCATTTATTGAGTGAACAGTTTAAAAATCGTCATATTATAATAAATGACAAAAGTCTACTCGCAGAAGAGAAATTTAGCATGTTTAGTATCATTAAGGAACAACAGCAAATACGACGCAAGGTTATCAACCAGCTTACTGACAGTGATGGCGATATTGTTCGGGACCGGCCGGAAATAGTGCAAACGATTTGCAGTTACTTTGCAAATTTATACTCGAAACAAGACACGGACGATGCTCTGCTTCCATCGGTTTTGCAGGGTTGTGAAGACAGAGTTAGCTGTGACAGTAAGACGGGCATGGAGGCGCCATATTTAGATGCGGAAGTTAGTACAATAATGCAGCAATTGCCATCAAAAAAAACCTCCTGGTATTGACGGTATTCTATACGAATTTTACAAAACTTATTGGGATATTATTGGTACCGACTTCTGTGAAGTTGTTCGCTATGTGCTTGAAAGAGAGGAGTTATGCAAGTCTCATAAAGAAGGGATAATTGTTCTTATACTCAAAATATCTCGTCCACTTAAACCCGCGGATTATAGGCCAATTACACTTTTATGTGCCGATTATAAAATAATTGCTCGGTTTTGTGCGACCCGATTAACCAAGGGATTGTCAGATATTACTGGTCCCAGCCAGACATGTACTGTTCCAGGACGTTCCATTTTACAAGGCGAGCTTGCCCTAAAGGGCATTCAATTACTTTCGTCAATACAACACAGTAAAATGGCCATCTTGAGTATTGATATGGATAAGGCATTCGATAGAGTTGATCATAAATTTTTACTTCATGTTATGCATCATTTCGATTTTCCAGCCAATGCAGTACAGTGGATGCGGATGGTGTGTACCAGAATTTGGTCACGGCTGTTGGTTAATGGATTCCTTACCCAACCAATTAAGATCGAGAGTTCAGTTCGGCAAGGATGCCCGCTATCCATGATTTTATTTACTATCGCCATTCAACCTTTGTGCAGAATTCTCAGTGCCCGCTTGCAAGGATTCCCTGTAGCGAACCTGTCCTTTAAATTAAATGCCTATGCTGATAACGTCACATGTGTCGTTCGTTCAGGGCGGGATATTAAAAAGACGGCAGAATGCCTGGACCTTTTTCGCAGTGTCCCTAATCTGCGAGCAAATGCTAACAAAACTGCCGTACTGGAGCTCCGTGCGACCAGCGAGCCATTTGACTACGTTTTTCCCTTTCGGAGGTCCGAAACTGTGAAAATATTGGGCATATACTTCCACGCAGGCGCCACTCTTATGTTGGGTTATAATTGGAACATGGCAATAAATAAACTCCGTGCTTGTCAAATATAAATGAATTATCGTCGTACTAATACTATACAGAGGGTTACTTTAATAAATGTATTATTACTTGCGAAGCTGTGGTATGTGTCGCATATATTCCCATTACCACGTCAACAAAGTGCACAAATACTACGTATTGTTGGCCGCATGTCGTGTAAATCTTATATATTTAAATTATCTAGGCCACAAACTTTATCTTTCCTTGCAAGACGGAGGCCTGAGTCTAATTAATCACGTTTTGAAGTGTGAGGCCTTATATCAATCTTCAGAAATTGCAACAATGTTGCGCCCAGAGGACACTTGCGCAGCGTTACAGAAAATGATGTGGTCTGAAGTTAGACGCATGCCAATTCAATACCGTCAGGCAAAGGAAGCACTCGCAACTCTAGTAGAACATTTACCGAAAGGGACAGTCACATCAGCGAGATATTTGTACATTCGGGCTTCCAAAACGTCGGCAGTCATACCATCTGTTGTGAATCGCACCCCAACCATACGCTGTAGGCGCCCATGGAAAATACTTGCCGATCCTAACCTTTCCTCGGATCTTCGAGCTGCAGCATTCGGCTTCTACAATAATATCGTGATAACTCAGCAGCGTAAATACAGCATTCACCTGACAGCTGACCCTGCATGCCCGCTGTGTGGCAACACCGACACGGCCCTTCATTGGGTAATTTCCTGTGTTTATGCAGCTCGCATCTGGCAGTGGTGTCGCGTACGAGAACGAAAAATAATTCGCGATGAACGTGGAGATGTCAGCGACACGCACATGCTTCATTGCGATTTCTTCACCTTCCCCTCAGTTCGACAAAGAGCTGCGCCCTGGTTTATACTTCATGCGATCGGTTTTTTGGTGGACCGTTCGACACCGGTGACAGTTCAAGACTTTGTCCAGCTTCTTCATCAAGATAGGTGAAACATGACACGGCGTGGCACATTGCGTCAGTGGTACGGCAATTTTTTATTTTCATTCTGACGTTTACGCTTACAGGAAGTGCGTGTATATTACCGAGGTTAGGTGAACGCTTGCGCTGCCCACCCCTCGGTCCTTACAAGTGTACAATTTAATGTTCCAGTAGTAATCGTCGAAAGGTGGTAGTGCTATAAGCCAGTGTCACGTGTCGGGGTGTACGCCGTGCGCTGCTCCTTGCGTTAAATAATTTTTTATGTGTTCATCGACTTTGTCAGTAAAACCAGTTCAGCAAATGTTCATACCGTTTTGTGCCCCTTTGTAAGAATTGTGTAGATATTTTATTGAGTATTTTGTTATTGTTTATGTTGTGGGTTGAATGTGTACTGTATAATAGGTTAAGGGTAAACGCCTATGTGTATCGTTTGTGATAATAAATCTTTTAATAAAAAAATGGTAAGGTAAAAAAAAAATGGTAAGGCAACGATCTGGAGCCGAAGGGTGCGTAAGTTCAAGCTCGTCCTCCTGCAAAATGTTTTTACTCCTTTAAATTACGGTCAATTGCAAAATTTAAACAGTAAACTATGATAGATATGTTTATTTTAAGTAATTTTTGCCTACATTCAATAAAAGTAATATTTAATTCGCCGCTGCATTCGTCCGTCACTTATTCAATCAGTGAAATTGTTTCACTTCACTAATTCTATCAGTGAAATTTTTTCACTGAAACAATCAGTGGTTTTCTACTGATTCTAAGTGGAGCCCTTTTCACTGATTAAAAAAGTTTAATTTCACTGCGAATCAGTGGTTCCCCACCGATTGGAATTTAGAGTGCAAAAACAAGTCGATCGCAGTTCTTATTTGTATTGCATTCTGTTAGTGAATTTGTTTTTATGTTTTATTATAAGCAAAGTGGAATCCTGAAAGTTGGACAGTATTCTTAGCCATATAACTTGATTTACTCGAATCGTTGTGAAATGTAAATCTGACCAATATCCGGAAGCAACAGTTACTGCTTAAACAAGCCAAGAGGAAGTCGACAAATTCCGAACAAAAATCAAGGAATCAGTTATTTTTACTAACAATATTGCAGGCACAAATACTAATGTAGAGACAATTAAAGAATTGTATTCAGATCACCTCCCAGTTTTAACACGAACAATTATGTGCCATTTTCACTGATAATATTTTCAGCCAAAAACTTAGAATACTAGAGTGGGGTCTTTTTCAGGAGGACCTTATATACGCATATGAACAACCGCTAGTGAAATAAACCCACACATAAAACATTTTACAGAAACTGTAGCACTTACCCAATTTAAACACACAAAGTTTATAAATAAATGACAATATACCAAGCAAATATATCCTGATAATAATTATTTAATTACTTTTTAAAAAAGGTGTGCAATCAGGCACAGAGAACACGAACTTCCCAAGCTAGGACTGAATGCAATAGATCAAAAGCTCTCGTTAGACGTAAAGTTAAAGAACAGAAAATCAATCAATATGGCAATATTGTTAATGAAGTCGCTAAAAAAAACCCAAGAAATGTGGAAACTTACAAGAACACTCCGCGATAGAAATAAACATATTTCCATCCCAGCTATAATCACAGATATAGATGTTAAATATACCTTAGAGGACAAAGCCAATGCTATCGCGGACATTTTAAATACAATTTTCCCCAAATGAAGATGTAAATGATAGACAATTCACAAGATAAATTACAAGCCAAGTTTATAACAAGGAACACATGCAGTATCAGAGGAACTACTTTTTTTCAACTAATTAAAATAATCAAAACCAGACTCTTAATAATAAAGCAGGCGGTACACATAAAATAAACCACGAAACACTTAAAAAATTTCTCCCAGAAGCATTGCAGTACTTGTTACTTATATTCAATGCCATTTTAACAAATAAATTATATCCAGACCTTTGGAAAACAACCAGCCTAATTAGTTGACTAAACAGTACGAGTAAAGTATTAAAAAAAAACATATTAACATAGTTCCAAAACACACCGATGAACACAAGGTTATCCCCGATTTTCAATTTGGTTTCGGGTAGGTCACTCTACAATTCACCAACATTTAAAAATCGCAGACAGTCTAGAGATGGTTTTAATGATAAAACTAAGCGTACATAGTCATCACAATGTTGGACGCGGAGAAGATATTAGACAAGGTTTGGATTCCGAGATTAATACACAAACTCATTAACTTTAATTTCCTTGATACGTACATTTATCTGGCGTCTCACTATTTGTGGCAACACAAATTTAATGTCGCGCTTGATTAGTCTACATCTACAATTAGAGAACTAAGGGCGGGTGTACCACAGGGCTCTCCCCTCTCCACTTTCTTTCATAATATTTACGCAGCAGATGTCCCACATGCAAGCGCCTATGTACAAAAGTACCCTGATGACACGGCTATAATTAAGCAAACAGCAAACTTAAAATACACCCTAGTAGCCGTGCAAAGAGAGCTCACACCATTAGAAAGATGATACTTTCGGTGGCGAATTAAAATAAATGCTATAAAATCAACTTAATTAATTATTACAAAAAAGCGCACCCAACCACACACACACACGCACACATTCACATACACACAGCCAGACAGAGTCCTCCCACGCGACTCGTACCTACTTACGCCCTGTCGTAGGTTATGAGCCACATGTTGTTTAGTAAATGTAATTTAATGAAGTGGATGTTGGTATTTTCAAAATAATATACTTTAAAATATATTCTATTTTATTTAACGTTCGAACTCTCAGCATTTGAAACCAACAAATAACAGAACAATCATTAAATAGGGAAGGGTGATAACTTGTATTACTGAAAGTAAAAATTATGTAGCCGCAGTTTAACATTTAGATACATTTCGTTTGTTAAAAGGAATTTCCAAAGAACACTTGCTCCAAATAGAAAACTGCAAAAGATGGTTTTACTGTGTCCGCTTATTTTGCGTAGTATATCTGGGCTAAATGCTAAAAACACCCTATCAACCGGTATGTACCATTAACACGGTGAATAAAAAGGACGTTATTAAACATATCATAATTTATTAGCAGTTGCTAAATAGAGATAATATGTTTAAAAAACCGAGTATTTGTAAAGGATTTATAAATTAATTGGCAAAAAAAAATTTGAAAAATTAATAATTGTGAAAATGCTGAGGAGAGTGTATTTTAGACCTATAGTAAGAAATACATAAAACTATATATCACATATGAGTAAATAGAAAACAGATTTTTCCAGTCTTATACTGCGAAGCCACAAGCTGATCGAATTCTCTGCACACCCAACATACCCTAACAGCAAAAAACAATCGTGTATGCGGTTTCAACATCTACCAACAACCACAGACAGAATATTTCAATGAATTACTCTGATAAACCATTTCCTCATGTAATAACAAAACTCACGGGCACACACACACACACACATCATCCCAAAAAAAAGACTTCAAGGTCAAACACACATAACGCCCTTTTATAAGCATACTAACACATAATTTCCTTTTATCAAAGCTTTAATCGTCAAATTCTTAACTTAGGCATCATATCCGATATCCAACAATTGTCAAGTCATTTAGGCCTTAAGCCATTTCTAATTATGTGATATTTCTTAATCCCTTTTATAAGAATACTAGCTCATAATTTCCCATATACAAAGCTACAATCATCAAATTCATTTCATACACATCAAACCCAACAACAAACAAGACTACAAGGTCTAACCCACCTAAAACCCTTTTATAAGCATACTAACTCATAATTTCCCATATACCATAACTACAGACATCAAATTCGTAACACACTCACACAACTCATATGCACATACCATACCAGGCAATCGCAAAACCCCATACCATGAAACTTTACAAGCAAAACTAAATACTTGAAAACTATATTAACATTTCATACCTCTCAAATAAACAAAACATACAAAAAACAGTCATGATCATAATATGGAATCACTTCAAACTATACTAATATCAACATAACACCCAACTTGTAAAACCCCTAACATCAAACGTCACAAGCGAAACCAAATGCTTATGAAAAAAAAACTATCATACAACACAAATGAAAAAATTTCACTCATCTGTCATTCCAATACACATTATCACACATATATAATTTTAAGTATAATGATATACAAAAATTAAAAAGGCCGTACGAAGTTTCCGTTTATTTAATTCACTTTATAACATCAATTAAAACCAAATTAATATCCAAATATAACACTCATCGCACTCAAATCGTGCTATCCCATACTACATATAGCAATAAAATATGTTTATTACATAAATACTCCATAATAAAAGAATATTAGTTACATGTGCTCTTTTTGACAGTTGATTCGGTTCTTCTAGAATACTTTGATCGTATCTGTGTAGCAAGTAATTACACAATTAAACCTTCTTTCATCTCACAAGAGGCTTAAATTTTGTTTACATCTTCTGCGAAAAGCATAAAAATCATTTTACATACTTATTTAGTCAATACTTCAACCTAAATGCAGGCAGGTATAATTATACTGACACATTCTTTGTTTCAAATCCCAACGAGGTAAATACACGTTTACGAATTACAATGTGTGATATTTCTTTAAACCCACTCATCTTAAACATTAAATATTAAGTAATTCTTTAAAATTAATGTTCTTTTTATCTATCAGTTAAAGACATGATAATTTAATATAGTGTAATAACGCACACACTAAGATATCATTACGCAACAAACAACAACTTTACATAACACAAGTCAATGCATTTCCTAAAATATCCTATCATAGCCAAAAAAAAACATTTAAATCTGTTTTAATTACTCTAGGAAGACTGTTTTGGGAGTGGCTTACAAATTCTCGAAAACTTCCGAAGAACGCAATGTTTAATTCTTATCCATGCAGCTTAACACTTTGAGAAATTATAAAAAATTGTATTGATCATGATATGTTAGACTTGCATCGGGAGAATTGAGCACACATGTTATCAATCATCAAGAGTATAATATGTATATTCGCATGAATATCCAACTGTAAGTAGTAAGAATGTAACTAGATGAAACCAAATACCCATTGACAGATGAAAAACATCAAACAAGAAAGTCATATCGCTATAGGTTTGACAACATACTAATTGCTTCATTGCAAGTCAAACTCACTTTTAAGGAATGGTATTTACATATTGAATAACTATCTTGTTTAATTTCACTCTAAGTATACAACTTACAATAACCAAAACAAACATCCGACTATCATGTGTTTGATATTATGCATAACTTATACATGTCAGCTTGCAATATACAACACAACAAACACCTAAGCAATATTCCTTTCCATTAACATTCTCACTCTATATTCCTCTTCCATACAGTATTCATTATCTCTCTATACCAATCTATCACAGCTCATCGCCAACAAAGATCCACATATACTCACCCACACATTCCTCCATCAGTCCAACATCATCTCTGGAAGGAGAACAACGGTCTCGCGGAAAAGATGCAAGTGAGTGCTTTATTTAGGAAGGCTACACAACCATAACCCGTGTGTATGTAAATAATGCATACACTTTTAAAATGACACACTCAGCACAAGCGTGTATGTAATTACTACTCTACATACATATCAAATCTCAATCCTATATCCGCAATCCTGTATCCTATATCCTCAATCCCATAAATAATTCCTTATAACTCCAAAATTGTTTCTTATTCCTCAAATATAATTCCCTATTACTCATAAATTGTTCCTTATTCCTCAAAAATCATTAATCAGTCATCAACTATCAATCCTCAAAAATTGTCCCTTATCCCTCAAGAATCATTCCTCAATCCTCAAGTCTCAATCCTCAAAAATCCCTCCATATTCCTCAAAAATCGTTCCATATTCCTCAAAAATCGTTCCTTATTCCTTAACAATAATTCCTCAATCATTAATCATCAATCCTCAAAAATAGTTCCTTATTCCTCAAAAATCATTCCTCAATCATCAATCATCAAATATTGTTTCATATTCCTCAAAAATTATTCCTTGTTTCTCAAAAAACATTCATTAACCAACAATCCTCAATTCTCAAAAATCGTTCCTTATTTCTCAAAAATCATTCCTCAATCCTGAATACTTAATCCTCAAAAATCATCCCATATTCTTCAGCAATTGTTCCATTCCCTTAAAAAATCATTCCTCAATCGTCAATCCTCAATCCTCAAAAATTGTTCCATATTTCTAAAAAATCATTCCTCAATCATAAATCCTCAATACTCGAAAATTGTTCCTTATTTCTCGAAAATCATTACTCAATCATCAATACTCAAACGTCAAAAATTGTTCCTTATTACTAAAATAAAGGATTGTTTTTTATTCTTCAAAGAACATATCTAACAAGCTATTGCAATACAACAAAACCTACACAGATTTATTTAAACACACACACAGAATATCACAAACTCGCACACAAAGAACCAAAAATATTATAATTGGTAAACCCACTCCAACCAAGACTTGCTCCTAATGAACCAAATTTAACCCAAATTGTTCCAAAATAACCCAAATTAACTCCAAATTAACCCCAAATGGTTAAAATCTACTCCAAAACACGCACAAACCCATGTACACACACTCCTATACACACACACAGAATGAAGTAAATACCTCAAACATTCATCACTTCATGCCGCTAGCATTTAGCTAAACACGACGTCCATTTACATTTTTCGTGAACATAGTAACATACAAGGGAGAAAATATCAAATTTAAAAACCATTCCATGATAATTAATTACATAAATCAGAGTTATAATTCATTACTTAAAAATTTATTTATGCAAAACTCTTTAAAAACCATATCCATATACAGTTCACATACAAGAGCTAAAAAATGTTTATATCTTGGTTGGATACCCTGCGATGACAAAAACTGGTATAGGGAAGGACATAGGTTCGAACATTTTGCCAAGCCTTACCTATACACACACATGATATTCCATATAGTAGAGAACATGTTCTATAGTAAATACTTATGTTAGACTCATCTAATCTCCTTCACAATATTCACTTTTAACTTTAAAATCCACATTACATTGCAATTGTTTGATTCATTTATTTATTTTTCAAACTTTTATTTATAATAATTTCTTTTATTTCACGCATCGTGTTTCGTCAAAGGTTCATTAACAGAAACAGAGAGCTCACCATATCACCAATCCACACACAACCATATTTACCAATCTTTCCTTGAATCCTTAACAATTCTTGCACATATTTACCAATCTTTATCAATATTTCCATCAATCCTTAAATATTAACCAACCTTAGCCAATCTTTCCATCAATCCTTACAAATCTTTACCAATATTTCAATCTATTCGTACCAGTCTTTACCAGTATTTCCCAATCGTTAACAATGTATCCATTAATCTTTACAAATCTTTTCCAATATTAACCAATATTTCTATCAGTCCTTACAAATCTTGACTAGTCTTTACCAATCTTTACGAATATTTCGTCAATCATTGCAAATCTTTACCAACCTTTAACAATCTTTCCATCAATCTTTCCATCAATCTTTACCAATCTTTCCGTCAATACTTACCAATCTTATTCAATCTAGCCACAGATTTTTAGCAAAATTTTACAATCCAAGGGTTTGTAGGCACTCTCTATTCATACATATAAGAAAAACGATTCACTTACTGTCTCCAAAAATTGTATACAGTAGAATAATTGTTTGTGTATGTATTCAACTATCCAGGCATTTTTATATTGGTGCCTTTATTATCATTCTCTTTACTTTTATAAGTGAATGCTCATAGCAACACTCAAAAGTTGGAAGGGATAAAATAAATAAAAACAATAGTCTTCCATACAGTTTATCTTTATTTCACACACTTGTCGAAACATTACAGAGTATTACTTACATACACTCAAACATATTCTTCGGTCAAGAAAAGCATTAATGCTTTAATTGAAATGTATAACAGAAATCGTATTGTGAGCAGTCAAGGTACGCTTATTCACACATACAGCTTCGCAATTATCACAGTGGAATGCCTTATATGTTGGACTGAACTAGCAATAAATATGTTCATGACAGCGTGAATTACAACTTTGACTAAATTTATTTCCACAATATCAACATAATTTCTGTAATGCTTCTAGAAAATCTTCAGAAACGATTGCTTAAGGTGTTACAGATGGTAAGTCTTCACCCGTTGTTACCGTATTCCTATTACAAAACTTGCACTATCATTAGATGATTCCACCAGTGACGATCTACCTTCCATGAGAACAATTGAAGAAGGAAAACGTTCGTACAGGATGCATGCTTATATACTGTTTTCACAACAGAACAATTAGTTTATGTATCACTCGAATTCAGTCAGAGAAAGAGAGCTCTTAGTCGAACAATATACGAAAGGCGAATAACACCATCTCAACAATCTCAATATATGTCTTAACAGTTATTTGGCAGGTGTGGGACTCAAACCCACGGTGAAATACGGGAACCAGAGCGTAAATCTAGCATCTTAAACCAATCAGCCAACCTGACAATTGCTTAAATTTTTTTTATTACAATGAAAAGTGTTTACCTTTCCCTGGTTGACATCATAGGATCTTTACCTGATGTTCAAAATCTACTGTATAAAACAACAGAAATATAATTTATACCAAAATAAAATATTAAGAACTTCACGATTGGCAGCACACTGAGAAAACCCGAAGATGCATTCACTCAGAAGAAAACACATTATACGTATACTCCTATGTTATAAATAATTATATATATGTGTGTGTGTAAATACCAGTGCTTAAGAATGGGTTTGACTTGCAATGAAGCAATGAGTATGTTGTCAAACCTATACTTATATTTCATTCTTGTTTGTTGTTTTTCACCAGTCAATCGCTATTTGGTTTCATCTCGTTACATTACTACTTACAGATGGATATTCATTACACCAATACTTTAGTTAAATTACTTGATACGTGAAAAAAAAAATCTACTTACCGTGTATGATTCTTGAGTCATTATGTATATACTACTTATATGTAAATATCCTCCCTGAATACGTATTTTTCTTATGCGAATATACATATTTTGATCTTGATAATTGATAACATATGTGCTCAGTTCTCCCGATGCAAGTTTAACCTATCTTGATCGATACAATTTTTTATAGTTATTCAAAATGTTATGCTGTATAGATAAGAATTAAGCATTGTGTTCTTTGGAAGTTTTCGAGAATTTGCTAACCATTCACAAAACAGTCTTCTTAGAGTAATAAAAAAAAGGTTTTAATGGTCTTTGGCTATGATAGAATATGTTAGTTAATGCGTTTACTTACGTTATGTAAAGTTGTTGTTTGTTGCGTAATGAGAACTTAAATGCGTGTTATTACATTATATTAAATTAGCATGTCTTTAACTTAATGATAGATGAAAAAACATTAATTTTAAAGAATTACATAATATTTAATGTTTAAGATGAGTGGGTTTAAAGAAATATCACACATTGTAATTCATAAACGTGTATTTACCTCGTTGGGACTTGAAACAAAGAATATGTCAGTATAATTATACCTGCCTGCATTTAGGTTGAAGTATTGACTAAATCAGTATGTACAAATGATTTTTATGCTTTTCGCAGAAGATAAATATATTTACATATAAACAAAATTTAAGCCTCTTGTGAGATGAAAGAAGGTTTAATTGTGTAATTAATTGCTACTCAGATAAGATCAAAGTATTCTAGAAGGACCGAATCTACTGTTATAAAGAGCAGATCTTAACTAATATTCTTTGATAACGGAGTTTTTATGTAATATGGAATGGCACGATTTGAGTGCGATGAGTGTTTTATTTTGATATTAATTTGGTTTTAATTGATGTTATTAAGTAAATTAGATTAAAGTAATCTTGATAAGGCCTTTTTTTTGTATATCATTATACTTAAAATTACATATGTGTGATAATGTGCATTGGAATGACAGATGATGGAGATTTTTCATTTGTTATATAATAGTTTTTTATTTATTTGTTAAGTATTTTATTTCGCTTGTGATGGTTGATGTTAGGGTTTTTTTTTTTTTTCAAGTTGGGTGTTATGTTGATAGTAGTAGAGTTTGAAGTGATTTCATATTATGATCGTGACTGTTTTTTTATGTTTTTTATGTTTAAAGTATTTAGTTTTGCTTGTAAAGTTTCATGGTATGGGGTTTTGCAATTGCTTGGTATGATATGTGCAAATGAGTTGTGTGAGTGTGTGGTGGGTGTGTTATGAATTTGATGCCAGTAACTTCAATATATGGAAAATTATGAGTTAGTATGCTCATAAAAAGGCTTTAGGGGTTTTTTACCTTGTAGTCTTGTTTGTTGTTGAGCTGGACGTGAATATTATGAAATTGATGATTGTAGGTTTGGTATATGGGAAATTATGATTCAGTATGCTTATAAAAGGACTTTAGATGTGTTCGTACTTGTAGTGTTGTTTGTTGTTGGGGCTGATGTGTGTGTTATGAATTTGATAACTGTACCTTTGGTACATGAGAAATTATGAGTAAGCATGCTAAAAACAGGGATTAAGGTATCATTGCTATTGTCAGAATGGGGATAAAGCCTAAATATCTTTACCATTGTGTTGGATATCGGATACAATGCCTAAGTTATGAATTTGATGATTGAAGCTTTGGTATATGGGAAATTATGAGTTAGTATGCTTATAAAAGTCTTTACGTGTGTTTGAACTTGTAGTCTTGTTTATTGTTGGGGTTGATGTGTGTGAGTTTTGCTATTAGATGATGAAATGGTTTATCAGAGTAATTCATTGAAATATTCTGTGGTGGTTGGTATATGTTGAAACCGTATACACAATTGTTTTTTCCTGTTAGGGTCCGTTGACCTGATAGGAATAAAGCAGGGACTGTTTTGGCTTGAAAATATCCTATGAAAATATGAATACGGTAAGGTTTTAGTCTTGAGCTGTAGTTATTCGGGAGTGGACATATGTCTATATACATATAATGTGCATACTTGATAAGTGTGTATATGGAATGCTAGAATAGTGTAAGTGTAATACCCTCCATATCTAATAATAATAAAATAACACTAATTGCAACTTCTGAAACACATTAAAAGGTATATGACAGTTGAAGTTTGGCTGTTTTGCTGAGAGGTCATATTAATTTGGTGAATGTTTAGTTTTTAATAATTTATGTGTGTATGTGCATACTTAGTAAATATTCAGTGCATATTTACGTTGGTATGAATTTTAATGATTATGTTAATTACATGATTACATCATATAATTCCATTCTCAACCTTTGACAGTTGATATCGAACACATAACACGTTAGTTGAGCATTATACACCAATCAGGTAATATTATAGACAGCGATCGTAAGTAAATGCATAAAAATGCATTTCCCAGAATTTTCTTTTAACTATTAAATGTGTCCCCTGGGAAACGATCTCGGTAAACCAAAAATAACAGTACATTAAATACTATAAGCAGGAATATAAAACAAAATAAATCTTTGTTTAATTTGGATATTAATTATTATTAGGTGTTCTGGCCGATATTCGAACTCGATAATCCGAAATTACCATAACATTAAGTAAACCTAGCACGTACTCAAATCACAAATAAAATTTGGTTGGTATCAGAAATGAAATATAATTCCGTACCCTGACCGTGTATTGAAATCCAAAATCCGAAATTAATATTACATTAAGTAAGATTAGCACCTGCCCATGACAAAAATACAATTTTGTTAAAATGGGAAATTAAATAATATTATGTGCCCTGGCTAAGGATTCAGCTACAAAATCCGAAATTAACATTACATTAATTATCCCTAGCATATACCCAACTCACAAATAAGAATTCGTTAAAATTGGAAATGAAATAATATTACGGGCCATGACTGAGGACTGAACTCTAAAATCCGATATTAACATTACATGAATTATCCCTACCACCTACACAATTATCAATTAAAATTTTGTTTAGTTCGGTAATGAAATAGTATTACGTGATTTGACCGAGGATCACACTCCAAAATTCGAAATTTACATTACATTAATTATTCCTACCGCCTACCCAACTTAAAAATTAAATTTGGTTAAAATCGGAAATTATATAATATTATGTGTCCTGACCGAGGATCGAACTCCAAATTCTGAAATTAACATTACATTATTTACCGCTGCCTCATACCCTACTCACAAAAAAAAAAAATTTGGTTATAATCGGAAATGAAATAATATAACATGCTCTGGCCGAAATCGAACTCCAAAATACGAAATTAACATTAAATTATTTTCTCTTGCCATTTACCCAACTCACAAATAAAATTTGGTTAAAATCGGAAATGAAAAAATATTATAAGCCCTGACCGAGGATCGAACTCCAACATCCGAAATTAACATTACAATAATTACCCCTAGCATCTACCCAACTCACAAATATAAATTGGTTAAAATCGGAAATAAATAATATTATGTAGGAAAAGATGTCCTTGATGAATATGTACTTGGTGAGTTTATGATTGAAATGCATAATTGACCTTGCCAGAAAGTGTTTAGTTCCTAAATGTCCTTAGTATTATGCTGGATATCGGGTATGATATCTATGTTATGAATTTTATGAGCATAGCTTCGATGTTTTGGAAATCATTAATTACAAAAAGGCTTAACTCAAAATAAACTTTTGCCAGAAAGGGATTAGGGTCTAAATGACCTTACCATTATGTTGTATGTCGGGTACGGTGTCTATGTTATGAATTTGATGAGCGTAGTATCAATAGTTCAGAAATTAAGAGTACACTTATAATAAGGGCGTTTAACTCAAAACTGATCTCGTCATAAATGCCTTAGGGCTAAAATGCTGTTACCACCATGATGGATATCGGATATGGTGTCTATGTTATGAAATTGGTATTTATAACAGCAAAGGTTCGGAAATTATGAGTACATTTATATAAAGAGCTTAACTCAACTTAAACTTTTGGCAAAAAGGGTTTCGAGCCTAAATGACCTTACCATCATGTTGTTTGTCGGGTACTGTGTCTATGTTATGAATTTGATGAGCATAGCGTCAATGGTTCATATATTATGAGTACATTTATAAAAAGAACTTAACTCAAAATTGTCCTCGTCAGAAAAGCCGTAGGGCTTAAATGCTCTTACTACCGCGACGGATATTGGATACTGTGTCTATGTTATGAAATTGGTCCTTATAGTATCAACGGTTCGGAAATTGTGAGTATATTTACAAATGGGCTTAGATTCATAATTGGCCTTGTTAGAAAGGGCATAAGTCCAAAAAATGCCCTGTTGTAAGATACGCAATGCGTTGTATTTGATGGTTGGAGTGGTTAAATAATTATTTTTAAAATAAAATAAAGATTGCTTCTACATTTACTAAAATTCAAGATGGCCACTGCTATATTTGTTTTGTAAAAAAAAATATCAATATAGTTTAATTTTAAATCCATAACTTTTCTTAAAACTTTATAATAACCCGAACCCCAAAATGAACGAACCTAACCTCACTTTTTAGGTGATTGTCGATAAGGGCGAATAAGGTTAATTCTCTACACCAACCTTGCCTTCGACACTCTCACCCCAGGTTAAACCTTATGGCACTACACATGCCGATGTTGATGAGTAGGAGAAAACCTGAGAAATGAAAAAAAGGTAAGACAAAATGCCAGAGCATGAAAAAATTATATGGAATTATAAAGCGGGAAAAAATGGAATTATAGAGCATGACAAATTATGTACTGGCCACCAAAATAGCATATTTCAGAATGGCGGAGTACTGGCTACCAACGTGGCAGCTGGGAGCAGAGAGAAATGGGGGAAATTATGAGGGGAAAAGGAAAATCCAAGACTCTGGCCCTCTATTTCTTATCCCGACCCCCGACCCCTGTTGCAGGACCGACTATTTTATACTACTAACATATTCTACAGTCAACACGACACTACAACACGCCAGTCGGGAGACGTGGGAAGCTTCACGCCCTCGCCGATTACAGCTACACGTAAATTTATTAAGATAACAACAATGGTTAAACAACTATAAACACGGGTCTGGTGGCCAGCTGTTACATACATTGCAGCCCGCCACCAGCTCAATGATTTGACCCAAGACAGTCGGGCTGCATTTTCTGTTGCAACCCACCATACGAGTTTGTGATCGGTTCCTGGTCTCTTGACAGTACGGCCTCCGGGGGCATACGAGAGATCGGTGGGCGAGTCTCCTCGTCAGTCGCTCTTGTGTTCTGAGAACCCGTGTCGCTGCCTGAAGACGGGGTCAGATTACATTTCCCGTTTTGGAAAAACTACTGTGTTTGTGTGAGCTTTTTCGTTGTGTTTACTTTATTTGTGTAAGTAGATAACTAGCCTCTGTCGTCTTCAGTGTGTTGTCTTTTGGTCGTATATAGTTTTTTCGTTTACATATAATATATTAATTTTCCGCATTTAGCTGGATATCCTATTGCATTAGACTTGATTCCTTCGTGGAATTTTCTGGATGTTTGCATATATATTCTTGACTACAGCATACCTGGCTCTGATTCTGTCGTGTCTGGTTTTTGAGTGTGTTTTTTTGGTTGTTTTTTTCCCATTTTGTTCCTATTTATTTGTCAGTGTTATCCTAACTTTTTCAAGCATGTTTCTATCCTAAGTTGTTTTCTATGTGTTATCTGTTGGCGTGTATATACACATATATTTTTCGTAATTAGTTACTGTTCTGTTTTTTGACTCTGTCTCTCTTGCAATTTTCCATTGTTTTACACATATATTTATTTCATGTTCCATTGATTACTTGTCTTATTTAAGTTTTTTTTTTCGTGCTCAGTCCTGTTTTTTCCAATACAGACATCTGCATCGCAATGGCGAATGTCCAAAAATGTCTATCTAGTCTTTCACCCTCATTACACTACTCATTCAAAGATCAAAGATTCTGCTTCTTCATTAAGAGGTCAAATACCATACAATTTAAACCCACAATCTTTCAAACCATATATAGATATGCATTTTAATAACTCCATAAAATGTGAGCGATGCTATAGCGGGTTACTTAACAGCCCGCCATCGCTTCACTCAGGTTTTATGGAGTTATAAAAAAAATACGTATACATGGTTTGCAATATTTTTTCCTGATTATCGCAAATAGTTTCATCGTCGCGTTTGTGTTCGTTTTCGGTAAGATGTATTTTTATTATGTTTTTCCAAAAACTAATGTAGCCTTCCTTTTTTTATGATGCAAAAAATCAATGATTACCCCAAAAACTATTGTCGTTTCGACAATTTACAACTAAGCGTAACTATATGGGGCCAATTTTCCAGGACAAATTGCGACTACCCGGGACTACTTGTGGCTACCCGCAACAACTTGCGACCACCCGCAACAACATGCGACTACCTGCGACTACTTGCGACTACCTGCGACAACCTGCGACGACTACCTATGACTACCTGCGACGATGTCTTGCCAATACCTGCGACTACTCACGACTACCTGCGACTACTCGCGACTACCTGAGACTACACGCGAGTATCTGTGACTTCCTGCGACTACCTGCGACTACTAACGAGCACCTGTGACTTCCTGCGACTACCTGCGACTATTCGCGACTACCTGAGACTACACGCGAGTACCTGTGACTACCTTCGACTATCTGAGATAAATCTACTTGTTATTATTTAACATACATTTACATTTTATCCTTTGGGCCAGGTAATGTAAGGATTCTTCGCATAAACACATAAAATGTAACGAATTTTGTCGATAGATTGCGCGAGAATTGTATTTACATAAGATTAAAAATGACAAAATTAGCTAGCTACACTAAAATTTTAATTTATGCTCACGTCATGCACTGATGACTGAATTCTCGTCTGAAAATACACTGAGTTTGATATCCGCATTTCTCAACTGTAAAGAAAATATTCAGTGTCATTAAAATTATTTTACAATTTTACGTTAATATTTTGTTGTGACTTTTTTAGTTCAGCTACAAAAGTATGTTAGCAGGTGCGCAATTAGTACATATATTTTACCCATTACAGGATACTTATAAATAAATATTTTATAATAACAAAATTACTTGGCTTTGTGTATTATACACACGTATATTGGAGATACATTTTCCAATGGAAAAAAATTCTTTTTGCGGTAATTTTATAATGTAGAATTTTTTTAACTTGATATTTATATGCCATATTATTTTGGTATGATGTACGTATTTTGTAAGTTTGAATGTTTGATATTTGTATATGGTAACTTTCGATTATATTCGTTTTTGAAATTGGTTAACTATATGTAGATATTCCAATTTCTGTAATACATAATTTTGGTCTACACAAGTAAGTTTGAAGTTTTTTACAAGGATTTTTCTCTGTGAGCTTGCTCTATAAAAATAAACATGTCGTTAACAACCATAAGAGAAATAACGAGATGAAGTTGTAGGAAGTTGTGCGACGTGTTTCCAACTAAGCTACGTAATAAATAACGTGCAGTTATTAACTGTTGACTACGGTGTTATCAGACTAATTACCGAAACTTCCCGACCGAAGTCCAATTTCCTGCAGTCATCAGCCGTCGCCTGCCCTTGCACTCCAATTTGGCTTTGCGATATCGCTGCTGGCACTGTCGTGGCAAGGAGGCGAAAATTGCTTTCGCTTCGTCTCACTGCCACAGCAAATTTAGTTTCTCACTGAAATTTACGTCGTATATTTTTATTTGCGTTCGGCAGAAAGGACAGATTTCCTTCGGCGATAAGTCACGCAAGCGGAATCTTGTGAGAAATTGAAAATTAAAACAAGGTAACATCAGGGGCTAATAATTTTATAAAGATGGGTGATGATAAATTTTAGTTTTGAAACAAGCAAATTCTTATATGTTATTATACAATGCGTGTAAAATATATGAAAAAGTAACTTATTTTTGAATCATTAAGAATTACCGCCGAGCGCCGAGGACGCTTTACGGAAAAACGAACATTTCTGAAACCTCCAGAAGTATGAACTACAGAGGTTTTGGCTGAATTAATAAATGTAATAAAAATTTAATGTATGAAAAGTGATCTGTATTGTAATTCCATGGTTTATTAATACGTATTAAACCCACAATTTACTCAAATATTTCTACTAACCGAAAATTGAAAGGCCTCATTTTCTCCGGGATTTTAATAAGACAGCACATGTATTTCAGGATATACGATTCAAATTGGTAAAGTAAGGCTGCGGTCAGCTTATTCTATACTCATAAAAAACTGTCACCATACAGTATGCCCAGAGAGTGATAAAATTTATGTTTGACAGTTGGTGAACAGATATTGTAATAATTTTAATTAATATTAGTTTTAATAAATTATAATTTATGACGGCAATTCATTAGGAATGCGTAATCTTCGGTGCAATTTTAGGCTCAAGTACAGTAGGTCTACCATATATGCTCCAGTAGTTTATGTATTCTTGTCAGTAATGATGCTATACAGATTATGTGATTGTCGACTTCGATAATTGAACCAGGTATGAACAACGTGTCATTAGGACAGCATTTATAAATGTGCTTTACGCACTGTAAGTTATATAATTATTGAAATATGCGCACAATTGTAATTATAGGTGAACAAGATCACCATGTTCAAGGACTCTCTTCGGTACTATTTTCGTGTGTAGAAAACACAAATTTTAAAATTACAAATTATCTCACACCGTACTCACGTCGTTGCATTTCTGCTTCTGTGAAGGTTCGCTTCTACTTTCGACTGTCTTCTCCACGACTACCAGTGGTTCATCGGAATATGTGTACATAAAGGCTGTTCACGATAAAGTGAGCACTTTTCAAATCAACCCTTGAAAAATATCACTGTCGCTACCCGCATGTACTGTTAATGGGCACACGTAGTGGTATACGTCTAGTAAAGTTGGTAACGACGAAGATAAACTAGTTCCATGAGTCAACTGTGAATAAAAAGTGTTCGGTAAACATTTGTCAATTCTATGATGTTTTATTTTTGTTTGTGTTTTTTTTTTAGTGCATTCGTTGATTAAAATATTTGGAAATGTTTTTTAAAATAATAACTTTACGGTTTCCCTTTTCTGACGCTTGTATAAAGTGATCAGGTCCACAGCAATGTTGATTTTGCATTTGACAGAAGGATACAGAATGTACTTACAAGTAGATCTTGATCAGGACTTTCAAACGTGCTCATTCTAACGTGAACAACCTTTCTTTAGACACAGTGTTTTTTCATCTTAAAATGTCCTCATTATTCAGTTCACTTTAAGGCCTGGCTCTCATATAGAATAAATATTTCGAACGGACCAATTGCATTGCACGATGCAAGTCACACCCAGTGTCCCACATCACACTCGGGGCCGCGGTGGCTGAACGGTTAGCCTGCTCGCCTCCCACCAAAGTGGACCGGGTTCAATCTCAGGCCGGGCCAAACTCGGATTTTCGCATGTGGGGATCGTGCTGGACGATGCCGCTTGTCGAAGGGATTTCTCGGGGATCTCCCGTTTGCCCTGCTTTTTCATTCTGGCGCTGCTCCATTCTCACACCACTCAACCTCATCAGCTCTCAGGACCTCGCTGTTAAGAGTAGCCCAAATGCCTTCACACTCTCACTTATATCACACTGATCGGAAAATGGTGACTGTTGCTGTTCTGCATATATTCAATCGAGAGTGGGAGAGAAACATCTTTCGATCCTATAATGACGTTTCCTGCTGTTCGAACATCAGCTTTTTTGGCCAGCCGAGGAAACGAAGGAATAAATGTACTTAGGTATAGAACCTTCACCTTGTCAGATTCTCTTCGTGTTCTGTTGTTACCACATTCAATGTGTTAGTAACTAGCCGCTGAACACACATGACAGCCTCGTGCATTGCTATAGAATCGCTGTCGGTAACTATCGTCACATATTCCGTTTTAACTATTAGCTCTGATAAGTTGTTTCGTAAAAAAAAAATATTCTCTAGTTCCAGTAACAAAATGTACAATTTCGAAAAGTTTAATTTAGTGGTTTCAAGGATGAAATGTTTAATTACATTACCGGAGCCAAATTTAGGCCTTAAATTAGCTAAACCTGTTTTATTTTACAACTTCCCTCATCCTCCTCCACACAAATTGCATACATCACTGTATATCAACAGCGTAAAAATTCAATATTTTAGTTAAAACACTAGTGGTGAGCGTTGATGTAATATACTCACATGGCCACTAAAAACAATATTTGAAGTTTCTTGGAAACCGTCTTTTCATAACAATGGCAACGATGAGACCTAGACGTCACATACCAATCAGTTGAAGTCATGCCATTTTCCGATCAAGCGACTTAACACATGTCAGCGTGAATAACACGGTACTGACGTCGCTTTCTGTATATTATTAATCTTATTGCAGACGAGGTCACTGCTAAACAACATTTCCATTGCATTGTGTTTGGCAAGCATGATGCCATATCTGACGTCACATTTGGGACTTTTGCCAAACAGCGGGCTGTGAAAAAACCTTGTTTGGTGTCTGCCAAGTATGTCCAGAGTGATCTGTCTTGAAGCGATCGTCCTCGCCCGTTTGTGTGTATATCTAACAGGCCGACTCAGCTACCGGTGTTAATGGTAGGAAAGGGCAGATAGTAGAAAGGACTGGGGTAGGTTTCCAAGGAAGGCAAGTCCTACCTGCAAAAGTATTTTGGAGACATACGCGAAAACAACGCCTCTCCACCACGACCATGAGCAGGATTTCTGGGACATGTGGGTTGTGTGTATTTTGACGAGACTGAGTCTTGTTTCGGATCACTCACGAGCATGTGAAATCATCATTCTTACAGAAACACGACCTGGAGTAAAGGTAACTTTTCTCTGACGTACTACTTAGCACTGACGGCATCTAAACTACGCTGCGATGAAGCTCCAAAAATTGTAGATGTTCCGCACTTCAGAGTAGGGGGACAAATTCTTGCAGAAGTAGAATGATTATCTGCATTTGGGGTCATCGGGATCTGGGATCAGAGATCGGAGTTGTTCATACTCTGTTATTCCGCTCCTCAGATGCCCATTTTCCCCTCGAGATTTCTCTTTTTTTCTTCAATATCAACTATTTCCCCTCAGAATTTTCCTATTGTATCTTAAGAATTCCCTTTATACCTCCAAAACAGCACCGATACCACAAGTTCAAAAAACGATCCCCCGAAAGGCACTTTTCGATCCATCGGAAGATTTGGAGGATCGTTTTCGAGGGCAGAGCAGTGCTGGCCATATTGGTCTTATAGGCAAATAGTACACCAAATCAATACCGAGGGTCCAGGGTCCTGAGTAAGACCTAACCATTAGACATCTTGGTTCTGTGAGCCATCTTGTTCGTCATATTGGATCCAGGTGACCTTAACCCAGTGATTTTGAATGACCCTTAACCTAATAAATCCAAAAAAAAATCCAAAAATGTATATGTAATTAGTATTATGGCATAGAGAGAGCTGGGACAGGATTCCAGGATTCGGGCTCGGGGCTATAGCCATCATCTTGGAAAATTTCCGTTTAAGTTTCAAAAATCACTCATATTCACACAAAATCGTACGTTTCACCGCAAAAATACCATAGAATTTCCCTTTTTCCTTCATAGTTTCACATTTTCCGGAAAATTCCCGTTTTTCCCTTTGAAAAAACTGATTCCCCCAGCTGCAAAAACGAGCCCAATTTCTGTTAAGACGAGTAACTACATTATGCTGTATTTACCCTCTACATACGTTCATTCTTAATGTCTTAGAGCCCTCTGTGCAAAGCATGAAATATACAATTAAAAGATTTTATAATAATACATAACTACTCTTCACTTAAAATTTCAGCCAGTGGTATCAATTTGCATCAAAGCTGTTGCCTGAAAATTCAGTCAGTGAGCTTCTTACGACCGGCGAGTAAATAATTCATTAAAATAAGCTAGCAAACATTCTCCGATACACCACTGAGACGCAATTTTAACTGGCAGTGGGCCCGCGGTGGTTTAGTGGTTAGACTAACGCCTCCCACTTAAAGGAGCCGGGTTCAATTCCTGGTGGGGTCACTCCCAGATTATAGCATGCGGGAATCGTACCAGACGATGCCACTGGTCAATGGGTTTTCTCGGGGATCTCCCGTTTCCATCAACCTTGCATTCAAATGCCTGTCCATACTCGCCTCACTTCACCCTCATCGACTCTCAAGATCTCGTATGTTACGAGTCGCCAAAATATATTAACACCCACTTCAACCGGAGGTAATTACATTCGAATCTGTGACGACCGGTCATTCAAACGCATAGTAGTACATTAGTTCAATCAGTGGTGTACTTTCTTTCCATCAAAGTGCATATAGAATGTTCGGAAATTAAACTCTCAAACAGCGGAAGGCGATTCCTTATTAACAATAAAGTCGAAAAAATAAAGTACACTCTATACCTAAACAGAATATTAAAGGAGATACGAGCCTGTGAGTATAGGATTTGGAAAACGTATTTTCGCTGAATGTTTTGTACTTTCTGCCAGCGGCAGGAATGCCAACTTTACTGGGAGCGTGACACTCAGTGTACCCTTTAAAATATGCGCAGGTAGTAGCAGTGACATTTTTCAAAGGTTTATTTCTAAAGTGCTCACTTTACCATGAATCGCCTTTACAGACTTTACACCAGTAAAATAATATAGTCACCGTAGAAAGTCCCATAGGCTAACGCAGTGCGACAAGAACACTGCACGCCAGTTCAGAGCCTTGTGTCTAGCGGCGATGGCGCATTTGAAGTGTGTGGCACTGTTGCCTTTATTGTTTTCAAGCTTCTCGGTCTCAAAGGCAGAAATAAGCTCAAAGTACGCGGGAGCGTGAAGGCTCGCCTCTAAGCGCACTGGCGTAAAGTGTTCTCGTCGCACTGCGCCTACCTTTGGAATTTTCGGCGATCACCCTACTAGTTTATTGGTGGAGTGTCTGTAGGAAGATTCAGTGCAGGGCCCTTGGGTTAGTTTCGTATAGGTCTGGCGTGTATATATTTAGATACAGTTCTTCGAATAAGCAGTTTCTGGAGTACTGTGAAATTACGTTTCTAGCGTGCGCGGCATTTTGACAGCATTCGTAGGTGAGTACGTTGGACACGCGTCGAACAGTTAGTTGGGAAAGAAATGTATTTCAAATACACACTGCAACGCATTTCTAGTACAGTGGGAGCAGGATATATGAAAGCATGGGACATGTCACAGCTTTACCGCTGCTTGGCGCGGCAGAGGAGAGAGGGAACCAGTAGGCCTGGTAACAACCGCGTGTACATTGTAACTGAAAACATTAGCTACTCACCATTCTCATGTACTGCTGCCTTCCAGCACAGTAACGCCTTCCATTTCGTCACTTGACGATCCCGTGTTGCAGTCGCCGTTCAGACTATCACTACCACTGTCGCTGTCCACACCTCCTAGTGATATTATAATGAGATCAATGTCAATGTTGAAAGGAGCATTCAAGTCGTAATACTCATTTCCAAGCTTCTTCACATGTTCACAATATGGTTTCCAGCCGTCTGCTCCTATACTGTCAAACACTTCTTCGCAGAGTCGTCGCACATCGCTTAAATTACAGGTGACATTTTGTGACGCAACTTTTCCTTTCACTTCTGCCCAGATATGTTCAGTTGGATTTAAGTCTGGGTGATAAGAGGTTAAACGGAGAGTTGTGTGTCTGTAACTTTTCAATGTTTCATCCACCTAATAGACAACTTGCCGTGGCTTATGCTGTTTTATAAGCTCGTAAAGTGTCTGCTTAAGCATATCATCTGCAAATGAAATGTTGTGATGTCTTAACCACTCATGCATTTCCTGTTTCGTAGAGTTGGATGTTAGTGATTTATTAATCCTGGCTGTGTGATAAGGCGCGTTGTCTAAGGCGACTACACTGTTGACAGGTATATTAGGTACCAGCTTTTCCCTTAACCACTTTTCGTAATTGTCTTTGTTCATAGTGTGACGGTAGTCCCCTGTAGATTGTTGAGACTTCCACATCACTAATGCATTTGGAACAAAACCACTTTCACCTCCAGCATGAACTACTATCAGTCGCTGTCCTTTCGAAACAGGTGTCAGTAGGCCGTGCACTGAGTCATCACTCAAGGATTTCTGTTGCACGCGTGATTTCAAAATATATGTTTCGTCCATGTACACGATATTTCTATTTTCGTTTCTGAATCTTCTTACAGATCTTAAATATTCAATTCGCTTTTGTCGTATATCAGATTTCTCGATCAAAATAAGACATTGCGATTTAATTTTTTTTCCAACGAAAAACAACGTTTTTCAAAAGTTTTTGTAATGTTGTATTACTGCCTTGAAAATCTATGTCCTGTATAATTTTTTCCGTAAATTTTCGACAGTTGGGACACATTTCTCTGCTACATAAAAGTTGTATACACACTTACGAAGTACTGCTTGATTAAAATCATCAAACTGAAATTTACAGGCCCTCTGTCTCTTCTTATCGGGTGTAACAAAGGATCCTCCATCAGTGCCGATCCTCTTTGTTTCCGCTTTTATCTTCTGTACTGCGCTACGAGATACACCAGTTGCTTCAGCTGCCCACAGCTGAGCTCTTTTTTGGGAATCGACAGTTCCAGAGCTTTGGCTTCGTTCTCCATGAATGTCAAGACATTATAAATTACTTCTTGCGTCTGAGAGTGTAATTTTTTGCCTTTTATTTTTGATAGGATCGGTGGCATATTTAAAAAAACGCACAAAACTTAATATACCACTGTCATATGGGTCTCTAAGCACACACATTCTTTCAAAAACCACACTGATGACAAACATTATAAGGACATATTAAGTATATCCAAATCCTTACACATTTTTACAAATTCAAATCCAAAATCGCGATGTCAGCGTTACATTAAGAAATTCTTAGTAAAAACACCGATAAAACGTCTATATTTGATGAAACGTCAAGCTGTTTTCCACGGCCGTAATTTACCACAACGCCTACTGCATGCACTCTCGAATTCCAACTTCAGATAGCAATAGTGGCCATGAACACTGCGAACAAGCAAATGTTGTGGAGTCTGCCTCCAGACTTCTAAAATGTTAATATTTTCTGGTCTGATAGTACGAGTGTAACGGGCCTTTCCTGTTCATGCGGAGTCACTTACTCATCCCCTCCCGTGCACCGGCCAGGGGTAGCAGTAACCGACACTCAGACTTTCAGATATCGTGCTGCCACTGTAGCATGTAGGCGGGAACTCTGAGGAGGATCGCTAGTAAAGATCTCGAACGTCTCGAAAGTCACGTCTGGCCATAACAAAGCGCTGCGACGGGCCCTCTTAAAAGTGAACATTTCATTTCTGAGTAGCTGAATTACTCGCAAATTATAAACGTACCATTACAATGTTAATACACGCAATGAAAGCCAATGGTTTACTCTTTAATTTTCTCTTTTCCCTCTCAGACACTACTCATGAAAGACATTAAAAATACGTTTTCAACCATTTTCATTAGTTTATCGTCTTTGAACGTATATAACTGGATAAAATAAAGTGTGGTGGTTGTGGATAATATTTTTGTTTATACCTACCATATCTGGAAAAAAAATCGTATTCTGGGACAATTCGTTTAAGGTCTTTTCATAATTTTTTCCAATTTTCTGACGCCCTGCTGAAGTTGTACTTTCAGAATATTCCTTCGCATTATGCAAACGAAGTTTTAACAGCAAAGGATACCTTCGACCTACGATAAATTCCGCTTATCTGCGCCACAGGCACTGTGCAGGTAGCAAACTGTTGCCCATATCTCTGTCTCACTCCCTTGTTTCAGCTCTCGCTTTGGAATGTGAGGTCTTCCCGACACAAGACTGTCCCCAAACAACTACCTAGAAACCACCCCATTGCCAAATGTAAACTGCTAGCGGATAAACCAGTTCTATGAAGGCAGGTCATTCCAGTCCTTTCACTGCTGCTTGTTGACAGCACTAAAGGTTTGTAATAGGTTCACCATATGTTTCGTTCTAATAATTTTAGACAAGCGAGTCATGTGGCGGTAGTTGCGAAGTTTCGGAATTTGAGTACAGAATTTCATTGTATTTATTGATGTTTCAGAGAGCATGTTTTACATAGTAAAGAACTTGTCAGTGAAACGCAAGAAAAAAAATTAAAATATGTTTCAAAATACATAAGAAAATAACAATACACATTCTGATAATTACAAGATTCAGTTATTTGTAGTCAAGTAGATAAGGAAATAATAATGATCCGTAAAATTACAAATATCAGTACTTTGCATAAAGACAAAAATGCATATTTACAATAACTTGTATTAAGTTACTTGTGTGTAGCTGATGTGAAAATACACGTATGCAAAGTTAACTGTTCACAAACACTGTTTAGTTGAGGGATGGAGTTGAGAGGTTTGCTCTTGAGAATCGATGAGGAATGGAATGTGGTTGATTCGGAGCAGCATCCAGAACGCAAGGGTGAGAGAAAACGGGAGATCCTCGAGAAAACCGTCGGCTAACAGCATTGTCCAGGCACGATTCCCGCACGCGAAAATTCCGGATGTTACCTCACAGGGGATGGAATCTAGATCGCCTTTGTGGAAGGCGAGCTCTCTAGCAGCTCGATTACCACGATTTGGTGGTTATGCATGAAAGCACTTTAAACATGTAACAACAAGAGTTCGATTTTTTTATTGGACGCTTTGTATCATTACTTCATAAATGAGAGTTGTCGATATAATACCAAGGAAACGGGTGTTCATAACTGATAATGTTTGTGTTGTTAAAAATAGAGAACTCCTTTAAATATTTAGTAGCATTAGCTGATTTTACGGAAGTTATACTGAAAATATATTTTCAAACATTTGGCGAATAATTTGTTTACATTAGCTAAATACTCAGATTTGTGAAATGTAAGTTTTTGAATGTATACCGTACTTGAAGTTTTGCAATTGCGTCATTCATTAAGTATGTTTGGAATTATTTGACGAGGCAGCAAACAATCGCTCACGTAAATGTCACAGGAAGGTAATTCAGTATGTATAATATTTTACTTCTGAACACAAGCTCTACTGGGTTGCTTGAAATCTGATTGAATATTTTTTCTAAAGAATAGAGTCTAACATTCCATAATGAATTTTTTTTAAGTCTCATAAAAAACCCTGTCGCTTAAAATATTGGAACACCAAAGCAAAAGTAATTCGACTATTCTAAAAACAATGCAATACCAATAAAAGTTCTGTAATTTAATAAATTTTACAAATTTAATTTAAATGGTTTTTCCTTGCAGCTGCAAGGACACGGGGAGGGGGATTTAGGTACCAATATAGTTTTACATACAAACAATGGCTGGACGAACAATCACGGAACTATTTACACTCCAGGCCAAAAAATTTGCAGTAAATCATGGGGAGAAATCGCTCCAGTACTGATACTTATACAATAAGAAAGGCTTACAATGACATGTACAGGATTGTAACACAATTTCGTAACTATAATGCACTAAACTGGGTAACAGTTTCTTCAAATTCCTTGTATGTTAATTGATATTAGTGGACCTATTTATGTAGACCCATACCTGCCTTGCATGCTAAATGAAGGTGGCGTGTAAGGTATATTATAAGCTATATTGTGGCAATGGTTTGTAATACTAAGACCAGTCTGTACAGAATATAGCAATTTACTGAGAAACAGTACATAATTCTTTTAATGAATACAAGTGAAATGACGAAATCTTCTTTGTAGTAAAATATGGGTTAAAACACCTTTAATAAGTAATCTTTGCAACTTTTGAACATACATTTGTTTGCAGTGCAATTACATGTTTAGCAATAAGTCGTCGAACAAGCATTTATCATACAAGGCTATCAACTTTATAGGCCATATAGGAATTTAGGTATTAAAAATAATTTTTCTCCGGATAAACTCATTCAAATTCTTATAATACGTAAGCCGAGCAGTGAATAAAACGAGCCACAATACTAACGTTACATGACAATGAGAAGTCGCCGCACTTTCGTCACAGACGGGTGTATAGGGGCATAACCAACATTCTTTCCGAAATAATTCACTATCAATATACTTCATTATAAAAATATCCCCTGGATAATAAATCCGTTAATGATAATTTGGAGCAAGTGTGTACTCGGCACTATGTTGAGCTTCAACAGAACGGTTTATTATAAGCCATAAATTGATAGAAATATGTCGGAACAATATTAGTTAATATGCTTGTTACGTTAGGGGTATTTATTGGTTTCATTTTATTTCGTCTTTCTTTAGCGAAGCTAGGATAAAGTGCCTTCTCCTACACTTAAAATTGAATATCATGGAGCACATACATAAAGGATATTTTGAGAATCTGTACCCTGTTAGGTATTTTGTATGAAAACTGTAGACGTGATTGGTCGGAATCGACGAGCGACTTACAGGAAAGCTTGAGTAACGCAATAAACCTAATGTTTATAGCATTAAGAGGGGTGAAATGAGATTATGTAGGAGCGACGAATGCAGTAGTGGGGGAAATGTGAGTACCTCGAGAAAACCCTCTGGCCAACTGCATGGCCCGTCATGTTACTCTATTACGAAAATTCAATAGTGACCCCGCCGGGGATCAAACCAATATAGTATTTGTGGGAGGTAAGTACTAAGTTTTGAAAAATAGTACTGCAAATTTGAGACTAGTAGTTTCTTGAGAAGTGTGTTTTGCTAAAATTCTGCGTGCATTCAAATACGGGAAAAGCAATGGAAAAATTTTCACACACTCAACAGGCTTATGCCCGACAAAAATCCATATTGCCTTAAGTTCGCTCCGCAGTGGCTGTAAGGGAAAATTATATTCACATGCAGTTTTTTGCACACATTTTAAGTAAGTGCCCTGACATTTTTATATCAGAACGTGTGCGGCAATTTTACGTTCCAGGAACAATTATTTATAATAACATATTCAGCACCTTTCACAGTTCGGTCATTCGTAATATAGTTCTATGGAAAAATTATGACAGGCCACCATATTATGTCCATTTATGTTTAAGTTTATCAAACGTCAAATGTTTCATACCATTCCCATTTAACCATTTCCATGCGTTCTTTCAGAAACCAGTTATCTTAAGAGCAATATTTAAAAAAAAAATCATTTTGCATGCATTGAACGACCATAATTACTTCACAACAACATAAAAACACTGTTCAAATACTAACAAACACGTTTACCTTAATTTATATTTACATAAACACTTCATTTATATACAAATGCATAAACTAATATATATGAGTGTATGTATTTGTATATAAATGAAGGGAAACGTGTGTGTGTATATATATATATATATATATATATATATATATATATATATATATATATATATATATATATATATATATATATATTGTGTGTGTGTGTGTGTGTGTGTGTGTGTGTGTGTGTGTGTGTACACATATATACATACAAAACAGTGAGCACAGGCAATAAAATTCCAACAATCAATTTACCTCATTTTAAAACAACCTGCCAAAAGCGTTTTGAACAACAAATATTTTGGATTGCCGCACCGTTGATACAAAGGCTACTTGATATGCGTTTACTTTTATTATACAAAATACCATATTGTAAAAAAATTCGCATTCCATATATAAATATATAATGTATAGTATATATTATATATAGTGTATATTATATATAATGTATAATATATATTATATATAGTGTATATTATATATAGTGTATATTATATATAGTGTATCTTATATAAAGTAAATGTTATACATATTACATCTTATTCATAGTACATCTTATATGTAGTATATATTATATATAATGTGTATCTTATATAGTATGTATTATACATAGTATATCTATATAACATTAGAACGCACAGTCGCCGTTTTATGAACAGAAGCTTATACGTATGCCTTTCGTTTCTTCATGGTCTGCAGGATATCAGTCACGAAAGGCGGGTATCGGACTCTCATGCCCCTGGGCACGCGAACATCGGCTAGCTCGGACAACATGCATGGCATAAAGAATTGCTTCAACTTAGGAAGCATTACATTCTGCCATAAAAGCTCGTCTCTTTGAATACGCTTGACTGAACTTAGTAAAGAATATCCTTTACAAGAAGTAACGCAATACACCAGCACTTCATTTTGGGAGGGTAAACGAAGCCAACGTCATTTATATGTACAAATAAAAAACAGGGTATGACGCGAGAAAGTGTGGTTTTTTTTATTGACGTGCAACAGCAATTTCTCCGTGCAAGTCCAAATGATCCTGTTGGTGATGTTGTCTTGATTGAGGTAAAATACTTGTTTTCTTTGAAGAATGTATCATTACCAGAAACAATTTCGGTGCCGCACCACTAGCACTGTATGGAAATAGTTGACAATGTATCAAAACTATGTATAACACATAAGCATTATTTTCAAGTACAAGGCGAGCTTAATATTTGTAACCTCAACTTCTGTGACTTTGTTGTATATGAAGATGGTGAAATTTCAGGGCTCATGTTGACTTAATGAATACAAATTTTGCTTACCAAGTGTAGTTTACATTGGGTACTATAAGGATGCGCGTATTTGAGAGATAGTACACAGTAAAACGTTTGAATATGTAAACAGACGTACGCTAATACACTCGTAAATAGCGCATACTTGTAAAATCTCTAATGTTGCATTTGAAAGTCCTCCAGTGGCATATCCAGGAGTTGTGGCTGAGGGGGCTGCAGCCCCCCTTTTTTCTCATCGAAATGACGCGCTTTTAACCCTAATATTAAAATGTCAATCATTATATTTGTTTATTTGTTACGAACCACACATATGATTACATCTTATAAATAAAAACTTTGTTTTCTGAATAAACTGAGGGGAAATAGTCAAGTATATAGTTCCTAAAAAAGTGAGCGAGTTTGCATAAATAGTTTCTGTCCTTCCACTGTGACTTGTGAACGATGTACTACTAGTGACAATACTAATACTTATCAGCCCCCCCCCCCCGCTCCGAAAAATATTTCTGGATACACCCCTGAAGTCCTCTAAAACGATCATTTTAAAAAACGAACGTGTCTTGAAGTCACAAGTCTAAAGCAAGTTCGCATGAGCCGATGTTGAGGCTGTTGTAGAGCATGTTTGTTTTGAAATATGTATTTGTATGTCAAGGATTGTTAATGTAACATATTAACTAAAGAACTAATCCCAAACGACACGTTGTGCCGCATTGCACAAGTACAGTGCAACTTCAAAAGGCCCGCGGACGTACGTGTATAAGTTTTTTTCAGTATATTATGATATAGGTATCACTTACAATAAGCAATTATGTTTTGTTCACCATTGCGTGCTGGGATATACAGAAATAAATGGTGACGAAGAACGTAGAGTTTATTTACATCAAGTTTATTAAAAAAAAAAAAAAACTTTCTCTAATGCCAGCATTTGTTGAAGTATTAAAAAAAAAATTAATAATAGTAGAAATAACAAAATGCACATTATTATCCAAAGTGACATATTTATTAAGCTTACTTCTGTATAATGTGAAAATACGAGTGACTAAATTTCATAAATAGTGTAGTATTGTTTGCCAGTCGTTTTTACATAGCTAACGGCCAAATTGATCCAGTGATTCCAACGTTACGTGTACGTTTAGTATTCTATCAACTACAAGGACACATCCTTTCTATGTAATCTCACTTTATTTATTATAAGGAGTTTTTTCTTTTGCGAAACGAAATAGAAATGGGAAGTTTGATTTGGTGCTTTCTCCGATACACGATTTTTTCGACGAAAGTGGCACTTACGTGTATTATTTATTAATACACGTAATTTTCTACACTGTAATATTTACGTGTTTTCTATTACAGCTGTTTTCCCGACTAACAGAACTGTGTCAAACGGTTGGACTAGCGCACGCTATTCATGTACGCCTACCCCATTTACGAAGAAACTAGATGGATAGTAAATTAAGTTATGGCTATACTATACAGATATAGCCAACGCGGATTGTTTCACGTTCGACTAATGATGCCGCGGTTGTGTAACGGCTAGAGCGTTCACCTTTCACAAAGGTGACACGGGTACTATCCCGGTGGGCCACCCAGTATTTTGCATTCAGAAAACAAGGAGAACGTAAGCATTGGTCTATGGTTTTCTTGGAGTACTCCAATTTAACCCACGCCCATTGAATCCCATCGTTACTCAATCTTCATCCCAGTTTACCTTCATCGGCACTAAATAAGGACCTCAGATAATCAGCGCCGGTAAAAACTCTCACATGTAACCACTCTCATTTTTTTATGTCACTTTAATAAAATATAACATAATGTTTCATAATAATTGATTTAAATTAATTAAATTGGATAAACGAATATAAGCACTGATTTTTGCAAACACTTATTAATTAATTATTTAACATTTTCTGAATATTGTAGTACGAGAGAGAGAGAGAGCACATTACTATCACTTGCAAGAAAATAGATAAAATGCTGCAAAAAAAACCTTGCGCTAAACATATTTCTCCACTATAAATGTTCCTTGTGAATACATCCGCTGGATGAATACTTAAAAGTCTAAAGCTACCCTCTCTTGTCGCCATGTCCAAGAAATGGAAGTGCCCCTTCTTGAAGCAAGATCTTATATTATTTGTTTATCATACCGCAAGCTGTTTTCACCGTCACCATCCACAGCTCTCTGTGACTCCTTGGATTAAATGAGAGAACAGCCTATGGCAGCGCAATGCCTTCTCGTACTCTCAGTGTAATCTAATGTAATAATATGTGCCGAGATGGTGTAGTGGCTAGAGTGCTCGCATCCTACCAAGGTGATCTGGGCTCGATTCTGGAGAGGTCACTCTTGATTTTCGTATTTGGGGATCGTAAAAGATTATGCCGCTGGTCGGCGAGTTTTCTCTGAGGATACACCCTCCCCTCCCCCTTTCACACTACAGGCCTTCAATCTGGCAATGCTTTATACTCACCTCATTTTTATGACATATAATGAAAGCCCTTAGATCAAACTACGCCGGATGTTTGTAATTTTCACTTGCCGCTTAAGGAAACTGCATAGGCATGCTTTAAAAATGCGGCATTTGACCATGTTCACGATTTTTTCCCTCCATGAATATACTTAATACGTTAAAAGTAAAAGCATAGATTATTTTTATTTTTTTTACCTTTTCTAGAAAAAAGTCGTATTACAGAACATATATTTACAGAGATAGGCGAATATGCACATACAACGACTTCACAATAATGTTTCAATGGACACTCCTCTTAAGGCATGGAGATTCGTTTTTTCCGTAGTTACCAACTTTACTGTCCACACGCCAGTCGGTGTGCAACGTTCAAATGCATGCAAGGACAGTGATAAGTTAATAGGTTGATTTCAAAATGTTGTACTATCTATGTCATTACCCACAGAAAACTAGAGTGATAAATATAAATAAACAACTAACTGTAAACAGAATATGTACACTTTCTTTCATTTTACTGTTATTATTGTTTTATGGTGATAGCTACAAAAAGTAAAGCACCACAGCTTAAATAATAACTGCATTTCCTTTTATTCTTTTTTAAGTACTTTTCTAAGCCTGAGAAAGTGGCACGCCAGTCGTAATATGCGGTACATATTTTTCCGAAATTGTAATAGCACATATTTTCATTCAAATTTCCTTACATTATACGCGAGCATACTCTTAATATAACAACCACCACTCACTTTATTTTTAAGACAGCAATATTTTGAATTTTGTTGGTCTCTACTAACAGATATATTTTTCTCAGTCATAGGCCTATCAAGTAATTTTTAGTATATGTCTATTCGTTTGTTTTTAATAGAATTCGGAATCGCAGCCATTTTATTTTGTCGTGATGATCGTTGAGCAGCATTAAATGTCTTCATCGCTTAGGAATGTTTGTTCCGTTTAGTTTCTATATAACGCATGCCATTCTTGAATTTTTGTGGAGTTATTGCACACAAAAAAAAAGTAGTGTTTCTCATAAAATTATGTTATATGTTTCACTGAATACAATGGTAAAATTATACATTCAAAAAGGGCAAAAGTATTAACTAACATTCACGATCGACCACTGACAACCATACGTCACAGTTTCAAAAACTACCTAAGTTGAGTGTAGGAAGACGCGAGACTAGCAAGGTAAGAAATTCCAGTTGTGAAAGGAGTGCAGGTTTGGCAACCCTGAGAGAAAAAGCTGGTCCGTCCAGCTGCGTACACACACTGCCGGACACCCTCAGACTCCCTGGCGACAGATGTGTGACGGGTTGCATCCGAGATATTACGGAATTCCAGGCGTAACGAAAACACACAACCCTTTGTAGCAGCTTTTCGCTATAATAATTATAAAACAAAAATGTTTGCATTTTGTTTTGACATTATATTGATGTAGCAACTTCATGAGGGTAATATTTTTATCTTTAAATTATTACTTTTTGTTTTTCATGGGTGCGAAAACAACCCTTTTTTACATCGTGCACATTTCAAACTGACAAATTTATTTCATATCACGTATGTCAATAGTTTATATAATGTTCTCATGATATCCCAAAAATTAGCCAGTTTCCTCTTCTGGTTTTCCAGAAAGCTGCTGCAGAAAATGTAAAAAAACGCAACTTCAAGAACTTATAGCTCTTAAACTATGAATTCTAGCGATTATCACTTTGGCTCAAAATCTAGTCTGTACGATACCTATATGTAGGCATAATAATCAGCTATAAAATTAGTGGTGAAGCATAAACGTTCTCGGCGCCATCTCGACACTGCGGATGACACTTCGTGTTGCCTGTCATGTTGAAATCCTCCCCACTACGCAATAAGCGGTCATGCGAGTTTATGTTGAACCAAGTTGCTTTTACAGAGACAGAGTGTATTCAAACATTTATCACTTCCTGTATTAATTGTAGCAATAACGCAAATAGATTGCTTATATAAAAAAAAATTTATATTTTTATATATTGAATGTGTAATCATTTCTTATTTCTCAAAAATATAATTATGTTTTAAATCGTATGTACGCCTTCATTTTTATAGCCCTCCAATACCGGCATGTCCGAAAGATTATGTCTCTAGCAGCTATAATACCCTGGTTCTTGCATTTATTTTCAAAGTAAAACCTCTCATTCCTATTAAAGTACGTTTTACGCCGACAATTTCGTACAATAAGCGTCATACCGTTGTCCACATCAAACATCATATAACGTTGTTTCGAAATACATTTCTTATGAAGTTGTTTTCGTAATGCACACACTTATGTTGAATAATTGTTTCATTTAAAGGTGCAAGGTTGAAATGTTGTTATAATATCTTGCAAACAAATTGTTTACTTTGATATATAACATATTCACGTGACATACATAGCGAAGGAAGATAGTCGGAAAACTGTCTGCTCCAACCAAATATTGGTCAAAGTAACGGACATCACCTTGTCTATATTTATGGAACTACACCCGCAATGTTGTTTTTTTTTCAGATAAATTACTAGAAATGTAGAAAGTTGCTTGACTTTACATCAGCTTATTCAGAATACGGCTAAACAAAGCATAATTGTTCTGGTCATCTAAATAAAGTTATCATAATTTGTGACAAAACCGCCTCAAAAATTTGTAGTTTGTTACATTGCTATAGGATTATTTTCCGCTTCTGGCTGACACGAAAAGTGCTCTTCGAAGATATGGCATCGTATTCACCCAGTAACTAATACTCGGTAGATTTAAAAGTTTTTCGTTGAAAATTTCATATTTTGAAAAATTTTGACTGTAGAAAAAAATTAATTATTTTATACGTAAACATTAAATGATTCCCAGAGTTAATGATACACCACTCAATTAAAAAAAGTTAAAGAATTTATATAGAACTAGCTGACCCTTGCGACTTAGTTCGTATGACATTTTTCTAAAGTTATTAAAATTACGCCCAGCATAGTTTAATAAAGTTGTTATGTTTAAAATATTAATATTTGTTCTTTCAGATTTAATGGACTTATTTAATTACACCCTGCCAACGATTAGCACATGTTTTATTTTAGCAAGATATTTAGGACTTTGAATTGATCTAGCCACTTTTTTATTGGGTCCTCTAGCCAATGAGCTACTGCAGCCCCCATTTTGGGTACTGTAGCCACTGAGATAATGCGGTCCCACTATTGGGTGCTCTAGCCTCTGACCAGCTGCAGCCCCACTATTGGGTTCCCTACCCACTGAGCTACTACGGCCCCACTATTGGATGCTCTAGCTCCTGACTAGCTGCGGCCCCACCAGTGGGTGCTCTAGCCGCTTGGCTACTGCGGCCCCACTATTGGATTATCTACCCACTGAGTTTCTGCGGCCCCACTATTGGGTTCTCTAACCACTGAGCAACTGCGGCCCGATTATTGGGTGCTCTATCTCCTAAACAGCTCCGGCCCCACTATTGGGTGCTCTAGACACTGAGCTACTGCGGCCCCACTATTGTGCTTCAGCCTCTGACCAACGCCCCACTATTGTGTTCTCTAGCCACTGGCTACTACGGTGCCCTTATTGGGTGCTCTTAGACACTGAGCTACTGCGACCCCACTATTGGGTGCTCTAGCCCCTGATCAGATGCGGCCCCACTATTAGGTGCTCTAGCCACTGAACTACTGCGGCCCCACTATTGGGTGCTATACCACTGACCAGCTGCGGCCCCACTATTGGGTTCTCTAGTCACTGAGCTTCTGTGGCACCCTGATTGGGTTCTATAGCAACTGAGTTTCTGCGGTCCCCTTATTGGGTGTTATAGCCACTGAGCTACTGCGGCCCACTTGATATACATCAATCCACTGGGTCCCTGCGGCCCCACTTTGAATAACTCTAGCCACTGAGCCACTACGGCTTTTTGGAAGGACAGGAAGACAGCCCATGGATAAAAAAAAGAAAAGAGAAAGTACGGAATTTTTTTAACAGTGCTTTATTTATGCAGTAATCCTAAAAAAAAAGCTTAATCCAATACCTATTTACATTCCCGGTCATCATTTTTTCCGGAACTGTTTGAGATATCTGGATTAAACAAAGACTAAGTTGGTCCTGGGGTTATTATCTATATACTGTGTATATTTTATGTAAATACGTTAAGTGGTTTTTGAGTTAAATCTGTTCTGACAGACATACACGAAAAAAATTAACATTATATATGGCTTAGTTATTAATTATATACTATATGAAAAAATAATAAAAAGTGAAAAATTCGTAAATCACATACAGACTCTTATATTTTATTTAGTAGTACATATTATGCTCATGTTTATAACTGAAGTGTCCCAGTGTTGTTAAAATTATATTCTACTTTATCTATAGCGTATTGTTTAAAGCAGACATATATTCAGTCATTAAAGTACTCAAACGAAGAAAATGTTCATCTTCGTTACTATGCCGTTAATAAACGGATATATATTGATTGCACGCATATCCGTTGCCTTGCTCATAAATAGTACAATAGCAAAATAAAACATGTATATGGGCCCTAACTTCTGAATTTCATAGCGCCGTGGTAAAATTTAGACGATAATCTCAATGTCATCAATTTTATAAATAATTTTTTACATATCTCCATATTGTCTTAAGCGTATGTTTGTGAATATATGGTAGTCGTACACTTTCTCTTAAGTTGTATGTAAAATATTTTAATTTCTTTGCAGAGCACTATAAAACTGTTTCTGATCATGAACTCTAAATTAAAATCAGCATCGTAGTGACAAGTGAATTCCTTTATTTTTCTCACCAGTGTTGTCGCATATAGAAATTAGAAAAGTTTTGAAAGTTTAGCAACACTTTCCCAACTTTATTTATACAAATCGAAGTCGTGTCGGCTACATTCTGCCACGTTTGACACGTTACTCTTTTAGGTGATGTTCTATTCCCTTCCTCCTATATTCTCAGATGATTGGGGATATAGGCTACTAGACTTTCATTTACAACTTTGGCCTTTATTAAATGATTTTTTTAAAGATAATAAACAAAGATAAAACCGGAACTGTTGAAACAAAGAACATTTTATTCTCCACTTTATTGGAGAAGTTTGACGGCATTCCCTAAAAGTGTCCGCGAAATGTTGACTACCGAAACATCTCATGGAAGAAAAATTGAATACATGATTTATGTTTGTCCTGAGAGAGAATGGTGCTGTTCGAATGCGTAGTCCTTCAAAACTCGTTTTAAACACTTGGGTTGCATTTTGAAAATAATAATACCTATGCAATTTTGGTACATATATCTAAACTAAAATGAGGGAATAAATCCTAATATGTTTATATTATGAAGTAAATTAACATTATTTTTCTGTCTGGTCAGTATCATAACGCTTTGGCCAGATAATTGTGTACTGTAATGTCGTTCAGTATTTCTTTAGACAAAGAAGTAGTTAAGAGATGCGTTTTTGGGCTATGAAAACAACACAGCTACCTCTATCTATGAATAACAAAATGTCTGTAATTCAAATAACCGTAGCGTAAAAAAGAACGTCAGACAATTCAGTGTTGTAAAATGTGCTTAAAATTGACGGTTATTTTAATACATGTAAAAATATCACTGAATTTATATGGTCTGGTACAATAAAATTGTACTTTTTACTTCACATCACGCTCTCCTATTCATTTTCTTAATATATTAATTTTATATATTTTTTCCTTGGCTATTTAAACCTACAGAAACTTTTGTTTGAAACTGTCACTTTTACTTCTATAATGAACCAAATAATCGCTGTGTCTCAAAGTGAATGTATTGAAGTTATAAATTGGGATTGCAAACAGCCTACGGAAATGGAAAATTCACTTATTCGGAAATTATTTAGATTTTAACTCTTTGAATTAAAAATAATATTAAGATCATAACATATCTTCAGCATTTATTTATTGTGCGGAAACGTGACAATTAGTTGTACTGCAATGACAGGAATGGGTAGGTCGTTAAAAATAACTGTCTGTTCTCACCCAAATGGTTCTATTGGTAGGAATCAACATTGCGAAAGAAATGTTGAATGAAACAAAACTGGATAGGCCAAATCATGTTATTCGATTTTGAAGAGACAATTAAATGTTAAGTTGCTAGAAGGGAATTATTTTGTTATCTGTACGTATTTGTTGCAAACGTGTACTCATTGGATGTAAATAACTCTCAAGAGTACTGCAGCGAGAATGATATGAACCACCACCAACCCATCCCTACTGTACAACTACAGTACAGCATTTCTCATAGCCCTATAATTAAATGTTTTGTGATAAGACTGTGTA
This sequence comes from Dryococelus australis, assembly GCA_029891345.1. NCBI lineage: Eukaryota > Metazoa > Arthropoda > Insecta > Phasmatodea > Phasmatidae > Dryococelus > Dryococelus australis. Next base: position 124,132,800 of record CM056998.1, read on the forward strand.
AAGTAACTTCGCCACCTAATATGCTATACGTCAGTTGAGGTATAGGTGGTTTTCGATAAAGTGAGCACTCTTGAAATCAAATCTTGAATAATAATTACCGCCTGTAACTGCGTGTATTATAACGTAAGTAATGGCCGCGATACTCACAGTTGAGTTGGATTTCAACGTTTTACTAGAAGTAAAGTTAAACATTGTTTTCACCTGCAATTCAGTTCCTTTTTGCTGTATACAAATACTAATAAAATGTTGCGAGATTGTCATGTGTTTCTTCCTAATCATCACCAGGCTGACGTAACGCTCAAGTTAGTTGGTTCATTGTTTTGTTTCGGTATTTTTGTCCCGGTCCACACTCACGTGTCAACAAAACAGCGGTTTACGACCAAAGTAAATTAAAATGTTTGTTTATATCTTCTGAAATAAAGTATTCGTTAACATAATAAATAAAATATTTTTATATGTTTCCTGAGTGAAGTGGCATATATTGTTTGTTGATATCTGCTGTATTTCTACGTAGTTTATTGTCTCAGAAATGTTTGGAATTTCACGTAATATGTCGAACTGGAAAAAGAGCTGCTTCATGCAACTGAAGTCGGTATAAATTTTAAACCTCGAATAAACTTGAAGAAACTTCAGATAAGTGTGTTTTTTTGTACTTGCGAAATGTATTATAATTATGAAATCTTAAATAAATTGTGCTTGTTATTTAGTATTTAGGCGGTACCCCGAAGAGTTAATACCTCGGCAAGATGTCACTTGTTTTGAAACAATAAGGGTATTAAAATATTTTGTACTGAGCGTGGAAAATTCCTTCAGTGTTAATGTATACTTTTAAACAGTATTATAGCGTTCGTCTGAATGGATTAATTTCTATGAGCGAATATATCAAACAAGTAATTATTTTCCCGAATATCTATACAAGTAAGTAATTTGAGGCAAAATATGATTCTGCATTAAACACGCGTGGATGCAATTTCATGAAATGCATTGTCTTTGTGTTTTTAATATTGTGATGAAGTTATATTTATATCTGTATATAGATTTTACATTTATTAACAAAAAATTGGTTTTTATTTTCGTAAGCAGAGCTGTAAGCCTAAGCGAAATTTGGTGTTATGTGCTTTAAGAACTACGTGGCTTGATGAATTGACACGATACTTGCATCGGATGACAAATATGACCGTGAAAGTATGCCGTACCCTCTTGTTTCTTTTCTGTTCGGCCATTTAGTATCACAACATTCGTTGTCGCTACTGTACTCATAAAGTAATAGCAACGACCGCAATTAACTTGTGCGTAGTCTTGTATTGCAATATTGTTTTGTGAGGTTTTTATGCCATATAATTCTCTTCAAACATTGTGATTCTTAGTCATTTAACAATTGTTTAAGCCATGTTGTATTCTGTATGAAGGAGTAAAAACACTACAGTTTCTAAAAGTTTCAGTTTCACAACTTTTTCAAGGTGAACTTTCGAAAATTGTTGGCATTGTTTTTATAACGCGAAATAGGATTTTAAATCTTCTGCTATTCTGTCGATGACTTAAATCAAACATGTTTTCGTATGTCCTCAGAAGGGTTGACAACAGTTAAAGGCATTAAATTGGGTCTAAACAGAAAAGTAATCGTCAATATTCACAAACCAATATGTTTTGCTGAAGTTAACGAGTACGTGTTTATAGTGTCAATTACAATATTTATTGTTTTTTTATGTTTATTCAATGAGCATGTAGTGGCCATACGAGCCAGCTGTACAAACACCAGCTGAAAGTTACATGGCAGTGTTTATTTTGATAGTTTTACGAAAAGATACGCATCAGCCAATGGACTGACAGAAGATATTTGGCAGGGCCCTTAAAAGTGTACACTTTACCGTGAACAGTCTTTACCCAGCCACCCCCTTTAATTAAAGGTGCTGCAGTCACTTCACCTGGCTTATGCATTGTCCGCCCCTGCGTATAACAATTGTTTCGTACAGCCAAAGATTTGTTTGAATTCGTTAACTCCACTTTTATATTCTCACAATGAAAACTAGGTCTCATTGCGCCCGCACACCTTACGACAGCAGGTTAATCACGGAAGTTCGCAGTTCTGAACTCGTTTACACTCAATACACACATACATAACATACATTGGTCTTCCGTAGCGAGTAGCCTTACTGTCTAGAAGTAGCATCTTTCTAATCTCGGCCACGTGATGAGTGGTGCGACGTGAACATATATTTAACTCAATTATTTAACTAACCCAAAAAGAGTTCAATTTAATTATATTCACAGAGAGAAAGAGGTACGCATACCAACGAATTGAATACATTTAAAACTACGATAACTTCGACAGGACACATCACTTTCAAACGTATCTTTACCCCATTATTTGGATACTACACTGAATGCAGTGGCGTAGAAAGAAATTTCTCACGTAGGGGGGGGGGGGGGAGGGTGGCACATGCTATAGTGAAGGGAGGGAGGACAATTAGGGCAAATTATAGAAGAAAATTACCTCAGAGTATAATCAGTTTCAGCAGCATATTAAAAAACAAATGCATTTTTTATCACTGTTAAAGGATTATTACTCTTTTTAATACTAATGGCAACTTAATACGAAAAGAGGGGTGTTTACAAACCATCCTCCCCAACCAATCTACTTCCGTGTCTGAATAGCAATGTTTACGTACACGGGAATTATTAAAGTAACATCTAAGGTACAATTAAATGCTTACTTTAATTTGAAAACAAATATCTCCTTCCTTTTTGCTGTTCACAAGGAATTCTTTATTTACAGATAAAAATGGAAGTACATAAAAAACAAAGGAATGGCGCGCATTCACGTAAATTATGTAGTTGTAAAGTTATACTTTTGGCTCGTAACTATATACTTTTCCAATCTAATAACAACAAGTACCATAAGCGGGTTTCACTTAGTGACAAATTGTGGTGACGTTGTAGCACATAAAATCACATTCATGTGCCCCTCTATTTCAGTGGATGTTTCACATATTCAGTGGAACTAATTGAACATCTGAAGATTAAAAACAGCATCTTTTAAATAGAAGAAAATTTTATTAACAGTGAACAAATCCTGTGTCACGAAGTCTTTGCCCATGTCCCAAGTACTTACGGAACTTAATAACTTATAGCATACATTCAAATTGTCTGCGAGATGATATATTTCACAATCTCATACATTTAGTTTATTTTACATAATTCACTACACGAAACAATTTTTTTTTTCTAGTATTAACGTTACTACGTTCAGTAAAACAAGAGTTTTTGTGACTAGAATTTCTTCGAAGTCCACAACTTTTGGCAGAAAACGGTACCTCTTTTTAGCAGCCTGCCGTCCTATTCCGCAGACTGCCTGTAAAGGTGTAAATTATGTGGAAGAAAATTATACATGCAGTTAAAACTTTACTTCCAATCAAATCTGTATATTTACAGCTTATCCTTCTGTTTTCAATTGAAATTTTTCCATGGACAATGCTGACACTGAGGTTACTCTTAATTCACTTACACGCTGCGTAGTATTCTACTTGTCACATAAATACGAACGCGCGAGCGGTGTTTGACATCCAACTACGTAAATACTGACAGTGAAACCAACTGGTTTTGATGCCGCAACAATTTAAGGTATAAACGATATCAAAGTTTCCAAATTAACAAAATATTTTTACACTCCAAGCAAACTAGTGATTTTAACATTAAAAATTTATATAATATAAGGACAACTATAGTGATTAACTGACTATGTACTAGTAAAAAATAATGCCACAATATCTAAACAACCAAATCGGCGTTAAGGAGACGGTAGTGTTAAATATATTTAAGTTCAAGGGCACGGAGTAGATGTTTAGAATAAAAGTAGTTTGGGTGCTTGAAATAATATTTGTTCAGCGTAAATAAAATTTATGTATTTGTTAGTAACAAATTATTTTTATAGCGTCTCAAAGTGCTGTAACTTTTTCTTTGCTTTAACTTTGTGTGCTTATTGAAATTAATGTATGATTTTATATGTAAAATCATTCACATTTTGTATACATGTATTAGAAACGTTACATAATATATCAATTTGTATTTTATCCATATAGTAGATAACTAAACACATCTTCAACTGTGGAATAAAGCACAGTATTCCTTCGTATAAAATCCTTTTGAAATTGATTTTGTAACATCTGAAATAGAAATTTGTAAACATGTCATTATTCCATATATTGGAACAAGTCATCTCCCAAGGGATAAACAGAATGAAATAAGCATTAATTAATTAATAAGCAAAATTGGACTGAGGCTTAGTTTGTCAAAAAATTTCCTTGACAATAACATTTCGTAAATGCCTCAATTTTGTTGCTACATACAGCATACGCAATTCAACTAAGTTAGAAACAACTTCAAAGGTATTATTTTAATTATTTTACTACAATTTAAAGCCTAAGCTGTTAAATTAAGAAACATAAAAACTTGCGTGGAGTCATTATTCGCCCAAGAAAATTTTACTATAAAACTAACCATGTGCCTTGGAAAACCATAAAATTCTCTTTCTTTTGAGTATGTTTATGAAGTTATAAATGAACACCATCGCTTTCGGTAGCAAATGTTATTATAACGACACGCTATAACGAAGTGCTAATTCCGTGTGTACACTGAAAACGGATATATGATTCTGTTTTACAAATGTATTTATAGGGTGAAGTTATTAAAAGTATAAAATACTTTCTAGATAAATAACCTTAATTTAACTGGAGGAGTGTTTTTTCCGATATCAGCAAGCGAACGTTCGGACGAAAGCGTGCCGTGCCGTATATTATCTACACGGGTTCCAGGCGAACAGCAAGCCAGGTAATCCGCTGTGAGTTATCCCCTCGGGAACTAGCGTACAATTGACCCGACCTGAGCCTGTCACGCTTTGCACCCCCCCCCCCCCCTCGCGGGACTTGGACATTAGTGTCATCCATCACGTCATTCGAAACACCGGTCTTGCTCCTGAATAATTAACATCCTTGCGTGTTTAGCAGCGCTACATACCAGGCCTTAAAAATCGTGAGTGTGTAGCAGTCGCCAGTAGGGCGACACGAAATTTCGTGTAACACACAATGCCTCCGGGGTTGACATCTAAGTCATCTGTTGCCGCGGATGCTGAGCTGTTAGACTGCTCGCCTCCGGCACTCAAGACCTCATTCAGAGACGCCCAAGTCTTTCAACGACAACCATCAACGCACCTATTTTCTTCATGTTTTTATTAATATTGATTATAAATAATATATTATATACTATCAAAAGTTCGAATTAACAACACATTATGTTCTTTTACGTAAACAGAAGTTTAAAATGCGTGTGATACACGACATATTTAGGAAACAACAAAACGCGTAATAAATTGCGTGATTTTTCAAAGGTTTGGTTTAAAAAAATGAAGAAACCGCGAGTAGACAATACTGAGATACGCATATATAAGCTGTTCACGGTTACTTACATTGTTTTTAAGTCCCTGATCAAGTTCTACTACCAAGCTATTTCTTCGCTTCATTCAACCAAAGCTTAACTACGTCTAGAAAATGCAACAAATGGACACCGCACCTCATTCATTCGCACTCATTGTAATATTATTTTCTATAAGAACTATTCGTACTAAACAGCATCAACACTCATTTTTCTCCCAGTATTTATTCATACTAATGAAATATTATACGTCATTGTCAGAATATAGTAAAAATTCAATTCAACTAATAATAAGGAAAATGTATACTAACACGTTTATAACACGCCTTTAATACGTGACATTTGTTGAAAACCAAACACGTCATGTATGGCTGGTGAGAGCCTTATGTGTATAGGTTGTTCACGGTAAAGTGAGCACTTTTTAAGGCCCTTTCAACAAGCATTAACCACTAATAAATAAATTTTATTGCAGCTCAAGATGTTAAATTTTGGGAGTGTAGAAATGTATACACTGTGTTTATTAGTCTGATGGCAATGTTTATATTCAAAATTGGGTTTAGCTAAATAAGGGACACCGCCGTTTGTTTTGCGTGAATACGTCTACGTTGGCGCGCTCGGACGCCTTGATGTTTTTTTTTTTTTTTTTTTACGGCCCCGCTCCACTCGATCATATGGGGTTTTATGGGTATCACTGTATTGCTTTTCAGATGCTCTTTCCAATTGTATACGATTTCTGTGTTCCGACTTGGTTTTTCGACGAGTATAGGCCGAGATCGTGTTAAGTTTTCTTCATTTGTTACATTCAACTATTGCAATTTCACCATAACCACGCCACAGAAATGTTTTATATATGCAATCTATTGATCTTGATGAGAACTGTCGATTGAAACTCAAACGAGCGTCTTAGCTTCTCCTAGTCAAAAGATATACTACGCGGAAGTTATGAGACGCGGCGAAACAAACTCAAAATTGTGGCTTCCATCACCCCCCCCCCCTACTTAAAAACACGCGCCCAATAGGCATGCGATGCTTCGCAGTCCTCACTCAACGTAAAATATTCTTTGATCCTTTGGCAATCGAGTGGTGTAATTTAATCTTGAATGTAGGCGATAGATTCGGAGATGCAATGCCAAACTGTATCCCCCCCCTTTTTTTTTGTATCATCGGGTTTTCTGGATTGCCTCCTACTCTGGTTGCAAAGTTAAATACAGAATCACGTCGAAAGTTACAGGAAGATAGAAATCTGAGGAAAATAAAACTTGAGTAGTACTCAAGTACAAAATTAATAAGTACTCACTTTACCGTGAATGGCCTGTATCAGCCTGCACAGGCTTTGTAAAGTAAGCGCGCCGCGCACTCGGCTATAAGCCAGAAGCGGTGTGATGGCGAGGCTAATTGCCGCTGGATCTCGCTGCGGAATCGAATTACTCGCTTGCTGGATCCGACGCCGGTGCGGCGCTGGAGACGGCAGACCCAACTTCGTTAGAGTTGTCAGCGCGGCACACGCTCGCGCAAAGGAGCGAGCGGCAAAGGAAGCCGAAGAAGAAGAGGGCGGTAGGGTGATAGGGAGGGAGGGATGTTCGTGAGTGATAGGCAGCGACAGGTACGCCGACTCAGGCTTCAGACAACTTGCGAAGAAGAGAGACAATGAAATATGAAGTGATGATGCGTCTTCGCCTGCTACATTTGCAATTCATATCAAGGAAGTGTAGAAGGAAGATGGAGGCGATGCCATCGCACGAGAAAAAACCAAAGTAGCAACGCCCATCCGGTTCAAAACTAAAATTATTTTCTTCATTCATTCGTGTAAATATACATTGCCCAATCCTTCGCTGCAGATATTAATTGCAGTTAACAAAGACTGTTTTTTTTGTAGAAAACTTTGTGTAATCACTAAATTATAATTTTGTGTTATCGCTTTATTTGGCATCGCTAAATAATAAGCTGGAAATTTTAACCAGAGCCGGCTTTAACCGAAATAAGCAATTCTCTTTTGTAAAGGCTATTCACGGGAAGGTTAGCAAATTTTCAATGCCTTCTCATTTTGAATAAGAGTAAAAAATATATGATATTTTTTCACATTAGACGTTAAATTCCGAGTGCAGGGGAATATACACACTGTATTTGTTACTTACTTATATTGCAATAATTTCGAGTGCAGGGGAATATACACACTGTATTTGTTACTTACTTATATTGCAATAATTCCGAGTGCAGGGGAATATACACACTGTATTTGTTACTTACTTATATTGCAATAATTATTTTAAAAGGTGGTTAAGGGATAAAATATGACTGAAAGAAAAAAGTAACTAGGACTTCAAAAGTGCTCACTTTTCCGTGAACAACCTATATAAGTTTTAGCATACTTTTCGATGGCAAAAAAAGACTTATGCGATCTCTTTCTCGTCTACGAGTCTGTCTCTGTGTGTGTGAATGTGCATTTGTGTATGTGTGTTGTCCCCCCCCCCCCCCTTTTTTTTTTTTTTCTATTTTTGTACGCGTCAAACGAATTTCACCCAACTTGGAAGACATATAATAGTAACGATCCGACCTCGCGTGGCGCAGTAAGTTGGTGAGCCACCGATCTTGGGTGCGTAAGGCTCTGGGTTCGAATTCCAGGTAAGACGTGGGTGTTAACGTAAGTTAGGATATAAGTTAGTCTGTAAGCTGCTAAGCTTTCCAGCATAAAACAGCGGGATGTTAAAAAGTCCTTTACAATTACAATGATTTTGTTGTAAAGACACCTGACTTCTATATTTTTCAATCGCGTCACGCACGTGCTGAGCGGCCATTCTAAAATTTGGGGTTTTTTGTCATATCTCAGGAGTAATTCAACCAAGTTTAGGCCAATTTGGATGCTGGCAGAGCACCACGCATGCGTTAAATTTTCATATGCTTAATGTTGCCAGTTCGCCACTTTGTAAAGTAGCACAAAATGAATAAAAAAAAGATTTTACATTATATCTGGAAAACAATTACACCAGTTCAGTCCCAATTCGGCAGGTAAGTAATACTATGATAGTACAATTAAACTCAAGTAACTGAACTTGATTAGGCACTTATTTTTAAAATAGTGGCAATGCAAATATTTTAGATTTATTTGGTATATCTATCATACCATTTTAATCAATTTCGACCATGTTTTGTGTACCGAAAGAATCAATTACAAACATCATAAACCAACACTTAACCACTTTTGTCCTTCATTTTATAAGCTATCGCAATGCCAATAAATACATTTTTTATGTCATATCTCGGGAAACAATTGACAGATTCCTACCAAATTTGGCAAAAAAAAAAAAAGTATTTCAGCAGGAGCTGTAGGGCACGATTCAGACAGGTCAGGCACTGTTTTCAAAATGGTGGCTATATAAATATTTTAGCTGAGGAAATTTTATTAACGAAACAAATTACAAACTTAACTTTGTATGATGTCAGTTCCTATATCAACCATAAAATTTGTCAATGCGGAGCCTCAGTTCTCTGTTATTTTGTAAGACAGCCCCAACAATAAAAATTAAGTTTTCATCTCATATCTCGAGATACAATCAACCAATTCTTACAAAATTTGGCGAAGATGTTGTACTGTGGTAAGCCATATCAAAATATATGTTTTTCAAGTATAAAACACTTATTTTTGGAATGGCAGCTATATAATAATTCTTGTTTTGTGGACTATGTCTACGAAACTATGTAATATATTATGACAACTCTGTATTTCAGCAGTATACAATCATCGAATTTGGACTACATAACTTTTTCTCCTCCATTTTTAAAGATCGCCTCATGACAATTATAGAGGTTTTATACAATATCTCGAGAACCAATCAACCGATTCCAACCAAATAGTATACTGGCACATTTCAACTAATTTGTACCGAATTGTGCACACCATAAATGCTACAGACGACCATGTAAAGGTTCATGATTTAAATGGATAAATCAAAGATGTTCAAAATGGCGCGTTCATAAATAACTAAGGAATATTTACCACAGGTATCAAACAATTTAACCATATTCAACTAGAATTTGTATGTACACAGTATACATTAGAAGCATCGTGTATACAGCATCTTTTTTTGGCAGTTTTGAACGATAGCATTAAATCTTTATACGTAAAATCCTTTGTGCGGGACTAAACCGCATCATCACTGACAACCGCTGGACCATTTGACACTATATTCAAACCATATGTTATTGAGGTGGCGAGTAAGGTTTTTAGTTTTGTTTAATTACGATAGGTGGCGCTGGAGTCTAACTTCTATATTTATGGGCCGATTTTGCTCATACTTAAAGGAAATGTTTATTGATATAAAATAATTTTTTTTATGTATTTTGTATTCGGTAGGTTAGGTTCCGATAGGTGGCGCTGGATACTAACTTCTATATTTTTGGGCCTATTTTTCTCATGCTTGCAGGAAATGTTTGTTGATCTAAACGAAAGAAATTCCAGCGATACCACCGTCAAACATCGGTAGACATACCAGATGTAATAGAGACGACACATTGAGAAGGCAAAATAGAACGTGAAAGAAGCGGAACAACGTTCGCCGGAAACAGCTAGTAAGAAAATAAAATATTTAATGCTATATATCATAAACCAAACAACCGATTTCCAACTATTTCTTCACACAAGTATCGTTAGGTCATATAAACTTACATGATTTAAGTGGCTCAGTTACTTATTTTCAAAATGGCGGGTCTGTAAATATTTTAGGTTAATAAACCATACCAGTCTAAACATTGCAGTGATTAAATCCGAATTTTATGCTCCGAATCCGACCTCCGTAATGCAGTGGATTGCACGCTAGCTTATCGTATGAGGTTTTCTGGGTTCAAGCCCCGGGGAAGACATATGCGTATTTGTAATTGTTTCACAACTCTTGCGTACGTTTCTGGTTTCATTTATAATGTCATTGCTTTCGAATAGATGGCAATTCCTACCTACCAACTCAACTTTTAAGAACTTATTTAACAATTAATTGCAACCATGTTGAGGAAAGTTGGCTCATTAGTTATATCAGAAACTTCTTGTTTTTACTCTGGTGGTTATAAATCACACATCGCCTACTCTCTTTCTAAAAAAAATATTTCAACTAATTCTTACCGGTCTAATCCTGAATAGAGATTCTAAGATACTGGTACCACCATGATCTCCAGTCGGGTCCGAGTTCCAAAGAAAAAAATCGTTGCGCTGATACGGTTGGTCGAGTCACGATCGTTGATCTCCTTATAGCTCCGTTCAGATAATTATGTGGATTATGATGAGGATGAAACGCTGTTTGAGCATGGCTCACAATTCGTCGTGTCATGTTAGTCTACATGTGTTTGTTTTGTAGAGTAGGGAAGAATTTACGAATGTTCTTCACACTGTCTCTCAGGATTAATATTTTTAACCTGTACAACGTGATTAAATGCCGTACAAAATGAGCCAAACAATTACCGTAATGTATGTGTGTGTGGGGTTGGGAGTGGGTAATTTGTAACAACGATATTTCTCGAGGTCAACATAAATAAAATGTTAATTATATTAACATCATGAAAATTTTGGCAAACAGTTCATGGCACTCTTTTTGATAATTGGTAAACTTTACAAAGTATCTTTTAAATTTTTTTCTTAAATGTTACAAGACTTGTTTAGCTCCAATCGGTAAGAGATATGGTATAGCATTAGTTCTCTCGTTTTCATTAATAAAGAAGTGAAGCGTGTCATTTTAGAAAATGTAAACATCGTCTTGGTGATCTATTACCATAGTAAATTATGGGTAAAAACGCTTATTCTGCGAATGAAGAATATATCAGGATTCAGGTTAGATCATGTGCTACATAAAAATATTGTTTCGAGACACAACTCTGATTTGGGATCCTATCTTAGAGACACCATATTCTCGGAGGTTCGCACCCATTGCTGTGATCGCCACCAGCACCATGTAGCAAACCACAAATGGCCCATTGTTTACAGTCAGATGATAAGTTGGTAAACTGTTGGCCAACAGCTGGCATGCACCCGGAACCATTTTTGGTCCTGAAGTGGCATCACTAACAAACCATACTCTGCACATTACTGGCCCAGGTGCGGTGAACATAAATAGCCCAAGCATGGCCCATATGCTTAAAACAGCAATGGCCCATCGATGTGCCATTTTGCAGCTATCAGATGGCCTACTGATGGCTAGCCATGCTTTCACCATATGTCTAAACACTTTTTCTTAAAAATAAATTATTTTTACTATCAATATCTATTTTTTTATAATTAACTTCACTTTAAACATATTATACGACATGAAAATATTATGTCTACCGGAGGAGTAGAAGGGTCGCGATCTTACAACCCTTGCATTGACAGCCCAGCATGCTAACCATTACACCACTGTGTATTCTTACGTTAAGATGAACTAATTAAAAATATATTGGTACTGCGCTAATATAAAGTAATATAAACTACACCAGTTATTTCATAGCCTTAAAATTTACTATGTGAACAAATCGGTTTTTAAAAAATATGCAGTTAAACAAAGAAACTGGCATTAATATAAAACTTTCTACATTAATCTCAATGTTGAAACAAAACATTGTCTTTACTGTAATTATTCGAAGTATGTAAGTCACCTGGATTTTATTCATGTGTTTTGAAATGCAGTTGCCAATTTTGAATATTTTACTGATGTGAAACAATAAAAGCCATTCAATGTTATATTCTAAAGGTGGTTATAAATTAATTTTTTCACACATATAATTTTGATTATATGCATTCGTACATGTAAAACATTACATATGTCAAATTATTCAATACCAGTCAAGAAGTATCGCCTAGTACTGTATTTACAGCATTTTTCCATATATACATCACTATACATTTACAAATAATCTACACATTGTGTCATATGATCTATAATTATATAACACACACACATATACACATATACGTGTGTATAGTTTGATGAAGCTATCTGCGAAGTGTGGGAGCAATAAAATTCCCACAATAAGCCAAATTGGTCAAATTGCACCAGAAATGGTCCATCGATGAACCACTTCACAGCCATCAAATGGCCTATAGATGGCTACCCATACTTTTACCAGCAATAAGTATAGGTTATGTGGGGCCATTGCTGGAATACAGCTGGTAAGCTATTTATGTTCCATTAATAGGTCGGCTTCTCACAACCACCAGTTTCATTTTCATTAACATTCCAACAGTGGGCCATAAATGGCATGTGAAATGTCTTGGTGCTATCAGTTAAATATAGCAGGGCACCATATGTTTTCTGGGCCAGTAGTAATCCAGCAATGCCATCAGTAAAATCACAGTCGGCCTACTGTTGCTTGCGTGGGTAGTTATGATAATCTCGATCAGCAGTCATCCACTGAACGTGAATAGTGCAACAGTATTACGTGAAGAAACTTAATCAAGTTGGAAAATTATCTCTCATTAAAGAATGAGCTTCAATATTGCGACTGGCTCTTAGTTGTGCCTAAGCGGATAGTAATGTTAGGAAAGGTCTATCACCGTACATTGGCGGTACGCGTGGACGTAAATGAATAAACATCTACCTTATACTAGGAGATGAAACTTAGTACATAAAAATAGAGAAAATCTTTAACGGTTCCGTTTCTCCCGCCCGTACGTTTTTTCGTTGCCAACCATGGACCAGTCACATATTCTTATCACTCCGTCTCGTACGCTCTATGTGGATAATGTGGGTATAAATTATTTTTTGAGCTGAACGTTGTGTTTTCTACCTTTCGAGTTTTCCATACAAAAGTACTTATTATGAGATACCCTAAAATTTCGCCAAGTCATCTGAAGACAAGTGAGACTTCAAAAACATGTACGTTTGACTTTCTTCTTCAATTGCATTGCAGTTTGTCAGCCACACTCTGGACGAATGTTAGCCAATAGTTAACCTACAAGAAAATACAGACTCATTTTTTTGATACCTGTCCTGGGGTAAAACTGGAGCGTGAGTCAATGAACAGCTAAATCAGACTCGAATATAAAACTAGCAGCTTGCCGCAAAATGAATTTGCGAAATTTTTTGGTTTCTGCTAATTGTTTAAATAAAATGGTTGCCGCTCTGTCTCGAAAGACATCTAACTGCTGTGCGCCTGAGTAAAATGAAATGGGGAGAGCTGGCACAGGGGTTGAGGGCTGTCATTCCCCGTCAGCAGAGTCCATCTGGTATTTCCCTCAGAATTTCACTTTTCTTCTATTCCCCAATTCCTGCTCTATCATTCCACCTTGTCTATCCATGCTCTTGCATTCCGATTCTTTTGCTTCATCTTCTGGCATTCCGATTTTTTTCTCAAGCTCTGTCATTCCTTCTGTTCTCTCGCTTACATCCTATCCCTTGGTTCTCTCTCGTTCTTTCTGATCTCCTTTATTTTCTCTCTTGTCTCCCACCACTTTCCTCTCTCTCTTGCTTCTTTTTAATTCCAGTGCCTGCCACCAGTCGTCTGCTGCAGGCGGCCATCTGTAATTTTCTCATCCGCCACCAGAGAGTACGAAGTTCTGCCATTCGCAGCTAGGAGTGCTGGTATCGTTGCGGCCATTTTGTGTGCATTGGTCCACTCGTCGCCTGCAGGGGCGAACTAGCATTGGGGAGTTTAGTTCAAATGGTGGCCGCTACGAATGCTGGAATTTACTTTAGTAAGTTGTTGTTTCGGAACTCAGAAATGCCGGAGGCATGTGAGATCGCTCTGGCACCCCTTGGGTTGGCAGTTGAGCGTCTTGACCACGAGGCTATTGCGACATCTAAGAAAATTTGATGTTTCATGACAAATATGCATATAGTTAGTACCAGCCCGGTATTCGGAAAAATATTTATATAAAAATCACTATATCCTGACAAGGCGAAGAAATTAAGTAAATATTCACATCGGCCTACGCACTCCCCAGATAACATACTTGTCATTGCGAAAAAAATAGGATGTTAATGACAAATGTACATAGAAAAAAACGACAGGCTTCATGCGCGTTCATGCACACATCTTTTATACATGTAAAACTTTTAATTATATATATAATTAAATTAATATCACTTGTTGCTACTATTCATATTCCGGTTCGTGCGAGTACTGGCAACTAATTCAAAAATACATTCACTTGTAAGATGCATGCATCCATTCTCACACACACAGACACAGGTCGTGACTATAACGAAAATATTAAATGAAAAAAAAATCGTTATTCTAACATTCAGAAAATAAAATTTATACTATACATAAAACAATTGGGCAGGTCACATGTCTATACATAATGTGCCAGGAAGTAGGGTCAAACCGAAGTAAGGAGGTATAGGACCTCAACACTTATTCGAAACATCCCTACGTATATTAAGCGATTGTTAATAGTTTAGGGGCATTGAATTTTTTCTATGTTTTGTGCCCTATTCGCGGTTCCACGATACATATTGGTATGGTGACATGAATAGATATGATAGATACTTAAATATTTTTATTTGATTAGCTGACTGAATGGACAACCCTGTACAACAACATTTATGTTCATCTATCTTAGCATGACACCAAGAAAAATATCGAAAAACAGAAAATATTTGAAAGCATAGTTTGTCCATAAAATTTGGCGTTGTTTAAAAACAAAGTTCACATCAAACATGTTCCTTACCTACTTCAAAATCTTCCTAGTTTTGTCAGATTTATACCCAGCAAATTTCATTGTGTTACTTCTACGGCGTCGTCCTAAGAATGTGATTCGAAATGCAGTATGTCCGAAATTGTAATTTGTAAGAGTAAGTAAAAATTTGATAAGTACAAGTTACAGCAGGTTAAACATGCATTTATTAGAACACATTATAAACAATTTTCAAAAAGAAGACTCTCTTGTTTAATACCAAATGCGGCATCACCGCAATAAATTCTCTTTGAAGGATAGAAACGCCATTCGATTGTTTTCATGGTTTCTTCGGCGTCTTGCAGTTTTATTGTTAGTAACTTCGAACTGTGGCATCCTGGAGAGTAAACAAGCTCTTTGTAAAATCTCCCCACAAATAAATCAATCGGGTTCAGATCGGATGATCTTGGAGGGCAGGCTATCGGTCCACCATGACCAATCCATTTTCTTGGCCTGCATCGTACAAGCCTGGTCAAAACTGATCGGGTGTTTCTCACATACAGCTTACCCTCACATAGCATGCTACCATTCATGTAAAGGCTGTTAACGATAAAGTGAGCACTTTTTAAATCAACCTTAGAAAAAAGTCACTTCTCCTACCTGCATATATTTTAACGGGCGCACTGAATGACATGCGCATAGCAAAGTTGGTAAATATGGAAGGGAAAATAGTTCAATACCTTAACTTCGAATAGAATGTGTTAGGTAACCATTTGTGGTAACTGAAATTATGCGTCGAAGTGTAAAAATTAGCAGCTTTTTAGAATATTTACTTTTCTAATAATTTTGCAGTTTCACTTGACCGACGCATGCTGAAAAACATAAGGCCTATGGCAATGATAATTTTACATAAGGTGGAAGAACACACAACATGCATACAAATAGACCTTAAGCAGGGCTTTCAAAAGTGATTTTTTTTACCGCGGACAGCCTTTAGTACTATGAATATCAGGTGATCTATTTACGCCCCTTGTGCACAGAAGGGTATTCAATCGATGCGGCTCTTTCTTGTGTGCTGACCCATGAGTGTTTGCTGTCGGAACCGACCGCACTGCCCTGGTGACTAAATGTGGCCCCTGCAACATGGGATAGGGATAGTGCGGTGATGGAATGCAATGGCACGGGGAGAGTGGGAGCACCCCGAGTGAGCCTTTTTATATATACATTCTCTCTACAGTGTGTGGATACCCCATCGAAATGTCTCGTCGGTGCATTAGACTAGTTGTGAGTCATGGAAAAATGGTGTTTTCATACTAGCTTAGCGGTATGGAATATTTCCTATAGGTTCCCTCCTGGTCGTCTGGCATCGAGCAGTCCTTAGTATGTTCTGTCAGACCAACCTTCGTCAAGCTGTCCTTCGTCATTTGGTTTCCTCCGTATCTTCTACAGTCAAGATGGATTCTGGTCGTTCCTCCTTGCCATCTCTCCCTTCTTTCTTATTGACTTCACAGTCTTTATCCATTTCATTTTTGTCTTCCACATCACAACCATATCCATCGTCTAACGCACCTATGATGCGGCCACCTGCAATACAGTGTGGGTTCTGCCACAAAAATTTCAAGTCCGCAAAACTGGGCTGCGAAATGAACGCATATTTGTCCTTAATCCATCCAGAGAGGCACAGCACATGTGTGAGAGGTGTGGGGCGACGTTTTCCTGCGCCGACGAACTAGCGAGGTACCTAACCGCCTGCACTGGACAATGAAGGTAGGCTGCTTCAACCCACTGAAAGTTCTGCAATGCGAATTTCAACCACACTAGATATGCGCAAATACATGAGCGTTTGCTGCTGGCCGAATCCCGATAGTACATATTTGGAGTGTGGGAACTGTGGGAGGCAGTTTACAAGAGCAGATAAACTGCAAACGCAGTACTCTAAGTGTAATGTGCCTGCCCACTAACAAAATGAGCTCCCATGACTACGGTATCTAACTCCCAGCTGAGGCCACCTAATGCACCACAGGCCCATTCACAACCCACTAGCCACCGACAGATAGTTGCTGGTACCAGGGAATCAATGGCAATGAGTTTGTGGAAGCGTCAATAGCCTATAGGGGAATCTTAAACACTTATTTTGCTGTAAACACAAATGCAAGGGCGATATATATATATGTACATATTTGGTCAGCATGTGACAAAATATTATCGATCAGTTAATCGCAGAGGCCAATGCCCATCATTCCATCAAGTTCAATATTTGGTTCGATTGTGAGAATGGGATGCGAGAACCCCAACATGATGACATGGACCAAAGAGCCTTCAAGTCAAAGAATACACCATTATTTAATATCTCTCATGTTGATGAAGCTGACAACTCTAACATAAGCAAGTACTGCCGGGAGGCTGAAGGGTACCAGGGAAAGGGGAGTGGATGGATTCTTACTGCTGTGAACAGACTCCAGATTCACATTGGCAAATTGGACCTGCTGAGAGCATCATAATTGACAGATTTGCAGATTTATATCAAGGCGAAGAATATGGTAGTCATTAACCCACGGGATAGGTACAGTAATCAATGTTTTAAGTTGGCCATTATTGTCAGATTTGTGGAGGGGGAGAACCCCCAGCATGTGAACCATCACTACCACGAACTGGAGGGGGAATTTAGTTTTGATGGTCTCACCTTCCCAACTCCACTGAAACAGATCTGTATTTTTAAGATACACAACCCTAGTACATCCGTGAATGTGTATGCCTTGGATGAGGGACTGAAAGTCATGCCGGTACTTGTAGCCAGAGCGGAACAGGCTCAGCATTTCTACCTGCTGCTCATGGCTGGTGACACAAACAACCACTATACATATGTTACTGGCTTGTGACATCTCGTCCGTTACCAGGTTACTGTGCACAATGGTAGTATTCATATCTATAAGCACTTTTTCACATACTATGATGATCACGAGTATCAGGGCTGATGGCAACTCACATGCAGCAGCATTAGTGGAAATGCCGAAGGCCATACTGGATGGAAGACCAAGCATCCTCAAATTTAAAAACCACCACAATGCAGACAAGTTACCCATTGTGGTTAGTGTGGATTTAGTGGATTTACTCCAGCTGATCCATACTTGTGCTCCGAACCTGGACCATGTATACACTTATACATACCAGCTACATGAAGTATATAGTTACTGCCTCTATGTGCATGTGGATAATGATCGGATACTAGCATACCTCGCCACTTCACTGACGACCGAACCGGTTATATATGTTGGGGAGGATGCAGGCAAGCACTTTACACTTTACAGAACAATAGTGTCTATAGGAAAACAGGTGAAAGACATATATGAAACTTCTACAGATTATGAGTCCACTGATCGCAACATAGCATGTAATGTACTGCCAGGCCAGAGACTGTATGTATTGCAATACTACAACCACAAAGATGAATTACTAAGTCAGAGACCATGATCTTCATACAGGGCAATACATTGGACTGGAATGTAATCAGTGCAACATTCCATGCCGCCGACCAAAGAAACTGGTCGTATTTTTTCAATAATCTCCCCGATGATGACAATTTTGTCCTTAAAGATCTGGCATACGATACACAGGACATCTTCATTATCACACATAGTGAAGAGAAAATGATTACATTTTCCAAACAGCTAGGTGACTGATTTGCCATGCAGTTCGTCGATATATATCCCTTCATACCTGCAAGTCTTGCTTTACTGGCTCAAAACATTCCTGCAAGTAAGTTTGTAAGTACGAGAAAATCTTTCAGCCTACATGAGGTCCCATTTGTGGTACGGAAGGGAGTGTATACATACGACTACATTACCGATTTGCCACAATGCAAAAGCCACAACTGGTGTCTCAAAATTCATTTTACAACTGCATCACCGACAGCAATATCTCAGACGATTACTATGACCATGCGCAAGTGGCATAGGTCAAATTCCGCTACGATTCACTCGAGATGTACAGCCGGATATGTGTAAAGTTTGACATCCTCCTTTTAGCTAACATCTTCGAGAATTTCCAGCACCTGTGTTTAGAAACATATCGGCTTGATTGTGCTCGCTATGTGAGCCACCTGGGATTCTCGTTCGATGCCATGGTGTGTATGACAAAGATGAAACTCGAGCTGCTGGGAAACTATGGCATGTACCTGTTCCTTGATACGGCCATCAGAGGCGGTTTTTTGCAGTGCATACTACGATACTGTACTGCCCAACACAGGCACATAGAAGGTGAGCATGGTACCAGCAAGCTGGACACCTACTTGCAATACATTTATGCAAATAAGCTCTATGGATGGGTGATTATTCTGCCACATCCTCTGTATAATTTCAGGTAAAGTGAAACTAACATCGACATCATTTCCGCACCTAATGATGGCTATGTCGGCTATATCCTAGACGTTGACTTCGTGTATCCTGCAGCTCAGTAGCACGTCCAAAAGGATCTACCATTCCTCCCCTTGAAACAGTGTTCCCCAGGCTCGAAACAAAATAAGTTAATTACAATTCTCCAGGATAAGGAACATTACATCATACATTACAGAACTCTGAAGCAAGCATTACCCCCATGGCCTCCAGATGATGAAGGTTCATCGTGTACTCGAATTCGTGCAGTCGCCATGGTTGAAAGCATACATTTATCTGACTTTGGAAACGAGAAGAACAACAATTACGAGGGTGATTTCTTCAAGCTTGCCAACAACTCTATGTTTGGCAAGCTTATGGAAAACAAAAGGAAGCAGCAAATTATGCAACTGGTATGCAGCGATATAAGGGTAAGGAAACTCATAGTGATACCAGTGTACAAGGACCGAACCATTTATCACGAGAAGATTGCCCGATACGACTAGAAAACGAGTCTATTTTCTTCGATAAATCTATATATGCTGGGTTCTCCCTCCTGAACCTCTCTAAAACAGTAACGCATCGCTTCCATTATGATGCGGTGAGACGATGGTATGGTGATCGATGTGACTTGATATACATCGATACCAATAGCTTCGTCTATTCTTTCCAAGTTGAGGATTTTTACCAGGACCGAGCTCCTGAATCTGCGTACAGTGCTGAATTCGACATGTCCTGCTACCCTGTCGATCATCCCTGCTACTCCCCAATCAATGCCAAATTGTTGGAAAAGTTTAAGGATGTGTGTGCATGAGCCATTATAACCAAATTAGTTGGACTTCGTCGTGCGAAATTGTATTGCTACATGTGTAAGAGTAAAATAGTTAAGAGGGCTACGGGATTGCAGAAATAAATTTTTAGAAACAAGATTCTGTTTGAAGATTATAAGCATGCCCTGCACCAGCAGTGTACAATGCGGGCGAATGAACATACCATTATTTCTCACCAACATGTTCTCTATAGTGAATGCAATCTATAAGTTGGCTTTGTTATGGAAGGATGATAAGAGATGCATACTGGATGATGGAATACATACTGTACTCTATGGATATATTGACTGAATTATGAGCATTTATTACTATGATGACATTGCTTCCACTCCCACCCTCCTTCCCCGCACATATGTTTGACATTTTTTTAACTGTTCCAGCAACACACTGTAGCACATGCAGGAGGTATTTATTATTTTGTGAAGCGTGGTGTTGTCGCTCTTGGTGACTGGTGGCTTACTGTAGCTCATGCAAGAGATGTTATTTTTCTTGTAATGTGTATTGCCGATATGCCTTGTGGAGATCCTGTTTTTTGTTTTCTTTGATACGTCTAGATATGATTGCTAGAGCTTTGGGTCAAGCCGCCTATGTATATAATGGTGGTTTTTTTTACAATAGCACACTGTAGCACATTTAAGAACTGTATTCATATTGACAGGTGTGTTGCTGTTGATGGATGGTTGTGTATTTGAATGGTGGCATGCTGTAGCCCGTGCAACAGGTATACTTACCTTGCCAGGTGTGTTACCGATATGTCGTGATGTGTGTACTATTTCACATAACACAGTCACTTATGGATGCACCTGTACATGGTATTTGTTGTCTGGGGAACTCAACACTTATCCTAGCGGGGGTTGTGAATATGAAACGGTGTTTGTCGCTCACTAGCTCTGCAGTAATTGGTGGTCATATCGTACTTGTATTTACTATTTATTTCCATGATGTCCCTCCTTCTCTTTTCATCTACCTATACTGTGCTCTTCTTCTGTGGCTGTCGTCTTTCTGTATGTTCTTTTGTCCGCTTTGAATTTTTTTAGGTGGGTCGTTTGTCCCATTCGCAGCTTCGTAAGCCACCTTTGCACTATGATGGTGATGGCTCCGGTGTTTATATACGCATACATGTACACATCATGTTTACGTATAAGGAAACTTTCCGGTCGGGTTTTTGGCTGGCGTAGTGTCTTGCCCCGGTCCCAAGCCCGGGAGCTTGGCGTACGGTAAAGTATGAGGGCGATACTGCGAACTTCTTCATCCTTGCGGGAGTGAGAGAGCGGCCATGCTACTGACAAAGTCTTGTAAGTGTAATTAGTGTTTTTATTCTACAGATACTAGTAACAAAAAAAAAGAAAACAAGGTTTCCCGCGCACATGCAACATGACATCTAGGACCGTGTGTGCGGAACCAGCTTCACTTCGTACTGTGCAGACAAGTTGAAAATACAGAAGTGTTCACGCTCGAATACACGGACAAGTTAGAGATAGAGAAGTGTGCTCGCGTGTGATCGCTGCGCATGTGCATCGCTGTGTAATTCTGTGTGTGTATGTATGGATGCATGTTACATGCAAATGTTATTTTATTTAGTTTCCAGCACTCATGCAGAACAGAATAATTACAGATGTTATTACTTTTTAATGTATACATTTTACACATGTATTAAGTGTGTACGTGCGAGAGCACAGTGCCTGTAGTTATTTTTCTACGTGTACTTATTCGTCATTAAACATCCTCTTTTTTTCGCGATGGCAAGTTTATTATCTGGGGAATGCGTAGACCGATGCGAATATTTACTTTATTTCTTCTCCTAGTCATGCTATGTTGATTTTCATATAATATTTTTTCCGGATGCCATGATGATCTAACTCTATACGCATTCATCATTAAACATCCTCCTATCTTAGATGTCACAGTAGTCTTATGGTCGAGACACTCGACTGCCAACCTAAGGGGTGCAGGAACGATCCCGCATGTAACCTGCATTTTTTGAGTTCCGAAACAACAACCAACTAAAAAAAATGTTAGTGTTTCTAGCGGCCATTATTTTAACTAATCTCCCCAATCCAATTTACCCCTACAGGCGACGAGCGAACCAACGCACAGAAAATGACCGCATCGATACTAGCATTACTAGCTACGAATTGTAGAAATTAAAGAAGGCCACTTGCAGCAGACAACTAGTAGCAAGCATGGGAATTAAAGATGGAGGATGATAAAGCAGAAGAGAGTAAAGGGGGGAGAGAAGAGAAAGAATAAAGGAAACCAAAAGTAAAATGATAAAATCAAAGGATAGAATGCAACAGAGAGAACAGAAGGAATGAGACAGCATGATAAAAGAAAATTGGAAAGCAAGAGCATGAAGTAAATTAACCGGAATGCGGGTTCATGAAGAGAAAAGGTGGCGTAAACGAGCAGGAATCCCGGAATAGGGAAAATTGGGAAATTCCTAGGGTAAAAAAGGAAATTCCGAGGGGAAAAGCAAGATGGACGCTGATAACGGGGAATGACAGAGCAGGAGGTTTCGGGGCGACATCATTGAAGATGACCGCCATGGCCCCGCGGCACCACAGCCGCCAGACCCTGTGCCAGCTCTTCCCATTTAATTCTACTCGCCTGGCGGTTTGGCCCTTTCAACCGCACGCGGTTGTACCGCTGTATTGCCGACGACACTAGTGCTGATTAATTTGCAGCTGATACAGCCAGCTTCCCTCCTCGGAGATGCAAATCTTGTTTAAAGTCCCAGGGAGCGATCTGCCATTAACATGCTGATATTCAGGCGACAACCGAGTCGCTGGGGCGGGGGAGTGTTGCGTCGAGGTTTTGACGACGGCGTCACGTCGTCAAAGTACTATTCTGCTTATTTATAGCTTAACGTCTCATCGACAGCGTGGTCATCAGAGACGGGACCATTCACTCTGAAAACTACGAGTGGAAAAGGAATCGGCCATGTCTTGAACGTTTGAAGGAAGTATTCAATCATACTTCTGGAGTGACTTTGGAAAAATTCGCGAGTAAATACAAGTCGGATCATTATGAACGGTAATGGCATCCGGGGCCTTCCGAAAGTGGTTCTAGTGTGTTACCACTTTAATACTTCACTAAGTACATAAAAGTGCTATTATTAGTACATAAAGTAAAATAATAATTTAGTTTTTATTACTACGCATTTAGTGTTGACGGTATGAGTTTACGAATTGTTATATCGATAAGTTTAATACTGCAATTAAAGTCTTACTACAATATGTTTTATAATTTAACAAGAATTATTTCTTGCTACCTTAAATTGCAATAATAATATTCCTAGATGTACCTACAGTGTTGCCTCGCTAAGGAATAGCAGCAGGGTAAGTTTCTTGGCGGTATGATGCAATTAAAATTTGCGAATTCACTTCAGAGTTACGCGGTATCGGTAGTGGCTAGATATTTGACACCTGATTTCTCAGCTCAAGGAAAACTAATAAACACGTGAATGCCACTTTAGCATGGCGGCTTCAGGAGTTCGTGCTCTGGATGACAGAATACACTATATAAATCACTTATAATTTTTTAACCATACATTTAGCGTTTAATTTTTAATTATTGAACTTTAGGTATGTTTACAGTATTGTTTGGATGTCATTTTTCTTCGGAATATTTTAATGATGTTAATAATATCAGCTGTATTTCAAATACTATGTGTGACCTAGATGTAAGGAGCGCTAAGCGCGACTCAGCAGGCTAAACGCAACGACATTAAGTGGCGTGCAGTCTTTCCGAAAAAAAAAAAAAACTAAAAAGTATTTTCAATAAATCCTTTAATAGCTCATTGATAGAATAACGTTGTACTCTTTGGTTATAATGTTGACTACATAAACTACATAAATAATAGTGTTCCGAAATTTAGTAATTCAAACCCCTTAGAAGAGGAAACGGCGTAACATGGGTTTTAGATATATATTATATAAATTGCATTGTTTAAATTTCCCTGAAACTAGCAGACAAAATGGTCAAAACTAACCATGGTCAGAAATTAAATATCTCGTTTTCATAAAATTTGTGGTTATTAAAATGCATTGCGCTACTTATTTGTTAGGACAATATGAAAATGTACGTATATTAATTAAATTTTATTCAGCGGTTAATAGTTTTATACATCCTTTGGATGAAATGTGAATAAGTATGTTTGCCAGCCGTGCGATTACCGTTATATGTGTTGCAACATTTGATTAGTTTCTTGCAAACATTGCGAATTACCTAGAAAACTGATAATATCACGTATTATAACATTATAACAAGGACGTTTATTAATGTTTGGTTTTCCAATAAATCAGAGCTTTTGTCCACGAAAATAAAATTTACATAATTTGAATATATTCCAGTAACGATACCACAGTAAATGCTCATTAAGAAAAGAATTCAGTTAATCCAATCTTTAGTCTGTAGTTTTAAAATTAGTCAACAAATACTAACAAAATTATTATCATCGCATAAGAAAATGTTGCGAGTTCTAAGCAAGTTTTGCTTAGTAAATCCTTCAAATAGATTGCTTAAGTTGTTCAGAGGGGTAGAAATGGAGTACAGATTAGTAGAAACAGTAGCAATAATGGATGATGCAGTAGATTACCTAATGTGGGTTAGTTAACAGTTTGTACTCTCCTGGTACAAGCTTCTCCTCAAGGTTGACGCTCCATTAATGTTATCGCCAAAGCACTGCAATGCCAGACTACAAGTGAAGGCTTGACAAATGATGTGTGACCATGATCTTCCCTGTATGAACTCTGGTCGACCGTGCATACCACTCATTCCATCCGATTACCATTTCGAATTTAACAGACTGTGATTCCCCCTCAAGGTCTTTTTTGCTATGACAAGTGAGGTTCAGCGACAGTAGTTGAAAGTGCATGGGATCAAGATTTTTTTCTCGCGTTTGAGGCACAGCGATACGTGCGACAATAACACGCGCGCCGAGCGCCACATCGCCCCTACGCGCAAGGTGCTGAAATTGCGTGCAGTGCTTCCGTCGTTTCGCTTTCATGTGTGAATTAGATCTGTAGCAGTGGGACAACGTTACATGCGGTGAACGTCATTCAGGGATTAGAGAACTGCTTTGGCTTCGTGTGTTTGATTGTTCAAATTTCTGCTAAGCAACGAATGAGTATGTAAATATTGGTTGTAAATACCAAGTGAATGCCGTTCTTGACGAAATATAAAGCCATATATATATATATATTAATTTTTCATAGAAATTAGAAAATTATTATTATTTGGTTTACGTAATTAAGACTTCCATGCCATATACTGCCTGGCTATGGCCTCATGGGCTGTTCGCTAATTCAGACATGTCAAAGTACAAATTATAAATAAATATATACACATATTCGTATACACACATATATGGGTGTGCATATGTATATGTATGTTTATATATATTTATTTATATTTATACACTAATATTTATTAAGACACATTGTTTTGTAAACTCCCATGCTCAAGCATGGAAGAAAATCCTGTAATCACTGCAGGCAGCTCTATACTTTATAACTAAATTGTTTAATAGTTTTACGCTCCTAAGACAGACAGCAGACTCACTTAAAAATGGTTAGCCTGCAAGAAGTGAGTCTCATTTCCATTTCACGTAATAATGTAAGTTGCTGTATAGCATTCTTTCAATTCGCGATCGGTAGCCTACTTCAATAACCTTACAGCAAAATGCAAATGAATATTGTGTCCAAAAAAACAGTACTTGGGTAGCGTCAAATATTATGTTGTTTATATCAAGCCAGAGGAAATTTTACGTTAAAAATATTGATTTCCACTTCAAACATGTTGTATTCACATATCACAGCGGTATTTGATGACGAGCTTCAGTGATTGCTAGCGTCACTTCATTTGTCCAAAAAACCACGAGCAATTACAATTTGTCGGTATGGTGGAAGACTTGTGACCACATCCCTCCGTAGGTATGACGTCACATTGTGTTTTCAGGGGTCTCAGTGAATGAACCTTAACATCTGTAATATCACTTAATCTGTTACCCGTTCAATCGTCCTCGGTTTTCGCATAGCCTATTCAGGGAGAATTAAAGTGAACAGTATCCGGAGTCGTATCGATATATTTTAGATCAATGAAAGTGCCCCACGGTCTCCCGCGGTTAACTGCGAACAGTCTCATCACAATTATTCAGAAGTAAAGAACCTTCGCAGCCTGATCTACAGGGCGTACCGCGTTGTCCGGGGGCCCGTATCCGACAGCCTAAATTGCAATTGTTCATAACACTGATTTGCTACATCTTCGCGGGGGCGCTGCACTTAATGTACCACACTCACTCGCGGGTGGTGGCGAACAGCCCCGACACAATGCCTTACCCCGGTCTAGGCGTCTCAACGCGCGGAAAACCAACTGACCAATACGTCCTCCTATGTCAAACAATACCGCACCTTCCCCCTCGGTTCCCCGTGTCACATTTATTTCATCTTAATGAAATCTCTACAGGTTCGCATTTGGAGAATTATATACGAAATCCAAACAGTCTCGTGATTAGATTAATTGTTGCACATTTTAATATTAAATTTCTTAGCGGGGTGCCTCATCCAGGGCGGAGTTAAATTACGTGTAAGGGTCCGATCTCTCCCGGGCTGCAAGCCTAACTCTGTTGTACCATTGAGTAAAGATATAGCTAGAGTGGACTTCCCAGGTTAAATTTTCTGACCACTCCAGCAGGTAAGAATATGCAGTTCGAGTGCTGAACACCACGTCGCACCAGTCCATTTTCGTGGCGTGTCCATGGGGAATGTCGGCGGCTTTGCCACAGAGACATCTGTCCTCTCTCTTACTCATACTTCGTCCCTGTCACTCCCTGTCCCAACTCCGCAACAGTAGAATGTGTTCTGAATGTCTGCTATAGCCACGGAGCTGGGACAGACAATATGGCGGACTCCCGAGTTCCTAACTTAAGCCGAATATATTCGTTTGCGAAAAGGTCGCAAGTTATGTTAAACATAAGTATGTACGAAATCAAACTTAATGTACGCTTTAGTAACGAGAAACGTTGGATATTACTCAAGTGGTCATAATAAAAGAATAAACACCACTGTATACAGTACATATTGTTAAGAGTTAGAGGAATGCTAGTAAAGATAAGAAAATACTCACGATAAACTAATCGAATCTACATTTGCTGTGAGAATTAACAACCCATGTTATGGAGATGATCGTACATGTTATAAATTATATTTCTTTAGTGTAGTATAGTCGTGTAAACAAAATGAGTGGTCGTAAACGAAAAAATTATTTATTCATTCAACAAAACATAGGGCACACATAGCATCACTACTTTTAGGAAAAATAAATTATAATTATGGAAGCCAAATATGCTACAAAGTTAACACACACGAATGCCCTACTGTCACAAATAATTCCAATGTTTACATAGTGTTCGTAAATTGTGGTCATTATCCTTTTGTACGCTAGGAGACGACAAAAATGCCAGAATACACGAAAAACTTTTGACACAGTCGCGATATTTAATTATATTTCCGTTATTCTTGGTAACAACTATATATTTTGAACAAAGAAATGTTTTGATTCGACTACGTTTAAACACACCTGCACGCCGTAATACAGCGTAAGCTGCGACGTCTGAAGTAAAGCTGGATTTACAATTTAAATATTTAAGTTTAATATTATGCGTTAAGACGTGTGTAAAAGAAACGAATGTGTGTTCTCTTTTGTTTTGGTTCCCAGTGTAACTTATCGGGTCGTATGCGTTGGTGAGATTTCCTTAAGAATTGATACAAATAGCTGTATTTTATATATTTAGAAAACATTTTTCAGGCTACGACCAATCAGTACAGATCAGTCAGTGTTGTTGGCGGGAAACTGTGTGTGTGCACATGTTGACGATTATATATGTTTCTGAAATAATAAGCATCTCTGCTTTGAAGTACGATCTGCTTCAATAAGGTTATTTTTTACGAGGCTATGATAGGAAAAAGGTAAACACGACAGGCTTGCTGTCTGTTTCCAATCGCTGGAATCAAGAATTAAAACATGAATGGAAAACTTCCAATACAGAAGACGTGTTTCCGTATGACAGATAAGCGCCTACTACATAGTTATAAATGCATTAGTGTTTGTATTGTAAACGTAGGCCATGTTTGAAATAGCAGATTATGTTGACCAAATGATCACGTGACCCAATATTTTATACAAACATTGTGGCGTATTTGGTAAATTGTTATTTCGTGTCTTGTATATAGCGGATGTTAGCAAATAATACAAAATGACAAAATCAGCGCCGTGTTGGTTTTGACATTTAAAAACACATGCGCGAATACGTACTTAAACATTTTTTAAACAAATAATTGTTCATAAAATACACTAGACATGTTTTAAAAAGCAAGTGAGTGTTTTGCTTTGTTTATATATTTTGCAACACATGTTTTATTTTAAGTCGTAATAGGGTATCATATTATTTTCTTGTTTATTAACATATTCGCAGCATTCCAGTGATGATTGTAGAAATATTACGTCTATTTAAGTATTTAATTTATATAAAACAAATTTTCTTTCTTAATGTAGAATGTGTTGCCACAAGTACTAAAGAAGTGACTGTCGACAACGTCCGGATTGAAACCTACGAAATGACAAATTACAAAATAACGAATTGGTCCTCACGGACACGGCTTGAGCTTGACTATTAGTGAATTGGCACCGAGTCATTGCATTCAACCGATGATAAGTGTAGAAATAGTTATATTTTGTGATGTACCTAGTATGAAGTAGAATATTGCGACTCTCATTGTTATGTCTAGTTTTCTTGTGTTCGGTAGTGATAAACACTTCAGTGTCAACGTTTTTCTCACTGTTATATGTCCGAGGTTTCAGTGTAGAATATACAATGGTGTGCTGTGTTACACTCGTATAAATGTAACCACACACAGCTGACAGTATTTCAGGCAATATTCACTAATGCACATAATTATTGTAAACTTGGATCTTACAGAAATGACACTTGTATTGTCGCTTTAAAACAAACATCTGTTAGAGTTCAGTCATATACGTGATCATTTAAGTCCTTTTCCCGCAGTGTGCATGATGTTTTCTGCATAATGAGATGCACACTCGTACAGCGTTTGCGTTTGACTACGTGCTTAAATGTTTTACATGTCTCGGGAAACGACATACGCATGTACACGGGGAAACGAATTTGTGTACGTTTCACGCCCTTACAACCCATAAGTTACTATTTTGAAAATATATTTATATGTAATTCATAATTGTTATTCCTAATAATTCTTTTTATAGAGAGTGTAATGGAGGCATTAGGTTTCGTGAAACGCCACTGAACGTAGTTCTTAACAATGTATACTCTTTAACCTTTAATTATCTAGAAGAGCCGGGATAAACATAACCAGTTTTCTTCGTGGTTTGTTATAAACCTGGAATGGCATTGAATTTGTAGTTAATATTCAGATCAGTGAGTACACTACCAAGGTTTTTACAAGGCAAGGTATTAATGAGTGAAAACGTTATATCAAAATCCGTCATTTAATTTTTATTCATAGCAATATTAGAGTTTAATGGAAGTTTACCTCTTGTTGTTACCAGTTTTAATGATACATTATCGATAACTGCGTTTAATTATTCAAATATAAACTCATTACTTTTTTGTAAAAATGTCTACGATTGGTTAAAAGAACTGGTTTGATAATTCTAAATCTATGCGCCTACGTTCCAGCACATATTCAGTATGTGTTTTCCGTCAGAATGCTTGTACAGAATCTTATCAGCAAACTAGTTCCTGTAAGGGATGCTAATAAGTATGCCTGTCGGAATGTATCACGTATTGAGCTGAGTGGAGAATGCTTATATACATAAGTGCATTTCTAAGTTCTGACACAGCCTTAGTGACACTTGGATCGACACATTGAAAGTACTGATTATTTTATTTTCGAACAACCACCTTTGCAGTAAGTCACAACCCCAAACTGTAAACATTGCGTTCAATTGTAGACCGTCGTGCGTCTAACATATATTTCCCCACTACTGAACAATTATTTCCTGACAATTTCCTTTCACATATGAACGGAATGGAATTTTACTATGGTTTGTGACACCAGTCATTATTAATATGACGTTTTAAATTGCAAGTGCTAACAGTACTCGTATTATATCATGAACGTCTAAACTGTAGTAAAATAATAGATTATAATTAAAAACGACTGATATATATTTATGATAATTCATTTTCGCTGAGGCAAATAAAATCAAATAGTAGTTAATATCGCTGCGAATTTCCGCAAACACATAATACTATTACTTGAACGAAACACATGCCATGGTCGCCACAAGTAAATCATGAGTAGGGTGATCACAGCTGCAACGAATGCTGGTAACTCGCGTTTGACAGGCTCATCTTTGGCAGAACTTGAACGAACACGTGGGTGATCCGAGGCCAGTGTTATAACATACTTTTACCTACTGCGGAACCGGGAACACCGCGCGGATGATGTCATCGAGAACACTAGCGCTCCTCTGGATCATTAGCGGAACTAACACATAAAACTAGTCATACTTTTTCCTATCCCATGGCCGTTCTAGTGTATGTCTTTCCTCAATGGTTGTACCATCTTACAAAAAAAAAAGTCTGTTTCGAAGGAAGTGGGCTTGACACACCATGACGTAATTTGTCCTCCTTTCTTTGCTGTTATATTCTGCTCTGATTGTTAGTCATAAAATGAAGACTATAAACACAACAATCTTCACACTAAGGATTATGAGAAAGTAGAAACTTGAATGAGAATACTTCGATGATTCTAACTATAATAAGCTCAATTCACATTTTATCCTTATTTTAACATATACATGCAAAAATGGCTTATACAAGACTGTTCTTCTTGATGTGAAAATTGTTGACATTTAAACGGAGGTTGCTAGTGCATTAAAATTAAGCAATTAATAAAGTACCTATATAAAAATAACAATATTTTGGAAATTCGTTTGTATAACATAATATATTATAATCTGAACCGTTTTATTCGAAAATATTAATAATGCCCTTGATATAAATAAAATTAATTTAAATATTTATGATCGGACAAAGGATACTAGTGTACGTGGATTGTAGATATATTCAGCCGGCTGTTTCTGATTTTTCACATTCTTTTACTTCAGTAGACTCGTCGGCCGTATTACTTTAATTTTATTCACATGCGTACATTCCCCTGTTTCAAGAACCGAGGAAGAACCGAGTAGACAGTTAGGAGCGTCTAAATTGTTTGTGATCATACAGCGTGTCATAACGTGAAGCACTTTATTAATAAATCGATTAGAATTACTGGGAAAAGTTCACACTATGACCTAACGTCTCATTTCAAGAAGCCAATAGTGTGCTCAGCCCTTCAATACCCAGGCTATCAAAATTATGTGTTTACAGTTACCACGCGCTGAAGATTAAAAAAAAAAATTAATGCAAGCATACTACAGCATCGCTCTGTAGCGCAGCTGATGAATCGGAAATGAAAGCTCGCTCTTTTTGATGAGGTGTTATATTCCGCAGCAGTCGATTAAAATGGAAGTTCCCCCTTAGCGGCACTGGATTTAAAAATTTTCCCGTTGCTCATGAACATGAAAATAGGAGCAGCCAGGTGAAACATCAAAACTGAATTAATCTGCAATTCAAAGACAAAGCTCCGTGATCATTCGCACGGAAGTTCGAATTAACGAGTCAAAACGGGGCGACCGGGATAACTCGCTCGTCCATGATTTATAAAGTTGCCGGAATATATTTTTATAAAAATTAAAATTTACACTAAATGCTCAAAGTTTTATTTTGCGTTAATGAATATAAAAATAATCATTTCTTAGATGCACTTGTTCCACTGTACTGAAAGCTACGATTAAAAAAAAAAAAGTTATAAACACTTTGTTGAAGTTTCAGAGAAAAGTAAAACCAAAACAATGCTATAAGTTTACATTAACAAATCGTAGTGAAGGAAAACTACTGGAATCCTGGACGCGTTAGTGAACGTTAGCGTCGTATTCTAAGTGTGAATGGCTGTAAAAGCAGGTCGTTTGAAGATTCAGAAGCTAAGTAAAGACAAATGCTTTCTTCCTGGTGCATTTTCTATGGTTATTTCATGCTAGCGAATATATTGTAAGACTAGTAACTACATCAATAACACTACAAGTATTCATCTGGAAATGTATTGTAAATCCTCATAGTTAAAACCTTGCTATAAGTAAACGGAAAAAAATATATATTTGGCAGTAGACGTTGAAAATTATGAAGGAAAATTTCCGTGTCTATAAATAATGAAGATACACTTATTTTAAAGGTAAATTTTCTCTCGAATATATAGCAAATTACATGAAACGAATATATGAATATTACATCACAAAAAATAACCCCACAAATTTACGGGTACATTTCACGATGTCTAATTTTTTTGCCATATTTCCAGTGGAATAACTGAAAAATAATAAAGATAATAATGACGTGGAAAGCCTTTTCTGGATTAAAATTACTATTATTGTAAAAATTATATTTAATCCAGTAGGACTTGTGATTGGGTGGGAATCCACGGTTCCATGATGTCAGAATACATTACATTGGATTTATACACTGTGTATTGGATTTCGAACTGGAATTCATTTAAATTGTTAAGTAAACGATTTCTATTTTAATGACTGCAAATTTTCTTAATGATATACTTTTATTCTGTTTCACTTCCTGGTTTAAAACATCAGAACTTAAATCTGAAAAATATAATGAAAAAGCGAAGAAATCGTTTCTCCAGAATTCCTCTGACTGTCAGAAATTCTTGTGAACTCGTTAGTGTATTAACGGTTTGGACTTCCACCTGCAGTACACGGTTTCAATACACTTTGGAGTATTAACGAATGCGTTACAATATACAATATCCCACGTACTTTATTTAAATTTATAAAACATCTGAAACCCAGCAAACAGAATCTGTCAACAAACTGTCGACAAATTGTCGGCCCGATACAGGTATTGTCGGCAACTATAGTTTATATGCAATAAAATAGCCAGCTGTCAATAGTAGTCAATAGTCTTTTTTGAGACAGATCGTTAACTTTAGGTTTATAGACAATGACCCCCTTGCCTTAAATAAGATAACGGACGGATATCACAATAATTATGTCGGCTACATAGCTCACAGCCAACCAATCGCCGATATCTTAAGGAAAATTCCGGGCCGACTGTTATCAGTAAGCTAGAGAATATCTATTTCATCCTGGCACAGCATAATTTTAAAGACAAGGTTCTTTAAACATTGAAAAGCTCTTTGTCTAAGGTCTTCTTGCCATATTAACTATCGACGATTGTCAGGAATATGCAAGAAGACAGCTAGCTGTCAATACCATGACTTCTGTTTTGACACACATTGTTAGCCATCAGTGTGATTGAATTACAACATACACAAATGCAATGGGCTACTGCTTGACATATAAGTGATCACCAAATAACTGTTCAGAAATTTTTAAAAGTATTAAAATATTCAAGATTTTTTTAAATCTTTAATATATATATGTATATATATAGCTTGTAGTTTGGTAATTACATGTCACGCTGTAGACTGTGGCATTTGTATACTTTGTAATTTTTTTCCTCTATACAACTTAGTATTTGTTATTATGGCTGCCGCAAAACAGAGAAATGTCGCATTTGACATCTAATTATTCGAAACATATAAAGTGTAATTTTTTATATGAAAAAATGTAATAACATACAAAGCCTACAGGTTTTACTAACAATGTAATGTACAAATATAAAATTATTCATTCTTTGTTATCAAACGCCCGTAGGCATATTGTTCGCACAATAACCTTAAAATGTGTGAAATGAAGTAAGCGATTTATATTACATAAATAGTTATAACATGTAGCCGACCGACAGATACTTTAAATATAATAAAGAAATAAATTTTAAATATTCTGTGTTATAAAATCATTTGTTATATTTTGTTAGAACTTGTACATTTATTTTATAAAATAATTTTTGTCATGATACATTCGAAATTCTTGGCGGAAATCTGTAACTTACTCTATGGAATTGAGGTTAGCATTGCAACGCCAGTGCCGCCAAGGACGTGGCAAGGTATACAAAAGTCCGCAGATCAATAAACTCCAAAGGAAACAAACCCCTCGCAAAGCAGAGCAAAATTGAAAACCTTAAATAAACATGATGTTTAAAACTTGGTAAGATATTGTAACCAGTAAAATTCATGAGTGGTTTCAAGAGTATTTGTTTTGTTTCTTTTATGTAACACTTTTTTTTTCATAAATATTACAGATCACACATCTTGCCATATTTCATTCGAAATACAATTATTCATAAACACCACAATACTGATTTAAAACAATATATTGAAATAATGGATTGTTTAGCCAAAGGCACCAATCGTGTAGAGAATTCAATAATGTATACCAGATTTTACTATTTCTCATACCAAAAAGTAATATATGCTTATAAGCCTCCATGCTAATTAATTGGAGGAAAAATATTACAAGAAATTATATAAGCAACCCGCCCTTCAAGACGATTCTCTATACCTACAGAAGTCCGCCATTTCTAATCACTGCCGAAGCTCAGAGCGGGGGTTACCCGGGCCCTTGTGAGGGCCCTTTATCACCCAGGCGGTTCTCATGTACAATGCAGGAGAAAGGAGAAGCTAACACCCTTCCCCTCCCGCAACCAATCAAAATATTTTAGGCCAGTGCTATATTTCTTAAAGGGAAGCCAAGTACTCCAAGCAAACCCTGGTTCCCAATGCAGTACCCCCCTCCCCACTCCCCTGCCTACTCAGGTTCGTGGGAGGAGGTAACAGTGAGGCTGTTACCTATTTTTGTCCCTTCCTACAGAAGTTCTCACTATATTTGCATAATTTTATATTTTATGAAAAAATTTTATTTATACCACTGTCCTAGCATAAAGTTCCTCCAGACATAGGAAAAGTCAGAAAGCTAACTCTTTACTATCCATAAAAATTATTTTTACTATAAATAATTTTCTCTATCCACAAATGATAAGAGCTTACACACCAAAATTATATATTTTTATTGTTATAGGCCGCCAAAGTAACCCATGGACGAAAAATTTACAAAGTTAATATTTTTGATTAATTTTTGATAGCAAAATTTTCTTTAGTTTCTATATTTTCTTTTGGTTAACATTAAAGTGGAAAAGGTTTTTGTTTTTAATTATCTTTCCAAAATCTTCCAAGTAGTTAAATATGGCTTTATATGGTCTTTACGAGGCCGACAAACATAATGTCTCTTAATTTATCCTTGCCAAATCCAGAAAAAACCATCAGTTCATTTTTTATTTTTTAGCTGGATTAAAATTTTAAAATGTAAACCTGACTTGTAAAATTTATGGGAAAAAATCACAAAAAATATTCCCTTCTTAAAACAGGCTAAATATTGGCGCATGACTAGCAAACATCTAAATTATCGGTTTTAAAAATTGCTGGAAAGTAAAATAATGAATGGTGTTATCATTCTCAATTTGAGCAAGTTTTAAAGCTTTCTCGCCAACATGGTGCCTGTCTCCTACTTAGGACACCAAGTGTGCCTGTTTCATGAACCATAACGGCCATGCAGATAAATTATTTACTGATCATTACTCAAGTGGTGACAAGATGACTCCTGAGGCAGTGGCAAAATCCGACCCCAAGCCAGAGGTGCACCCACCATATATACTAATCACAAACCAATATTCCCGAGAGGGGGTGCAGATTCCACAACCAATAGAAATTCGTGTGTCCAATTAAGGAAAAGTTCGTTGAAAGTAAGCATTACTCATTATTGGGGTTGCTTTATTGCTGTCCAATCCGGTCTCGTCGGACCGCAACATGTCCAAATATGGGAAGCACACATGCTCACGCGTCACAAAACACCCGGCGTTCGAGCAGGCTGTAGGAAGTGATGTCACAAATGCGCGAAAGCTCACGCGCCCAGCCGATTGACCAGCTGAGTGTTACGACAGCAGCAGTAGTTCAACAAAGCGCCGCTAGTATGCACACCTCAACGTCCAAGTTGTCGGGCGCCCGCCATACATGCTGAGAAGGAGCTGGTGGAAAGTCGACACCCTGAACTGCTGCTGGAAACCACGACTGTGGTGACGCTGTCAAATGATGCAGCCCACCCCTGGCTGCGTCGTAATAACTACGTCTTCTTCACAAAATTCGGGCAGGTAGGAAAATCAGCAATTCTTCCGTGATGAAAATTTTTTTTAACAAACTCCGTGCTGAAAAATTTATCATTTTCTGGGTGAGGGTTCACAGCATGCTGGATTGGAGATGTAAGGTTCTTAAGTTCGGATCGTGCAGTCGGCACGCAACATGTTTTCATACCGTATAATGTGTTGACAAGTAAACAAAATGAATACATGTAATGAGAAAATATCATTCACTAAATTTTTAAAATGGAAAATACAAATTCTTGCATGTACGTATTCCTTATTGTGTGGATATCATGCAGCCGCAGACCCAGCACCATTGCGACATCAAGTCGTCAAAGGCTTGTCAATGTAGCGACATAAAGCCACCACAGACCCGGCACCGTGGTACCATCCAGCCGTCACAGGCACGGCATCGTGGCTGCATCTAGCTTCCCCAGAGCCGGCACTGTAGCTACATCCAGCCGTCGCTTATACAGCATCATGGCTACATCCAGGCGCCTCAGACCCGAGATCATGTTGACATCCAGCTGTCACAGACCAAGCATTGTGGCTACATCCAGCTACCGCAGACCCGGCATTTTATATACAGCAAGCTGGCGCAGACCCGACATTGTGGTTACATCCATCTGCCGCAGACCCGGCAGTGTGGCGATTTCCAGCTGTCGCTGGTCCGGCATCATGGCTACATCCAGGTGCCGCAGACCCGAAATCATGTGGACATCCAGTCGTCGCAGACCCTGCATTGTGGCTACATCCATCTGCCACAGACCCGAGATCATGTTGACATCCAGCCATCGCTGGTCCGGCATCATGGCTACAGCCAGACACCGCAGACCCTAGATCATGTCGACATCCAGACGTTGCAGACCCGGCATCGTGTTGACATCCAGCAATTGCAGGCACTTAATTTTGGTGATGTTCAGCACCATAGATCCGCCAACAGTTAGGTATCCATCTTGGGTCTTATCGGTTCTAATCCAGGATATTTTTTACACTGTCGGCAAACAGTTAGCCAACATTCCATATTTATATCGGCCCGCTGTCGGCATAACAGTACAGGCCATTATTAGTTGCCCGAAGTTAGTCTGCTAGTTTTCACCGGCCAGATTCTGACCCGCACATGTTGTGTTTGATGGCAAATGTTGAATGATAATTTCCAAACCACAAAACTAGATTTAAACACCTGGAATTTCGACGTTATTGGTAGGAAATTGCTTTTGAACTTCCTGTGCATGCTGCTCGGTAATATTCTTACCAATATTCCTTAAATGTTTGCTTTTCTTTGAGCAATTTTTGTTACAAATTATGGTCGTTTTGCATTCCTGCAGATATAATTATATATCAAATCTCTGAACACTTTTTTTTACAAATTTTGGGTATGTTTAAAAACATATTTTACTACTACACATAAGAATCATAGAAAAATATACCGTGCCTTCCTTGATATATTTTGAAAACATTTCAATTTTTTTTTGCAAGCTTTTATTTATTAAGCGGAATATAATTAAAATATTCCAGGTTATGTTACAATTTTTCCTATATATATATATATATATATATATATATATATATATACACACACACACATGTATTATAATGATGCAAACCGAAAAACTAAGATAGTATACAGTACTTCCCGCGATATAATAGTGCATGACGTTAACACTGTCAGGGAAAATATATAGTGATACACGAAATACATTAAATACATTTGGAAA
This sequence comes from Dryococelus australis, assembly GCA_029891345.1. Lineage (NCBI taxonomy): Eukaryota > Metazoa > Arthropoda > Insecta > Phasmatodea > Phasmatidae > Dryococelus > Dryococelus australis. Next base: position 124,170,902 of record CM056998.1, read on the forward strand.
ACTAATAAAAGAACATGACTCGCGCACAAAGTGAATAAACTCACTTCAGGTCTTCATGCTTAAGATGAAATGTACACCAATTATATCTTCGTTCTGAACTGGAAACAATTCGTACGATAATAATGTGTAGGTAGCAATGAAATATAAACTGGGTTGGCTAACCGTATATCAAGGGTAATATAGGGTCGTGCACAACCAACTCGACACTCTTCTTTTGAGGAGCTTGAAATATGCCAGCCATTTTATGCAAGTTTCTCGACGATCTCGAAGAAACTTTGTGTCTTGAGGATAACAGCCTGGGACAAAAACTGAAATTACATAAGTGCATAGCTCGCTTGAGTCTATAGAGTATTCCAGGCGGTAGTTGCTGTGTCTGTAACGATATGTAACGTATGTTTACCCGAAATGCGTCGCCTGGCAGCGAGGAAGGTGCTCTACATGGCCTGGATACTCTCGTGTACTTTTGTATATTGAGATTCCTTCGCGCGAAAACATATATATATATATATATATATATATATATATATATATATATATATATTTGTCAGTCAGTGACTTCGCATGTGACTCGAACAAGCTAACAGTAGCAAAGCAATTTTTATTTAGTTACATGTAAATCTAATTAATTTCGAGAATTTTTACATTTTGATAGCTGTAATGCAAATAGAGATTAGGAATCGATAAATTAAGAATTATCTTAGCCAGCTAATGGACTTTCAACAGTTAACGGAAACAAGTGACTATCTAAATTAAAAATATTTCCAGAAACAGTAGGATTTCCACTAAAATCACGACAAGGTGACATACGAATGAGCAAGTGTAGGGATTTGAAGGCATTTTTCAACGTCACATAAAGTATAAATTCGTTTGCATGTCACCGTTGCTTGGAATCATATTTGTATACAAGATCCCAGTTGTACTTTTAGACTCCAGAAATGCTGATTCGTGGATACATACAGTGATTTTAACCATTACTAAATATTAAACCATTTTTCATAAGTCATTATTATTTACCGCCCATATCATCTGCACCAATAATTACGTCGGAAATGGCCGTTCTTTTAAATTTAGTAGAAATTAAAAAAGGGATCTCGGTGCAGAAAATGATAAAATGATAAAAGAGATGTAGAGTGACATTATAAATGTTTTCCCCTCACTTCAGAAATGGGTCGTAGTAACGTCAGGAAAACCGCTTAAAACCTCTCTTCCCACCCTCCAGCTCTGAACACGAGGGAGAGGGCTGGCATATAAAATTCCCAACCGGGCCATAAATCCGCCTTTCTGCCACCCGGGATGCTGCCGCTAGAGAAATGGCGCTGGACCACAGCCGGAGAGAGATAACTGCACGTTTAATGTGCCTCGCGCCTGATATTTTTGCGCTGCCACACAACTCTTTGGGACGAAACATAGCAACTTGAGTGAAAATTTCGCCTTAAACGTGCAACACCTTGTTCATCCCGTCATCACAATCATTATGCGTCTATCTCACTTTATGGGGAGAAACAGTTCATGTGCATACTAGTTGAATTAAATACATTTACAAATCCTTTATAGGATTAAATATGAGATAAATAGTTTCCTTTGTACAAACGACTAAAGGCTGTTCACGATTAAGTGAGCACTTTAGAAATCAACCTTAGAAAACAGCCACTGCTCATGCCTGCATATACTTCAACGGGCGCACAGAATGACGTGCGCTCGGTAAAGTTGGTAACGATAGATGGAAAGTATTTCCATATCTTAACGTGGAATAAAAACTGTATTTGAAGCTGTATGAGCTGCCGAACAACCCTGCAGTACTAACAGTACGATTTCCAGCGTGCAGTGGCAGTCCATTCCGAGCGCTCAAGTCACACGGCAGCCAACCCGAGTGGTTCCAGCATACCGAAACAGTGTCCCATTCGGCAAAACACCACTCGACTAGCTACTCGCATTCGACTGAAAACTCTAGCATAAGGGCCGTGGTCAACATGTTTCCCGACAATAGAAGATATTGTTTCGTCTTTGGAGAGAGAATGGATAGAGAACTCAGCATGAGAAAATAATAATTTGGCAGAATGCATATCCTACCAATTTTGATGAGGGCATTTTATAGAACACGTATAGGGAAAAATTTTAAGATAGCATTTTTTTTTATATTCTGCAATTTTGCAATGCTACAATATTTGGGCTAAGTATGTATTCTATGGGAGCCCATTATGAAATGTAACTTCATGTAATTTTTATAACAAACATTATAAGGGTAACCTATTTGAAGGCCTGTTTGGCTATTTGTATTTTTATAATACTTGTAGTTGTGATAGAGGCAGAGTATGAGAAAAAAATAAAATAATCTAGGAGATAAAGGAAAAGAAAACTTACAATTTGTTGCATCATTTCTCACAAATTTGTATGGTAATTATCTTGTAATCCATTTCATATCAGGGCTGTTTAAATAGTCGCAATTTATTGCGACGGCGGTATTTTATTGTACTCTGCTGCTTGAAGGTTTTTGGTAAGACTCATTTTGCTTAAATGAGTGGAACAGAAGTAAGGGGAGTTGAAGGCCACTGTCATGGAGTGGTGAAGTTTCTTGCAGGTGCTCCCGCTCTGTGCCATGTGAATCCTGCGCTAATCTTTCATCCCTCTCAGTACGTTTTGGAATAAATTGTTTTCAAATTTTTCACGAAAACCAAAATTGTAAAAACTGACAATATGTAGGGGATTGTTGTGATTTTGCGAGAACCAGTTCGGTTTACCATTTTAGCAAAGAAACATTGCACGCGACTTTGAAAGGAGCAAAAGGTAAGTTTTCCGAGGATGATAACATCGATACTCTGCGCGCGCTGTTATGTGGGGTAGTTTTGAAAGAGGGTGCAATCGCGAAAGAAAAACGTGGCGCGTCCGTTCCTTTATTATTCAAAATTCTGAAATATATTCCCCATGGAATTGACTGTAAAATACCCAGTATTGCAACCAGTAACTTAACTGGTGTAGCCGACCTCCAGTGGTGCAGGCGGTTTGTGAGCCACCGAGGTGGGGTGCGAGAGGCTCTGGGTTTAAATACCGGGTAAGGCATGGGTGTTAATTTAAGTTAGGTTATAAGTTATTCTGTAAGCCGTCCCCTATTATTACCTATCCAGCTGCTTTGCTCAAAGTGCCAGAAAAATTGCAGTCAGTTTTGAGTGACGCTATTTCAAGAAAATGGGGGTTTGGAGTAATTTACTACAGCAGGTTGGTACCCCAGTCGCTATTTCATGTTTGCATACGAAAATTCTTGAAAATGTTAAAGTTCTACGCAGACGATGGAAAAGTTCGTAAAATAAATAATACGATTAGTTGAGATGTTAGGTAGTCCGTGCGATGAGCCCTACTTAACAGAGATTATGTTTTACATCCTCTTGTCCAGCAATCACAGATTCTTTAAGTTTGCAAAAAGAGCCTCAAAATTTATAAGAACTGATAGCATTAGTTTCTCAGGTTGAGCTAAACATAGGGGATCGTCATAGCAGGCGAGAAGTAGTGGTGACCCAGTCAAAACTGCAATTTAAATAGTGTTCACGCACGAACCACGCTAACGAAAAGTGCGTCTTTAATGACAGTTACGGTAAAAAGAAGGTAGCGAGTTTCGTGCAAATATGGGCTAAAGAACACGTTGAAAAATACGCGAAAAAGCCAAAACGCAAGCGTAACGCTTGTACACAGGAGATAAGGACGAGGAGAATGGGTCACGTCAAAGTGAAAGTGAAAAGGGAAAAGTGACACGTTATCTGAGTGTGTATTACGTTTGCGGAAATGGAAATTTGTAGTATTTGTGTCCCTTTACGAAAAAAACCATGGGCCATAGGCTGTGTGAATCAGTTTTTGTCTAGAGAAAATTAACTGGTGTTATTTTTGTGACATTGCAAATTGGCGTTTCTCAAGTAAGTGCGTTAATTGATTTAGGTACTTCCACGTCATTAATTAATCATGAAATGTGCAACTAAATTACGTGCGAACATACCGCGAGGGCAGTTCATGTTCTGTAATTAAGAACACATGATATTTCATTGCTAACGGCGGTTTAGTAAATTTGCAGGCTATAGCAACAATAAAAATTAAGGTTGAAGATTTTTCATGGAAGATGCAATTTCAGCTGTTTAAATATATATCGTATTCGGTCATACTCGGTATTGACTTTCTGGGAAAGACGCAGTGATGTATAAACGTGAAAATAAATGTTTGCATTTTCGGTTTACTTCTGAGTCTTCTGTTCCGCTAGTAAATCAGTCATCGCACTGAAGAAAATGCAGGTGTTTAAGTTAGGGGAGAAATTGGAGGTATAAATATAAAACATTAAAGCTCAGTTTGCTGACATGGTTACAACGAAGTTGGGTTATTACAACAAAAACCAGATAGTGTTTAAATTCGGAAATCACGAGCCTGTGTTTTCGGTCACGTACAGAGTTTATTGTGTTATTGTATATTGATGATGTGTGCATAATAATGATACCTTAGAGGAGTACCTGGCCCACATACATTTAGTGTTAAAGGCTTTGCAAGGAGATGGGCTGATAGTGAACTCTGACTAATTAAGTTGAGTATAACAGCATGTCAAGTACATAGGTTACATAATTTCCGATGGTCAGTTGCGCACTGACCCAGAGAAAATTAAAGCCATCGTGAATTTTCCAGTCCCTAAAATCTGAGAGAGGGGTTCGGCGTTTTTTAGGAGTGTCATCTTTTTACGGGAAATTTATACCGAACTTTTATCAAAGAAGAAAAACTTAGAATTAATGTGGGCTGACGAACAACCAAAAGTGTTTCATACGTTAAAAGACAGTTTAACACAGCCGCCAGTTTTGCGATTGCTAAATTTTTATGATAAAATTTTTATTCGTTGTGATGCAATTTCTGTTGTTTTGGGAGCAGTGCCCTGCCAGAAAAAAGGCGATGATTTTGTTCCCGTGGCATACACTAGCAAACTTTTGACGGCTTTGGAGCAGAAGTACCAAGCTTCATGTTGGCTGTTGAAATCGAATAAACCAGCTGGATGGCTGGTGTGCTGGCTAGTAAGACTACCTCGCTTTAAATTTAATGTTCTCCATATCAAGGGAAAAGATAATTCGGTAGCTGATGCGCTATCGCGTATGATTTGTAGCGACGAGTTTGAGATGAATGCAGTGATTCGAGTGAGCCACATAAAATTAATTTAATAAAGGAAATAGTGTTAGATGATGTTGAAACCAAAGAAATATAAATTCATTACAAAATTTTCCTGGTGTTCTTGTAGACATTTCCAGAAACATGGCGTAGAATGCCAGAAAATAATGTTAGTTATAGCTCAGTCAAGTTACGTAGATTATAAAGGTCTCATTGGTCGAAACGATGAAAATTTCGTGTGTTTGTATCGGTTAATTTAAGACCGATGGTGTATAAGTATTACCACGAGTTCTTTTCTGGAGAGCATGTACTGAGATAAAACCATTTCGCGTATAACTGAAATTTTTACGTGACCTGTTGTACGAGAAGATATTGAGACACGCGTAAGGGAATACAGTGTGTGCCTGCAAGGCAAGCCGAAAAATCAAAACCAGGAAGGAAAATATTCCGGGTCTCCGGCTAAGTTTGTATGGGTGTTATGGGGCATTTGCCGCGTATTAAATCTGGTTACGTCTAAGTGTTGGCTGCGATTGGCAGTTTCAGCAAATTCAGTTTCTTTTTTTTTTTGTTGCGGACAATTAATGCTGTTGAAATTTGCAAGGTAATTTTTCGTAGTGCCCATAACCCATAAACTAACTCCGTCTGAAGTCTTTTTGGGAAGACATATTTTACATCCCCTTTTAAATGCGTGGTCATTGCAACCATTTATGTGGAAAATGTAGCTAACATAGATACGTTAAAAGTGTGGGAAGAAGCTATGCAATATTTATTTGTTCACCACAATAAAATGGAAGGCAAGATTAGTTAACAAGATGAAGCTGTTACTTTGAAAGCGGTGGTTTTATTATGGTTCAAACGCATTTTCTGAACTTTAAAATTGATTATTTTACTTAAAAATTAGCGCCGCAATGGACCAAACCGTTCAAAATTGTGCGATTTTTAACACCAGTTACTTCACTTGCTTCTGAGCTACAATTTCCAAATAAATAATTTAATGTCAATATAAGCAGTGCCAAAACATTTTATGGTCACGTGGAATAAAAGAGCGCTGCCCTAACCGTATGTAAATGGGGATTATTGTGGGTTATTTAATCCTACATTATATGTTTATATATTTATATTTTAGTATGTGTAAAGGATTTTATTTGATGTGTAAAGTAAATTGTAATGAATTTAACGAAAATAATTTCTTGTTGAGCTTCAAGAATTACAAATATGTAAACATTTAAAAGAATATGTCAATGAAGCCATAATGATTACTGATGGTTAAAGGCGAAGAGGAGATGTGGCAGTGCCGTACATTGAGGATTATTATCAGTGCACAAAATTATACGTCGTAACACGGGGATAGATCGACGAGGGAGCTGAGGCTTAACTTCCTTGTTGGTGACCTGTTTGATGACAGTCGTCGTGGACGTTTGTACCCATGCGGCTGCGTAGCTTGGCAGGCGAGCGCAGACTATCGGCGTGGACGTTGGTACACATGCGGCTGCGTAGCTTGGCAGGCGAGCGCAGACTGTCGTCGTGGACGTTGGTACCCATGCGGCTGCGTAGCTTGGCAGGCGAGCGCAGACTGTCGTCGTGGACGTTGGTACCCATGCGGCTGCGTAGCTTGGCAGGCAAGCGCACTCTGTAGGCGAGGAGGCTTGAAGCTGCCCTCACCTCTCACCCCGCCAATGCCCACACTACTTCCAACGAGTATGGATGGCGTCTGGGAATCGTTAGATGTTACCTTCGATATCAAGATGTGTATGTTACTGGACTCGAACCAATGGAACTTTCTGGGATGTTCCCCAATTCCCTAGTCAACGTGTTTCCCGACTATAAACGTTTATTTTTCTTCTTGGGAGAGAGAATGAACTGGTACCTCACGATGAGAACATTATAACTTGGCAGAAGGCATATCCTACCATGTTTGATTATTAAACTCCAGCCGATTATTAAACTCAACTTCAAGTAATTTTCATTACAAAAATTATAAATGGGAATTTTTTGAAAGACAATTTGTCTGCTTGCATTTTTATATTGCTTGTCTTTCTGATTTGGTTAGTTTATGAGGGAAAAGAAAAAAAAAAACAATTAAGCCCGTAGATGAAGAAAAGAAAACTAAGAATTTGTTGAATAATTTCTCGCAATTTTCGGGGTTTATTTTCTTGTATTCCAATTCATATCAGGCAACTGTGAGTGAGAGATTTGTGCAGCTCTTAACAGCGAGATCTTGAGAGCCAATGAGGTTAATTGAGGTGAGTATGGAGCAGCACCGGAATGAGAGGGCAAGGAAACGGTAGATCCCCGAGAAAACCCGCCGACTAACAGCATCGTCCGGCACGATTCTCACAAGCGAAAATCCGGTGACCCGGCCGGATATTGAACCCGTTTTGCCTTGGTCGGAGGCAAGCGGGCTAACCGCTCGGCCATCACGGCCCCTGTCAAGAGTACTGGAACAGCTGTGTCCACGAGTCCATCGCACGGTCAAACAGAAGAATAAATCTTGCAGTCAGAATTTAACACTATTTAAATTAGCTCCCCGTCTTCCCTATTAGAACTCGTTTGTTTCTGTTTGCCAATCGTCCTCCAGATCTCAAATCGAAATATGTTCTGTAGACGAACATTGCATTATTGTTGATGTTGAATCGCGGTTGACAGGACTCTTTAGAAATAACCACTTAATTTATACGGCCTGCACATTGTGGAGTGGAGACATTTGGGCTGCTCTCAACACTGAGGTCTTGGGAGTCGATGGAGCAGCGCCGGAATGCAAGGATGTTGGGAAACGGGAGATCCCCCAGAAAACTCGCAAGTGAGTGGCAATGCCCGACACGATTCTCACGTGCAAAAACCCGGGAGTGGCCCCGACGGGAATCGAAACCGGTTCGCCAAGGTGGAAGGCGAGTCGTCTAACCACTTCACTACCGTGGTCCCATCTGTACATTGTGTGCTTCTACACATGTAAAATTATACATTTTATAGGATGTATCCATGAGTTGTGGCACTCATAGTAAGTCGGCACTTCAATATGCACCATTCTACAGCTTTAAACAGCACTGATTTATTTATTTGCTATGCCGACCAAGATATTTGAGGACGTGTTTGCGGAGGCAAGTTCATGCCTCACACTTTTCTATAAAAATAATTTTTCTCGTTTCGCCTTGGTTGTGAGGGCAGGCCTGCATTCGGGATGTAGTAAAAATTACTATAAGTAGAAGAAGTTCTATTGTGGTCTTTTTGGCAGACGGCTGGCTAGAATGCATTCGTCAGTAAAAAGAAAAGTAAATTGTCCCATGCGTTTTCCTGTATGTGGTGTGCGAGTCGTTAATTATTGTTCATTTCATTACTGTGCGCAATATGTAAGTTATGGTTAGGACGTACTTAAGTGAGTGAACTTCAAAGGAATAGAGGTTCTGAGCGTTATCATTTCGTTACTTTGAGATCACTAACGCTGAACCAAATAATTTTAATTCCAGTTATTTACATTCGTTATTTATATTGAATCCACTCTTCACTGGCGAACTTTGCCGCACTTGTGTGACCCTACATAATTAGTGAGCGTTTATTATATGCATACCACGTCATTACATATGAAGTGTACATAGTAACAAGTGGATCAGGCAAATCTATGACAAAGAAGAGAATGGAATGAGAAATACATATGTGGGTCCACAAAACCCATACGAAGATAACGTACTGAAAGTTGTTTTTCAATTTTGTCATGCCATATAAGAGAAGCCTAGTCAAGGAGACTCATTAATAAGACTTCTGGATTATATGCGTAAAGTATAAAATAAAATAATTTCATTAGAATCGGTATGCTTTCCGCTGCTAAAGTTTCATCAAACCTTTAGTATAGGCTATTCACGAATAACTAGGCACTTTTTGAAGTCCTTTTTGCTTTCTACTATTCTTCTTATTTTGTATGATTCACCTGTAAGTAAGTCTTAATTACCATGGGTCGCCTCAATTTAGTCACGCCTTATCCAAGTGAAACGGTGGAATTCTTAGGAAATTGAAAGTGCTTATAATACCCGAATTCGCACTCTTATCTTTACGAAACAGGAAACACAGTCTCCAGTAGCCATAAGTTTAAACATCAAACGCTGAATACGTCAAGACTTGAAACGATTTTAATTGATTTGCGGTTAACTTAGCTGGGAGCGTGCACGCCAGCATGCAGTTTAACACATATGTATGCTAGTTAACTTTTTCTAAGGCTGACTTCAGAAGTTCTCAGTTTTTCGCTAACAACCTATTCCTAATTGAACTGTTTTCGAGGTGGATGGTACTCTCCTTCAGAGAGGCTCCCTTCAATTTATATCTGAAATAATATTTGCAAAGTAGAAATCGGGGTTTTGCTCGTTAATCAATAAGTTAAGCTATTCCACAATGTTTTAATTTAAAATGTTTATTTGTAAAGAAAGTTTAATTGATATGGTAAAGTTTATAAGAATTTCTGCGGTAATTTAAAAGTGGTCAAGACGTTAATGTATAGGACAATTTTTTCTGATCTATTAAAAATCACTCCTTAAGTTTTACAAGCATTTCTATGAGTAACATAGAAAAACTAGACGTCAATTTTTTTTTCAAATGATACTTTTATTAGTGCTCAGTCCTTTAGTTATTGGATGTTACCACTAAAGTACTGTTTAAGGCCACACTTACTATTTCTTTCAGTTTATTTGTGTCCGTTTTTATAGGCTATCCACGGTAAAGTAAGCACTTTTTGAAGCCCTCTTAAATGGAATAATAGAAAATAAATATGTTTTGTTATAGCTTTAGACGTTAACTTACTAGCACGGTGAAATAAATACATTGTGTTTATGACTTGTATGGCAATATCTATTTCAAAAATTGGTGTAAGAAAAAAAAAAGACAGTTAAAAAAAAGTACCTAGGGTCTTAAAAGTACTCATTTTAACGTCAACGGCCTATAAACAAATTTCCATGTAACTAATGAACACAGTGAATTTTATAGTTCTTCAAATTTAACGCCTGAGGCCGAAATCCTAACCCTAATAATATCATAAATGCAAACGTTTATATGTTTGTTTGTTACTCAATCACGTCATAACGGCTCGACAGATTTGGATGAAATTTTGTACAGGGGTAGGTTATATTCTGTATTAGCACACAGGGTACTTTTCAACCCGGAAAAACGAGCAGTTTCTTAGAGAATATATATAAAACATTTGGGTAGGCGCTGGTTGGTGGTCTATTTTTTTATATTACTTAAGGAAATATTCGTTTCTCCGGGATTAAAGTACCATATGTGGTAATCCTGAATATTAGAGTAATAAAGAACAACAATTAAGATATAACACTTGGTCATTATAATTATTTGAATTTTGCACGGGGGTGGAGCCGCGGGTAATAGAAAGTAAAGTATACTTTTTTGTTATTATATTTGGTGGGAAGGCCTCAAAAAGTGCTCACTTCACCGCGAATAGCCTATAGGTGAGAATGGGCTGTATTGTTATTTCTTTAGGCGAGTTCAGATGAAAGGGGCGTGTTTGTCAGAGTACAGAGCATGTAGGGTCAAGCAGCCCTACTCCCTTAGGGCGCGTGATGTGGCCAGCGGAGTGGAAACCCGCACACCGCAGTATCCCCTGCTTGCCACGGGCCACTACCCCCGCGAGGGGGTTGCTTGAAGGGGGTGTGGAGCGGGTCGTAGCCGTCAGAGCGTAGCCTCGCCGTGCCGCTCCCCGGAGACGCGGGTAGCTGCTTCTCATCCTCCCAGCTACGCCTTCGCCAGCACTCGACACGACGCTCTCTGCCCTACTGTCACACGTGGAAGAAAATGTTTGTAATTAAAGGGGATCTGTCTCGGTCAACTTGAATTTTCACAATTTTTGCAATATGTGCCATTTAAGAATGTTTAATTAAATGTTCCGCTCGACATGGCATAAATAATAGTTTTCTGAAGCTTAATCAAACTGTTACAACTAAACTGCCTTTTTAAAGTTTTGACTTTTAACTGCCGGCAAGAAGTACGTAATTATTTCTTGTGGCTGGTAACAGAAATGGTCATGGCAACAGTCAGCAGTCTAGCAATACATGGTTTAGAACATGTAGCATGCAATGCCCTAAGCTTTGCCGACTCCCAAAATAAAATATAAAGTCTGTTATGAAAGTTACGGCGAAAGTTCCGTAAATCCAAGATGGCGGAGGCTGATCCCGGTAAAGTGAGCACTTATGGAATCAACCTCTGAAAAAAATATATATATATCCGAATAACTGCATATATCTTGCAGTACACCCTGGCACGCCAGCTCCGAACTCAAAATTGGGCCCCCCTCCCCAACCCCCGGCCGCGCGCGATGCTTCACAGTTCTCACTCAACGTAAAATATTCTTTGAACCTTTGGAAATCGAGTAATGTAGTTTAATGTTTATTGTAGACTATAGATTCGGAGCTGAAATGCCAAACTCTATCCCCCGATTTTGTTACCATCGGATTTTCTGGATTGCCTCCCACCATGGTCGCAAATTTAATGACGCATTGATGTCAAAAATGGTAAACACAAGGATAAAGATATAATACGTAGTATTGCCCACGCAACAATTGTTAATACTTATCGTCTTTTGTGTCCCATGAACAGAAAAACATAAAAACTATATATTCCAGCGTACTTGTTAAAACATAATTTCCTTGATTTACGAATTCCCATCACAAGCGATGATTATGACACCAAAATTTTTCCTTCCGTTATTAACAAAATTACTCAAATAAACAATAGATACTAAATTTTAGTGTAGAATCAACTATTTGATACTTTTACACAAACTGGGCACGAAAACTCAATGCATGATATAAAGTGTCCTAACTAACTGACTCACTCATTTATTTATCAACGCACAGCCCAATTTGGTAGACGTAAAAGCATGGAAACTTACTGATGGCTATCATTAGGAAGCGGGCATGGGATTAGAAAATATTTTTTCGAAATTTTACCCGTAAGATGGCGAAAAGTGGTAAAACGTGTTTTCGAAAACTGCTCAATAGCTTATTAAACATACGGCATATCCTTATGCTCTAAGATTCAAATTTTTTTCCCGATATAAATGCTTAAAAATGTGCACGTAGGATTTTCTGAAATGTTATTCTTAGGAAGGAGAAAACGTGTAAACTGTATTTTGGAGTATTCATCAGTTGCCCAATTAACCCAATAAAATATCGTTATATCATAAACATAATAATGTTGGATATAAATAATATCGAAAATAGTAGTTTTAAAAAAATGTGTGTGTGTGTATGTGTGTGTATATATATATATATATATATATATATATATATATATATATATATATATATATATCAATTCCACCCCTAATGAGGCGAAGAAAGTTAAAAATATTTTCAAGGAATCCGAAAATATTTCATTAAACCGAATACAGTTGTACTCTTTGCTCCATTCAGTTTGCCAAATATACATTTAAAAAAAATTATTTTCTGATTTTTACCCATTCGAACCCCTAAGAAGTTCAAGAGATTTTATTATAGTTTCGATTTTACGGTACGTACAATACATCGTTTCCATGTATAGTAATATCCAAACTGCATTTTTTATAAAAATGTACCAAGTGGTAATATTATGAATACATAAGATCCTCTCTCTCACTGACAATATAAAAGTTTTATTTCCCTTACAGTTGCAGATAAAATTGTCAGAACTGGGCAGGATGAGTAATTAAATATTTCATTTTCATAAACTGCGCAGTCAGTGAAATATATCGCGTTTTGTTTTTAGCCTTCTTTCCGAAGGAAAGATAGCTTTATGCAATCACCTGAATGTTTGTCTGGAATATATGTCCACACCCTTAATAACTTTTAAAGAAAGATACGTTTATGCAATCACCTGAATGTCTTTTTGGAAATATATGTCAACCACTGATAACTTTTAAAGGAAGATAGCTTTATGCAATCACCTGAATATTTGAAAATATATGTCCAACCCCTCATAACTTTTAAACACGTGAGCATAATGTATCTTACTCGGTCCACATATAGTATTTAGTATGTACATCGGTCTTTTCTAGTCTTCAATCACGCTGGTTACTGATTTTTAAAATGGCTGCAATTTTTAAAATTCACGTCACTGTTTACATCTCTGGAATTATATAACCGATTTAAACCAAATTTGGTAAATTGATAGTGTGTAATGTACGCATTGAATTCAGAATGCGATAGTGTTATTGGGCGACCATTTTAAAGATAGTGGAATAATAAAAACAAATATTTTAAATTGTATCTCGGGAACGACTCGGCCAATTTCTGTATAATTTCTCATATAAGTAATACTATTGTAAGCTATGTGGAGAAGTGTAATTTAAATGGATAAGGCACTTATCTTAAAAATTGTGGCAATATAGAGAGTTTGCTATTATTACCTCTATCTACCATATCGTGTGACCAATTTCGACCAAACTTGGCTATCTATCACGAATATCAAATGTCTCAATACATAGATTCTTTTGTCCTCCATTTTGTAAGATCGCACCCAATCAAAAATATATATTTTAATGCATTTCTCGGGAAAAAATTAGCTGATTCTTACCAAGTTTGAAATTTAAGTAATAATAATTTACGTCATGTTAATTTACGTGTGTTTAAGTGGGTCAGACACTTATTTTCAAACTGTCAACAATATAAACAATTATATAGTAGTATGTTACATTTACGAAACCATGTAACAAATTTCAACATAAATTTGTATGCTAGCAGTATTTATATCAATCATAAAATGCATATCCCCAGAGTCTCTTTGTCCACCACTTTTAAATATAGTGGCACGCAAAAATATCAAGTTTTGCGATATCTCGAAAACAATCAACCGATTGCTCTCTAATTGTGCAAGCAAGTAGTTCTAAAGTAGGCTATGTAAACTGACATAATTTAAGTGTGCTAGATGCTTATTTTCAAAATTTCAATTTAACTTTTTCTATTGGCAGTATATCTTATAACAATGAAATGCATCACCACAGAGCCTCTTTTGGTCATCATTTTGTAAGATTATGCCACTTGAAAATCAAAGTTTTTATGTCATATCTCGGGAAACAATCAAATGATCGTTACCTTATTGGACAAAAAAGTAGTACTATGGTAGGCCAAATAAATGGATATTTTTTTGTAGCTCTGACAGATATATAAAAAATTGCTACCATTAAAATTTTTTAATTACGTATATAGATTGAGCTAATACGCAACCGTTTTGTTCTCTATTAATGAAGACATCACCATATGATATATTTGAACATTTATGCCACACTTTTGGGGAACCAATCAACCACTTCCAGCCAAATCTCGCACACAAGTCGTGCTACAGTAAGCCATGTAATTTTACATGTTTTAAGTGTGTATGGTATTATTTACAATATGATTGCCAACTGCTATATAATTTGGATAAGCTGGGTATTTCTATTAAACAATTTAAGCAATTTAAATTAAACTTTGTATGCAAATATGTTTCATTAGAAATCTCAAAGACTGTTATAAACACCCTATATTAGCCGACGTTTGGAGGATACTGCCTGATGATAACATATAACATTCATGCCATATCTCGAGTACCAATTATCTAATTCACACGAGATTTCTCACATTAGCAGTACTGCAGTAGGCCATATAAACTTACATTACTTAAATGAGTCATGTATATCACTTTTTTCAAAATGGCTGTAGTATATATTCTATGCCTAAGTTTGCTGTATGTATTTAATAATTTGACAAAAATTCAACAAAACATTTTATGATGGCATAAGATGCATACCTGTACACAACCTAGTTTTAGGTATATATGTAGAATAGTGCCAAAAGATGACATAAAGCTTTTATGCCTTATCCCGAGAACTAGTCAGCCTATTTCGACCAAATTCTGCACACAATTAGTGCTAGTGTGGGCCATAGCTAGAGACCCGAGAATTTCGTGGGTTCATTGATAGACAAGTTGGAATTCACACACTTGTAATTTCATGATACTTTTGTAATCGGTTAATGTGTTGTTTGACGCCTCCTGGAGAAATGAGCCAATAATGCAAAACATCGTGCGCCCAACCACCGCCTTTTACTACCACAACAATTAACCAATAAACAGTTCATATCTGTATGAGAGTATATAAGACTGTGAAGTCTAGCCTAAAGGTCATTGAACTCGCGAATTTCTCAGGTCTCTAGTCATAACCCAGTCTTCCAAAATTTTAGCTTGATTACATTGTAAGTTGATACTCCGTAGTGCAGATGTTTGCACGCCGTCTTGCGGTACAAGGTATTCTGGGTTCGAGTTCCGAGTAGGACAAATGTGTATTTGTAATTTTCTCACTAGCTTCTGGTTACAACTTTAATGATGCCGCTATCAACGAGACGTCAAGACCCAACTACCATCAAACATTTTAAGAACGCCGTCAAAAATGTTTAAACCCATGTAGAGGTAAGTAGGCTCATTAGTTATATCGGCAACTTCTGGTTTTATATTGAAATTTTATATACATGGAAAAATCACCTTTTATTTATTTTCGTATGACATTTGGATGAAGAGTGAAGTGAAATATATGCCAGCTACGCAGTAACCAACCTTTGTCTTGCAGTAATTGAATGTTTTCTTGCCAACGAAACTGTCATAAAGGAAAACCCGCAAACCATACAGAGAACTATCAAAATTGCGTTTTATAACAATGGCGATAACGTTTGTTTATGTTTTTCCAACAAACCAAACCATTTTCCCACTAAAATAATATTTAACGTAGCATAAACTTAATTCCCACAACGTTAGTACTTGAAATGCTTAGAACACTAAAGTAAATCAATAAATAGTATCAAAAATGTTGCAAAAGACATTTTTTACGACAGTAGTATACGAATCTTCCTTTTGGGACATTGGCATTTGTCATGGCGGATCCGGATCATTGACTAACGATAAAGTATACTGCTTATTCGTCTTCTGCGAATGTACCCAACATTGACCTATCCCAAAGGAACACAACTGCCAAAGTCACGTGGTTAACAGTGATAATAGTGTTTGTTTATATCTTAAATTTTAAATGACAAGCACTTTTATACGAACAATGAATCATATGTACCAATTTGAATTTAATCGAACTGCCTTACAAATGGATTAGAGCAAGTGTACATACATCTCAAAACAATTGTTTAGAGATCAGTTTTATAACCTAACCTCCAAACCCTGGGTTTTTCGCAAGATGTGTTGGCAGGAAAGCAGTTCAATGTTGGGACACGGAGATTGGTTGTGCGCAGCCAGCGAGATAGGTATATTTCATCTTTAGTCTATTATCCGGATCCGTCCTACATCTTGGTAGGCGCAGGCGGCGGCCATATTGGTAATTGAAGTCCGCCATCTTGGTAGGCGTCACAGTGACCGGTCGACATCTTGGTAGACGCGGCCGACAGCCATGTTGGTCGGTGAAGTCAACCATCTTGGTAGGCGTCACAGCCAGAGCGACCATGTTGGTCGGTGCAGTCTGCCATCTTTGTTGGCGTCACAGCCAATACTCGATGCCATGTTGGATGTTCAACCCCCCGACATCAAAAAATTAGTTCAATAAATATGATTGTATACAAAATATTTTCATAACAAATTACCTTAAAAATTTTTTTTAAAAATTAACACCCACCACCACCCACCTGCTCACCTGCCACACCCCTCATCGCTCCTAACCCCATCAACAACCCAGGGACTCATAACCTTGACACATAGAACTAAGCCTGACCCATGACCCCTTATATTGAACTTAACCCATGACCTCTATCCTTGATCCATGACCTGGACCATTGACCTTGACCCATGACCTTGGCCCATGACTTTGAAACTGAACCTTGGCCTTGATCCCTTACATTTACCTATAACATTGGCATTTACCCATTAACTCTACCCATGACCTTGACTTTATCCATGACCTTGACCCTTGTGACCTCTAAATTAAAAATTGTGTTAATTGTAAAACTATTCTAAAAAATCGGAAAATATTCCTTACACCGCCCCTCAACCATAACAAACATAACCACGCCACTCCCACTTTCACTAAATTGATCATTGGCCTAACATAACAGAAATCATCCCTCTCATGTCCATCCCCAGGGGCTGCTAAATTGAGATTTTAACACATATTTAGCCAGTATAGGACAATATTGAAAGTGGTAGGTGTTTCTTTTTTTGCATCTACCATCAGAGAGCTCCCATGTCGTACATTAACAGACTTTTTTTGGCGACTCCGAACATAAAGTATTTACTGATTAATATTTTAATTTAGAAAGATCGCAAAAAAAAATATGTTAAACATTCTAAAAATTTAGAAACATAAAATATTAGCCTCACACTCATCCCACGATATTTGCCTTGCCCCATCTCCTCGTACAACCAACCCATAATAAATCATCGAGAAAAATCGAAAACTAAATAAAAAAAACAAGGAACACATAATATTAAACGCACATTCATCTCATTTCCCTCACCTCACCCTCACACCTTCACTCAATTATAAAAGATCGGAAAAATCACAAAAAAAACGTAAAGAAACTAATCAAAGTATAGACAAATTTACGTCACTGACTCTGACATACATATTGGCTCTCGGTGACCATGATCTTTATTCAAATAACCTTAAACTTAAATAATTAAGCAGAATCGCTAAAAAAAAAAAAAAAAAAATAGCCATCAAGCAGAAAATTACATACCTACTACGAAGAACCATTTTTGATGTGTGTGTAATCCTAAAAGTTCGATTCTCGTAAATAAGGCAAAGCATAGCCACTCCCTGGTACGACGATCAGCAGACGTCTCAACCCCCATCTCTATATTTCATTCGCTATATAGCCGATCATTATGACCTCAAAAGCGAATTACTGACTATAAGTAGCATATATTCCCCCTCCACCTCCCCTCTCGCCAACGACAACACACATCTTGTCGCTCTACTTCCGTCGCCATTTAATTACCATAGCTCAGTCACCATCAACATTTACGCATTTCACCATCTATACAAGCGACTTCCATTGCCCCAACTCACAATCCACCCATGATAACACGCTATAGCTGGTCCCCTCGCCATCCACCCTCGACAGCAACCAATCACACGATTATCCACCCCTCCCCCTGTCTCTAAACAAAACCCTAACCGATTCCTGAAGAGACGTACCTCTACCTAAAACTGGCTCTTGTCAAGACCAACTACTGCAAAACTGGTTAGAACAATGGTCATGGCCAATCCACCATACCACCCAGCTATACCAACAGTCGATGACAACCAATCTCGAAAAAGTCGATTAATATGAATGACCAGGCCAGCTAACCAGTTGCGAAAAATTCATTGAAAAATATTTCCCAGTTGATTCGTTCGCCTTATATAACTCAGTCGATTTTTAATCGACCCGAGTAAGGCATAATACCTCAGATCCTACCATTGCGCCTACTCCTGCACACGCTCGTATAACTTATATGAAAAAAACAGACTCTTGCAATCGATTGTAAACACAACTGACTTAATAAGTCTTTGAGAGAAGCAGAACTGGTGGAGTCTGGCGTGGTTCACACAGAGTCCAGGGGAGGAATGTGGAGGCGACGGCCGGGCTCGTTCCTCTCCTGACATAGCCACCATTACCTCAACACCTTGGGTCAGTGGTCAGAATTTCAGATTATCGGTTATTCTTTTTTTGCAGCCAAGAACATTGAACCAAGATGCACTGGAGAAATATTTTTTCAGTTATACGCCATTATGGAGGAGATAACAACAACCCAACCTCTGGTCAGTTTACTGCAGCATATGTACAGCATGAATTGTAATAATCCATCCATCCTGGAATGGCGGCCGCGTCAACTTGTATCGCCGTCAACATGAAAACTTATCCCTGCAGCTACTGTGACAAGGTATTTTCGCATCAACACACCGCACCTCGGAACTCATGTTGGTTTTATATAAACTCAATTTCGAAAATTTTTTATTTTCATCCAGTTCAAAATGCAAATTTTTCCAATCATCAATATACCTACATGCATTGATGCTGGACTTTGACTAACTGCATAATTTATCAAATCGATAATATTTATTAAAAAATTCTAGTTCTCCAATTTCGAAAATTAATATTTTCATGTAATTTTAGATTTGTTCCTACAGTACAATTGCACTTCATGCCATAATTTTTTTATAAAATTTATTTTAAATCTGTACCTTTTAAACATTGTGCAGATATCGACTAGCCAATTAACGAGCTGCCATGTAATTGCAGCTAGTCAATCGCATACAGGCATTAAGGCATCGCATGCAGGAGCCAGCCCACAGAAGTAGTCTTTCCATCAATCTTTCCGTCAATCTCGCAATATTCCCATTAATCAGCACCACAATCGGCACCACAATCAGCACCGCATGCACCACAATCAACACCGCATGCACCACAATCAGCACTGCATGCACCACAATCAGCACCGCATTTACCGCAATCAGCACTACATGCACCACAATCACCACCACACACACTGCAATCAGCACCGCATGCATCGCAATCAGCACTGCATGCACGGCAATCAGCGCCACACGCATCACAATCAAGG
This sequence comes from Dryococelus australis, assembly GCA_029891345.1. Lineage (NCBI taxonomy): Eukaryota > Metazoa > Arthropoda > Insecta > Phasmatodea > Phasmatidae > Dryococelus > Dryococelus australis. Next base: position 124,190,570 of record CM056998.1, read on the forward strand.
GTCATTTAAGAGTCATTAGGGATCATTTACCGCCCAGGAGTCATTTGTAGAGCAGAAGGGGTAACTTAGTGATTATTTGCGGAGCAGATGGGGGCATTTGCGAAGCAGAAGGGGTCATTTGCGAAGCCTGAGGGGTCATTTATGGAGCAGGAAGTGTTATTTACGAGTCAATTTAGGTGCAGTAGGGCTCATTTAGTGGTCATTTGCAGACCAAAAAAGGTAATTTAGGCGTCATTCCCGGAGGAGGTGAATTTTAAGGGTTATTTGCGAAGTAAGGGGTGTCATTTAGAAGCCATTTTCGGAGCAGGATGTGTGATTCAGGGGTCATTTGGGGAGCAGAATAGATAATTTGCGATGCACGAGGGGTTAATTGCGGAGCATGATGGGGTATTTAGAGGTCATTTGTGGAGCAGGAGGGATCATTTAGGGATCATTGGTGGAGCAGGAGGTGACATTCAGGGCTCATCTGTGGACCCGAAGGGGTTATTTGCGGAGCATGAGTTCAATAAAAGCGACAAACTTGTCTGGAAGAAACTGTTGAAGATGTACCTCCATGATAATATGTTCAGGGAAATAAATAAAATGTCTCATTGAATGGATGCATAAATTGTTTTAAATCTCACTAATGAAATATGTTAGTAAATTTATATATAGGACAGTAGCGAGGCAAAGTAGATAAACAAGATGCTACTTTAAAAATAACGTGAAGTTTTTTCATGCATATGATACAAGCCAATGTGAATGTATGAATTTTTCTATTGAGCTTACCTCTCATTATGTACCTTCTTCCACTGCTGGAAAATTACATGAAACACTGTGTTGCTACTGTGGAAAGATCTTCAGCAAGAGCTGCTATGCTCGGTGACATGAGAGAACCACCTGTACGAAGAGTACTTTTCGCGTGATGAAGCAATACGACATTGATACCATGCAGTTTATGCAAGGCGATACATTGAAGTAACACATCGATATCTGCAAGGGTTCGTCTATTGGTAGTCAGCATGTGATGTCGCCAATACTCCATGCTGCATCGGTGGGTACTGATTCGTTAGCCGATAAAGATAAGGCAGTTAATGCTAAAGACGTAATGATTTCAGTAGAGTCGGTTTGTGTGGAATGTGCACTTGCAAGACTTTCGCGTGAAGTCGACAAATATCAAAATAAATGGTAGTCGGCTATAATATTGATGATGACCATGCGACTCCAACAAAGAAAAGTCAACTTAATATTGAGGATGAAGAAGGAGGGGAAAGCGATCATCAAGACAGCATTTATGATAATGACTTTGAAAACCGTGTTGATGAAGTATCTGATCAGGATGATGATTCCGTCGTCGTTTCCACACATTTTACGAGCGAGTTTCTTTCGAAAAGTGGTGTGAAGCGGGCCGAAGAACGCTCGTTAATTTGCTGAAATGAGCGAAATGGAGAAGGCAGAAGACGCTGAGAATACTGACTACATGTTTACCTGAATGACGCTTTTTATAGACTCAGACATTTGATCGCTTTGCAACAATATGGAGATTTCTCGCACATTAGCGAGATATCTTCTATCATTAGTAAACTGATGGACCTGTGTTATATCAGATTAGACTGTTGGTTACTATCCGTGACCTGCAAACATCTGAGAAATGTAAAGATCGAATGTACGAAATAAATAGAAAGGTTGAATGCATATAAGTAAATTAATTAAATTTATGAATACATAAAAATATCAGTTTAATTTCTTATCCAGATCGTTTTTCTTCTCTGAAAGACTTATTAATTCGGTGGTGTGTACAATCAATTGCGATAGTTTGTTTTATATCAAATTCATATGAGTGTTGGCAGGAGGAGGGGTTATGGTAGGATATAAAGTATTGTTCCTTATACAGGTCGATTAAAAAACCAGCTGAGTTCTATAAGGCGAACGAGTCATCAAGGGAATACTTATCAATGAATATATCGCAACTGGTAAGTCAGCCTAGTCATTCATATTAGTCGACTTTTTCGAGATTGGTTGCCATAGACTGTTGGTATAGATAGTTGGTACTGTGGGATGGTCTTGACCACTGTTAAAGCCATTTTTGCAGGAATTGGTCATGGTTAGAGCCATTCTTGGGTAGATTTGTCTCCTTAAGAACTGGTTGGGTTTCGTTTGCAGAAATGGGAAGAGGTGGAAATAGTGTGGTTGGTTGATGGTGAGGGTGGATCGGGAGGGGACAAGCTATTGCGAGTTATTATGGGTGAATTGGGCGGGGGGAGACGGTTTAATGGATGGTGACATTCGTAGATATTGGTGGAGGCTGAGCTATGTTATGTGAAATGCGAGGGAAGTAGGGTGACGAGAGGGGTGTTGTCATAGGCGAATGTAGAGGTCATAAGATTGGGGGTCATACATCTACTAATCGTCGTATCTTTACGAAAATCTAACTTTTATGGTCACACACATCCAACTAGGTTTTCTGTATTAGGTATGTAATTTTTAATCAATTTTTTTTTTAATTTGTAATTTTTCGCGAATTTTTCTTGATTTTCCATGTCCAAGTTCATTTGGGTCTAGGTCACCAAATCTAACATGAGTGTCGGAGTCAGTGATGTAATATTTTCCTAAACTTTTATTAGTTTCTTTCAGTTTTCTTCGATTTTCTCAATTTGTTATGATTGGGAGGGGGTGGTTTGAAGAGGGGATGAGGTGAGGGTAATGGGGAGAGAGTGAGTTTAACTTTATATGTTCCTCCATTTTTTTTAATTTTATGTTAGTTTTTTTTTTTAATTTTTGCCATTTTTTTCGATTTCTTTTTAAATTATTGTAAGTGTTGTGGGCGACGAGAGTTTGTGGTGAGGGTGGTGAGATGAGTACGATGTTAATGTTGTTTGTTCTTCGATTTTTAGAGTTTGATATTCTTTTTGTAAGTTTTTCTCGATTAAAATATGATTAGTAAATACCTCATTTTTGGAGCAGCCAAAAAAGTTTGGAATCGACGACATGGGCACTCCCTGGTAGTAGATACTAAAAACAAATATCTAGCACGTTCTATAGTTTCCAATACTGGCAATATATATCTTAAGGTCGTAATTTAGCGGCCAATGGGCATATACCGTCGACTGATATGGGTGGAGAGATAATTTATGCTGTTATGTAAGGCCAATGATTCATTTGAGGAAAGTAGGGGTTGGTGTGTGGGTGTTGGTTAGGGTTCTGGTGTAAGGTAACATACGTTATTTGATTCTTAATAATAGTTTTACATTTCTCATGGGTAGCAATTTCAAGTTCACAGAAGTCAAATCTCAATTATCAATGCTAAGGTCAAGCTAATGGCTCAATTTTGTAGATAATTTCAGGGTCATAGGTCAAAGTTCAAGGTCAAGGTCATAGGTCTAGAACAAGGTTGAAGGTCCAGATTCAATGTCAGTGTCAAATGTCAAGGCCATGAGGCAAGATCATTGGTCAAGGTCAAGAGGCGAAACCAAGGGTCTTTGGTCAGAGTCAAGGTCATGGGTCATTGTTATGGGTCACTGGGTTGTTGAAGGGGTTATGAGGAACGAAAGGTGTGGTGGTGATGGGATGGGTGGTGGTGGGTGTTAATTTTTTAAAATTTTTATTGAGATAATTTTACTATTAAAATATTTTTTATTATGTAATTTTTACCAAAATAATTTCTTGGTATGTCGGGGGGATGAATATCCAGCATGGCATCGAGCCCTGGCACACTGTACCAACCAACATGGCCACTATCGTTGTGGCGCCTACCAAGGTGGTGGTCTGCACTGAACAAAAAGGATACCGGCCGCACCTACCAGGACGGCGGACAGTGGCTATGGTGCCTACCAAGATGGTGGACTGCACCGACCAATATGGTCACTACCCGCGCCTACGAAGATTGTAGCCAGATTTGGATCCGACATTCAAAATGCCAATTTCATAAAAGGAAAATTCTTATACTGTTTACGAGAATTCAGTAACATTGACAATACGTTAAATCATAGTGTGTTTATCCATAGTTATTTAAAGTGAAGAAACGGAGTACAAATATGTTGACACAGCTGTAATAATGTGTGATGCAGTACATTATTCCGTGAAGTTAAGCATTAGCATCTGCCTTCCTGGCCTGTCACCACACAAGCTTATCCGCAAGGTTGGGGCTCCACTAATGTTACTTCGTAACCTTAACCTGCCAAAATGCTGCCATACCACCAGGCTCCAAGAGAAGTTTAGGCGAAAATGTACAGGCATTCAAAGCAGTCTTAAATGAATGTGGTCGGCGGTAGTAATTTTCCATACTGTGCATACCACTCACTTTGTTAGAGTACCTTTTCGAAATTAAGAGACTACAATTCACCCTCAGGTTCTGTTTTGCAATTGCCCATGGACCGTCATAAATTATTCAACAGCATTTGTCAGTTACTTACAAAATACCAATGTAATCAGCATGTTTCGACCAAAAAAACAATTCTTAGTGAACTTATATCAAGTTACACGAATAAAGCTTAAATTGCATGAGGGTTAAAAAATATATAATTTAATAAAAAATACGTTTAAACAATGTCAGGATCTTGGAACCTCATTGTTTGATATTATCTATTACGTATTTAGAAAATACATTCAGTTATACTTAAAACAAATTCTTTATAAAAGATATAAAGTAAAATAGAAAAAAATCGTTGAAGTAATAACAAGAAAAAAGAAGATCATGGTGTAACAAATGAGCCTATTTTCCTTTCCATAGATGCAAAGAGTTGCGATGAAGTTCTCAAAAGATTAGATGGTAGACTAAGTAGTCGTGGACGTCTCGTTGCCAGCGATAGCATTATATATGAACCAGAAAGGCATGCAAAGTTAATGAGAAAATTAATAATACACATATATATCCTACCCGGAACTAGAACCCAGAACTCAAAGAATATTCATTAACTTATAAATACCAATAGAAAACCTTAGTGTTCTTGTATTTTATAAAATCACTAGGCCACAACAATTGATTTTCACCGTTTATTCACATTTTGTAAATCTGTTTAAAATTTGGAAAAATTACTTAAATTGGTATTATTTTTAACTAAGCAAATATGCAAACTTACTTACTTTTCTCACGTTAAGGGGTCCACCTCCCTGGAATTTAAATCACCCTACAAGCCAAATAGTTGTAGTTTTTCCTCCAAATGCGATGGCAGAACCTAGAAACACTCTACGCCTATTCCACCCAGACATTTACATGGTTCGAGAGTGTGGCGGGGGGAGAGTGAGCTGGCTGCGGTCGCGTTCTCCAACCCACTCCATAGACCTTGGCCTTGGCTATTCCCATTATCCTACACTCGCTCTCACTGTGGAGGAAAAGGAGAGATAAGAGAAACGATTACTGGTAGTCGCTCGCTTCTGCGGAAGTTCTCGTCTTCCCAGCGGTGCACATTTTTGACATGCAAAATGTACGCACTATTCTGTGGCGATCTAGGCATGTATTTCTACGAAACGTATCTTCCATTGAATTGTTTTTTTTTTTAATCAACAAAACATGAACCAGAAATCATAAACGAAAGAAATATAAATTATTGTTGCTGCTTGTCGAAATTTTCTAATACTACTTAGCATCATAAACACAGTGCTAAGTTTGATCCAGTTTTCTAGCTGTAAACTTAAACGTGCGTGATATTTCCTTGTCATTCGGTTCAAAATGCTACACAAGGTTGTTAAACTTATGAGTTTATGTGATAGTAGGTTACATATTATTTTTTAGGTTTTGGATAATTAGTGGTTACTATACAATGTATTCCTCAAAATTAGACATATTTAAACCAAATTTGGTACACTAGAAGTACCAGTTTGAAGTGCTGAACAGGCTAATGCATAGTCTATTTCGTTAGTCATATTGAAAAAAAAAAAATAAAACATCTAAAATTTGTACTGCAGTTACTGAAACCAAACACAAGTCTAGCATAGAGATGGTAATTACAAGCCACCTGAACACATAAATATGACATTATTTTTAATATTTTTTTTTAATTTCAGCGTAATTGTAGCCAAGGAATCACTAAACCCATTTAAAACCAATTTTGTATATCAGAAGTATAGTAATCATTGTCGTTAATCACACAATTTAAAAAATTCTTCTGTGTGTCGTGTTTGAAAAGTCATTAAAAAAGAATGTGTCAGTCTCATAGCCATGACAATTATCGAAAAACAATGTGTAACATTTGTTCTGCTAAAAAGAAAAGTCTACGGTCATTTATATAAATGATTTCTATAGGCTAGTACAGAGAAAATTAGGCTCATTAGTTGCATCGTATAACTTATTATTTCTGGTGCTGGCATTTACTTTTTGATTATGAAGATATATTAATAATTCCAGTCAGAGTCTTCTGCAGGGAAATCAGTTGTAGGCCTACACCAGTCGAAATAATTGTGTGAATTGCTTAAGAATTAATATCATAAATACAATCGTGTTTCACGATATTATTTTGTTTGGGTTTCTGTACTCTGCTAAATTTAATTAGTGGTTGTTCCAAATGTTTTCATTTATCCTCTTAAACTAAATTAATAATTTTAAATAATTTGTTTAGCCGACTATTTGGTAGTTCCAACGTTATCTAGGGGGCCGTGGTGGCTGAGCGGTTATACGGCTCACCTCCCACCAAGGCAAACCGAGTTCAATCACTGGTGGGGCCTCTCCCGGATCTTCACATTGTGGGAATCGGGCCCGACGATACCGCTGGCCGGCCGGATTTCTCGGGGTTCTCCCGTTTCCCCCTCCCTTGCGTTCCAACGCTGCTCAACTACACGTATTTAGTACACACAACTATTTTACAAGTACGTTAAACTATTCGGTTTGGTTACCGTACACATTTTATATTACTTAGTAAAGTTAAATCAATATTTTATTTGAAGTCAGCTAGCATTTGGTTAGCTGGAACTACATTATGTGTCTATCATTTCAAAATTTGTGGTAGCTAAAATATCAGCTTGGTTCAGTACCAGCATGTATTTGGTTAGCTGTAGAGTAGACGATTCTTCGGTTTGAGGTAACCAAATAAAACAAAAAAGAATATTTGGTTTCAGTAACAAAACTTCAACTGCCGCTATAAAACAATGAACATTGTTGTGCAAAAAAAAAAATTTCTTCTTTCATTCAACAAAATTTTTTGTGTAAAAAATGTTTTAATAATTTTTATTTCAGTCTATGTAAAGTCACAACAAAGTTTAATAAAATATTCAGCAAGAGTACAAAGGAAAAGATTGGAAAAATAATTAGCCATATTTTTATACCCAATGCTATATTATATTCATTAAGTCAAATGACATGCAATTCTTGTTAGATGTAGACATGACACCTTTTTCTTTATTCAAATGAATAGATAATCAGAAAATTAACATATGAGACTTTAAATAACATTTAAGATGGTAACATGTGTACGTAAAATTTTCAAGGTTACTTATTCTGGTTTAGACATATATGTTGTGCAAATCAGTATATTGAAAAGTATGTAGTGCAAAATTATCACTAGTTATTTTTCCCCAAGGAGTAAGGTTAACTTTTCTGTTTAGATGGAATTTGTGTGGTACAGAGTACGATATACCCAGGAATTATATTATACTAAAAAAATCAATAAATTAACACACGTCCTATAGTAGAAAAATTAAGAGGGGAGGGGGGTTCAACTATGATACACCTTTGGAGAAGTTAATATTATAATTTTTGGAATATTCTTATACAACAATTTTAATTACGTATGATATTCTCATATTTACACAAAGTCCACTTCACTAATTACAACTCGAGCAAAAAAAAAACATTACAATTTACAATCGTTTTAATACAAAAAAAAGGTTCTAAATACAATCCCTGCAATGTGTCACACCTCAACTGACGTAAAATTTAATTAAGTAATGATCATAGTTCGTTCATCAAATTTAGTAAATTATGGCTGTGTTAGAGTGCAGTTACATTCTTTTAATTTTTTCTAAATTTAAAATTTTTCGCAAGTCTGTTACCTAAAATTCTTTTATAGTGTCAAATAATAGGCTCGTTTTTACACTTATATAATTACAATAAAATAAGTAAGATACACTACCGTACAGTTATTTAATACAAATAAGTCACTGCATTTTCTATCCACTATAATTACACCCAAACTTATGTAAAATGAAACTACGCAATAAACACATTTGGTTTAGAAATTTAAATAAATAAATAAATGTGGATGTATGCCATTAAATTCGTTTACTTTTGTTCAAATTTTTACATAGTAATCTTACAAATCTTTAGGTGGCATATAATAGTTTTATGTTTTAATTTCTCCACATTAAACAACAAAATTAGAAATGCACACTACCGTTACAGCTGTTTAATGCATGTGTCACTAAATTTGCAATCTGCATATAATTACACCTAAACTGATGTAAAATGTAACTACGAAATGATCACAGTTCCTTTAATTAAATTAAATAATTAGTGGTGGTGTGCTATTAAATACAGTTTTTCCTTTTATAAAATATTTTACAAAAGTCTCTACGATTCTTTTGGTGATATATGATCGCCTCTTGTCAACACAGTCTCCACTTAGATAATTACACAATTAGATGTAAAACACACTACCATTATTGCTGTTTAGTACGAAAATGCCACTAAATTTACTATCAGCAAATAATTACACCCGAACTACCATACAATATCATTACGCGATGAACACAGTTCCTTCAAAAAAATTAATAAATGGTGGTGGTATGTCATTATATTATTTTCCCTTTTTACACAATTTTACACAATTTTGTTATAATTCTTTTGGTTATAATTGTTATCGTTATAATAGTTTCGTGTTTAAACATTCCCTACTTAGGCAATTACCAAATAAGAAAAAAAACACTATACTTACTGCTGCGTTAGAACGAAAAATTATTAAAATAATTTGTTATTGACAATTAATGCCACCCAAATTGTTGTGAAATATAATTAAATAATGAACACAGTTAGTTTCGTAGTTTTTTATGTCGTTGACTGGTGGTAAGAGTTGCATTATTTCTTTCACCACTGGGCACATGTGATGGAGCAGTTCACTGATGTTTATACTCTTGTGCGCTCATATTTAAGTGAGGGCATGTGTGACTTATTTCATACTGAGATCTCCACTTTTTTCCCTTTAATGCAGTTCAAAAATTGAGGTGGTTCTCTAATGGTAATACCTCGTGTATAGCGTGGATAGGTTAATTTCTCATTTTTTCCTCCCAAAATGTATCATCTTCGTGTATTTTCTGCATTGATATTCCCTTCGTGGTCCATAGTACGAAATAGCAGTATTTGCGTTGCAAAATATGAAGTTGCCCTTGCACTTTGTACCTGTATGGATGATTTTCGTTCAGATAAAGATGGTCATCTTTGAGTATGCAATATGTCAATTTCTTCTCTTTCTCTGCTTCTTGGGGAGTGAGGTTTCTTGCGGTTAGTGGGTACTTCACTGCGACTAGTGTATCGTTACCAATCAGACCATAAGGTGTCGTAGTAAGCCAAGACAAATCTGGATCAACAAATAGGCCAGTAGGCTCGATATCCTTTTTCAGCTATTTCCGAAGTTGTGCGATTGCAAATGGCTCGTTGGCTATACCATACTTGGTCGCTGGCCATCCTGAGAAATCGCTGAATCACAAAGATGTGACTGTTTTCTCCCGTTATGTGGTTCGTCGCAATCTACAACATTTTGCAAAATTAGATGCGGTTATTCGTTTGCATCTTTGCAATCCATAAATATGAGTTTCTTTGTCGCGTCATGAAAGTCCCAAAAAAATGAGATGTCTACAAGTAGAGTTTTGAATGAAAATAAAATAACTTTATATATTTAATGCTTTAATGTAAAGCTTTCATGGTTAAATGTTAGTCAGATAAATGGAAAACAATGTTTTCCCTATCAACTATGAGAACAACTGTTTCGAAAAGATATGCGTAAAAATTAACATGCAAATTGCTTAAAAAAAGCATGACATTATTGTTATAAAACAGTCATTCTGTTTGTATGATGCCGTATGTAAAAACAAATTACATCATCGAAAGAAAAAAAAAGTAAATGGAAACACATTGCTCAAAAGTTCAAATAATGAAAATACAAAACTTCGAAATGATAGTCGTGCAATTACCAAAACAGAAATTTTGACAAATGAGCTACCAACGTCACGGGTTTCAGGAACAAATACCGACTAAATAATTAATATTCTATAGAAGCACCACTATATGATAATACCTGTACAAAATCAGACAGGTTTTTTTTAAAATTAGCAATGAACTGCACACTTTGCAGCTGTTAGCATACATGAAAGAAAGACGTAACCTTACGAAAAAATATCGGGATTTATTGGTATTATCCATACACGTGTAAAAACAATATTGAAATTGAGATAATAACAGACCAAAGAAAGAATTTTTGGTTTTTACAAAGACAAATTTCTGAAAACCACCTCCTAATGAATTCCCTTGACCCAGAATGCTAACCACTTGTATTGACTATCATAACATATTTATATTCTACGCCACTTCCCAGGAAAGAGGAAAAACATTTTGGAGGTATTCTTTTGAGTCGAGTGTTAATTTTTTTTTATGATTGTTTGGTTGAGGAAATACGTCAGACATCAATTATAATAATAATTGGTAGGCCTATGTAGGGTGTATCCAAGCCGTGGACCAGGATGAGGCAGGGGGGTTATATAAAAACTACCAACTTACGTCTAGGATCTAGCAATGACGGAATACAATGTTGGCGTATTCGGGAATACCCCGAGAAAACCCACCTTCCAGTAGCATACACGTCACGTTTCTATCACGCAAAAATCTGGTTGCGACACCGCAAAGAATCTAACCCGGATCACTTTGGTGGGACGCTGGTGTACTAGCCACGCAGACGTGGTGAACCCCTATACTGTATCCATTCCAAGGTGGAAACTTGTATTAATCCGCCTGATCACGCACTTTGAAGGTATTGGTTATTTTTAAGGCACCAGCATATGTCAACCAATCAGTTTGTTAGATTTATACCTCAATCCGTCTATTATTTCAAAAGCAATATTTATTTTAGTAACATATGTGTAATTTAGGGAATTGCAAACTCTTCACACTCAGCATAAAAAATAGAGAATATGAGGCCGCAACTAGTAATGTAAAATAGAGCATCAGGAGGCCGCGACTAGTAATGTAAAATAGAGCATAGGAGGCCGCAACTAGTAATGTAAAATTACGACGTTTCACCTTAAATATTATTTAAAAAAAACTGTTGGATCTATTTCCTGTCGTAATCATACTGTGACGCAGCCAGCCAGCCAATGACTATGGCTTTCTTACTGGCAATGTTTATTTCTGCTGCCACCTTGCAATGGATAAAGTATATCTCTCTCACTGAACATGTCACGTGAATATGTACGAGAATTTATGTTTAGGCTGACCGAAGAACGTTCATGAATTTTGAAACGTGACACGTGTAAAAAGATAGCCTATCTGTCATCCTAATAAAATACGTATTTCCGTTTACATTTTTTGCTTATCCCTATGGTGTCTTCTTGAATATTGTTCTGGGAGTATCACCAATACCTACGCTTATTTCCATATCAGCATCTATATATTGTATGGTTATAAGAGTTTCATCCTTGGATAATTTTCTTTCAGATACACCATCCTGATATTAGTGGATTAAGTAAGTTCGAATAATCGCCTTCTAATTTTCATTGCTAACTTCCTTTACATGTGTACTGTATTATATATTTTATAAACGTAAAGCTAACAGCAGATTTACCTCTACGTATTCTAAATATGTGGGGAGAGAGAGAGAGAGAGAGAGAGAGAGAGAGAGAGAGAGAGAGAGAGAGAGAGAGAGAGAGAGAGAGAGAGAGAGAGAGAGAGAGAGAGAGAGAGAGAGAGAGATGGCTTGTGTTTTTCACTACGTGTTTTTATTACTCTGCATGTCGTACAACAAATGCAACACATTATATACAACAGTACAACAAATTTACATATATATATAATATATACCTTTCCTTCACATATGGGCGTCTACTGTTATTTATGCATATTTCTCAAAACCCCTTTTATGGCGTAGTTTTCATTTTCATTTAGAACCAGTCGGGACCAAAAAAAAATTATTAAGACAACATTGTTGAAAAATTTATAACTAATAACTGTCTTTTATGTGCACTAAAAGTCATTAAAATATATATTATAATTTGCATAAAAAAGTGACTGCAGTCGTTAAAACATGCTGAAAAAGCAGCGATTTAAAAATGCCTCCTAGGCCTTACTGTGTCACTAGTGCACAGCACTGTCTTGTAATGCTGTCTTATCTGTTTAACAGCAGCTACTTCCCACAAAATACTAGATTGATGCTCTTAGTTCGCATAATTCGTACTGGTTCGCAAAAAAATTCTTCAGATCGATACTTTGGCACAGATATTAAAAAAGCATTTTCTCCCCACGTCTGGGATCGTGTTGAATTTCCATGACGAACGGCTGTGAAACAACAAAACTGGAGCGTGCGTACAGCCCATCCGAGCAGGCAGAAGAAGGTAACTAAAGAGGAAGCGAAGAAGGGACAGAAGGGGATAACTCCCGCTAGGCGCGAGGGAGGTTGTGCTCTGTCCGTCGGAGTCGCGTGGTTCTGGCGGTGCCACTAGCCGACCAGCCTATTCCTGCACTACACGCCATATAAGAATACGCTTTTCCTCAACATTTTCTGTTGTGACATAGTGCAAATTGTATATGCGATGAAAGATGAGGGATCGGTACACTTTGCAAAAGAAGTTTTACGTAACACTAATGAAAACTACCAGTCCAGTAATCACCAAAAAAGATGATATTTGGCCATATTGAGCAACTACTTCCTAATTATCCTATAAAGCAGAGCGAGATTCAAGTACTTGGCATTTGTGCACAGTACCTTAATCTCTTTTATATATCAAATTCATTTTCTTCTGTCGAACAGTTTCTGTAAAAGAAACGACATTGTTGAACCTATACACCACACTTCGTGCAGCAGCGAGGCAGGCCTCTTAAAGTAAATGAAACCAAGAGAAAAATGGTCCCAAATGACTAACTCATTCAAACATCAATGCGCAGCCCAAACTGCCGGAGCATAAACATGAAAACTTATAGGCAACCTCCACTTTGCAAGAATACGCTAGGAAGTGATTCATTCGATATTTAACTACTAGGGGATTGAGAAAAGACTAAAATGTGTTTTCGTAAACTGCTCAATAGCTCACTCACCCGGGAAATGTCATTATGTTGTAAGCTTCAAAAAGTGGTCTGTACAAAAGGATTAAAAAACAGTTAGAATTTTCGAAATTTAAGTTTTAATAGGTTGAAAAATGAAGTGGAAATTGGGATAGTTCTAAACATCGGGGGCTCGGGGACCGATAAGGTTAAAGCGAGATGAGTATTGGAGGAGCACCGGATTGATGTCGTGAACGGGGTGGGAATAAACGAAAGTTTTCCAAAAAATAAAACCCGCCGACAAGCGGCATCGTTCGCCACGATTCCCGCGTGCGAAAATCCGGGATCAATTTCATCGAGAATCGAACCTTCGCCTTCGAGAGGCAAGTGCCCTAGTTGTTGTGCCCCCGCAGTGCCATTGTGATACATGTATTTTGAAAGGTTTCACAATAGCTCCATGAGATACCGCTGTGTTTCTTTCTTATTAACTCACTAGTAGCTAATGTAAGGAGCGATCATGCTGGCATCGCACTAACAGTTGTATTCTCTGGTGCCACTGTATTTCCAGCAATGTGATTTTGTTTAACTACCTAATACCATGAAAATACGTCCCAATTATAAATTCTTTAAAAATGAGTTGGAAACATTATATCTATTTTTTATTAGCATTCGGAATCACACAAGAGATGTGTTTGAAGTTGTCAAGAAGATAAAAAATAAAATTGCTTTAGGGTTTCTATAAGGTACAATAATACCCACATAAAATTGTTTTTACTACATACAATTACTATTCAAAATGAACATAAAAAACCATTAACAAAGTTAATAGTGGCCATGAGCACTGTAAAATGCTGTAAAATGCTTTATCATACGGGTATGCTGACTCGCAGCCAGAAATGTAGTTGTTAAATACGCGGGTAAAATGGAAAAAGCTTCACAGAAACGGTCTAATATATGTGTTCGTCCACACAATACAAAAAATAGATTGTTATTAATTATGCACTACGCTCAGTGTCACCTGATTCATTGTACAACTAAATAATTAAAATAAACAAATAAATTAACTGACTTTATATCCGTTAAATTTATTGACTGGATTACTGCATGTAATGTCGATTGTGAAAAACGGGAACTTTTAAAATTTTTAACTCCTAATGCTTTACGAATATAATTAGGATACAAAATGTCACAAATAAATGTTTACACTCTTTGGGAATAAGAAAGAATCTGTTGGAGACAATTTGATATTGGACGTTGGTGTAACGACAAAGTTAGAGAAGTGCGAATACAAATAATCGATATCCGCCAAAATCAGCAAGACGTCGTCGGCAACGCCATAGAACAGAACAAACCCAGTAACTACCGTTTAAATGGGAGTGTATTCATAGGCTGTCACAATCGCGTCGCTCATGGTAGCCTAGGTCAGTGGCTTAGTGGCGTGTACAGAGTTATGCACAGTTCTCCACATGTACAAATCTTAAGGCGTTAAATTTGGAGATCTTGGTGGATACGCAACACTTCCCCGTCAGCCTATCCACGTCCAGACAAATTGTTATGTGCAGTAACAGGTGTGCTAGCCTGATTGCGAGAGCACAAACATGCCACGAGGAAGTGGAACGAAGCCTTGAGCGTTTAAAACAAACCCCCTCAGGCAGGGCCAGTTGTTACTAAACACGGGCAATTATTACGGCTGAAAAGACGGCGAACTAGGTCTTTGTTGTCGAGACACTACACCAGGAAGACGTTCAGAGATGGCAGCGAGCCATCCGCCGACATACGTTTAGTCATCACCCTTCGGCATCATGAATAACGTGGCCATGTTACTTAATATGGCGTGGCTTTAAATTAATTAAGTATCCAAATAATAATAGCAATCATTAACACAATGTAACCAATTTATATAACAACAGCTCCTCCGAGTTAAAGACTTACTAAAAGGTTGTAAACGAGATGTCATTTAAATGATTTCAATACAGGGAGGATGAAGAGCTAAGTAGTGTTCACCATAGAGTTACGTCTATCCCCAACTTGTAATTTTTTACAAACTAAAAAGAACACACTTTTTTTTATAAAACGTAACAAAATATTTCATCCAGGAGCGACCGTATGTCTCGATGGTAATGTGAAGGTGCACCGTTCTGCTGGACAAAGCAATTGTTACATGGATCGAGTTGGTGAACAGCTGGCACAATGTTTTCCTGCAGTTTTCACCTGTGACCATCCAGTCAAAGAAGAATAGCTCCACAAGTCCTCTAGGATACATACCGCACGACACTGTTAGCCTAGGAAGATTAACTGGTTGCTCTATCACAATGTGGGGATTTTCATCTGCCTAGTACACGCAGTTGCATTCAATTAAAGGTTGCCTCATTGGACAAAACGTCACGTCTCTAAAATGTTTGCTATCGTTGAACATGTTCACGACACACTCAAAAAATTCGTAACCTCTACCTGGGCCGTCTTCATTCATAAGTTGAAGTAACGTGGGAACGAAGGTCCCCCGCTTTACCTGTTTCAAAATGCGAACGAACGCTTGATCTACTGACACATGACAAACGCGCAGTTTGCCGGAAGGACTTCCACATCCCAGGAGAAGCTGTGAAGGTGTGAATGCATGCAAAACCCATCCACCTCACGCCCTCCGTCCGTTGTCGTTTTCTTCCTGACGTACCGTACTTTCTTCCCATTACACACGCTTTCATCCCTCTTAAAATATTCACGTCCTAATAGTGTCAGTGTTACACGTGATGGTACATTGTCGAATGATGCCCTCCATTCTCTCTGCGCCTTAATCATGTTGTCACATTTCCTGTAATACTTGGAATCGAATTACTTTGCTCGAAAGACACGCTTGTTACCTCCGCCATTTACTGTACAATTGCAGTGCTGCCGTCCGTGGCTTCAAACGGTACTGGTAACATCAGAAATGCTACACGCGCTCGGAAAAATCCATTACGTTACTTATATCGTCAAACACAGGCAGTTCCATCAGCTTTTCTTTAGTTTCTCTGTTATTAATATACAATGAGTGTAAACATTAGTTTGGGACTTTTGTATAATGACTGATAAAATATATTATGCTAATAGAGCAGGACTTGGCGTGGAAAAAAAACCCTTTTTTTTAGCGATTTGACAGTATCGTTTGTTTAGAACGTTAATAACTGTGCGTGTAACATCAAATACAATTTGTCCTCATATGTGAAGAGTGTTTTGTCAGTTTCGCCATATGTCATTGTTAGTTACCCCTTTACTTAGCGCTACACAGACACACATTATGAGTGGCAATATCCTGATACGTTAAATATGTATGTTCTGAGAAAGCTGTCGACTGAATTCGTTTTCAGACTCTTCTCGTCGCAATCACATTTCCTTCTCATCATTTTCTTGCCAGCTGCATTTATTAGTTTCGACGAGCCATAGTCGTTCTCGATATTCTTTCGCCTGCTTCTTCGAAGAACACATTTTTTCCATTCCCGCTTCCAGTGCCATTATCTTTTATCTGTCGAACTTCACTTCCCAACAATATCTTAAGCACTCGTCAAAATTGAAACTATATCATACTCAATCAAGAAGAGATAGAGAGAGAGAAACGCCAAAAATTGTTTTGGCCTTGGTATCGAATTGTTTGTTTTCTTGCCTATTCATTCTTTTAAAGTGCACGCAAAAATGGTATTAATTTAATCATTAATCACTTTTTCTCATTTTAAGTAAAAATACGGAACGATTATGTCGGTAAATAGCTTCCTTATCTTGGATGGCTTCATATAGCAAACCTTATTTGCCTAAAGTGTACATAACACACGGTACCATAGGAGCTTTGAGCAGTAACAACACTCAGAATACTCGATACTCGTTGTTAAGGCTCTGCACAGACATGCATTGTGTGCTCGTGGCTGTGATAATGAAGTCATGTTTTTGATCATCTCAGAGCCTTAGATCTCAAGACATATTTTCAAGGGAACGTCTGAGACAGCATACATGTAACACAACACGAACTTGGTTTTTTACTCAAAATGGAAACCACGTTTCCGTGTAACGTATAAAAACGTTTATGTGGCACACTTTTGTCTATAATAACTTGTTAAGTTGACAACATTCAAGATAAGGACAACGTGTGGACTACTGTATTTAAAATTTTCCGGAGAGATTCGTTAAGCAGTTTAATCTAGTTACCTTGCACAATATTGTCGTTACCTCAACGCAATGCAGTATAGTTGGTAGTGCTAACTCGTCGCTGTCAATGCTTTCTATAAAAATACGAAGACTGAGGGTAAGTGTCGCGTGAAAGCAGCAGAAAGCGGTACAAAAAGTTTTAATACTATAGTTAACGGACATTTTAAATTCCCTAATTTCGTTTCACTTTTAACAGGAAAATATATGAATAATATTATGATAAATAATCTCTATTTTCCGTACAGCATATCACGATTTATATATGAAAGAAATTATGAAATAATTTTTTTGGCATTGATTTAGCACTACGCAAAATAGTTTTCTATTAGATAAAGCTACTCTGTTTGCTTTTGAATTAATTCATTATCAAAGAAACATCACGTATATTATACGTGGGAAAATTAATCCAATAACCTATCGTATTTTCAATATAAAATAGTAGACAGTGCAGTAGTAGAACATATGCGAATTAAATCTACGTGCTAAATTTTACTTAAATATAAAAGTAGGTTTTGAAATTGAAATCATTCGAGTTATCTGTATTGAAAACCTACAAAATATTTGTATTAGTACAATGACGTATAAACCGTGATCAGTAAGGTAGCTAGAAAACATATAAAACTAATATAGACAAACTTTGTATTCAAAAGTATTAGTCAGTTCTATTGTATATATTCTTACACAACGTCTAGTATTTACGCGTATGCATTCACTTATCACAGATAGGCAATAAAATTGCTACATAAATAATTTGTTTTGTTTTACGAAAACATTTGAAAGTCGCCCCTTGTAAATGAATGTTTTCGCAAAACTTCTTAGGTACATTTTATTTTCAAACTGGCAACATTTGCGCAAATATTTGACTTGTATCAATTTTTCCTCCGCTCAGGGCAGTACGTGTCATTTCAAAGAGCAATATGAGCATTGCGAGAAGTCGAGCAGATATACATACTGTATCTCTGAACTAAACAGTGAGGTACTGTTTGCTTGATAATCACGCACTCTGGTTATTTTGTTTGAGCGTATAGACAACACTGAGATCAAGAGGGTCATAGGTGTGTTGCCGAATTCATCGAAGGTAACTATAAAATTTATGACATATATTTAACGACAATGCATAATTAATACCTACCAAATTACCGTTGCTGTTAAAAGATCCCCCATGTGTACGCTACTGACCATTTTTCTCGTAATTTATTGAATAGTCCCAGAAGTAATTTAAACCAATGTCAATGCTTTTCAGTCTTCTAATATCAAGTTATGGTACTTTTGTATTTTGTAAGTCTAGTTTCATTCTTTAACTATCATGGGATATTATTTTATCGATGTGTAAATATGGTATTTAAAGAAACAAATATTATGTAAATAAATTCTTTGCAAAATTGAAGTATATTTTCTATGTGTGGTTTTACGAAGATTGTTGTCTTTCTGCTAGAGTACTACAGCTCTGCAGCTGACTGTGACACATGCTGAGTACCTACATTAAAAATTATTACTCACGACCAGAATTGTCATAAAATTACGATTTAGGTAGCACATGGAAGAAGATTGCACGCATTTTTTTTTAACATTGTAAAATAATTTGCTACATTCTATACATTTAAACGCTTTTTAAAAATCAATCAACAAGCGCGTTTTTCTAACCAAAAATGTTTAGAGTATTTCTATTCCTGGTGTTGCATAATAGTGTGTGGTTGTGTGTGTGTGTGTGTGTGTGAGAGAGAGAGAGAGAGAGAGAGAGAGAGAGAGAGAGAGAGAGCCGTCATAGACACGGAGCTGGCATGATATATGAGTCACACGCGCACTCCCACTATCACAGTTATGAGATCTGGAAGTTGAGCCTTGCCGCCGCCAGGTGACGAAGTTGCAGGATTTATCAGCGCTGCAGAGAGCCTACAGGAGAAGGGAAGCTTCGCTTATTGTTCACGGCTCAGATGCAGTCCGCGATATACTCAGCCCGGCTTCGAGTTTCCTGACCTTTAAAGAGCGGCTTTGAGCCTCACTCCACGCCTCCTCCAGTCACTTTCAAACAGGAGATGTTAAACTGATTAAGCCCAATCATGATTTCCCCTGAACAGCTGCGTGGTCAGGAAAAGTCTGTCAACGCGAGAACGACCCTGCATCTAAGGTCTGGGCTTTAGCGGAAAAGCGTACTCCGTTTAGATTATACTACGCCTTAAGTTGGCAGTTTGCTAATTTATTTCATTACTCTTTCCGCTGGTTGGGCCTTTCAAGTCTGCAAAATGAGAAACAAAAGAGGAGGATACTCGTACCAAGCGAAGGGAGCAAAAATTAAATTAAATTAGAAATAAAAAGAATTCATACATGAATGTTATTGTATACTTTACAGAACACAAACAAGCTATATGTATGGCAATGTAGCTAATAAATGCCTAATTCGTCAATAGTATTAATGCAGATGGTCTTCGATGAAGGATAGGAGCAGCCTCCATTTGGTAAACATCCTCTGATGGACTCTGTTATTGACTGAATATTTCTACATACCTATGCAGAGTAATGATATAAGGCAAAATGCTATGGACATTTCCGTGTGTAGTAAAACTATAAGTCGTAAATTTATATTTTATTTTAAAACATTTAGTCTGCAATTATTTTTAAGTGTACGTAATAAAAATTTGTCTTATATATCTTTCAGCAAAATATAGTGTTAGTAAAATAACTATAAAGCAGTGGTGGACTGCACTCCGCCAGGAGAGAGGCGTCATCTGCGCCAACAACGTTGTATGATTTCCGGAACTGAATCCTGGTGGTACCGCTGCCTGCTGTGCAGGAATGTTGTGCTGGTAGCGGTGTGAAAGTGACTAGGGGTAGTGTGAGGCAACTTCGGGATTGGCTAATGTTTCCGCGCCACTAGGAAAATATATTGTTTCATATGAGAGCGAAACATATATAGGGTGCGTTCCGAGCGTATACGGGATGTCCCGATCGTAAAAAGAGCACTCGAGTGAAGGTCTTAGGAGAGGGTACTGGAGTGGAAGGGCGCCTCGTACAGTATAAATAGGGGGGGAGGGGTTCCCGCCACCAGCGGGCGAGTGGGTTAACCTTAGGGTGAGAGGTTCCCCCTAGAGGCTGCTCGGAGGAGATGCAAGACTGGGATCGTCACTATTGTAGTATGGTTATGGTTCTGCGAGCCAGTAGTGACAGTTTGGTCTTAGAAAAACTCTTGATGTTTGCGAAGTAGTGCTGCTAGAAAAAGGAACTTAGATTGAAAATCGTATAGTGATGGGACTTAATTTTCGGCTTTCGGTTTAAAGACTTAAAAAATCCTTAGTTTTCCCGACAGGGAATCTGGCAGAATATTGAGCGACGTGAAACTTAGTTTCTCTCCAAGATTGGAGTGTGAACTTACTTTAAATACGAGAATTGATTAATGAGACTTTGGTTTTCCTATGTTGTTCTCCCAAGCACGATTGATTTTTGGCAGCCTCAAGGAAATAGTGAGTTACTTTCAAGGAAATAGTGAGTTACTATCAAGAGGAAACCGCAGGCAGGTGTGAGTAGGAAGAGGACTGTGATTTTACATTGCTGCTACGTGGATATTGTTTTTGAATGATGAAGCTCAGTAGAGATCATACGGAGTTCCTGGAAGAGGTGCCCGAAAGGGATCAGTGTGTTTTTTTGCTAGGTAAAGTGGAATTGAGCAAGCCCGAGTTTTTTCATGTGTGAATGCCGATACTCTTTCAGCAGTTTTGGTCGGTGTTTCATTGGTTGGGTAGCGCCGATTTCGGTTGTTTGGGGCACGTTTTTGGGGTTGTGTGGTGCCGACAAACTGGATAAGGTGAACGCCAGGTAAGAAGATCGGGGAGTCAGTGCTGCTGTCTTGTGCGATATCATTCAGAAATTTGGTGCAACGCGCCTGGGTTTTTCCGTGTCATTTCATATGGGATACATTGAAGACTAAGAGATAGACCTTTGGATGTTGGGTCGAGATTGCGTGGTGTGTGAGTTGTAAATGTTGTGCGAGAGGGTGGGAAAGAACAATACCGCCGCCTTGCGGAAATGGTGGGGAGAATATCCTTGGGTTCTAGAACGTTTTGACCTAAAAAAGCTGTTATAAATGTCTGGGGGATGAAAAGTTTTCGGGGAATTTTCTGGAAAGGTACGTCTCCTGAGACCACTACTCGACGTTGGGCGTCTCCAGATTTACGAATTGTAGAAATGAGAAGGTTTTGCATTTGAGTTGTATGGGAGTTTTAAAGTGGCAAAAATTATTGTACGTATATTTTGTCAAGTGTTAAAAATACTACTGTGTGAGTATTGTAAAGCGCTAAAATGAATTCAGAATTGTTTCTAAAGTATTTTTAAGGGGAAAGAGTTTAAAATAAGTCGATATGTGTCTTTTCGGGTATTGCAGAGAATATTTAGGTTTTTATTAAATTATCTGAGAAGAAAATTTTTACAAAATGTTTTTCAAATCATTTTTTCTGGTGCACCATTGTGTTTAAGAATTTGTACTGCTAGGTATTGCACAGCTGAAGCAATAAAGAGTAATATTACCAGGAGAAAAGAAAAGGTGTAATGTAATATTGCGGAATATTACAGGATGCAAAGTGTTTTCTAATGATTAATATGTTAGCATTTAAATTTTAAATTATTTTATTTGCATTTCAATTGAATGTTATATACATATATATGTGAAAAATATTTTTAATTAGACAATCCTTCCATTCAGTTTAACATTTGCTATTCAAAATTCTCTTTGGAGTTACGTTACTTTTGTCTGAGTTACCTAGGGAAACATTGAAAAAAATCTGAAAGTCAAATGTAATAATCAAGAAAAGGAAGTTTTGAATGTCTGGAATAATTATCGCCGCATGTAGATAAAATGTTTTGCAGTATTTCGCGCTGAATGTTAAAAGCGTTTTCCAGTAGTTTAAAGAGATAATTTTGCATGACCAGAAGAGTGGGGTAAAATAATGTGTCGAGATGAACCGTTGAAGTGATTCTGCAACTGTGGAATTTGATGCGGAGCTATCTACTGGAGTTTTGAATCTATAGTGAGATGGCCAATATGCAGGATGGACTTCGTTTGGCATTTTCTGATCCAGATCTCTTCGATGCAGGCTTATTAGATGACCTCCCCCCATATATATATTTTTTCAGTGGAACTGTAAGAATACTTGTATCCTACTTCGGTCCTGTCTCCCAGAAGTCCCATTTTGAGAGTTCGTGAAATTATGGACTAGCCGGCAAATTTTGAATATTTCCTTAACAGTGGAAACAGTTTCTTTAAAT
The DNA here is from genome assembly GCA_029891345.1 of Dryococelus australis. Classification (NCBI taxonomy): domain Eukaryota; kingdom Metazoa; phylum Arthropoda; class Insecta; order Phasmatodea; family Phasmatidae; genus Dryococelus; species Dryococelus australis. The sequence goes on from CM056998.1 coordinate 124,213,149, forward strand.
TTTAATAACAAAGACTAATATCAATAATTTTAAACTGTTTCCAAATTTGAAATAATTTGAATACTTAAATATTATTCTAATCACATATTGTAAGGAATTATGCAGAGAGTATTTGATATTCAGCTTTCAAATTCTGTTACCAATCAAAAGTGACCAGCATATTCATTTATATTTTTCTCATTAATACATATGTTTTACCTCCTCCTTGATTTTTCATTAAATTAACATAATTACTTTGTTCTTTTCTTAAGTAGTCGTAAAATAGTAACTAAGGTCTATTAAAAAAAGGACTGGTGTTTTCGTGGAATAATCTGATTTGAAAGTGTTGATTTTTGTATATTCAGAGTCATGTGCCTTCTTTTAGTTATTTACTCTTGGCGCCCATATGTCCTGTAGATGCAATTTTATTCGTTATATTTTATATATAACCATATATAATTAATAAATGATCTTAAAGTAAATAAGCCTTCAGAAAGATTGTATATCCTAGTTTTGTAAGCAATTTTCTTTTTAGGGCAAGTTCAAAATGTTGTTTTGTATGTAACTCTGAATGTGTATTTCAGGATAGATAAATGTTTTTGGCATATTTAGGAAAACTTGTAATCTTGGCGGAAAACTTTGTGTCGGAAACTGAAGGTGCAACTACTGTAAGATACTTTTACAAGAGTGTCCAGTAAAAATATATAAGAGAGGCCAGTGTTTTTATAGGTTTCGTGTAGTTGTAGTGTAAACACCTTTACCCCATTATGGACAGAAATTATTGCCATCTGACCCAAAAAAAAAACATCACGATCCTTGTGTTTTGCTGTTTTGATACGTGAATATTTAGAAAGACCCACATTTTCCTGATTCTTTTTAATTTCGAGATGGAAGTGAAGGAGGTTTTGGTTGAGTTGTTTTCCGGTGTTGAGGCACCGGTGACAAAGCTTGACGTAAGAGTATGTTTATATATTTGTTATTAATTGAGTATGAAATTCTTATTAAATTTAGAACTAAATAAAGCAATTTAGTATGAAAGGTATACCATTTGATAAGTGACGTTCTGCTGCTTCTTTATGTATCAAAAACCAGAAGGATGATAAGTTTTCCAGGTAATAAAAATAGGCAAATGTTGAGACCTGTATTTTTGAGATCGTGAACACGAAGCTACAAAACTTAAACAGTATAATGCGTTTATGCATGACGTATTAGCTACTTCGTAACAAGTGAATTATTTTCGATTCGCATGTCCTTCTATGTTAAGTCAAAACAAAGAAAAGACTCGAATTGACAAAAAATACAGTAAAAGCGTAAACAGAGCTTCACGAGAATGATTGGAATCGTATAGATTATTTAAACGACTGGATTTCAAAGATGAAACAGTAATATCTAGGTTCAAGGGAAATTTACTTCTTCAGCGTAATGTAATCTAGGATCAATAGTCATACTTTTCTATATAAATGAACCGCTTTTGCTCATTGGCTGTTGGCACAGAAAGTCATTTTTATGTTAAAATGTGTTGCGCGTGATACAGTTCTTCTCTCTTGTTCAGTTGTAGAGAGCTACAAGTGTCAAAATTTGGTCAAGTTGTTGTAAGTATTGGATATATAGCTTTAATTACAAAAATACGCTCATTTTTACAGGAACTCGTTTATTGTAAATATTTCTAAGCGTATTCTGCTGTCTCATTCACAGATGCTTACGACTATCGCAACATTTCGACTGCCAATTGGATGAATTTAGTGACTGTTCATAAAACTTAATTACAAATGCCAATACTATATGTTACTTAATGGGTGTGTGAAGTTTAGTAAATTTCATAATTGGATTACTAGAAAAAATTTAATTACATACAACTCTTCTTGCAACATTTCTAAAACTATTTATTGTTATTGATATAAAGAGGGCTGTAAACATCCACAGTTTTATTTGTGAGACATATTTCCCTAGGATTTACACTCTGAGGAATTTGAAGCATTCGGAATATGTTTGTGTTCAAAATTTTAATATCACCACCACAAGTAATACAACTGCGACAACCTTGCTAGTAAGATGTGATGGAGTGTGTGCACACTGCATGACCACCACCGATGCAGTTTAAGTACACAGAAATACAACTGCGACAACCTTGCTAGTAAGATGTGATGGAGTGTGTGCACACTGCATGACCACCACCGATGCAGTTTAAGTACACAGAAATACAACTGCGACAACCTTGCTAGTAAGATGTGATGGAGTGTGTGCACACTGCATGACCACCACCGATGCAGTTTAAGTACACAGAAATCGAACAAATACGCCAAATTTTCGAATACATCAGTAAGCGTAACAACCACCGGACGCGAATCTAAGGCAGTGGGTAAATCACAGCCATATGTAAACCTCAAATAAAAGGGGCTGACGAATGTCTCCGAGCATTGCCCCATGGGAAGTATGTAGGAATGGAGACAACAGTGTGACTTGAATCACACAGTGCAGTCCAGTACAGGTTACACATACGGTCATTGCTTGTCAACGCTTGGTACCCACTAACTTATGTAATTTACCTTCACTATCAGGATGTGATAGACAGTAGGGTCGAGAAGGGTGGAATACAGAACAAAATGATTGAATTTGTGCAAATTCGTCACCATCTGTCTACAAAGATTAGGAACACGGGTCAAAAGTGATCCAATATTTCATAATTTCAAGTGGACTATCAAGTATTGTCGAAGACCAGCTCAACTAGCAGTTTAATAGACGACATAACCAAGAAGCATTGCAAATTAGATGAAGGACCTTACGAAGTTTTAGCAATGATTTTGAGGAATGGTTTTACCCTATAAATCCGGCGACCAAATAATTAGTGGGAAACTATAATATCACAAATCTAAAGCCCCGTAGACAGCCAATATGGGAACCTAGGAATAAAATTAATGCCTAACTGTGTGAAATTTTATCTGAGGGAATATTGGAAGGGCGCTACAATATTTCATATTACTGAAGGCTGGTTAAGTTATTTGTTGCACTGGTATTTAGGGGTTGTAAATGTGTTATTTTTACCGTTGTAAATTCGTATTAACAAAAGATTGCTGAATCACTTGAGATGTGCGAAGGTTATTATTGACACTCAAGCATTGAAGATGTACACCAAAGTAACCAGCCGCATGAATACGGAAGAGTATTTAGTGACCTACGATGCCTAAATGTGTTCAATTGGCAAGAACGGTGTCAACAGGGCAAGAGTATGTTCCTAGCGTTTATTATGGTTTTTATTATAAATTATTTTTAAGCAAGTGTTGTATGGTCTTCGTCATCTGTGAGTTTTCCTATCAAGAGGCTAGAATTTTTTAATTGTGCTTTATTTATATGGAATTGACAGGAAAACAGTATTTTTGTAATCGGCTACTGCTATAAGTTTAAACTACTCGCACTCATCTGTGCTGAAGAAAAGAACATTTATATGTGTTGCAATGACTTAGTTTATGTATTGTTACTATACTGTCTGGCAGTAGAATCTTACATTGAAATTATATCTATTTGTATACAATATCTCTGGAATGTTAAGTCTTCTGAATATTTTCCAATATTTTGGGTAGGTTGCACACACACACAAACATATTCTCTTTTCACTTTGATATTTTTGTAAGGCATTTTAAACTTTGAGGCCCTGACATTATTCCGCATTAATTTCTTGGTGCATATATATGTGTAAGAAATGGTATTTTATTTGTATTATTTATTATTAAAACAATCAAGATTAGTGTTGTAAATTAATATGCGTAAATTCTTTATGTGCATTATATATTGTTGACCATTGTATACAACCACGATAGTGAAATATTGCTTTTATTTCATATAAATATGTAACGTAGTGTATAGAGAGCTGTGAAGAACATACACAAGGCTTCCTCGTTGTGATAACCAATATGAGATATAATCATATTATATTCAAATATATATGTGCTGTATATGGTGTAGAATTTGCATACGCAAAATTGGGACAACCAGGCTGCACAGCTGACTTGCAATAAATCAGTGGGAAAGGATGTGATCTTACCTATGCTGCCTCTGTATAATTGCCCGGTGCAGTGCTGGGCCGGTAGGGAAACAAGTTTATTACCATTGACACCCTCTAGAAACTAGCATTTGGCACGTACACCATTTATGTACGTACGTCAAAATAAGGCAGACAATTGAAAACTCTAGTAAACACATATGTAAGACCCTGGGTAAGAAATAGGTTAAATTGACACTACAGTAGCGAAAACGACAAAACAGATACGCCCTTTGAATAAATTTCATTTATTTTACTTTTCATTTCCTTTTCTATTTTAATTGTTTAAATCAGAAATAATTAAAAACGCTGATGGCATTATGAGAAAAGCTATATATACAAGACACTATTCTCACAACGCTAACAGTGGTCATGCCTAGCCTACTTGAACCCTTTTACGGTTACGTGACATAGCTTTCCAGAGACTGAATATACTGGTTTCAAGATAAAATTAATTAAACTATTCTCTTTTATAAATATTACGTTAAAATAAATAGTTCTCTCACTAAACAATCTATCTCTGGTAGAAAATAGTCTCTTATCACAGGTTTTGCAGTGGCGTATGTGTACTGGAAATTTACCTATTTATAAAAGTCAAGATGGCTTCGCTTGTGTACTGATGCTAACGGACATCGAGCTAAAACAAACTGTAAATAAAATTAGGTCCAGATGAAAATATCAGATCTTTTTGTAGGACTTATCTTTTAATCGCCAAGTGGATTGAAGGTAGGATGCTCTTGCAGGATTTGGCGCAGCAGGATCAAGGTGGAAATACGTGGAGCTCCGATATAGGTGTTCGTAGACGGAGTGTTAAAACTATCTAGCTCCTGACCACCTAACCTCACGAATGGGCGACTATTGACACACGCTTCATTGCTGGTTACAAATTAATTTAAAGTTGGTTCAGATACACGTCTACACACCCTAAGATTTATTTGAAGTCCTACCTCTACGTCCACTTCAGACGGGAGATCCTGCCCTATGTCTGACGTCGTTGGAGGCTGCTAGGGAAGAGAGCGTCAGTCTTTGCGGGCTAACGCTAGCTCAAGGGGGCCTATAGCGCGGAACAATCAACAATTAGGATTTAAATCTACGGACCAATGGGGATAAAAACTATTCAAACCACCCACATGAACCACTTCTAACGACCTAAATGAAGAAAAATCAAAGAATACATTATCTGAGAACTGAGATATAATACAATAAAAAGTAGAAAGACCTACAAAATTGAGATCACACCAAAAATAAATATTAATTATATGAAAATAAATTCACAATGAAAAATGAACTAACCTATCAAAATTACACATGTATATTATTGCCACCATACATCTATGTTTTAAAAATCTTACGTGGTAAGATAAACAAAATTTAATAAAAATAAATACAATTTTAATAGGCAGTTGAAATAATATAAGTTACATGTGTTAAAAATATCACATTACTCTTGAATGACAATATGTGTAGCAATAAGAACAGGAAAAATGATATAAGTTAATTGTATGCATTAAACCCCGATTTTTATGGGTGTTACAGTTGTTAAGCCGGGTCAGTTAGTAAGATAATTCAGTAATATACACTTATATGATATGAAGATTATAAACATTTCACGATTGGTGTACGAGTGTACTTAATTTTGTACTTAAAACTTGATAGAGATAAACAGAAAACTTGTTATGAATAAAATGGTTTTCTGTATGCTGCTTTAAGTAAAACGCTCTGAAATAGCGTCAAAAAAGCGTGTTTTGTTTAAAACCTACACTCTAAATTTGAGTCAATGAGAATTTAACTGTTTCAATTAGTCAACAGTAACTGACTGATTAAACAGTCACTTCAGTGAATTTAACTGATGAATCAGTGAAAAAATACCAGAAAACATTTACTTATTGATTCAATGACATTTTCCACTGATTCATATGTCACTTTCTTCACTGTTTTTTTAGTGGTTTGTTTTTTAAATGTTGGATCAGTTAAACGGCGTGTAAAAATGATCGTCAAATAACGTTTAAAAATGGCCATCAGACAACGTGTATCAAATGAAATAATGAATAAACTAATAGAACCAATACGCAATACTTTCTAAAATGTATTTCGTCTTTCAAAACACCATTTTATGAGGTAATATGAACATTCAGCCTTTTATTCCGTTTTTAAATCTTTCATTTGGTTTTCATGTAATCATCACAGAGCTCTGATGAGAGTTTTAACTGCATATAATGTGGCGAAGAGAGTGCATTCATATAAACTATTTTTAAAAATCCCAACGGTGCTAATTAAACCGAAAACGAAAAGTAAGGACATAGAATATAAAACATTAAGATTTCGACAAGAAATATAACACATGTATTTCCTCTTACGATTTAACTTGTCCTCGTAGCACAGAAGTAGAAATGAAGTGAACGGTGTGTGTGAATTCAATCCTGGCTGCCAGCAAAAAAATTTTTACTTTTTTAAATTACGGTAAATTGCACAATATAAGTAGTAAACTAGCGTAAATATGTTTATTTCATGTAATTATTTGTCTCGTTTCAATAAAAAACAATATTTAATTCGCCACTGCAGTCGGCAGTCACTTAGTCATCAGTGAAATTGTTTTACGTCACTGATTCTAAATTGAGTTATTTCACTGATTCGAGTAGTTGAATTTCATTGCGAATCGGTGGTTTCCCACTAATTCGAATTTAGAGTTTATAAGTTATTCCTATTCGTATCTCCATTTCTGCACTACCCTTAGATGTTTGTGTTTGGTAACAAGGAGCACTAAATGTACTGTGTTTACATGTACTAAATGTTGTACTTGGATGTTTACAACAAAGTTTGTTTATTTATATAAAACAGTCAATGTTATCGCTTGAGCACAAGTATTTTTTCCTGTCTTAGTAAGGGAATATAATATATCTGAAGAGTATCTGGAAAATAATTGAGTTCAAAATTTAATTATAAAAAATGTTTTCAGATATTGCCCTATCAGTGGGGCTGATGTTTGGATGATGTCGCTTGTGACCATTTTTTATTTTTCTAAGGAATCGGTACGAACAGCAATTCAACTGTGCAGTTTCAAAACGAATCTAAATATATGCAAAATCAGTATGGCTACCAGAAACAAATGCAGGGGGCAACCACGTCTGCTGGACGATTCCGTCATTATAAGTGTCGCTTTTGTGAAAAGACATTCGCGAACAGCGGCAGTGCCCGTCGACATGAGAGGCATGGCTGTACAAAGAGCCCCACCCAAATAAGGTACCTACACGTGTTCGAAGTGTGGTGTGTCGATTTCACGGATGGATAGTCTAAGCGTGCGTACGAATATGTGCAAGAGGCTTCCTTCAAGAAACATGGAAGATGGACCTTCATAGTTATCGACATATGTTGACGTTCCGGACTTTATCAAACACAAACGTGCCGTGATAAATCCCCACAAATATGATAACCAATGTTTCAAGTGGTCAGTGTTAGCTGGATTTGTTCGCATCCGCAGGGGGTGGTCGAGAGGTATGTTGCGGTGGAAGAAAAGTTTTATTTTAGCGTACTGGATTTTCTACAGCAAATGTATATCTTTGAGAACAACAACCATGCTGTGTCTGTACATGTGTACGCGCATACGTTCAGCAGTTCCATAGATAAACTTGCTAGAAACTGTACAGATTTCGAGTGTATGATATAAATGTCCTCACTAGCAAAGTTTACCCGAACCGATGTATATCCATTTCATACATCTGGGCACCTCGGAAACATGGCCATGTATTTCAGTGATGTGTCCTATGGCACCATTAACGATTTCTTTGCCAACATCGATGTTGGATCGCAACGTGACCTTCACTCCTATAAAGATTTCCAGTTTTTGAAGCATTCCTCCTGTTTTATTAATGTCTGATGGGATTATGGTGGCAATGACAATATTCTTGACATTTCTTGTTGCATCTATTTACTTATCCTGGGCTTAAATTTTGAACATCATTGTTCCCTTTGCTCTGAAGTGCTGAAGAACTGCCTGATTATGGTCATTGACCTGTTAGTTAGTCAGATAAATCCGAAGAGCTTTTCCAATAGAGAACTCACTTGTAGCTACTCTAGAGGTATTAAATTTACTTATGAGTTTGACAAAATGCTCTGATTGTAACTCCCCAATCCTTAAAGCATTTAAAAAGTGGACGAAGGAGGCATTTCCTTGCTGTCTCATGTTCTCAGTTCAACCAAAGTAAAAAGTTGCCACAAGTGTATTGCTGGTGCTAATCTGAGAGGCTGACCAAATACTTGATTACCTCTTACAGGCGGCAATAGCATTAGGTCTCCAAATAGCAACATATTAATATTACCGAAAAAATCCTCGCTGTGTTTAAATTGTTTTAATCGAGAATCTATCATACACAACATTTCGTAGGGGACCATGGATATTTCATCAATTAACATGAATTCAATGTCCCGCCACTGTTGCCGCATGAGCATCAAATAATTTCCTGTTAGAATTGGTATCTCTACACTTTCGTCTGAGAGCAGAATGAAGTGTTAAGCCTCCAACGAGTCAAGCTGCTACTCCTCTTAATGCACAAATTTTAACTACCTGCTTTGCGTAACATCTGTTGGCTTGATATTTAAGTAAATTAAAGATAAATGTTTTGACCGGTAACGAAGAGACGTAAACGATCAGTAGCTCCATTTATTTGATCTAAGATTTTTTTGGGTAAAGTACATAAAGACCTCTTTTTGTCAAATATTCACCGCTCTTTGAGCTGTCTGAAACTGGTCATCACTCATATTTGGCTCTGTTTCTACATCTTCTGCCACTAAATCAGCTGGAAGTGGTTCTTCATCAAGAATTTCAAAGGCGTGTACTTGATTTAAGGCTTTTCTAGTTGCCTGTCACGTTATCTAAAATGTCCATGAGTGTACTTGTTTATCGAAGATTCTATTCTCTTGCTAGAAAAACAGCCTTCGGTGTATTGTAATTTTCCACTAATTCACTCTCAGATCGATATGTTAATGTTGTAGCAGTAAACTGTAATAGTTATTATCTGGATCATTACGTGCTTTGCAGAAAGGACTGCTGGAGTGTTTCTGATAACAATTTTGCTGTTGTTGTTAAGTGTAGTTAATTGTCGCCTAGTCTGCTGTTCGGACGACTCATATTGATCAACGCCTTCTTCAGTGTTGCCTTGTCGTTTGGCTAATACGGTTCAAATTACATCGCAAACCCCAGTAGATTCATATTATTAAAGTCATAATTAGCGTGCTCTATCAGGCGTTTTTTTATATCGATCAAAAATGTTTGAACAATAGCCAACTGCTTACCAGCTTCGTCGAACTGGAGTAGTCTATATCTTTCTTCAGGCTTTCTGGTGTTAAGAAAAACGCACTTTCTCACACTCTCTTTCAAATCTAAATGACACACCTGTATGTGCATTCGAAAGCCGAGATTTGACGTTCTTTTATTAACCTCATATAGACCTTAAAAGGCTTCCGGGAAATATTAGACTCTTCACTTTGTATTTGGCGTAAACATTGTGCGACACTTGCATCAACTTGTGTAGGCTCTGCTTTAGATATGTACTTGACTACATAAAAAGCTATGGCCTCATTTGATCCGCAAGGTTGAATTTTCATATTAACCTGCCATAGTCGGAGAAGTGTAGGATTATAATTATTTACCCACCTACCTTCATTTCGCCGCTTTAAAAGGCATACCCTTCCACCGCTGCGAAGGAAATCGTCTGATGAGTGAGCAACAATTCGTGTTTGATCACATTCTTGATGTGGGAAGCTAAAGCGAAATGCTGAAACATAATTGTTTTTGTTGCAGGTGTGAGTGTGTCGATGTATTTAAGTCTTTTCTACCAACTCATATAGCTCATATCTTTCAGGTGGCATTTGGCACGTACATACTTGATCAAGCTGATGAATTCCCTCCTCTGTCTCAAACGATGGATGGTTCTCAAGCCGTGCCACTATATGAAAATGTGGGCTTCCACGATTCTTGAATTAAATGCGCCACCAGAAATCTTTTAGTTTACAGCGCAAAACTTCGCAATTATTCCGTAAATATTCCGTGAGCGCGTTTTTCTAACCATGAAGTGACGACTTACCAAAAAAGGGTATCGCTCGATTAATAACTGAGTTGCGATCATATACAGATCCTTTGGATTTTCATCTGGGCGGTTACCAGCAATCAAGAGGGCTTTACGCATATCCAGCCAATTAATATCTTAGCAACTAAAAGTTACAAAATATGTTGATGGACCCAGGCACCTAATTTGCGCTCACAGTTCATGTAAGGCTGTACGCCAACATGCTGCTGAGCCCCATATATTTTTTTTAGGTATAGATGGATATCCAATACCATGCCATCTTGGCCTTGGACCTTTTTGCAACAAGCTGCAATAGTAGATTTGACTCTATGATACTCGAACATGGACAGTGTGTAAAACAAATAGTCATTCTGCTGAAATCTTGTATCTTTGCCTAGTATCCGAAATTGGCAATAGTCCAATGGTGTTATTTTTATAGTTTTGGATTCCTCGATAGCCCGTTTATACCGCAGGGAAACAAATGAAACCAGGCGAATTCTTCAGCCTTCCATTCGTGGAATTCATTAACGATATTATCGTTTGTTTTACATACAATCTGATTTAAATCGTCGGATACTCGCAAGTCTTCCTCTACTTCAGGTTGTACGCAATCTACTGTAATCATAAGCGATGTTTGAATGTGTACATGTGTACTGCTTCTTTTTGAGGTAACACAGTAAAATAAGAACTATGTTCAGTTTTGTTCTCTTGTTGCACTTGAAGATTATTTGTAATTGTTGACTGAAACACTGGTATGCGTACGAACTCGTCTAATGAATTACACTCCATAACACAGGCTTTTCCATTAGAGCGTTGACTTTGGCACCCTTCGGGCCACATGAATGCGAATCTGTAAAATAGAATTTGTTACTATGTTTTATAACACCTAATGTCTGCGATGAAGCTATTAATGCACTAGCATTATGAGTTATGAACATTTCAGTAACAGCTTCTTTCAAACTCATTCCTGTATTGCCACGATTTGCTCGGTATTGTAAATCCTCATAAAAACTTGTGTCACCTTCGTATTCAACGCAAAATGAGCGGTCGTACGTTCTAAAATTGTTTTTGATGACGTCAAAATGGCACTTCTAAATAACCGCTTTATTCTATAGGGTACGCCAATGTGTTATTCACTGTTAAGGATCTCACTGTCCCATACAAATGCGTCACCCTCAATCATGTTCTCATTTAAAGTATTCGTAGACCACTGACTAGGAGGGAGAACGGCGGCTCTTAGAATATTTGCGAGGACTATTGCGCAGCATTGAACACCTGCATATCTCGATATGAAAATGTCTGGAGTCACTTGATGCTACGAAGATCGAAGAATTTTGTTGTTTTCGCTGATTGGGGTGTAAGAAATCACATTTTGCTATGCAATTTGTTCCTGACATCTAGTGTCCTCTAATTGTACGTCTGAATTTTCAGAATTGTCTGCGTGATTATTATTCACAAGTCGAACCAAATTTTGTGGATTTATTTGTACGATATCATTGATTACTACGTGTTTATACAATGGCTTATTCGTGATAAGCCAAGGTAAAGTGTTATAAACTTTTACGTGTGAAATGAAGAATTCTCGTGATACATTCAAGTTTTCTAGGTGTTCAGTAACATATATCATGCCAATACTACCAACAGACTTCGGTAACATGTTGGGCAGTTTTTCAGTTACTTCAAAAATATCCTGAGCAAACAAAACTTCTTGCCCACAAAATACATATTGTCTGAATAGTCCATCAAATTTAATATTCTTAACAAAAGGTAGGATTCTAGACAGAATGCGTTGTTCAGGTTGTGTTAATATTTCAATCACCTCATGTATTGCACAAGGGTCCAAGCTATTCCAGTAAGCCTTTGTGGGCGGTACTGTTTTGTTACTGGTGACATGGTGGCTATTGCAACGATGGCAAAGTGTTAATGTTAATTTTTTGGTCAGTTCATCTGGCAAGTATGGTACAGCGGTTAAATTAACTCTATAATTCATAATTTGGTTGGGGTAGCATCTTTTATTGCAATTTCACAATATTTATCACAAAATATGTTAATTGTTTTTCAGAATGATCAGTGTCAGCGTTTAGTGTTGTTCTTGTAATTGACATTTGTTGTCGAGCGCTAGCTAAACGAGCATCGTCTTGCTCCGCCGTTTCACATGCGCTCTTTTTAGTTTTGTATCGCCTAGCATTCTCTAAATAAGCATCGCATTGCTCTGGTTTTTCAGATGCTCTTACTTCTGTTATACATTGTCTTTCATTTTGCAAGTTAAGTTTGTGTTGCTCAGGAGTGAGAGAACATCGTAATTTGGACATACGTAAGCGAGCATTTGCTCGTTCAATGCACTGTTGAGCTGTCGATGTTCTTTTTTCGCGTTCATAGCTTTTTTCTAGCCTCTGACGTTTTTCTTCATTATCTTCATTAGCGAGTATCTGCTGACGTGTTAACTACGCCTTCTCTAAACGTCTTTTTCGTTGTGCTGCAGTTTCTTTGATTTTCTTGTTATACGTTTTCATTGGTGCACCCACGAGTATCGAAGAAATAAACGGTCGACTTGCCTAGTCAAATGAGCCCAAACTCGAAGATTCCACGTTAAGCTATGATGAAGTTCCTATGACCACTTTCTGAATCCATCATCAGGCCTTACTGACCATCTGCCTCCAAAGGTCTCATCAAGAGCAATCAAATGAGCCAAAAACTCGAATATTATTAACCGTCGAGGAGTTCCCTCGTGAGGAGATGATTCTGGCTGCAGCACCAGGTCACTGTCACCATTTTATTGCATTGCCATCGGGTTTCTATATGTATACCAAGTTTCAGCTCGATTGAATACCTAGAAGTGGGTCAAAATTCACTTGCAAGATTTCACCCGCACATACAAATAAACTAACAAGGCAAGTTAAATAAAAGTTTGAAATAAGAGTGTTTTATCTTGCAGCATAAAACCAAAGGCTGTGTGACAATAATTGAAATGCAAAGGGAATTACTTCTAGTATACAGGTCACTGAACTCACGAATTACTCTGGTCACCATGATACCGTTATTTCAACAGATGAAATTATTTGTGCAAAGAAATTCAGTTAACAATCTATATACTAAATTGCCGATGGTAGTTTGACTCAATGCCTGTCACGACGACTACTTAAAAATTAAAATTTGGTCATTAAAATATTCGCCTAAATGACTACAATGATATCTGTACTGGTAGTATAAAGTTTTTCACTATTTCTTTTTCAATCAAATATGATACTCTTCATAAGTAATATAAATGTTCTAATTTCTTGTTGCGTTGGGTGTTGGGATTATAGGAAGCTTACAAACTAAGCTGATAGGCCTATATTCCAGAACGATGCCTCTACCCACGTTTCTCCTGGTGTTTTAACCCGGGACAATGTGTTTCACAGCTGGTACCTTAGCTACATTTTCTGTGGAAGAAAAACAAGTTTGATCAAAATTAATATACGCTTGATGGAAATAATATCGTATTAAATATAAAGCAGAAGCCTTTAACCAGCTCATACCCAATATAAACATCCTGTGCATAAAATTCAAGGATCTTTTTTTTCCGTTCCTTACACTGCGAGGCGCAATGCCTAATGACTCTCTTCGTTATAAGTAAACCATGGCACTGCACTATATCATAAATCTTTCATATCACTATCTCGGAACGAAAGACAAACAACCCATTGGTGTGTTAAGTGTGTTAATTACTGTGCCAGCTTATAATGAGCAACCATCATAAACATTTTATAAAGTCCAGAAATAGTAGATCATGGGCGTCGATACTACCAGTTTTATTAGGGGGGACGGGGACCTTCCATACCCCACTGAATAGTTGGAGGTAACAAGGAGCGGGCAAGTCTTCATTACTATTATATAAACGAATTAAAAACGTAACTGTAAGCTGAATTTCAGTCAACTTCGCACAATGTGTAACGAACTACAGCATTCTTCCTAAGTAGTAGGATATAGTTCCTTCGGCGACTAACGGGATTCGGGAGTGGCTCCGTGGCTCCAAAGGTAACCGACCACGGATTCCGGACTTCCCACTCTGTCAATCCCAATCTTGGATTCCTTCATGTTGTAATCCAGTACAACGCCATGTTTTAAGTCAGTATGCTGCCATATTGGACCGTCATCATTGTAGCCAGTATGCTGCCATCTTGAACCACCATGTTGGTACCCAGTAAGTTACTTTAATGCTCTTACATTACGAGTGTGCTCCCAATTTTTCTCTTTTGCATTCTTTCTTTCTTTTTTATTTCTTCTCTTCCTTTCCTTCACTTCTTTACCTTCTCTCTTCTTATATCCTTTCTCTCCTCTCTTTCGCTCTCTTCGTCTCCGAGGGTTTCCTCCGAGTGCCCCCATTTTTTCTCTTTTGCATTCTTTCTTTCTTTTTCTTCACATTCTTTCTCTCTCATTCTCTCTTCTTATTTCCTTTCCCTCCCATTCGTTCATCAATTGTTTACATCGGATGTTACTGAAGGCCACCATCTTTGTTACTGGAGGCCACCATCTTGGTTTTTCGTCTCTCATTTGTTTCCCCAGTTAGTTCTGGCTTTGGCCACTAGGAGCACGAATAACAAGGTTCTCGTTGATTCTGGAATTGGCTGCTAGGGGTGCTGCTTTTTTTAGATCTCAAAATACCATCTGGAATAGTGCGGGATCGAACTGCCAGACCTTGGGTCACCAGACTTACACTCTAAATCACTCGGCTATCGCGACATGAACTGGAACAAGTGTTTATAAATAGTATATACTTTGAGGATGAATAAATAATATCTTGTCTCTCATTAAAGACATTACATTTTAATTTCTTATATAATTTTTAAGTACACTGTTTTTCATTCTAAGTATTTTTCATATTTATATACAAATCAGTAACTTTTAATCAATGATTTTTATTATATAATTTTTTTCTTATATAATTTTTAAAAACTTTATTTTTAATTATATTTTTTATTGATTGGTTTAACTTGCACATTCATTATTTGAGATCTAAATTATACATTTTTGTAAGTATTTAAATTTTTTATTTGAGATAATTAATTTAACTTTGAAGTGTTTCAAGTGACGAGTCTACATATCTGCATTTGTCAGGCAGGTAAGAATATGTTAACTGAATATATGATTATGTGACTATGAAAAGTGCCATATTATATGATTTATAAGCAAATATAAAAATTGGAAATATATGCCAAGTGTTTTATATTATGAAAATTGATTTTTCGCACTTTTTTAGATTATTATTAACATATAATTATTATTTTTAGTGTCCCATACTTAAGTATGTAGGGACTTGTATGTTGAACTTAGAAAAAAATATTTCCTACTCCTATGTAATGTAATGCTTGTAATTTTTTTTTCGAACACACTATCCCATAAACAGTTCAGTATCCACTCAACCTAGCCATCTTTACCTTACCTAACTTCACATAACCTAACTTAACATAACCTAACTATACCTTACCTAACTTCACCTAACTTAACTTAACCTCATCTAAGATAATCTAACATAACTTCACTTAACCTAACTTCATCTAACCTAACTTTACCTAACCTAACATCACCTAACCAAACTTCACCTAACCTTAGATAACATATACCCAATCATCTTGTAAGTACCCTGAATATATTATTTTTATTTACTTCAACATTCATCTAACCTAACCGCCATACTCTACTCATCGCCAGACCCCTCTTCACCACCACTCCTTCCAGCCTTGCTTAACAACCATATCGAATTGTACTGCATACCAATAATACCTTCCACAATGACTTTAGATTGCCTCATTTATACTACTAACAATACACGTCATTTCCACCACCATACTTCAGACTTAATGATCAATAATAAAAGTAAACTATATTGACTACCATTTAACCCCATCTAACATTGCCAGTTACACATATAAACAAGCCATACCAGCTGCTGAACCAATCAAATATTCCAACCATGCTATCATAAGTTCAATACTATTATTTCAACTGTCTTCATCACCCATACAATCTTAATTCTCAAAAATACCATCCTGCTCTTACTAACCAACCATACCAGCTAAGCATTCAGCTCCTCCCATTTAACTTACTATACATCCCATCAAACCATTCTGCTCTTACAAAAACTAACCACATAATTAAGCCTTTCTCCTCAAACCATCGAAGCTATACTTTTTTCATATTGCCAAAAAAACTGAACATGCGATCATGTCATAACAATCAACATAAAAACTATACCAACCATACAAGCAAACTAACATTACAACGAAGTAATACTTGTGTGCATTCCACCCCGTGTCAGGACTTTCAATATATTTTATTTCTCTCGACATTTACTTAACCTAACCACCAGTACATTTAGTCGTGTATGTAAGAACTTAGAAGGTATATTTCGCATTGTATAGAACATGGAATATATTTGTCTTAGTCATGCCCATTTTACCCCATGTCAGGACTTTTGAAAGACGTGTTAACCTAACCTAACTCCACTTCAGTACCAATTAACCTAACCTCACCCAACCTAACATTTCAAAGGTACCACACTAAACACTGGAAGCACTGCACTTAGCACTGAAGGCCCCACACTTAGCACCGAAGGCACTGCATTTTGGAATCATATGGAGTCATTTGGAGTCAAGCATCAAGGAACAACGGTTAAGGGTCAAAGGGTCAAGTGTCAAGGGTCAATGGGTCAATGGGTCAATGGGTCAATCAATGGGTCAATGTGGCAATGGGTCAATGGGTCAAGTTTCAAGGGTCAAGGGTCAAATAATCAATCTTGTATGTGATCAGTCTCACAGTAATCAGCTTTAAGTGTGATTGTGAGTTCAAACTGAGCGAAAATAACACCAGGAAGAAATATATTTTCTCATTAAAAAAATACCTTATTCACAGGCAATGATGATTGGTGTGAAGTGATGAGGCTCTTGATACTCTCAGGGTGCTGTGGACCGTTCGCACAGACCTACGAGTACTATAGCCATCCTATGGCACGCACTCGCATAGTTCCTCGTTATCTTCTAAGGCCGGTCACCACTAATAAAATTAGCTAGTATTATAGAGACTCAGTGTTCTTCTATACATGGCTGGCTCTAAAATTTTAAACTATTACATCTGGGGTCAAAAGTCTCACCTAAACTTAGGTTGATGCTGGAGATTTTCCTTATGAAAATCCCAACTAATATTATCCCTGCTGGACCCTCCAAAGGCCCTCCCTAGAAGCAACGTCTTCCGACAACTTCCTAAAAACCTGATTGTATTGGCGAGAAACTACTTCCGGTAAAACAAAATGGAAAATAAAATTAAAACATTGAGTGTCTCTCAAATATTTTAAAGTAAAAGAAAATATCTATACAATCATGTAAATAAACAAATAGGTTTGAAATTAACATATTCAGATCTTAACTTCTTATCTGAAAATTCATATCAGTACGCCACAGAATAACAAAAATTATATATATATATATTTGGTTTGCTGGACTACAAATAAAAATATTAAATGTTTTTTATTAAAATGACTCTTTGTTCGGACCACCCTCTCAAGCTGACATGCCTTTTGAACATAGGCGATAACCCGATCGCAGAATCGGCACTGGACACAACCAGTTAGTGATAATGCAGGCCATGGCTCCTTGTTAGTTGGGGTCAAATGCAGGTCTGCGTATTTGCAATTCATTTTCACTCTATAGCGAGAGAGAATGCTTCCTTATCGATCTTAACTTCCCCTTATACTAAGGTATCAGCATGCATCACATCTCTATATGTAAATTCTCCCATCAATCGTAAAAAATGCCGTCCGATATTTTTTAAGACCAAGATAAAATTAATTTTATTTTAATAGTTTCGGGTCTCGTTCACAGGTCCTTATGCCATACCATGCCTTTGGGGATGGCTTAAATACTATCAGTTGTGCATGAATACTAAACAGAGAGAAATTAATGTACGAGCATCTTTAAAAATTTTCTCATAAACTCAGGTCACTAATCGAATTGTGAACCTCTAATCTCAAGCTGATCTCCATATGTGATAGCTAAAAATTGCATTTCCCATTTATTATTCATTACTAAAGCAGTCTTATAAGACACTGAGAAGGATTGCAATTTTTTTTCTAAGTCTGATAGAAAAAATTAATATTTCTATGGTTTTAGACTTCGAACTGGAGGCCCTATGCTAAACCTAACTAATGTCTATTGCTTAAATGTTTATTGTTGGTGCATATATGAATATAGTTAGTTAGAAAATCGCACACAAAAGTTAGTTAATAACAATCCAATGTACACGTCAGTATTCGAACTGCAGTCCCTAAATCATATTTTTTCTTTGTCAAAAAATTGTCTAACAACCTACTTTTTATGTTCCATACAACATACAATTATTCAGTATTTTATTCCAGCTATTTTTTAATAAAGCATCAGTTAGGTTATACTAGAAAACCAGTAGAGTTCTTTCTCAATGATTATCAAACTAATATAATTTTTCCTGAATACATATTTTCTATGAAATTACATACAAGCACGAGGCCTTAAAAACTCCATGTCTTCTGTGGTCAAACCTTAGTACATTGGTTTGGATAAACAGTCCTTAGCATTGCAGTTAGACCACGGCTAGAAAAAGTACAGAAGTCTAACATGCTTTAGCAGTTACATCACTGCCAGGCCCCAGCCATGGACAGGCGCGCTGTACGTGCGTGGGAGCCCCAATGTGCGGCATCTTGTTTCGCTGATGCGCTGTGTGCATGGGATTCCGACCCAGAGGTGTAGCATATGTGCTTAGATAACGCGAAGGCGACATACTATTGCACTATCAGTGCGTGGGAGAGGCGGTATGTGCACCAAGTGACATCATGGCTATATTCAGGTATTACATCCTGATGCGCACTCCCACCCCCCACCCCTCACTCATCATGGCATGAAATAAACAGATCATAATACAATGTTGTATTTACTTAATAATTTATAATATAGAATGCTTACAGTTATTCTGTGGTTCATTGTCTCCCTTTCGTGTAGTTTTCTAAGCTTTATCTGTCACTAAGCGGAGGAATAGCCTGTTAGTAGAACTTTAGCAGTGTTTCTGCACACATAATATTTGCAGATGCGTAACATTTGCATCTTAAATAATAGCAAAAGTATGAAATACTGTACCTCTGAAACTTATCTGCATTATAAAAAATTAAATGTATTTTTTTAAGCTTACACAATGCATATTTTAAAAAATTATGTTTCATAATTTTGCACGAACAGCTTAGATCATGAATTACTTGTACTGACTCAAGTATAAATTTTTTTTTTTTTTTTTTTTTTTTTTCAAAAACTTTGTTCTAATTCTAGGCTGTAATTATATTTTAGTTTCTTTTCATCCCAGGAGTCTCCAGAATCTATTCAGACTCAGTCTGTAAAGATTTGCATAAAACCATAACCATTAATAATTAGAAAAATATGTATGGAGAGTTTGCGTCTCTTAACATATTATCCTGAGTAAATTCGTTCACGTATACAGTGTTGGAGAATACTCATGATTGGTACTGGGGAAAGGGGGAGTATTTTTCCTGGATAATGCGATTGGCTTGCTACTGGCGCCAAGGAACTACTGAAACACTTTCCACTGGCTCCAAAGTATTAGTTGTTAATAGAAATTTGTAAGTACAGTTCAAGTCAAATATTTCCTCTTTATGCAACACCTGGTGGTAAAAAATTATGTGTAGGTTAACGAGGTCTTGAGAGCCGATGAGCGTGAAGTTAGGTGAGAATTGAGCATCGCTGGAATGTAAAGACCGGAAATCATCAAGGAAAAAACCTCGCCAGGTAATAATTGACCAACGTATAAGGCCCATGGCAAAGTAAATTTTACATAAGGCGGAAGAATACACAATGTGCATACAAGTAGATCTTAAGCAGGCCTTTTAAAAGTGCTCATTTTATCGTGAACAGCCTATACTGCTTGCAAGCCGGGGAACCTTATTCTTACACACACACACACACGCACACACACACACACACACACACACACACATATATATATATATATATATATATATATATAGAGAGAGAGAGAGAGAGAGAGAGAGAGAGAGAGAGAGAGAGAGAGAGAGAGAGAGAGGAAAAGTCAGGGAGTTATGTGTATTAAGCTGAATGAACTGTCGTTCATATACGCTCACTATACAATGAAATTTCATCTCGAAAACAGCATTGATAGCAGTATATAACTTTCTTAAATGCTTATAGTCTGTTTCTTATAACTTAGAAATATTTTAACATTTCTTGAAAATAGGTGCGGTCCCGATGTGTCCTTTCTCCGCAGCTGTTCTGCCGGTGAAGTAAACAAACTACGCATTCAATGACAGACATTGAATAATTGGTAAATTCGTTCTATGGCTACTACTATAGCTGGTTCCCATTCCGAACTGTTATATTTTTTGTTATGTCCACATAATAGACTAGTTAGGGTTCTGTTAATTTTATTGGTGGTTTGGGGTTAGGTCACATACATTTTTTAATACTCGTGTAGTATGAAATGTTCAGCAAAATTTATTTTTCCATTTAAAAATTGTTAGAAATTCAATAAAATTAATTAGGGTGATACAAGGTTTCTTTAAGTCCAAAATACAATTCAAATATTCTAACAAGAATTTTAAAAACACATTATTTTTAAAACGCATTACCTTACTGCTTACTTCGTAATTCCTAAACATGTGCCTAACTTTTAGATGATTACTTCACTCTGATACAAAAAAGTTTACTCGCAGAGTTACGAAATTAACAAAACACTTGAAACCAAAAAATTTGAACTTCACAACGTAAATACCATACTACAGCAAATATAGTCACAGAAAATGGCATCCCACAACAAAAAAAAAGCTGACAACTTTTTAAGGTGCCTATGATGAACTAATGAAATATACGAATACAAAAATATTATTAATTGCATATGTGTAGATAAATTATGATGAAAGAGAGCTGAAGGGCATTTCACCAGGCAGGTGGAGACCTTTCACATGTCCTACAATTGGAAGACATTTACCAGTTCATGATGGAGTTGCAATTCAGAATGCTATAATTAGTATGAAATATACTCCCACGCTCATCTCTCGGAATAAGATTAAGTTTGAAATTGGGGATCAAATATGGTTATATTGGAAGTTTGATGGTACTACTCGAAAAATATGCATGTATTGGTCCAAAGCAAAATTATGGTTTTATTCATAAGTAGTTAATAAATCTCTATTGGTCATAAAAATTAAAATATTTGTATTCAAAGTATTCATAATTAAAATAATTAAATTTTAAATAATTATAATTATCATCATTTATTTTTATGAAATTTGATTCCACAGACCAACATACATACATGCCACTGATTAACCTACATCCCTGTAACAATTGACAGTGATATTAGTTACTGCAGGAAACTAACAAGACCACGTCAACCTTGTGGAGATATGCAGTTGCAATTGAACAGTTGGTTTAAGATTAAACATGCAGGCAATAAGCCTGTATTTGGCCACTAATACATGAACTAGACAGATGTAATTATACACAACTAAGTCGTATATAACTCAGAAAAAATTTTCTACATTAAAACGTGTAATATTTCCTTCTGCACCAAAAACCATTAGCTGACACGGTACTTTGAAAATGGTGGTGGAGGAGTTAGTTTACAAGGTCTCCGAACCTAACAACACTGCTTCGCATCCATGGAAGTATGTTACTGGGTAATGAGTGCCACTTCAATTATTTTCTGAAATGAATAATTAAATTACAACCACAACACACCACAGGGGTGTATTGACACTATGATTATCCTTATAGGCGAATAGATTTTCTGTCAGATTTCGTTAATAAGTATTTTTTACATGTGTGTCACTATACATGGACAGGGTAGTGCATCTGTAGTAGTAATTATCAGAACATCAGTAATTAATTGCAAAATACATGTTTCTAAAGCCAAGAAAACCTGCTGCTTCGTCCTGTTCGAAAATATGGGAGAGCCACCCTCTGGAACACATGATTTAGATAAAAAATTAAAAGTGATTTTAAAAAATTGATTTTTATAATCATATTTTTATCATAAAGAAATCATTTACAAGAAAATAAAATTAATCATATAGGGACCAGTCAGATTTGGCTGGTAGCAATGCCGCTCAAACTTTTCCATACTGTTGTCAAATTCTGCCTGCTGGGTCACTTTCAGTTCATTTTTGTCTTCAATGCCTGTTCACTTTCAACCCCAGGCTATGTAGAAACTGTTCGTTGGCACATATTAGCACGTCAGTTTCTCGACCTCTATTGGTTTCTGGTTTGATGCTGTGGTAAGCCTAGAAAAACTCAATGCCATTGTTTCAATTGCAAACACAAAGTGATTTATTCGTTTCTGAAGTCTATCTGTTTTATCTTCCCGATTGACGATTGATACAACAACTTCGTGTGCGCTCTTCACAATCACTGAAATGTAAATTATGCTTTTCGGAACTTCGACCAGTTTATAACCGGGTGGGGCCTTTGACGTGAACTTGTGCAGTGTATTGCTGGTTTTACCATTGACATATAAGCCACTCGCCAAATTACAGTTTATGCATATCAGATCACTGCAAATATGTTCACTAGCTGTGATGTTTCATGCATTTTACCTGCTTTGTATATTCACATCTCAAACCCCAGCATTGGTCTGATGGTACCTGGTTAACTGAAATTGATATCTCCACTGCAAAATATTTCTGCCTTCAGTGTGTTTGGCTTACCACGTAGTTCGACAGTCACATACAAAGTCATGGATTTATTGATGCAATTAGTGATGTCCTTCAATTTGTATGCACTGGTGGGAATGCTCATTTCCTTCACATCACCTGCCACTATGTACCGGAATGCAGAATTCTCATTTTCTTCTATGTTGGATATGGAGTTGTTAGTCTGAAAATCCGTAAGTCTTACAACCAACTCACCTATCTTTTCCAAGGGCAGATAAAACGTCTCCCGCAACTCGGATGTCTTACCACTTAGATTGATGGACACCGACATACTGACCAGAGAATATAGGTGCAAACACCTTTTATGTAAATGATTAACAAATAATTATTCGCCTACTATTTCTTTTCTATTCCACTCTGCTAGAAAGCGAAGACACAAGTGTCCACACTTCCATGTGTTGGGCAACTGCTCCATTTCGTAATTGTATTTTAGTTTGTAATTTTTCAAGTACAATCACAGTTCGGGTGGAGGATGTAAATTCCCAAAACTGTCATAATAGTTTACATTACTACCTTTTTCACACCCAGTACGTGCCAGGCCCGGCTGCCATGTCAGTGATTAATTATGGCACACTCTTTACATTTTGGTTTAGCTGGCAAAGAATCTCGCATGAAAATTTCTCTAAAATTAGCTATCTTCAATTTTTGTGCATAAAGTTCTAAATCCATGTTGGCGAGCGGCCGTTTCGGTAGAGATTTCATAACTGCCTTCTCCTGCTGCGACCCTTTTTCGTTCTCGCACCACCTCCTCAGTAGGACCATCGTATGTAAAGTCCTTGGTCGTTTTTTTTTCTATTGCGATAGCTTCCTGTTTATGGTTGTGATGACGGTTTTCCTCCAATTGCTTACATTCGTTCGAAGCTTTTTTAAGTGCACTAACGATATTCGTTATGGCCCCGATGATACCACCCAGAGCGCCAATTTCAGGTATCAAGTTAGTAAGGAATCCTCCCTTCTTTTCCTTCCCTCTCCTCATGGACATTTTTGCTGCTGTCTTCGCTCCCATACCCATCTTCACCTTGACTATCATCATGTTGGAAACACCCCACGCAGCTATTTTTCCTCCGAGTCCTGTATCTGGCGATTTTATTATCTCATCGGCCTTTTGTGCACATATTTTTTCTGCCTGGTGCTTGATTTGCAGATCGTTGTGCTGGTAATAAACAATTTCGTGCCACTTGCATGCCTCGTCCAGCACGTAGATGCCCATATCGCCATGTGCTAACCTTTAGGCTAGCTCGGTTCCTGGCACACAAAACCTGTATCGAGGAATGTATAGATCGAACAGTAGACTGTTGACCAGCATATCGATGATACCCCGACCGTATGTCGACGTCTTCACTTTACGACACATTGGATAAGACTGACCTGAAACTTGTAAATACGACCCTTTTATAATTATGTTTCAGTATCAGTCTACACTTGGAACAGTATGGGCATATCACATATTCAAATATTAAATTTCAGTTCAAGATCTGCCACAGGCAGTTTTCTCGTAGGAATTTGTTAAAGGAACATTCAAAAACTTGTAGCACTAGTTCTCTACAACTGCAGTCGACTCTACCTGCTTCAGAAGATTGCAGTGGTAACGTACAGATTGTTAAGCAGGATGTTATGCTACCCAAATGCATTCATGCTGAAGATGAAGCTATCTCCCATGAATCACTACATGGAAGCCTATTTCCGAATACTGTGTTCTGCGTCATCGCACAACCATTGGGGTGTGGCAAGATGTGCATCCTACTCAGCCTGCTGGAAGAACCGAATGGTCTTTGGTTCGAGAATGTGTACCTGTAATCCAAATCATTCCAGCAGCCGAAATACCAACGATTTGCACTAATATAGTATGCTGGGAAAAGCTTGGGTTATTTCCCATGCAATGATAGCAAAGCCATTGTGTCGCTGAGCGAATCACTGACAAATGCGATATTTGTCTTTGATGATATTGCCTATGAGAAGCAGACATGTAATCAAGAGCACTTTAGCATGAGACGACATGCATATGTTGACTGTGTACCTCGGACAGACTTATTCGGGCATACACAAACAACTGCTTCACGATAGTGCTAATGAGTTGGTACTGTTTTGCATGGATAATATGAACTTGCACCATGCGTACAACTAACAGGTGAATACGGACATTACATGTTCAGAGTTTCAGGATATGTGTGCTTTGTGCTGGGAAGAGAAATATGGATATTAGTGATTGTAAAAGACTGGCTTCTATATAATGGCAGGTACAGTTGCACCTTCGATCAGTTTATAGTAAGACACTGACCACTTTCCAAGTTGGAATGTGGTCTATGCTCCGATGATGATAATGGAAATATGCTAATGAAAGCTCACCTCGCCGATATTCGCAGGGGTAAGTCACTTCGTGCGCTAAAGATCGAGAGCATGAAAAGTGAAGTGGTGGAAGATATGGTGGCTATCGACCGGCATGTAGGGAGCATGGAGGCACGGATAATAGACACTATCAATGTGTCGAATGCTCAGAGACAGGCAGAATTGAAGACTCTTCAATTTATATTAACATCCAAACTGGCTGCCAAAACCAATGTTTCGAGGCATAGCATGAAGGTGCTGGATGCAAGCATTGACCGACTGGAAAGGATCGGAAATTTAATTTCCACTACTCGAGAGAGAATATATGTTGTGTGTTTATTCTATTCTACGAATAATGATGGACCTAACCGAACTGATGACTGAGCTGCAGCAAGCCATTGAAGATGTTCGCATGGAATATCTACTCTTGTAAAATTACATACTGGCTCTCGAAAATCGAAGGGAAAAGGCTTACACGCCAATAACCAGCCATCTCGACATACTTGGTCGACAATGCCAGGAGGAAGCTTTGCCCCAGCCGGATATTAAACATGAAATCAAGGTGGAATGATTGACCCTGACACATAAACGGGAAAGAGGCCAGGAATTGCCAAAATCGGAAGGTGGCATCACTAGCAATGAATATAATTTTCCCCTGATTGATTTACTGGGTGCATGGGAATGGAAACGAGCACGAGAGTGTGAACCCGAGGTGGGCATGCTGGTCAGGCACTACATCGTTTCCTACTACTATCAGAACAGCGACAAGACCTATTGTCTGCGACATCGTGACGAAATATGGTTTCCTCGGAAACAAGGACGTGATATTTTTTCCAGGAGATGTGATGCAGATCGGCAAGCGGTAGGTAAAAATGACACATGGTCTGTGGGAACTTTTGTTTCATAGGCGTCCAGGACACTACACCGAATCAGATTGTCAGAAGTACCGTCGCCTGCTACAGTCTAGTCATGCTCATTATGCGAACGATAACCACTCAACATGACGTTTTAAGGACACGACCCATGTAAAATTTGGCATTAGCACAGGGCTGTTTCCACGATTCGCCAAAGCTTCTGGATTGGGTCTGCTGCTGCAGAAGACCTATGCCAAACGCAAGATAGACTATGTGTATTGGGATGATCCGAACGAACTTGTCGATAGACTATGGTTACTGGTTTTTTCGCAGTCTGCTGGCAACTGGTCGCACACCAACGAGATTATATCAATCATCGAAAGACTCGTCGAAGCTGGCTACGTCGTGCGAATACGAAATATGCCATTTCTGGTGAATTGCACAGGTTGGCTAGAAGGAATTAACCTTGGAGAAAGTACATCATAAAAGGGTTGGACGATACTTCCTAATCTTTTCTGATCGAAATGCAAGACTTTGATCGAGCGAATAAAGGCCACTGCTACATTTTGACTGTAATAGACATGTTTTCCAATTATGTCTGGGCCAGGTTGCTCAAGTCGAAGAATGCACTTGACATCACCGAGGCCATGGCAGATGTATTAAGTGAAGGACACATGCCAAAAAAACCACACCAACAATGGTAAAGAATATTTTAATGCTACTTTCCATGTGCTGATGAAAAGGTACGACATAAATCACTATTCCACGCACCCTGGTCTCAAGGCTAGAATCATTGAGCATTTTACCGGACTCTAAAAGCCATATTGTGGAGACATTTCACGACGAATGGAAAGTACAAGTGGCTTGAGCTACTACCGAAACTCGTTCGCGAGTATAATTCTACCGTTCATTCTACCATTCACAAGAAGCCAGAAGATATCGAGAACGACTCCCTGCTTCAGTCCATTTATGCTATTCCGACGAGGAGGGAAACACACAATCCTAAAGCCAAGATCGGTGACCTGGTGCGCATCTACAAACAGCATGGCCTTTCCCACAAAGGCTTTGGTCACAACTGATCAGAAGAATTGTACAAAGTAGTTCGCATATGACATTGGTATCCGTGCATGTATTACTAGGAGGACCTATTAGTCGAACCCATCGTTGGAGGCTTTTATGTAGAGGAGGTCCAGCCTATGAAGTTTCCAGACGTGTATTTGGTTGAAAAGATGCTTAAACGACATAATGGACATATGTAAGTGAGATGGCTTGGACACTCGAAGTGTGACGACTCCTGGGTCGACGAGAAAGACATTCTGAAATAGGACTTAGCTATTTTTTTTTTAAGTGGTGATATACACATGGATTTTTTAAAAAATGAAAGTATGTTTTTATTATACTTTGCATTCAATTTATTCTTCCCTGTCCTTATATGCCATATTGGGTTGAAGATAGCTAGCTCTGTGCATTGCAGGCTTGTACTTGCTCCTGAAGCCAGCTGACTCATTCTCTTTTTTTACCAGATGCCGAGCAGTTGCAGAAACACTAACACAGCTATTCCTATGCACATGGTCATCCAACACCATCTGGGTGTGAAAACAACTTGTAAACACATACAGACTCCAATTACCAAACACCAAGGGGGAGCAGAAATGCTATGTGCTGTCTAAGGCTATCTGACACCATCCAGGTGTGAAAACAGGCAGGAAGCGCATACAGACTCCAGTTACCTCACAGGTACAGACTTGCTCTTGACATTTACACGGCCAGCTGCCCTACCTGTGAGTGATGTATCAGTAGTGCCTGCATTCTATTGACCAGTTGCAATCAAGTGGAAACTCGGTGATTGGCTTGCCAGTGTCCGAATAATGTGTTAATGGTGTAATATGATTGGTTGAAAGTCAATATGGCATCATAGAACTTGAATATGTGTATATTATAAGCAGTGAGAGGGGCAACTGAGAGGTCTAGTTTTACAACGGCTGCTGTGAAAGCTGGATCGTCTCGGCTAGCTTCTACATCAGGCAATCCATGGCTAGTTACGTTAAAGTAGAGTGGATATTAACAACTAATGGTTTCTCGCCATCGACTTCTTCGAGTGAGATGTCTCCTGTTTTACCAGCACCATCGACTTCTTCAGGCATGGCACCCACAGTGTTATCGAATTCTTCTGCTGTATCACCTACACCAGTGCTGCTATCGACTTCTTCAGCTGTGATACCTACATCACTACTAGCATCTACTGCCACCAGTGCAGTACTATCAACTCCTTCGGATGGGCTGATTACAATAGCGACATTGGTGACTGCTATAGGCAGGGTACCAGCAGTGCCATCGACTTCTTCAGATTGGGCACCTGTGGGAGCAGGTTCGCCATCGACTTCTTGGGATGGGACACCAACAACAGTGCTGTCATCAACGACTCCATCAATGGTTCGTTGTTGCTACTGTGACAAGATATTTGCCTACAGCCATAATGCAGTGTGTCACAAATCTCTGTTGTATGTCATATTGTGTGACAGGTGCGGTAAGCAGTTCACCCATACCGACAGTTTACTTAGACATGTAAAGGCCTGTAAAGGTGAAATGCATTTCTCAACAGTAACTCGGTACTAGGTTTACTGCAAGTAGGTCTCTTGTGAAATCGGTACATGTCCTCAAAAGTGTAGTAATGTACATAACCTGTCGTGCGCAGTGTCTCGGTGTCATAAATGCCATGATATTTTCGCACAAGGACAACGCGAGTGCGATTAGCGAAACACATGAAAGACTATAACCTAAAACAAAGTTGCATATATATTGAAGAATATTGTAATTTTTTGCCGGTTATGTATTTTTTAAGTGTGTGCAATTAATTTGTTAAAAAAAATTGCTGTGTTTTATTTCTAAGGTACGCCTTTTCATAATATCTTTTTTTTATAATAGGTACTTAATATTTTTTAAATAAAAAAATATTTACAGATTCTTATTATATGAGTAAGGCCAGTGTGGGCTGAGGTATGCTTGAATTCTAGTGGACAGAATGACTAAATTTAGTCTGATGATGGTTAGTAGAGCGGACATTCTGTAAAAAATGTGGTGATATATCTATTAAATATCATAATTTGGTTGCGAATAAAACCAAAAATTAAATGTATATATACATTGAAAAATGTATATTTGATCCTCTGAAGGACTTATTAATTCAGTTTAAATCAACATTTATGCAAGTGCATGCCGTGCGAAGGCTATAGTACTCGTAGGTCCGGGAGAACCGCCCGCAGCACCCCGAGAGTACGAATAGCCTCATCGCTTCACACCACTCATCATTGCCAGTAAATAAAATTTTTAATGTAAAAATATATTTCATCCTAGTGTTATCTTTGCTCAGCTTGAACTCATGGTCACACTTAAGCCGACTACTATCAGACCGACCACTTAAAAGACTAATTATTTGACTCTTGGCCCTTGATTATTGACCCATTGACACTTGATCCTTGACCTTTAACTCCAAATGACTTCAAATGGTTCCAAAATGTGGTGCCTTCAGTGCTAAGTGCGGTACCTTCGGTCCTAAGTGCGGAGCCTTTGATATGTTAGGTTGGGTAAAGTAAGGTTAATTGATATTGAAGAGAAGTTAGGTTAGGTTAACATGTATTTCAAAAGTCCTGACATAGGGTAGAATGGGCATGACTAAGATAAAAATATTCCGTGTTCTACACAATATGATAAAATACTTTCTAATTTCTTACATACACAACTAAATGTATTTGTGGTTACGTTAAGTGGATGTCGAGAGAAAAAAAAAATTGAATGTCCTGACATGGGGTGGAATGCACACAAGTATGACTTGGTTATACTGTTAGTTTGCTTGTATGGTTAGTATAGCTGTTATGTTTTTTGTTATTACCTATCACATGTTCGGTTATTTTTGGCAGTATGAAAATAGTGTAGCTTCGATGGTGCGAGGAGAAAGGTTTAATTATGTGGTTCGTTTTTGTAAGAGCAGAATGGTTTGATAGGATGTTTAGTAAATTAAATGGGAGGAGCTGACTGTTTAACTGGTATGGTTGGTTAGTAAGAGCGGGGTGGTATTTTTGAGAATTAAGATGATGTGGGTGTTGAAGACAGTTAAAATAATAGTACTGATCTTATGATCGCATGGTTAGAATATTTGATTTGTTCAGCAGCTGGTATGGCTTGTTTATATGTGTAACTGGCAAAATTTGATGGGGTGAAATTGTAGTCAATATAGTTTACTTTTATTATTGATCATTAAGTCTGAGGTATGGTGGTGGATATGACGTGTATTGTTAATATCATGAATGGGGCAAGCTAATATCATGGGGAAAGGTATTGTATCTGTTTTGGTATTCAGTACAACTTTATACGGTTGTTAAGTAAGGCTGGAAGGAGTGGGAGTGAAGAGGGGTGCGGCATAGACTAGAGTGTGGCGGTTATGTTAAGTGAATATCGAGTGAAATAAAAATTATATTCAGAGTTCTTACAAGATGAATGGGCTAGGTGATATTAAGTTAGCTCAAGTTAGGTTAGGTAAAGTTAGGTTAAATTATCTTAGGTTATATTAAGCTGGGTTATGTGAAGATAGTTAAGGTAAAGTTAGGTTAGGTTAAGTTAGGTTATGTGAAGTTAGGTAAGGCAAAGTTAGGTTAGGTTGAATATATACTGAACTCTATGGGATATTGTGCTGGAAAAAATTATTACACAGCGGTTGGAATTTTTTTTGTATAAATTAATCATATAAGTCCCTACATACATAGTCTGGAATATTTAAAAAATATATATGTAAGTAATAATCGAATAAGTGTGAATAATCAACATTTATAATATACGAATCTGTAGACTTGTCACTCGAAACACTTTAAAATGTAATAAAAATAATTAGAATAAAAGATAAAATACTTAAATAGTATATAAGTTAAATCTTAAATAATATATATGTAAGTTAAACAAAAATAATAAAATAATAAAAAAAATATATATGCTATAAAATTATTGATTAAAAATACTTAAAATAAAAATTATGATACATAAAAATTAAATAAGAAATAAATATTATTATAAAAAAAATTTATTAAAGTAATTGATTTGTATATAAAGTCAAACAATACTTCAAATAAAAAAATAGATATTTAAAAAGTACATAAGAAATAAAAATTTTATGTCTTTAATGAGAGCCAAGATATTATTTATTCGTCTCCAAGATATATACTACTGATAAACTCTTGCCCAGCACATGTCGCGATAGCTGAGTGGTTTAAGGTGTAAGTCTGGCGACCTAAGATCCGGTAGTTTGATCCCACACTATTCCAGAAGGTATTTTGAGTTCTTAAAAAAAGCAGCGCCCCTAGAAATCAATTCCAGAACCAATATGGCGGCCAAGCGCATGCGGTGTCGCACCAACGCTCCTAGTGTCCAAAGCCAGAACTAATTGGCGAAACATATGACAAACGAAAAACAAAAATGGAAATCTCCAGTAACAAAGATGGAAGCCTCCAGTAACAGAAGATTTAAATAAATGATGAAGGAACGGTAGAGAAAGGAAATAAGAAGAGATAATGAAAGAGAAAGAAAAATAAAGAAATAATGCAAAAAAAATATGGGAGCACTCGGAGAAATCCCTGAGAGAGGAAGAGAGCGAAACATAGGAGAGAAAGAAGTAGAGAGAAGGTAAGGAAGCAAAGGAAATGAAGAGAAGAAAGAAACGTAATGAAATAATTCAAAAGAGAAAAAAGCGGGAGCACTCGGAGAAAACCCTCGTAATGTAAGAGCATTAAAATGACTTACTTGTTACCAAGGTTTTTTACAATATGGCAGCATACTGACTTAAAATATGGCGGTGTACTGGCCAGCAACATGGCGGAAACAAAGTTGGCGGTCGCGTAACCGGAATAGCAGAGCTGGAAGTCCGGAATCCGCGGCCGGTGATATTGGAGCCACGGAGCCACTCCCGAATCCCGTTTGTCCCCGAATGAACTATATCCTGCTACTTTCCTAAAGGAATTATTTTGCTTTTTCCACAAACATAATTCATCTTTACGCCTTGTCGTGTCTGTGATAAGCAAGGAGGCTAATTCGCGTAACACTGTTTCTCAAGTTTACTAGTTTTAGTAAAATAAATAAATAAGCGTCGATATTCCTATACCCCTGAAAAACGTCCATATCTGCTAGCTTCTATCCTCCTTTCTCCATGTGAAGTTATTAAAGACGACTTATAAAGTAAGTTATAATACAAATCATAATATAGTCAGATATAAAATGGTTATTTTCGTGTTTGTGTTTTTCGTTTCACAATTTTACATGCATGAAACAAAATGAATTTTCGTTCTTTCTGAACTGTAGCCTGGTCTATGATTTTGCCCCCTGACACTGAAGCCAGGTCGACGCCCCTGCCTTTAACTAATATGGATTTAAAAGGGCTAAACGAAGACGAGAATACGACCTGTTTATCTGCGAAGCCGACTTCTTAATGCGCCTTGCAAAGCCATTAGAGCGGCCTTGTGTACTATGCTTCCTCGAGAGCCAAGGCCAGATGTCTCCCGCGCATATTTTAAAGATAAGCACCACGGTCCCTTCATCAATCAATGCTAAATTAAAATTTAAATCTCTCGTGCTCTCATTCATTTCCCTTCTTGCCCAGCCACAAACGATCCAGACTCGAGTACAGAGCGCGTGAAAAAGCCGCTTGTTACGATGGTCGTGGCTCCACGGCAGTTAATCACCACCGAGAATGAACAAAAAAAAAAAATTGCATTTTTTTTAGACTCCCGCAAAAGCGACGACTCTACCATCTGTCCCAGCTGTGCGGTGATGGATACGCTATGTCCTGGCTAATTGAGTACTTTCGGAATAAATATTCGAAAAATATCCCCGCCTGAATCTGTATTTGCTCGAACAAGGGCAGCAGAATTTGTCTTGCAAACAGTGAACAATATGCTGAGTGCTCGGGGATATTGGAGTTATCCATTCCTGTTGAATAGGTGTAGAAAATCTCACAAAGCATATAAGCCACAAGGAGTACTTGGCGACTGATGCTTTTTTTGTGGAGAGCAAAGTGGAGAGATGTAGGCTGCCCTTAGCATCGAGGTATTGCGAGTCGTTGAGGGTGAAGTGAGGTGAGTATGGAGCAGCGCCGGAATGCAAGGGCGGGGGAAACGTGAGATACCTGAGAAAACCCACCTGCCAGCGGCATCGTCCGGCATAATTCCCACATTGCGAAAATCCGGGAGCGACCCCGCTGGTAATCCAACCCTGTTCGCGTAGAAGGGAGGCAAACAGTCTGGCCACTTCACCACCACGGCCCCTGATGCCTGATTGTGTTCAGTACTGATGTGCTACGTGTCCACGACTGAGGACACGGACACTGAACGGAGTAAACTGGTCATAAGGGCAGGCACTGGCATAATAATGTATTTATGGTTGTAATAATCCCACAGAATCACTTTGTCGACAAGGTGATACTATTCAGTAGATTCATGATGATGTTAAGTGTTGCACATGGCCTGCAGATAGACGGTGATGGAAACGCACAGTACAATTAGCCTGTCAACCATGCGGTAACAGTTTCCGGAATCACAGTGGTGAACAGCTGGACGAAACCATTTTGCCGGCAGTAAAATTTAAAATACTTTCTACATAAAAACATGACCTGTAAATGTAGTACGATTGCACTGACCGTATTTAATCCAAGAGAAGTATTTGAAAACAACTTAAGTTGATTTTGTTTTTGAATGGCAAATTCCTTGCAAAATAAATTGTAAATGTATGTGCATGACGAGAGTACTATATAAGTGCGGTTTAGTAGTAACAGTTTTGGTCCAGGGGGCGAGTGGAATCGGTAGTGCTCGCTCGGCAGTTGTCGGAGTTTTGGAAAATGGCTCGTTCGGAAGAAGGTGCTCAAGTTTTCTCACCAGTGGCATTCTAGTCTCTATTTCACACGAGGATATAATTGGTCAGGGGCTGCCGTCATGTAGACTTTAAAACTCTTACTCATTCTACAGGTTATAATTTCTCTTAAAATTGCAACAAATTCAGACTCTCTCTTATACCAGAAAAAATAACATATTTATGAAGAAAATAAAATGCATTATATTCGACATATTTATGTCAAAGTAGTACGTATTTAAATTTTACTGCAATTGTAACAAAAATTTTTTGGAAAATAACCACGTCTGTCAAAATAATATTGCATTAAAGTAATAAACATAGTTCATGTCCTTAGGGGAGGGAAAATATCGCATACAGTACAACCAAAAAAAAGAATAATACATTATAAATAAAACATTTCTAGAATAACTTGATTTAAATCCTCTAAACACGTGCTTATGAATCTATTTCACAGTAATAAAAATGAAATAAATTGTATACAATAACAGCAACCCCTACATCAATGAAGTAATTAATGAGAATGGCATTCTTTTTCCTTTTTGCAGATGATGCTAGACAATTTTATCCTTCATTAATACACAATCATTCGCTTATCTGCAAAATATTCTATATGTCAACAATCGGCTCATTAGTAATAGACTGGCCATACTGAAGGACAAGAAACCTTTTTAAAGGTGCTAATAAACAGAATAGAGAGATTTGATAGTATAAACCATAATATGAATTCCTTTTATGGTTACTGACCACACATAAGTAAACAATGTTGTACATCGTATATAAGACATTAGACCATTGTACTTAGTAAATAAATATAACCAGTCATGGTTCTCTAGCAGTAACTGAATAATATGAGGGTTTCGTACAATAAACTAAATGTCATCAATATAAAAAATAATTTGTTAATTTTCATAAAATTTCTTCTTATATTCATCATTTGTTTTATTATATTCCACCTGAATAACATACACTGCTGTTATGCCAGTATATTAAAAACTCTTTCCTATTAGCACATCCTGTTAGCTTTGCGTTTCACAAGATCAACAAACAATGGTAATATTTCAATAAACCTACAGATATCTTAACTTACCAATCACTGTATCTTGGAAAAGCAGTAACTTTGACAGTTAATAAATTTGTACGCTGCAACACACGTTAGGCGTTTTAAAAACCAACATAAACACATTAAAATTGGATTTCCTAACATTAGGATATGTCAAAATATATCAATTAAACTATCTGTCTAAGTGTAATAATTCAGTTATCAATAACATAATGTGTCTTAGAATGGCGTAACTAAACACAGGAATAAAGATAACTGCTTGATATAAAAATTTTACTTAAGATGACAAGATAAACTGTGATGCAGGCAAAAATAGTTACTAGCCAAACACTATAAAATTTAATGCTCATAATAAATGTGTCCAAATCGCAAAGAACGTCTGTTGGATGGACATGCTTATTCAATAACCAAACGACTTGTAAGCCGCAGCTGGCTCTGATAAACATTTACTTAGTTCACGCTCAATCATTATACGAAGAAAATAAGTCGCAAAATCGTAAGTCAGCACTAGAAGCAGGATAGCCAAACAATTACAAAGCAAATTTTCTGTGTAATTTGAATTTTATTTTTATTTTTATTTTTATTTATTTTTTGGTTTTAAGTATGAAGAATGGAATAATTACTTTTGCAAGGTTAATTTTATGGAGTGTAAATGCGTAATATGATGAACTCGATACGATGCTGCAAACCACAGATATTCTCAATGCAAATGAGAAAGTGCTGATACTCCTGAAATATTCGACGGCAGTAGTAGGATCCTGATTCTCGCACAGCGCTACACAATTGACAGTTTACGCGACTCTTTAGTAACACTATGTGTGAATATGGCCTTTCTCTTCCATTTCCTTAAAGGCGTTCCATTACATTGTCCCTCTAGGCTTTACTTTTAGTTCTGAAAATATGTTATGTGTAATAGAGAAAATAACCACATGCACTCAGATAGTACACGTATTTGTTATTTCTCCAGCTTCACCTGATAGTATCCAAAAATATAGTTTTAAAAATCGTGTGTCATGCCTGTGGTTATAAAATATGCCTTATACAAGCAGATGTCGGGTGTCTAGGTCCATTGACGTGTAGGATACCAAAGAGTTTTAAAAAACGTATGGAAAAAGATGTGAAGGTAAACTTCATCTCAAGTATGATACGTATAGTCTGATTATGCCTACTTGTCGACTGTGGAGCGCAAATTTTGTGTTCGTTCCGTGATTTCACATGATATGTGGTAACTAGTTGTTTTTTATATTCCTGTGCACCAAGATCAGATTTTCGATATCTGGCCCAGGAATTCGGAACTTTGTGCAGTGTTTCATTCTTCCTGCCACAGACATTCTATGATTTTGTTATTATCTCGTATAGAGGGTTACCAACTTTGTTGAAAACTCCATTAAACTCTCCACTCTATCGGCACACCGAAGGAAAGTTATTACTTCCTAACTTTCTGCGAGTGTTTCTAAGTGGTGACCTCTTTGCGCGTAAGTACACATGAGTAATTATCGGTTATTATAATTGCAATTTCAGATTGAACTTAAAATTATTTCGGTCTATTTGAACAACGAAGATTTCAAAGCATGTTGATCAGTGATGGAAGGTAGCAATGAAGATGATATTTTAATAAAATTTTACTAATAGTGAGTTCATAAAATATGTTTCTAGAATAATTATATCACTAAATATTCGTGTGTCGTAGAGAATTTAAACTTTTGGACGAATTCTATGATTTTCTGGCCTTTGCGGAGTTCCAGTCTATGTATAAGAATATTATTTTAATTGGAGTATTTCAGAAATATGTGCCTATTTTAGCTGTATCGTTGTCAAGTTCTGCGTTATCATTAATGTAATAAACTGGGATATTTATTGGTCTAATAAACAAATATTTTGTAATCCATACTTAAGAAATTTCACAAATATTTTTAAGCTTTTACTGAACCAGAATTTGGTGCAATTTACAAGCTCTAACCGAAACGTATCCCACATGACGAATATGAAACAAAATATTTATAATTTACTTCATTTCCTGAGCGTCCTTCATCTGTATATCTACCTCCATCCCCCCTACCCCCCAAAAAATATTATATGTGCATAAATTTGTAGTTTTGAGTTTTTAACAGCCCCTGTACAACTTACCTGAGGAAAAAAATCCAAATTTCAACAGAACCACATTGGCAGATAAATTTTGGACCATAACATGTATGAGTCTGAAGGCATAAAATATTTTCCTATTTTCTCCGCTAGTGTAAACGCAGTTTGATCGTACAAATTTCTGAACTAAACAAATTGGAAAAACAAAATATTTCACAATGAGAAAATTAGTTGATTCGTGAGGCAAAGACGGTGGATAACTGTTCTTGGTACAACGTTCGTGCCATCGGATTAAGGGTTAACGAACTATAATTCCTCGTATGACTATATATATACATTTTTTTTTTTTTAACAAAATTTAAATAAAATACTTTTTATTATTTTTCTAACAAAACTGTTCATGTTAAATCATTAAAATATTTCCGTTTTTTTAAATAATCGTGCAGAAATATGAGAGAAAATATGTTTCAATTCATTTTGCTGGCAGCGTCGATGAATCAAAGAGATATATTAAAAAAAAAAAAAAAAAACCACCCCCTGATGTAATGCATATCTGCTCTCTGCATTATTGCCAAACACGATATAATTTTAACTTCTTAAGCGAATCCACAGTAGTTATTGGTTTGTAACCAAAATAGCATACTGTCTTGCAATGTCGAGGCACTGTACTTTTGGAGTTATAATTTGTTGACCATTTGTAGTCCAACTAGCCAGAGGAAATTTAAAGCAATAAATTAAGAGATTTAAGCTTTTGGCCTTGGTGTTAAAATCGGCGTGTAATTTGTATAAAAAAATTTAAAATTTATGTAAATTTCGAAAAGGTGGCCTTGCATTGTGTTTAACGGCCAGAGAAATTACAAAATAGTTGAATTTATATCTGGAAGTATAGGAGTGCTAATTGTCTGCACTTATATTTTTGGTAGAACTATATTGACAAAAACAGTAGTATAAATATTAATTTACTCATACAAAAATATAAGAGTATTAAAAATATTTAATTCGCTTTAACATGGTTGTGGGCGTGTAGAATTGCCTGGTGTAGACACCACACCCTTACTATACTTGTCTCCTGTATTAATCTGGGAGGCTTATAGATCCAGAATTTAGGCAAAGGTAATTAATCGTTGTTATAAAATTTTGAATAATCAGAAATCTTCCAATTTTGTATTTTTGGGAAAATATTTTAGATAAGATTTTATTCGAATTATATATGTTGTTATACGAATATTATCAAATAAATATATATAATGTATTCAAAGTTGGAACACAAATAATGTTTCATGAGTAAAAAGGTATAGAAAAATTTACACAGTGCACTTAAAGTTGAAAACAAATTTTTTTTTTTTTTAAGGAAAGATCAAAAGAAGGAACAAAACAAAAGGAACATTACAATGACGCATGGATTTTCCTTTCTGAAATATCACACTAACATCTTGTGTTGTATATGCTCATTTTCTGCTCAAACGAGGGTTTTATCTTTTATTGTGTTTCTTGCTCTGCGGATTGTTTGTGTCCACCTTGCCACGTCCTTGGGGGACAAGGGCGTAACATATTTGTTTGGCTACACGTCCATTAAACAGTTTGGGCCAATAAAAAAAATGTCTTTGCAAGTTCGACCGAGTTTCAATGTTAGATCACCTGCGTCCGAGCACTATGTCTTAGTAATCTCAGCTAATATGACATACGATGTCACCGGAAAGTATCTAAATAGATACAGTACAAATATTGGGGAAAGTGATCAAACAAAAATTTCAAGTTTTACAGCTTTACTTGTCAGTTTCTTGTTACATTGTTTTATTAATGTGTTTAACCGATTGTTAAGCATCAATAGATGCTAACAAACACGGCTACTATCATAATTGTCACAAAAAATACAAACAAACTCTTGAGCTGTATTTTCAAACGAAGGTAGTCAAATGAGACACCAAACAAATATAAATAGTTGATCCAACAAAATATTTAGTTGAAAGTCTAAATTTTTGTGGTCCGGCACAGAGATGTTGTTTATTCAAACATATATTTTGTTAGACGAACAAAAGTAATTTCGTTGCTTTTAAAATTCTGTTTGCCCAGCGATATATTTTTTTAGCCCATTTAAATATATATTTTGCCCTATATAAAAAAATATTTTGTTCTATTTTCTATGAGTGCGCCTCTCATCACGAGCAGACCCTGAGCATCCTCCCCTCATCACACATATTCACGAAGAAGGGATACTCCAACAGGTCAGTTGATTTTTCACACCACTGTTTCGCCTCATCACAGCGAGCCATGTTCGATTTCTCGTGTGGTCATTCCCAGATTTTCGCATGTGTGTATCAAGCCGGAGGATGCTGCGAGCGGGCACGTTTTCTCGGAGAACTCCCGTGTCACGTGACCATGCATTCCGCAACAGTCCCATATCCACCTCGTTTCACCATCACTGGCTCAAAACACCCCCCCCCCTCATGGTTGATGCAGCATTACATTAAAAAAATTTTGATATGCAAAGAAAACGTATAACCTATTACAGGGTATGCAGCCGGAGAAAGGGGGAAAAATTTGCGCGTCATTTATCTGATGGAAAAATGACACTTTCCTCGAATGGAAGAGAGAGGGAGAAATGCAAGTATCAGTATAAAGACCACACTTAAAATACCCAAAATCTAAAGTAGGTCCCTTAATATCCATGAGTTTGCCATACAGAAAGATCAGGATGGAAGGAATCATGACTAATGAACCCTTGCGAAAAATATTCAAGAGCCAATTCATGTGATAAATGAAATAAATTTCGTTCACCGTATGGTCGATCGAAAGACTTCCTGGTAAAATCAGACCGGAAATATGTTTTTCACATCCATTCCTAGTTACCTCATTTTAAATTTATTTATAGTTTCCAGTTAAAACTGGATACAGTTTTAAAGGCAGTGTAAGCACATCATTCTAACCAAAGTATCTGCATGCATAAATATACGAGTCGGTGTGAAAAATTCAGGTATTTGTGGCCATCCCATAAGCTTTAGCGTTACTAGCTATTGCCAGCGATGTGGATGTTCGAAAGAGAGAAAAACTGAGCCATGTAAAATAGAAGGAATGAAAAAAAAAATTATGTTTAGCAGCTATAAACACAAGTTTTGCTACGAAGTTGTCCAAAACTCTGTGTGTCTTTATTTCCGCATGTGTGAAGGGCCACAAAAATAAGTTGTTACAAAACTGTATAGGGAACAAATGTGAAATTAGCAGAGTTTTATCTGTATCTAGCAGCCAAATAAAGCGGGGAGATGCTATCTCAAAATTTTTCTTATTACTTAGAAATATACCTCATATACCAAACCTCAAAATTGTACTTCAAAAATCATACTTGAGAAATTTACTTCAAATACATAAATTCGAAACACATATATCACGAAACTTACCTCAAACAGTATCTTTATATAATATAAAAACAAAGTCGCCCGGCCGCGTGTGTGTCTGTATTCGGATAGAGCTTCAAAACTACGTGATGGATTTTCATGTAGTTTTCACCATTACTTAGATAATTTCTTTAGAAAGGGTAATGTATATAATACATAAATATGTAACGTAATATTAGTAGAGAAATGCTGCCAGTTTATAATAAAGTCTCAAAATGCCGCTTTTCGGGCGCTTGCATGGCTTACGCTGATTAAACCATGAGAGATACATCAAATTAATACTACAGAATTGTATATCTAAAAAAGATCTACAAAAATTCCACAACAGCATATGTTTATATTTTAAGGATGGCCCACAGTAAACATTTTTGTTTTTTAGGGCTTCACTTACGAAGACTTTATGAACAACACAGTATTAATCATATGGTAGTTACCTAACCATTTAGTGTATATTCTTTCCGTAAACCTAAACAACGCCTTATTTGTAAATTGCACTGGAGTGTGGCCGAGGCGGATCGCTAGATCCTTATAAATAACACTTAAAAATTCATATATAAAAAACATACCTCAAAAAGCATACCTCAAATATAACAGTCCAAAATCATACTCAGAATTCATACCAAAGAATGTATACCTCAAACATTATATCTAAAATATTATACCTCAAAATGCATACCTATAAAATCCTACCTCAGAACTTATAACTAAAAATTATACAAAAAATTATATCTCAAAATGCATTCCTCGAGAAAAATTCTTCGAGACCCATAGCCTAAAAATTATTCCTTAAAAGTTATACCTTTACTAACATACCGTAAAAATCACACCTCAACAACATACCTCAATAAATAAATACTCCGCAAAAAATCCTCAAAAATATTCCATAGTTCATTCGTTCATCACATTTTACGCTCGAAGCATAAACGGCTCGAGAAAGCT
The DNA here is from genome assembly GCA_029891345.1 of Dryococelus australis. NCBI lineage: Eukaryota > Metazoa > Arthropoda > Insecta > Phasmatodea > Phasmatidae > Dryococelus > Dryococelus australis. Next base: position 124,254,504 of record CM056998.1, read on the forward strand.
GTAATTTAGATTTAACCATAACCCTGGTTGTGCACAATCTCTAACTTTGCATGTTTCAGATGTTTCCAGTTTATGGATAGTACCCAATAGTTTCGTTGTATTTCATCCCTTACATTCAATTCCTGGATGATAGGAGAAATCTCTTCAATGTGCGAGTAATCTCCATCCTTCTGCAAATCAATACAATGTCTGAGTCTATAAACAAGTTCATTCGCGTCTTCGGGAAATACGTAACCAGTCCTCCATTTTATTCCGGTCATGTGTGGCAGTAGACTTATTTGTGAGATATGTGAGTACATCAAGAAAAATGCCATCTCCAGCACGAAAACTGCCTTCATTATCGTCTTCATACCCAGCAAACACAACCTGTCGGCTAGTGTCCGAAGTAGGCTCAAAGATAATTATCGGTTAATAGTACGTCTTTTTTTAGACCGATTGTTGTCATTTACGATAAAGCCAATGGGCTACTGTATTTATTATGATAACAGAAAAATATCACAGAAATTATGCCGGCCTGATATATTACAGCCACTCGATCGCCGACATCTTAAAGAAGATTCTGGGCCGATTACGACACATCATTATTGCATAGTATTAAAGCTAGAAAAATCTAATTGATTCCTTCCCACTATATTTTTTAAGACAAGGCACTTTTTATAGGAATATATTTTTTTTCTGGTGTCGTCTTGCTCGAGTAATTATTTTCAAGCATCGGGTATAAGCATATATGTCATTTAAATTATTAAAATCTTCAGACTATTATATATGTCGATAGTTAAGTCAGCTAAGGCACATGTTTACCAGCCCAGATTTCGGCAGTTCGATGCTCCTGCACTCAAAAGGATTTTTCAGTTGCATTATAACACACATGATAGATGTAAGCATCGCATGTATGAAAAATAAAACTTTGACCTTAAATTCAGGATGAAACAATAATCACACACAATATCATTTTGTAACGCTTCCATATTTGTATCGGCCCAATTCCGACATAAATCAGGTCAGCATTAGCTGGCTGAACATTCGGCTGGTTATTACTGAACCGGGTCCAGCTCAAACTTTCCGATGTTTGTTGGATAAGTATCCATTTTGTATCTCGCCAGCCGCAGTCCTGTGTATTTCTGACACTGTCGATAAACGGTTGACCGAAGTTCCATACTTACATCGGGCCAGTTCCAGCATAATATATTGGGCCAGCATCGGCGGCAAAAGTTCACTCGGCAAGCTTTTACTGGCCCGTATCTGGCCCGTGTCTTTCACGTTTGTAGGGCTGCCTTTACATTATTCAGTAGTGAGTCGGTTTTTACCGAGATTTGGGGCATCGTTGGCAGCATTTGTCTTCGCAGCTACTGGGGCAGCATTATTTTATTGACGCTAGTGCAGTTCACGTACGAGCTTAGCAAGTGTGTATGTCGCATAAACCGCATGTAAATGTTACAAGTCTCTTGTATTGGCCATGATTCTCTCGTTTTCAACGCACATATGCGGCACATTAACAGGAGGTGGTCATGTCGACACATTTTATTTATCGGCAGCAGACTTCGAAATGTCGATTAAAGTTATCACCTCAAACAAAATGCGTAGAATAATTCTTGTAGCTAAAAATCACACGATATGGATTATTCAAGCATTCAACCTTCTCGTGTCGCCACGCACTGAAGTGGAAACCATAATATTCGTCTCAGTATCGGCTATCGGCACTGTCTACGATTCAACTGTGAATGAATTGGTGTTAACTTCATTTCCGTCAAAATCAATAGCAAGGATTTATATGTACGAATAACCTTCAGTAGGACGAAGTGATCACTTCCAAATCGATGGTTAGATCGCGGTGTCGTGTCAGAACAAAAACTTTATTGTTAGATGTAATCGAGATTCTTTTTACAGTAAAGAGGCCAGTTTGTGCCTACGAAAGGCTTTCCTTCTGCAGTTTATGTCATACAATTTTTAAATGTAAAACATATGGAAGCATTCCGAAAAAAAAAACGCATTCACATTCGTGGGAGAAAGAATCACATATAATTGGAAAACACCCAGCCAATAGCATATATATATGTATGTGTGTGCGTGTGTATGTGCGAGTGTGTGTATGAATGTGTGTACAAACATCAAAATACCAGACTAGTAAATATATACATATATAAAGAAAGATATGTGTGAATCAAAGGTGTGATTAAATATAGAGAAGGGCGGGATGGGCCTGATGTAATGTAAAACCCACAAAATATTGAATGGGCGGATGGGGGAAAATGGGGATAGTTAAACTTTCAGTTCAAACTGGCAGTGATTGTGGTGGGGGAGGGTTTTGAGTATAACCAATGACAATTGTGGAAGTGGTGTTATGTTAATCCAATGAGATGTTAGAGAGGAGCCAATAAAATGAGTAGTGTAGATGAAAGAGGTCGAGGTTGGGCTGGAGGGGTAGTGGTGCGACTTATTAATAAATGAAAAAATAATGGCGGTCTTCAGCCGTCTGCTTGTCTACGTGTCAGGTGTATGTAGTCTTCGCCATTTTAGTTCCCAACTCCAAACTTTCTACACGTAAACATTTAATTATTTTTTCTCAAATGATTAAAAAGTGTTCATACTTTTAAATTTTAGGAAAATGTATAATTTTTCTTATCTTTTAAAAACTTTTTATATTTCTCATTTTTATGAGTCTTGTGGTAATTTTTCATTTCGTGTTTTGGACAGTCTTGGGATTCAAGGCCATCCAAGTCACGGGTGCTACGCCACGGACATAATCATGAGGTCAAGGTCGAAATCATCCAGATCAAAAATGGCGGCCGGGTGATGTCACAACATGACGGACGGCTGGCGCCTGTACCGGATGCAATTGCCCCAGACTCGTCCAAAACTATCTACTGTGACTGAATCATGTGGCACCAGCCCAAAGGATTTCAAAGGCTATTCATCACTGTCTTACCATTCAGTTAGAATAATGTTCAAATGTAAATATTATATTTTGTCTAGAAGATCTGACAGGATATTGGTCTACTGGGTGAATGTCCTATCGAGGAGTTGAGCATTTACCTTAATGATAATATGGAACCGATTTATGAAGTCGTCAATCACCCAGTGCAAGTCAGGCATGCCATCGCACAACCTGATACATATGTTCTCTAACTCATAGAAAACAATATACAGAGTATTTTTATTAGCATATTAAATACACACAACTTTATGGAAATACTAAAATATCGGGTACCACGGGAATAAACCTATGTTGCCTCTGCTGCAATGGTAATTTTCGTTGTTAATTATACAAATGTGCAGGCATGTTACTATATTCGTATGGTACCCAGGTACATTGTATATTTACTTGCGTAAAATTGTACGGTAAATTTGTTATTCTTTAAACCAGTTAAAATCCATTAAATGTGTATAAGAAGTCTGTATTTTACACAACAATTCTAAATTGTAGGTCACACTAGTGTACAGGAGAGAAATGTCCGGCGAAATTCCAGAAGAATTAGTCAAATTTCCAGATCTGCAATGGTTATGTTTATGGTTTTTACAGAAAATGCCTTAAAACGAAAGCGATATTGCGTGGTATAGGTAATTGGGCGCCTTGAATTCAACCTTTGAAATATGTCACTACTTCCTACATATACGGCCCACTGACTGGTATGCGCCCAGTTAAGTTGGTAACGGGAAAGAAGTTCCGTTTCTTAAAGTTGAATTAAAAATGCTGGGTAAATATTTGTGATAACGCTATTTAATTATTTTGTTTTCTGTTTTTTGCATATAGGTGTGTAAGTTAGGAAGTTTGTAAAATATTAACCTTTAAATAATTTTACATTTTCACTAGACTAATGCATGAATAAAGTTTTCAGACCCACGGCAATGTTAATAATGGAAAAATACACGATATGCATATAAGTATATCTAAAGCAGAGCTTTCAAGTGCTCAGTTTAGCGAGATAAGCCAATAGTACAACAGATGGAAGAGTACTCAGCCTGGTATGTGGTTGAGCGGTTCTATTTTGGCCCGGCTGGCGTCTGACAAGTTTACCTCCACCATGTCGCTAGGCTGCTGGATTATTTGAACGCGATATTGCGGCCGGAGTTCAGGAACGTACGTATACGTAGCAATTTCTTACGAGCATTATACTTGCGTGTTCCTGTTGCGTGGAATGTGGTGCTGAGTTGTCATGAAACGAACTTCACAGAATTTCATATTTTATTAAATCTGGTCTGAAAATTTACGTATTGGGATTTTAAATTTAAAAGTTCAGAGATTATCATCGCATTTATATAAAACCATAGCTTTTTTAATTGTTTTGACTAAACAAATTTTAGTACCGACAAAATCTAATGTAATTACTAAACATTATAATTTAATAATTCTCGACTTTCAGGAATTTATATCTTGAGTAGAAATTATTTTTGTATATTTAGGATTTCTACCTTGGTAACTTCTTACTATAAGCAGCAAGACATTAATGGGTATGTGCATTTTTTATTTATTCTTATTGTAAAAGCCAGAATTGTGAAAGCGAAAAAGAAATATCTGGGATTAAAATAACGCCGATGTCGGCTGGAAACGTTATTACCCTTGCCCGAGTTCAAGGCCAAATAAAACCTCTTTACAACTAGCATCAACTGCCAATATCTTCGTAGATACTTTAAATGCCAATTTATACATGTAACCGTGTGACGTCAGGATCAATATCCGCATGTTTACAGGTGCTATTTCCAGTCAATGGGTTATTATGGTGTATAGAAATCTCCTTAAATTAATAGTATAATCGACGCAGGATTTCAATTTGATTGTACGTATCGTGAACTCGTTTGAAATGTGTACAAGTCAATTAAATGTAAGTGACAGAAATAATAACGTCAATACTTCTGTGTTTGTTGCGCTATGTTGTCAGTTTATGGAAACTCATTTCCTGATGTCGCATATTGTAGCGACATGCCATGGTCGATTGGAGACGTGTACGGGGAACATGCCAAACGCAGACTGGCCCTGAAAGGCAGACACGAATAGCGCCTGCCAAGGTTGCTCGTTAGGAGCTTGGCTGCCGAAACACGAGCCGCATTCAAAAGCCTGGCGAATATTGACCAACCGGACCGAGGACGGATAACGATGAACTTGACACCCGCTTTGTGGTACATTCGCCGTACCTCGTCGGGAACCTCCTTCATCCCTGCTCGATTCCACGCCCTTTGCTATTTGGGCGCGCTTTGCTTGACTCACACTGCACCATTGCAGTAGCTTTACAGCTCGGTTGGAGGGGAATAATGAGGCATGTAAAACATTACCTCTCCTCAGATTTGGTAAAGAGCACCGAAACAGATTTTGCTCACAGAGATGGGTTGGTACATTCTATAAAATCTGTAATTATCTGCTCTTCTCGTTAAAGTGAGCACTTTTAAGACACTAGTTATTTTTTATTTCAGAAATTGTTTACCCATTAACTAATATTTAAATAAATATTGTCATGTAAGTAATCAACACAGTGTGCAGATTCCACCGAACTCGAAAGTTAACATCTAAAAAAAAAAAAAAAAAGTAATATATTTATTGAATATTATTCCAAATGAGAGGTCTTTCAAAACTATTCACTTTACCGTGAATAGTCTATAACTCTTATTTTGCATACACTTATAGTAGTGGAAATGCATTAATGGACACCGCGTAGGAATACAACTATCCGCCCCAATCTTGGTACACGAGTAGAAGGAGGTTGTGTACGGAACTGATTAAAACAGAAAGCCTGTGGGACATTCATACCATTAAATAAAACACATAAAGCAGATACCTTATTAATGAGTATAGTGTAACCACCCCGAACGGCCAAACATGCAGCAATTCTAAAATGTAACCTATCGTTCAAATGCTAAATGTCCCTCTGTGGCTCGATGTCCCACGTTCACTCTGCGGCTCGGTGTAACTGGGCAATGGTTGTTTCCGGGAATGCGTTGGATTCCAGGTACCGTCCCATCAAGTCCCACACATGCTCTATGCGGATGAGCTCTGGATATCTAGCGGGCCGGGGCAACATGCATATAAGCTGTTCACGGTCAAATGAGCACTTTTGAAAGCCCTTCTTAAGATCTACTTGTATGCGTGTTGTGTATTCTTCCACCTTATGTAAAATTAACATTGTCATGGACCGCATCACTTTATTCATGCGTCGGTCACGCAAAAGTGTGGAATTATTAGAAAAGTAATTACTATACAAAACTGGTAATTTCTGCACTTCCGTGCATTAAAAACTCAGGCAGCGAAAGAAATAGTTCTAGACATCACAGGTGGTTATTTAACAATTTATATTCTACTTTAAGATGTGGAACTACTTCCCATCCATCATAACCAAATTTACTGGGCGCATGTCACTCGGTCCGTCCGTAAAAATATATGCAGGTAGGAGCAGTGACTTTTTCTAAGGTTCATTTCAATACTGCTCACTTTATCGTAAATAGCCGTTGCACCGTGTTTTTCGCTAGCAACATGGGGACAAGCACTATCGTACTAGAATATGTTTTCTGCTGTGTGTCGAGATATGATCGGAGGACAGGAGAGGCGCCACGGATGTACGACGCACTCGTCGTGCTCCTCTGAATGAACACCAGTGGCAAGCAGGATGTGTAGCTTATGTATTCTCTACCCTCCCCCCTCCACACAGCACCAAATCCTCAATGCAATAATCCCAGGTATTGGTCCGGCTTGGTGAGTTGCGAATACGCGATGAATCGTAGCGCTCACCCGCACGGCTATGAACGACGCGAACACTGCCATCAGTTTGTCCAAGCCAGAAACTACCCATCACTAAACACCACTGCTCTCCATTCGCCTCTCCGACTTATTCTCTCTCGACACCACTGGAGACGTTCACGGCGATGAGCAGGTGTCAGGGTTATACGTGACAGAGGAAAAGGACAACGTAAACCTACCTCCAACAATCGATTGTTTACTTTTCGTGCAGATACATGTCCAGGCGCTCATCAGTGTAGCGAGGTAGAACTGGTGGGGCTGGTCGACAGTAGAAACCCTCTGTCATCCATCGTCTCCACCACCGATGAACCAATGACACGTCGCTCCCCGAGCGAGTGGCATTTCCGTGGAATGTGCAGCCACCCTCTCCGAGTCCCACTATATTGCCACACTCAAAGTCACTGCACTGTTCACCTGGTCGTCTTCCAGGCATTGCAGACAAACTATGTGAAACACTTGCAATGTAATCACGCAACCAACTGCACCCGTAGTGTTTTCAAGACGACCTGAAGTAAGACACTTGGTCTAATGGTTGCAGACAAGTGGCATCCTTCCACTTACAACCAGAATGCCCTCAACACAAGAACATTTTATGTTGTAATACCAGTTTGGATAGGACGATGTTTACTATGTATTCGTCAGTGACTTTTTACTAGTGTATATACAACTTCGCATCTGAGTTACATATTTTTCTCAATCATGTATGCAACATGTGACGTAGGTTTCGATCTAACCTATGTGAAAATTGTATGCGAAGCAAAATTGTCTTGAAAAGACCATAAACCTTTCCCAGCCACTAAGTGGGTGCCTGAAGTTATGCCACTTCCTATGTTGCAGATGTTGTTTCGCCACTTCACAATTGTAAAGCTACTGTAAACCCTGCTTCTGCTGGAAATTAATTTTTTTGTTGTATCCATGATAATTTTCCGTAATAATTTGTAAACGTGTGAAACTTTAAGAGAAACTGCCATGTTGATGTCACGATTTTCTTGAATTCTAAGTGACCCTAGACCAATAAAAAATAGAGAAATGAAATGTCAACCCAGGATCTCCCAAAGTGGCATCAAGCAGCCTACATGCAGTTGGCATTTTGCGACTCTTATCAAACAATTTTAAGTCTAGAACAAATTTTCTTGGCCTCTATCTGTTACGTACTTCACTATTTCACGTAAAATTATGTGGATAAAATATAGACATCAAAAAATTGTACATGACTCTCACAAATTGGTTTGGTCTGTTGTTGGCATGTCTTTGAGGACTGCAAGCAGTCATTTGGAACTGTGGTACCTGAAGATCGCATAGCCAGACCAAAGAGGAAAGAAATACAACAGAAACGCCTGAAATTAATTTGCCTGATTGTACAGCATGTACAGTTGCGGACACAATAAATGGCCGTACTCGTTTAAATGTAAAACAAAGGAGTCATCTTCGGGTATGTTCGTCAGGTAAGTCTGCTCGTAGGCGTCAAGTGCTGGTGTGATGTGGGCGTGGTTAGCTGCTTCGGGAATTAAAGCTTAGGAGAGAAAATACACATAATGCAAATTTGTAACAATAATATTGAAATAACTATTTTTCGCTTTTAACTGTCAATTATAATTTTGTTCATTTAATTGAATCACATTTATGAATGTAATAAATTGTAGTTAATAATAAATATATATTTTTAAACAAAAACGACTAAAATTATCTTCTGAACTTAACTCCCTATTTGACGCAATAAAAACATCTCAATAAAACAGAATTTAATCAGTTGAATGTATTTGCGAAATAACAAATGATACATTATTTTTGCTACCGTAGGAGTTCCAAAATATGTGGGCCTATAATTTACTAAATTTATTAAGCACTTACCTGCAATTATATTCATCACGTAATGGTTGAGGCAATGTTGATTGTCATCAAAATGTGAGTAATGTTTCTACGAAATAATGCCAATGACCATGGGAATCGAGATAAACAATGATTTATTACATTCAGTATAACTGGATACTGCAAAATTTCTTGTAATTACTTTTTTTACTTTGGTTTATTTGTTTATTTTCATAATTAGGAATTGCTCTGATAAAAATATTTCTGTGTAAATATAAAAGTGCTGAATGACGATACTTTATATTAATAATGAAAACTTAAATAGTGTCATGCAAGTGACAAATTTATATACTGAAAAATGGTCCACCCGTATTTTATTTGCATTCACACAAGTAATATATGCAACATTACTGGTGAAATATCACTACGTATTGGCCGAAGGGAAGTCAGTTCCCGTTTAACTAAATTTTCATGTAAAATAAGACACGTATGTTTAATTATCCGTAATCATCACACACACGACAATACCTATGCAGTATCATATTCAGGTCAGATCTATTAACGGAAACGCAAGTCACAAATATGAAAACAAAATGTTCTATTTCTAAAATGCCTCGAAATCTATTTATGTTTTAAGGCCCTCTAAATGCCTGTGGATATCGTTAAATAGAACGGTTAATTTGCCCGTTTTTAAAAAAACGGCTTCGTGTTATATGTTTTACATTTAATTAAAAATGACATTGTCACACATGATAAAAAATTTAATGAGCGAAATTGTTTGTTAAAAAAATGATTTATCTCTCCATTATCTAGTGAGACAATTATATTTTATATGTTTATTTCGTTCACAGTTACCATGTTGACTGGCATACGTTGTTTGGTGAAAATATAATCAAGGTAAGCTTGTGCGCCACATTTGACACTTCAAAATTGTACACCAACGTATATAATAAGTCTCATGAATGAGTGCACATTTTGCGAATTCACAAGGCAGCCCTGTTTACAGTTATTTCCATTTATACAGTAGTGTTGACAGCGAACTTGCCCAGTATGTTAAAGGAGGAATAGTTTTCATTGGCAAAAACTGTACACAGAGACTGATCCCAGAACTATCGAATACGTGCACTCGTTATTGGCATAGAATATAGTTTAAGTACAGGAAGAAAGTAAGATGAAATACAATAATGGAACCTTCTAATTACCATACAAATACCTTATAAAACCCGATTAATATTTTTTGTTGATTTGTGGACTACTTTCGCGTTACAATATGCCTACGGTCTCACATTCACATTTTGCACCAAGCACTCTGTAATGCCATGAGGTTCTGGTGGGACTCAACGTGCCTGCGTATTCAGCTGTAAGCAGATTACTGAAGAATTCGCCTATAATTTGACGACACGTATATTTTAAGAATGCGTACTTTAGCACTACGTTTGCCATTTGGTCCATGTTTTCTTTTACATGTACTGAGCTTAAGTCTGCAACAACGGACAAACATTTAATCGTTGTGCATACCAACCATTTGCATTTCTGCCAGAGGCGGAATGGCTCTACACTAGGGTGCAGCAAAGGTACAAACGACGTCGACTTGATGACATACAGTACCATTAGGTCTAGCACGATGCCGGATAATAACGCAGTTTTCCATTTCCCCAGCTGTAGGTACAACACAATAGATGTACTGTAGTCCGTTCACGGTTACTTTCAACTTTTCTGAAACCCTGCTAAAGTTATACTTCCAGGTATTCCTCCACCTCATGCAAACAAATCTTAAGCAAGTGACTGAAGAGACTTGGATGGTTCTTAACAGTGAGGTTTGTGGTATTACTGATTTATAAAAAAAAATTAAAATTGCATGAGAATTTTTTGATTTGCAACACAATTTTCCATTTATAACATCGTAATATTTTAAAAAGTTGACCAGATTCGCGGTATCTTACAAGAGTAAATTCTTGGAATAATTGCTTATGCATATTTTATTATAATTTCTATGGGACGTAAAACAAGTTGATTCAGCCAGTCAAATGTTCTCTATTCTGGTCTCTTTACGATAAAGTTACTGTCAAACGGGGGTTTCAATATAATTTAAATGATACCTACAGCAGTTCAAACGCAGCGGGATTGGATACCTATTGCAAGTTATGCTTGTCTATAGTCGATTATTCTTTAAGTGTACCTATAATATTTAAGCCGTTTAATTTTAGTCGTGGCTTTATAAAACAGAGGTATACCATTGAAGTAGAATATTACGTGAAATTGTAAGGCTTCTTTTTAAATATATCGAAGGATTTGTTGGCTCAGCGCGTGTTCTACTGTACATGATGTGCAAAAGTAGCACTTTTGCAAAATGATCCGAATTTTTTTTTGAAGCCTTCTCTATAAGCCTTAGTACGTAGGTAATTTTCTCTGGTTTATAAGAGCGTCTAGGGTATGAAAATTTATCAGTTACGTACGATCCTCTGTTTTTTAAATATCGCTTTAATGTTAGCACTTTACAGGATATCTCAGTCTAGTAGATACTCAAGCGCAGTCCTATTGTTTATTATTTGCCATTTCTGCAAGCAGCTAATTCTCCACTAAACTTGACCGGACATATTTCAGGCACTCAAGTGATTTATATTTGTAATTTGATTAAGTTTTACAAACATGTATCTACACTATCTACCAAAAAGTAATTGGGCACCCATGAAGATAGGTAATTCAGTTAGTCAGTTGACTTGTGTTTCACGGCCTTCGGTGTAGGATCGCTGGTGTTTGTCCGTGCTAGCATGAACACAGAGGCCTATCGTAACATTCTGGATAATGAAATGCTCCCCACATTGTGGCGTTTTTACGTAATGGACTCGTGTTACTTCCAGGATGACAATACCAGGTGCCATTTTTCAAGGGCTACTATGCAGTGGTACGCCGACAACAATGTTCGCCGATTGGACTGGCCCTCCGAGAGCCCCGACCTCAACTCTATAGAACATCTTTGGGACGAATTGGATCGCCGGGTGAGACCTCTTCAGGTGCGGCCAAATTTCATTGCTCAACTCGTGGAATGGTTGTAAGAGGAATGGCGACGAATCCCCGTGGATGTCCTGCAAACACTCGTAGAAAGCATGCCAGACAGGGTGGCTGCTGTTATAGCCGCAAGAGGTGGTCCTACGAGATTCTAACGGGGTGACAACCACCGAGCAAACATTGTGGACAGGCGCCCAATTACTTTTTGGTGTATAGTGTATATAAAATTGGAAGATCACCTCGTAATGCCTAGAAAAATGTGTATTACGTATTACTATTTCGTGCGGAAACTCTGTCTCTTCAGATTACTACAGACGCGGAAAACAGCTAATTGGTTTAGATAGTCTTAGAGAAGAAATATCTTCACGTGGAAATAAAATTTTTCTTTAACCCATTGATTTCCAGTGTACGTAATTTACACAGTAAGGTTACTTTTGGCAAGTAATATATATACTCTTCGAGGCTAAATGCCCAAAGATCTTCTTTGTTGGTGATGCATTCTTAAACGGCGCTACTGTACTTGATTACGAGTGGCTCATATTGCTATAGCAAAGCACAAAGCTTACTGCTCATTGATTCTGCTATCGGAATAAGTGGTGTGTCTGCTTTAGCACAACACAATTACAAAATTGTGTTATATGAAACTTATGGAACCCAAAGTTAAAGTGGGCGAAAGTGTTAATTCATGAAGGGTTGAATGCAGCTGACACTAAATCTTGACAACTACCACGCCAGGGAAGCTGTCGTATTGTCCATGGCTAGCCATTAAAATGAAAGGAATGAGATATCTGTGGGAACAAAAGCGGACTGTACAATAATAAGAAACACCCCGAGAAAAACATTACCCACAAGAGTATACACTTACCTACTAATATTATCCGCTTGCTATTTGCGATAATCGAAAGGAGTTGTTGATATGGATGACTGGCTAACCGCGTAAGTCGTTTCAGCTATACACTTTTACGGGTATGAATAAATAAGTTTTATAAAACACTAGCAGGATTCCCCGGCATTTTGGGGGTAAAATAGTGCACTAACATATTGAAAATCCCGCTGTGTGTCGGATTCAGTAAGGGTCCGGAGATTTTCAAAGCTGTTTGAGGGGTTTTCGGCGCCAAAAAAAAATACAGACCCATTTTGGAATACACGGTTTTTTAATTTATCAACTGAGGGGCATCCCTTCCAAATTTGGTCCAGATCCATCGAACGGTGTATAAATGAAATAAACGACACGGTTTTGGGTTTCATAGCATAATAGTATAGAAAAACCGATGAAGGGTTAAGAAAGTTTAATCTTATAATTAGGTTGCAAACAGAACAGATAGTAATAATAACAATTAAGTGGGAGTAAACTAAACAAAGATATACAAATTTCGTACTTGTGTGTCCTGTTTGCATTTCTTCGAACGGGTATTTTTTTAAGAATCTAGCAACTTGATAACTCGCTTTGTTTATGAAATTGTGCAAAAACAATTATACATATGACGTTTTCATTCTAAACATTTATAGAATTTATATTTTCGAAAATTTTCTGTATTTGATGTTAGATACACAGAAACGAATATTTTCGTTTCCAGCAATGATGTTGACAATTTAAGTTCATTAAGAGAAAAGTAACTCGATACGTGAATTAAGTTCGCATGAGATTGTAATGCATAGTGTACGTATTACCTAACTTCTCATTTTAAGTCATTCACCGAAGTGTTGAGAATGGAAATGTATTCGCAGGCGTTATTTTTTACGTCCCGGGGCTGTAAGCGGCAAGTTTCTAGAGCAGGTCGCACACAAGATTTGGTCGTCATGCATACAGCTGCGGCTGTTGTTATCCCGGCGTGTGCCTCTGCAAGCGTATTCGCTACTTCCTGCGGGCGTAGTGCCATTGCTTGCTCCTGCCCCTCCCAGTGTTTTTCTTATTTAGCTGTCAGGGTCTTAAGGGCGGGATATGTCTTCCGTAGACGTGGCCAGCATAGGAAATGAAGCCTTGCAAGCGGTGCCTGCAGGGCAAACAGAGATAGTGCAAATACAAATGCAGTGAATTTCTTATTTCTTGTAAGTACAGATTGTAATGTATAGAAGCAATTCCACTTCACGATACATGTTTGCCAGTTATGTTGTAACACAGTCTCTTCCATATAGTTGTATGTCACTTATATTGATCTCACCGTACGACTGGCTTTCGATTAGGTCGTTATCTTAAATTCCTCTATGATGTAGGTATATAATTATTAAGAGCAGTACAAGTATGAAATTTTTACCTTTTCAGGTTAGTTATAGGTAGCATTGATTTTTAATTAAATATAATAATATTTACATTATAACGTGTGTATATCAATAATTGTGGCAATAGAAAACTTCCCACGAATTTTTTTTTAAGTGGAAACAAGGACTTAAAGGACATCAATACTTATCCGAAACAACCCTATGTATGTTTTCAGAGTTGTGAGAATTTTTCTATAATTTGTACCTGACGTCTAATTCGATGATAAATTTAGCTGTGGTGGCATAAATACCTGTGGAAACGTTTGAACGTTTGTTTCAGATTAGCTGACTCACTGTCCAATCCAGCACAATAAAATTTTTTTTCATAGGTCTTCGTATTGCGCTGAAAAAAAATCGGAAAGGAAATAATATCATAGGTGTATTTCATAGAACTTTATGGCGTTTTAAAAATATAGTTCACAATAAATGTTTTCCTTTTTTAAGTCAATAATATTCCCGCTTTATCATCCACTTAGCCTACATGGAATATTGATTAATCTTCTAAGTGAATTTCGCCTGCTAACGAAGCTGATAGTTAGCATGGGTAATGTGGAGGTTGCCATAGATGCAAGTTAAATCACTGGATTTATGTACGTTTCACTATTTTTACTACGGTAATGATATAATATACACATTGTAAAAACACGAGTCTGCTGTGTGCCCTACATAGCTTGCGAAGGAACGCCATTCCAGTACTCGACCAGTTCTTCCTCCCTCGCTCCACACATTGTGAAATCCTGCGCGGCACTGCCGAGGTAGCAGAAACTGCGGGCGGTCAAGGTTGTCCGGTACCTCCCTTTGTTGACGTGCCTTCCAACCCTCCAATGACCACTACTAGTGTAAAGTTTTGAGCTCACGATTCTCAGAAGATGAACAACTCTACCGAAAAGTTTTCATTCTGAACATAATACCGCCCTCCAAAAAAGGGCCAAACCCTTTTTTTTTCAAACAAAACTGTGTCACAAGAGATATTACAAGATATAAAAAAAAGTCTGCTAGTTTTAATCCTGGTCACACACGTCATTCACTGTTTGGAAGAGGGCACATCTTGGTGATGGACTGCTTGACTCTTCCTTGGGTAGTACGGATTGTCACCACACAAGTCAACCCATCAGGCCCAGGGTGGGCCTGCTCTATGATGCCAATCTTACACATCAAAGGAGGTAAACTATCCTTTCGGAGAAGGACTAGAGTGCCAGGCTGAATGTTGCTGATTTCTGTTGTATACTTGTTCCTTTTCAGTAGCTGCGATAAGTAGTCAGCTGACCACCTCTTCCTAAATGGTTGAAACTGCTGCTGGATCCGTTGCCACCTAGAAAGCAAGCTAAGACTCGATGTGGTAAGGTCTGGTTCGGGGAGAGCAGTTATTGATTGGTCGACTAAATAGGAAGTGACCAGGTGTTAGGGCTGAATGATCGTTGTAATCATTGCTCAAGGGTGTCAGAGATCTGGAATTAAGGCATGCTTCTATTTGTAATGTAATGCCAATAATTCTTCATAGGTTAGAAATGTTGAACACATTAATTTTTCGAAGATGATATTTAAATGACTTTATACCTGCCTCGCATAACCCACCGAAGTGAGAAGCTCTAGGAGGAGTTAAATGCCACTGTATCCCTTCCTTTGAAATAATTGCATTTACTGCAGCTTGATGATCTGTGGTTTCAAAGAGAAGTTTCATGCAGATCCTTGTTAGCTTTGACGGAATTGCTGCCATTATCAGAATTGATATGACTGACTTGTTCACGTCGAGATACGAATCTCTTGAGTGCTGCAATGAATGCTTGGCTGGTAAGATCACTCACTACTTCAAGATGTACAGCTTTTGTGGCTAGACAAATAAATATTGCAATGTAGCATTCTATTTTCATTTTAGTTCATCGAGAACCCGATTTGATGAACAAGGGCCCAGTATAGTCAGTTCCGACTTCGTTTGGCAGGATTTTCCCGGACACTTGGAAGCTAACCCATAAGTTGTTGTGCACTCATAGCCTTAAGTCTGAGACATGCTATACAGTTACGAATGGTGTGCCGAATAATGTCTTTGCCATTTACTATCCATTAATGTTGGTGCAGTGAGGAAAGCAATAATTGACCTTCAGCATTGAGCAAATGCCAATGTTCTTCCTCAATGATAAGTCTAGGTAACTGATATTTAGGTGGGCGTATCATTTTATGCTTCTGATCCAGCTGTAAGACTGCATGTTGAGGGCGCCCACCCACACGAAGGATTTTGTCCTTGCAAATAATAGAATTTAGTGAGTTCATTTTATGCTTAGAGTCCCAGCCATTTGCAGCTATCAAACTTTCCACCTCTGCAGAGTAAACAGACACTTGAGCAATTCTAATGCATGTGATGAGAGCATCTTTGAGTTCCTGTGCAGACAACAATCCCAGATTTCCATTCCTTTATAGGTTTCCTGGTATTCGAAATTAAACGTGTACAGTAGGCGACCACTCTTTCATCCTGATTAGTGTTGAAAATCTCGAATTATTTCGTCTTGCACAGAAGTAGCCATCACAATAAAACCTGCCATTTTCCCTTCCGGTATGCTATCTTGGACCATGCTCGCACTTGCTGCTGGCCATGTATTTGAGTCTTCTTGCAACCCGAATGGTCCATTCCACCAAAGAGCTTCTTAAGAGATCACATAGACTAATACCTTCAGAAATCATATCAGCAGGATTTTCCTTTGAAGGCACATGTCTCCAATCAGTAATTGATTAATTTTCCTGAATTTCGGTGACTCGATTGGCTACAAATGTTTTTCATCGGGTAGGAGTAGCTGAAATCCATGCTAGCACCAAATTTGAGTCCGTCCACAAGCATACTTGGGATAAAGTCAGATTTAGAGCCACCATGACCCTTCTGAGTATTCTGGATAACAGTAGAGCTCCACACAACTCTAGCTGTGGAAGTAAAACAATTCTTACTGGAGCCACCTTGGATTTGGCACAGAAGAGTTTGACAGTGACCTTGCCTGGTTCATCTGGGGATCTAATGTACATAGACGCACCATAGCCTCTCTCAGATACATCTGCAAACCCATGTAGCTGGAGGTCAACTATAATCCCATTGCTCAAAACATATATGTATATGGTTAACTCGAGGAAGTTACTCATACAAACCCTTCCAGTTGTACAAGAGCTCTGAAGGGAGATCTTCATCCCAGCCATGTTTTGACTGCCAGAATTCCTGTACCAAAATTTTGCATGAGATAACAATGGGGCTAATCAATCCCGATGGATCAAATATAGAGGTAATTGTTGCCAGCACTGTTCTCTTAATAAACACCATTGCCTTAGAACAGTCTGATGGAAGGTGAATTATACTGGCTATCTGAAGATGGTCAGATGCTGGATGCCCAATAAGTCCTAATGTCTTTACATCTTTGAAATCCAAATGGAGAGGAAGAGCACCTTCCCGAAACTCAGGGGGTACTGTTTCAAGTAGCTGAGGTGATTTGAGCACCATTTTCTAAGAGTGAATCCTCCCTTGTTTAGTAGGTTTATGAGTTGTTCCTGAATTTCCAAGACTTCACTTACTGTATGTGAACCTGACATACAATCATCGACATAGAAGTTTCGCATAACAACCTCAGATCCTACAGGGAAACGTTTCTTCTCCTTCAGTGTAAGCTGATGCACTGCTCTTGTAGCTAAAAATGAGGCTCATGCACCTCTATAGCTTCGTCAGGTGAATTCCTCCACAGTACTCATTGAAAGTGACAGTCTTTTAGGTCGACTCTGATCTGATGATATATCTTCTCGATGTCTGCACTGAAGCACACCATTTGAGAACGAAACTGTAAAATTATCGAACATAGATCCTGTTGTATTGTTGGCCCAACCTTGAGAATGTCATTGAGTGATTTCCCATTAGTAGTTTTGGCTGAAGTATCAAATACAACTCTGATTTTCGTTGTAGTGCTAGACTCCTTTATCACAGTATGTTTGGGTAAGTAATGAACTGATGATTCATATTCTTCCAAGAAACTTATGTACTCTGACTGTAAACTGGGTTTTTCAGCAGATGTTGTTCAAGATGTTGAAATCTCATTTCTGCCATATGATGGGAATCGCCAAGTTCTCTGGGATGTTGTTTGAATGGTAAATGTACTTGTAGTGGTATTAACAAAATTATCTTCACATTCATTTTCTTCCTTTGATCGTGGAGTTTGATGAAGCTCGTCCAGTTCCCAAAAACATTGAAGTTGATGCTGCAGACTGTCATCATTCCTGATAAGAAATGCTTGTTGATCCAGTTGAACTGTACTTGAGGCTAGATATGGTCCTGACAATGTCCACCCTAGTTTCGTGTTTTGTAAGTATGGGTAACAACCTTTCCTGTATCTTTGTTCAGGGAGAAGCAATTGGAAAAATATCTCTTCTCTACTAAGTAGATCAATTTGTCCTGGCTAACTGAAATTCTCATCTCCTAATTTTATGTCTGGAGGAATATTCCACTCCTGGTAGCTAATGGAATTGCCAGGGACATAACCCAATATTCAAGGCAATACCGCACAGTGAATAGTTTCAGAGTAATTTGTGGTCATAGACAGAATTTGGACTTTGGCACCATGTTTTGCTTCTGCCCTAACAGTGTTTATCCCTTGTAGTGGTACAAAGTTAGGAAATTCCTTCAATGCCATTGTCTGAACCAAAGACTCACTGACAAAGCGTGCTTGTGAACAGGAGTACAGCAATACTCTACAAGTATAACATTCCTGTGTTATCACACACCCTCACCGTGGCAGTAGGTAGAAGTATGTGCGTGTGCAGTTTCACATTTAAAAAACAATATTGAGCACTACTTCTTCGATTGTCGCCATCATCTTCACTCGCTTCCCTTTCTGTTCCACATGATTTTTGTGAAGTCTTCTCTTGATTTTCCACCTGGAGAGATTTAGCTTCTCTGTGTAATAATGCATTATGCTTCCTTCCACATTTAGTGCAAGAACAGTATGTACATTGTCTTACTATGTGCCCTACTTGCAAACAATTAAAACACAGTTTGTTCTGAGACACAAATTCAGTACGTTCTTGAACATTCACATTGAAAAACTGAAGACACCTATGGAAAGCATGCAGTTCATGGCATTGCATGCAACTACCATCCATAGCTACATAAACCTGTGTTACACTCCTTAACCTGCTTTGTAACTGTATCTTGTGCCTTGTAAACTGAGCTAGATGCTACTGGAAGTATGCTAGGTTTTACTAAGTTCTAAAGCCTGGCATCTGATTTCTAGGAACTCACATAAATCCTTTAATGGTAAAACCTGGTTGCTTGATGAGCTTACTTCCCATTACTTGCGACCTTGTTCGTCAAGTCTGTCAAGAATTATCTGTGACAACAATACCTCATGCAATGATATTTTTAGCTCTAAAGCTTCGATAGCCTTGAGATTGCTTGTCAACTGGCTCAACAAATTTCTTAAATCGGATGCCGAATGCTCCGTAACAACTGGTAAAGACTATCTTTTCCTAACATGTGTGGTCACAATGAGTATCTGGATGCGGTATGCCTTGCACAACATTCCCTATGAAACTTCAAAATTATTAGCTGTAATTGGCAAGTCTTCTATTATTTTATGTGCTTCGCCTGATCACCAAACTCGGAAATGTATCTTGAAAATGTCTAAACTCTGTGACATTTCCACTGAATGTGGGCATTTTTATTTCAGGCAATTTAATGTGTTTGTTATAACCTGAATGTATCGAAGGTGAACACTCATTGTTCGCAATGTTTGTGGATTCTATACATATTTCAACAATGGCTGCGAACCGTCCTAAAATTTAATAGTAAGTGTTTTCGAACCATTTTCTATCATGTTCGTGTTGTTCTTAGTCTTCATTGTACAATTCAAGCTGTTTTTGAACCTCATCATATTCATGTATTAACTGAGGTAAACCCTATAACCTCACTTTCATTTTACATACACTGGAACCTGCAACATGCTTCTCTACAAATGTTTGCATTCGTTTCAATTTTGCCTTAACCAACCATCTGGATTTAATCAAGAATGATTTTTATTTAGGATCCACACTGACAGGAAAAGAGAGGAAAATAAAATAGACTTAGCTCGCCTTGCAGCTCCCTCGTATGTCGTCATCTACTGCCAGTGCTGAGAAGTACTCCGCGACCGGCATTTATTTACTAATGACACGATTTTGTGCGGCCAGGTTTGGTCCAAAGTGCGATCTGCTATGTATACTTAATGTACTCTAAGGGTCATTCAGTGGACAGGGAAGCTCTCAGACTGAGAACTAGCCACACATTCTACACGCTCCCTGAAGAGTCTTGCTGCATATAGAGCATTTCCCTCGCATAATCGTAAAAGTAGTTCATCTCTGCGTAGCCACTGAGTAAAAAGCCTATACATCTAACGCGTAAATGCACGTCCGGTGAAGGGGCCATGATGGTGTAGTGGTTAGCCTACCCACCCTCCATATAAGTGAACTGGGCTCTATTCCCGGCGGGGGTCGTTGGATTTTTGCATGTGGGAATCGTGCTGGACGATACCATGGTCAGCGGATTTTCTCGAGGATCTCTCGTTTCCCCGCCATTTTATTCCGTTGGTGCTCCATAATCCCGTCAATCACACTTATCGGATCTCAAGACCTCGTTGTTAAGTATTGCCCAAATCTCTTCACTCACTCCACTCCACTCAAATCCGGTAAAAACGTGATGATTTGCATTCCAAAGAAATAACACCAAGCCAATTCGTTGCATACTTGAAAGTCCATAAAACTAGACAAGTCATATAAGAAACACGCAACAGTGACGTAAACATAAGATCAGAAGGCGAGCAATGACTGGCAGTACAACATGGAAAATTAACGTTACCAACAAACCAGTCCCTGTCTCTGTCTAACAATATTTTTAAAGCTGATGAAAATGTAACAAATCATCGGACGTGGTTCAGACGCTCGAAAGAGAATTTCTTCCGGCAATGCCGAACTTGAAATTGAATAAGAGGGACGTGAATTTGAAAAATGTTCTCTAATGAGTTGTAATAAACACATGTTGAATATGTTTCATTTAGTTTCAATCATGTTTTTCCTTTCTGTCGACATTTATATTTCTCCACTTACCACACTGAGCAAAACATTTTCAGGGTGAAGCCGTAGGGGTAGTGCGATGTAGTGTGGGGGGGGGGGGTGGGCTAAGTAGCTCATAAAATGGGGTAGTTTTTGATGTAAGTACGAAAAAGAATTATTGTGAACGTTTTCTAAAACGTCAAAAGCGTTATGGGAGAACCACGAATTTCGAAAAGGCGGTTTGTCTCGAACCATGCTAATCCAGTCTCCTCGTCCGCACTGTCACCATGGAACCTCCGAAAAATAGAGTTCGGAAACACGAGTTAGCTTCTCTTCCGTGTTACGTGAATTTTATGTAGTCACTCTGCACAGTCGGGTTGTCAACACCGACCAATCAGTTTATGTAAACGCTTTGGTAGTATATTTTTTTATAACGGGGGCTCGGTAAAGCAAGTAGTGTCCGTAGAGTGGGTGGCGTCGCATCTCGAACTGACGATAGACTGGCAATCGTCAGCTATTACCCAGCCAAAAAGTAAGTAAGAGTACAGAGGTGGAACAGCAGCTTATACGACGAACTTCTGCAGGACACACCAGTAAAATGGCGCAACGCAATTCGCCTATCAGCGCCTGGGTAACCTAATCGCCTGCCGGCAGTCCAGCCAATAGGCAGAGCTGTAACCAATCAAAAACGAGGACGATCCCAGAGACTCGCGATGCCAATCAACGAATCGAGACGTCCTTATCGAAGGAAACGCCACACCATTTCATCGCTGTATGTTAACTTACTCTGTGCCATGGCGCATTCGCCGATGACGTCCGCCCGCGTGAAGGACAGGACAGCCTCCTATCGGCTCCCGTAGGTCATGCGGCTGCGTCACCATGGCAACGGCGTAACTCTGTTCCCAGTCCCTCCCTCTTTTCTCTCTGTCTCTATCCCTCTCCCCTCTTTTCCCACAATGTTGCGCACAGGTGTCTCTTGTGGCGAGTCTCTAGAGGTCTTTGGTATAGGCTGTTCAAGGTAAAATTAGCACCTTTGAAAACCCTGCTTACGATATACACTATCAACCAAAAAGTAATTGGGCACCCGTGAAAACAAGGTAATTCAATACGTCAGTTGACTTGTGTTTCACGCCCTTCGGGGTAAGACCGCTGGTGTTTGTCCGTGGTAGCATGAACACAGAGGCCTATCGTAACATTCTGGATAATGAAATGCTTCCCACATTGTGGCGTTTTTACGTAATGAACCCGTGTTATTTCCAGGATGACAATGCCAGGTGCCATGTTTCAAGGGTTACTATGCAGTGGTAGGCCGACAACAATGTTCGCCGATTGGACTGGCCCGCCCAGAGCCGAGTGAGGGCTCGTCAGGCGCGGCCAAAATACATTGCTCAACTCATGAAATGGTTGTAAGAGGAATGGCAACGAATCCCCGTTGATGTCCTGCAAACTCTCGTAGAGAGCATGCCAGACAGGGTGGCTGCTGTTATAGCCGCAAAACGTGGCCCTACGAGATTCTAACGGGGTGACAACCACCGAGCAAACATTGTGGACAGGTGCCCAATTACGTTTTGGTAGATAGTGTACTTGTATGCACATGTGTATTCTTCCGCCTTTTCCAGAATTAACATTTCCAAGGGCCTCGTCACTTTATTGACGTTTCGGTCAATTGCAACTGTGAAATTATAACAAAAGAAAATGTTTTGCGAATTTGCTCATTTTTACACTTTGATGCATTAACAAAAAAGGAAAGTGGAAAAAATAATTTAAGTGATCAAAAATGGATACCTGACACTTTTTATTCGACGTTAAGATATGGAACTACTATCCATTCATCGTTGCCAA
Organism: Dryococelus australis; assembly: GCA_029891345.1. Taxonomy (NCBI): domain Eukaryota; kingdom Metazoa; phylum Arthropoda; class Insecta; order Phasmatodea; family Phasmatidae; genus Dryococelus; species Dryococelus australis. The sequence goes on from CM056998.1 coordinate 124,277,191, forward strand.
CTTTAATGGGCGCATGCCACTCATTTCGCCCATTTAAATATATGCTGGTAAAGATAAGGACATTATTCTAAGGTTAATTTAAAAAGTGGTCTCTTTATCGTGAACAGCCTTTAATCATTCTCTCTTTCTACGACCACCCTTGCAAAAAATTGCAATGGAAAATTAGTAGTATTGGTGCTAATCAAAAATTAACAAATTCAAATCAGCGTGCCTTGCTTTCAAGCTCGCGCTATGCGGAATTTGCCTTGACTAACTTTCAATTCTTTGTAGTGTCATCTCGATTCATAAAAATATGTGAATTTGTGCCCGCATTGCATGTATACTATAGTTAGAAATTATTTGTAATTTTGCTACTGGAATTTGTATAGGAATAGATCCTTATGAAATGGTATTGTCACATTGTCAAACGTGAGATTTTGTTTAAGTAGGAAGCTGTGGGAATATGTTTTGAAGATAAATTTTAAGTGTGAATGTTTGATGCTTATCATCTGCATTTGAAGCTATGGATGTTAGTGCAATTTTTCTTATCTTTAGCATCATGAGATATTGTCTTAACAGAATATAAGGTATTACGTTAAAATAATAATTCCAATGACTCAACAGTCTTCAGTGCTTGGAACGCCATAGTTTCTCGTATTTTTATGGCACAACTAGCGTATCTTATGCGTTTTTGGAAGAACGACAGGCTGCCTTTTAAGTAGACTCTCGTGGAGTTGTTTGAATCATTCTGAGGATGACTATTTAGATATCCAAAATATAGGTGGTTTTAAACGATCGTATGGTGATAATGATGATGGCTATGAAAACAACGCTTCATTCCATCCTTAGTTAACATAACACGCATTATGGTATACAAAACAGTGTAAAATTATATTTTAAAACGCAAAGCTGATATATAAAAATTACAATGGCAAGATTGTGACTGTGGTTGCATACTTAAACGCCAGCGGGGTGTTCATTTCTCATTTTGTAATCTTTTATCGGTAAAAGATGCGTAAAGTGTTCAAAGAAGGATTTACTCCGCGTCTTTGGTTGTTAAGCCTGAATCATGGAACATTAATGAGTATGTTCTTTCCCAAGCTAGAAAATTCTGGGAAAAAAAAAATGTCTAAGGGAAATTTTTGCTAATTCTAGATGACCACAACTCCCGCCATTCGATCCAGTGTATAAATCATTGTACAGATAATCAAATTCAGCTCGTTTGTCTACCACCTTACACTATTCATGTTCTGCAGTCACTCGACAAAACATTCTCAAAGGGGGTAATATCTATTTCATCTTCGACTTTTCTTACAAATATTCGTAATAAAAATGTATGACCAGAGATAAAAAAAATCAAAGCCTAACATGGCATAAATTACTATTTAATGATAAGTTGACATTTATACAGATGAAACTATACTTGTATTTTCCCATGTGGAATTGACGTCGTTAAATAATTAGGTAATATGATTACGGTTAAAGGTATGGAACTAACACGTAAGAAATTTGGATTTCAAAGTTACTGCTAAGCTATCGCTAGCTTGTTTTTAAATATCGACACCGAAAATTAAGGTATGGAGGAAAATACGTAAATTCTAAATGGCATAAATACTTCCCCCTTAACACCCTGAAGTCTTTTAATCACCAAAATACTACTACATTCACATACACCAATCCAGCAGCATCGATAGTCAAACTGGTTTTTGGTTGTAGTGAAGTCATGAGAAAGATTGCCACTGTCGGTTACGTAGTTAAAGGATTTGTGTTTACTGGACTGGAAACTTCCAATCGCAACCGAATACCCAAACACAGATTCCAAACTTCAAGAACAATTTGATTTGAACAACATGAAACTTCACTCTTCAATACAGGACCATCATATACAACAAAAGGTTGTTTTAATGAAATACCCCCCCCCCCCCCAACCCGCAAAAAAAAAAAAAAAAAAAAAGCAATCAAGCAGATTCCCTTCCTCTGAAATTACTTTTTCAACAGATTTACAAACACTAACAAATGTGCAGCCAAAGGAGAGAAAAATTTACTATAAAAATAATATATAACTTTATATAACTTGTCCAGAAAGTATAAAAATGGAGGTCGTGTGCCGCCTCTTAAATTAATACAGTAAAATGCTTCACGAAGTTTGTGATACAAGGAAATGAAATTTTTAGAATCAGTGAATTTGGAAAATATATATTTATTTTTAAATGATATTTTATGAATAATTTAAAACTTAGTAGAATGTTTCATATTCGAGTCACTTTCTACAGGACGTTTCTCCCTTGGCTTCACTTCCAGTGCATAAAGGCCCAGGAGCCCCTGCTCACAGGACACACACAGTTATAGGTAGACGCGACGCTGTGGCTCCACAAAAAGGGTGACTTAGTGCGCCGAGTGCAGGATGCAGTCTTCGTATAGGCTGTTCACGGTAAAATGAGAACTTCTGAAAGCCCTGCTTAAGATCTACTTGTATACGCGTTCTGTATCCTTACGCCTTATGTAAAATTAGTATTACTATGGGCCTCATCACTTTATTCATACGTCAGTCTGGTGAAACTGTGGAACTATTATAAAAGTAAATATGGTCATTTTAAATATCGATGAATTAAAAAAACAAAACGAGACAAATAATATAATTTACCACTAACGGTTACGTAACATTTTTATTGGACGTTTATATATGGAACTACTTTCCATCCATCGTTACCTTCTTTACTGGGCGCATGCCACTCAATGCGCCCGTTAAAATGTATGCAGGTAAAAACAGTGTCATTTTTCCAAGGTTTATTTCAAAAGTGCTCACTTTATCGTAAACAGCCTTTACTGCTAAGATTGCTTAGGGTATCTTTAGAATAAAAACACATTCTAATTGTAAAATACTTCAAACACTTTGCACCTAATGAAAACCCTGTTTGGTTAACCACCAATTTGTAGTTCTAACAGCAGATTTCACATACATGACGTTTTGTTTTCCCAGGAAGTCCAGCACATTCACTGTGTGCCCACTTTTTACTCTGACAGTATCGAAGCCAAGTTTCATTATGTCTAGACTGAGAAAAAAGTTCGTTGCAGTAGAGACAGAGGCAGCCATCGTCAGCATCATCTCCGAAAAGTTCTTCTTCGTACCTAATTTCCTTATCCATCTTAAGTTGCTTTCGGGCTTTCCGGGCTGACTTCCGCTGTTCATTTACTTTCTTGTCTGCTACCTTCTTCTTTAACTCCTGTAAATAAGGACTGGTTGTTAAAACTGCAGGTGCACGATTTACCATGCATTTTCGCTTCTGTCCACTTATAGTTGGCTTAGGAAGAGGTGAAATTGTAGCAACACAAACATGTGTCGGAGGAGTAGGCTAACTATCGTTGTTTGCTCCGTTATCATCTTCAAGGTTTGAGAGCGATGATTTCTGATGGGGTTTTATTTGGGTGTGACAGTCTTCAACTTGAATGTCATCTTCATCACCAAATGTTCGCATTGACTATCACGCGATAGTGAATTATCTCTATGCATAGAAGTTCCTGGGTGTCCTGAGCCCCTGACCTCATCGATTGGTTATACGTCTAGACCTGAGTGACAAACTGGTATCGTCTGGGGTTTATCTTCTTATGGGAGTGGAATGTTTGTTGTTTCAGCTGGCTCAAACAAGTGGTCTGGGAATATGTCTGGATTCACTGGTCAAATTCCTGTGTTCTGAAAACCACTTTCAGAAATATTTAAAGGGACCGCTTTTACATAGGCAGCACCGAAAAGTAGTGATCTGATACTGACTAACAGTTCTTCCAGGATGATTCTTCAGCCATTTGGTTACTTCCTGGTCGTAATGGGTCTCGAAGGGGCCGTAAAATGAGATATCAAGTGGCTGCAATCGACGAGTGCAATGAGGAGGTAGACACAATATCACTATGCAGTTTTCTTTTGCATATATCAGCACATCCACATGTTTATGACACGAATATCCGTACACAATAAGGAGAATTTTGTTTTCTTGGGTAGGCTTTCACAAAAGATGACACATGTTTCAACCACGTTAGGAAATTCTCACCTGTCATCCAACCACTTTCATGTGAAATGCCCAATGTTCCACAAGGAGAATTATCTGTAAATTTTTGTCCAGTTTTTATGTGGAAATATTAAAGCAGGAGGAACAAAGCTAACATGTCTCATACAACAGCCCACGGTGACATGTAGGCCCCACTCTGCTCTAGTTATACCCCCCATCTGTTTTTTTCCTGTAGCAGCGAAAATCATTTGTGTTTTTTGAAATGTAGACAAGCTAGATTAATCAACATTTTTAATTCTACTGACGGTTATGTTGTGGCTGTGTTGAGTCTCTCGACATGTTTTGAAAAATTTACTGGCATGCTGTTGTTTGAACGCCATCGCCCGTGCTGCAGATGTTGCTTCTGGTTTTCTTAAAGATATATCTGAATTGCGCTCCTTAAATCCTTGTATCCAATCCCAACGAGCAATTTTTTCTCTATTAAAACGGTCAGCTATGGCATTTCTTTCTCCTAGCTGATAAGCAAGTTATCATACTTATGTGCATCTAAGTCCAAATAAACGGGATTCCAAAAGTTTCAAGTGGTTCACAGGTTCACGTTTTAGAGCTGCGCCAAATGTGGGATGAAAACGGCCTAACCCTTTGCTGACACTATTGAAGAATTTATTTTCATTTTTTCGATAGCCTGTGAAGAGTAGCCTGTGGTACATTTAATGTCTTTGCAGCTCGAAGCCAGCCCATTTCTCCTTTGTTAACTGCATCTATAGCTCTCTTCATCGCCACTTCCTCCCAGGATTGCCGGGAAGACTTCCTTTTGTAGCTTTCAATCATCTGCGAACACACCCCAAAACTTATTGTGAAACTTGGTATCATTGGCTACTTATCACGCTAGGCCCTAGTGATTCATTGACTGCATGTGTTTTAGAATAGCAAGCTACTGCAAGTAGCTACTTTATTTGCCTATATTTTATAGGCATTGACTGCGGAAAAAGATATCAGGCCTTATATTAGTTGCTTAGCTGCTAGCCTTTTAAATCATTAATAGCTAAATTGTTAGGTTATGCATAATCGAAATATACTTTAATTACCAAATTTAATTGGCTATAATTAAAAACTAATACATATTATAACATGGGAAACACGTATGCAAAATATAGGTAAAATGACATACTGTATCGTTTTGCCCTCATATCTGGCATGCCATTTTACCCAACATACTCTACTATTTTAACCTCTCATTATAACTCGCCAAACTGCAACTTAATGATATTGTATTGAGTTTAATAGATAGCGAAAATACGCACTATTAAATGAACAGTTGTGGATTTTAAAATATATTTTCTAATACATATTAACATGAACATGTTCGCAATGCAAATATTGATTTCAGAGACTTACTTTTCTATTTTTCGCTCTAACACACCTGCGCATCCAACAAGATCGACGCCATTTACTGAGCACCATTACACCCTACCTTGCTTTCTATTGCCCCAATAATATGCACAGTTGTATTTTTCAGAAGGCCAAAATACCTGGTGTGTCATCTTATCCAAGTATGTCATTTTAATCTGGTCTCCCTTACATGTAGTAAATGCAGTAGAATAAAACATTGACATAAAACATCAAATGTAGTATTTCGAAAATCTTTTTCAGTGTCCAGCAGAAATCTGAAAGTAGTCCTCCGCTCCACCGTCCCTGATACCGCTTTTTTCCATGGAAGATATTTAGATATTTGCTGGTGAATAAGTCCCCAACCCTCCTTTTTCCCCCCTTCTACAACGCTCGTCATACATGGCCCCCGGACTGTCAAAAAAGTAATCAAGGCGTGAGTATAGGAAATATATTTGTAGGGGCATAATACACTTCTTTTGTTTGTAGGATTGCAAAATGTCACTCAACATATCACGATACGTGGGGGATTTATGATTTCCCAATAAATGAGGCGTTACACCTTTTAATACCCTCCATGCATATTTTTTATCTGGGCTCAACAAGTCCTCTAAATGCCCATCTGAGAGCGAAGCTCTTATTTGTGGATCCACGATAATTCCTTCCTTAATTTTTGCATCCCTGATATGAGCAAATTTTATTTTAAAATGTAGGAACCCTGCGTCATTGTTATCCATAGCTTTAACATATTTTTTGATAAGTCCCAATTTAATATGCAGTGGCGGCAGAAGAATCCGGTCAGAGCTAACAAGTGCAGGATATGCAAAATTTTTATTTCCAGGCACTTCTGATTCCCGCTTTGACCAGTCCCTTTTTATGTAACGGTCTGCCTGTCCCTACTGTCCCACTCACACAGGAAGCAGCAAAATCTAGTGTATGCAAGCTGCAAACCGGTTAACAGCGAAATTACCTTCAAATCACAACATACTGTCCAAAGTTACTTGTCATACTGAATTATTTCCAACGACATTTACATGTTGTCATATGATTCCTTCGTATTGGTTGAATAAGCTAACAGCACAGAAAATTTGTGTTGCCATTTTGCAAGAGGGCATCCTTCAGATTGGTTTTCGAAAAATCAAAGAAGAGTGTCCACTCTGAAGTTACATGTTCATGATAAAGTTCTTCCACCAAAGCTCAAACATCATTGCAGTACATTAACGTGCCTTCTTCAGAGCAGAATTGTTCAAATATTTCCTGTCGTTGCGAAAGGAACGCACTTTTGTATCTACATGTAGGGGATTCCAACCTTTGAGACCAGACGCCATAAGCTCGGGTACTTTTTTAGACAAGTTCAAATTACGGACTAGTTCATTTAATTCGCCTTGAGTTATCATTTGAGGTTCACTGTATGGTGTACTTGCCTCAAAAGTGACATCTTCTTTCACGTGCCGCATTTCCGTAACAGATTCATCTTCACATTCATTTTCCACAGATACATGTGCTGGAGGGTGTGGAACAGGTAAATTCTTACTTTGGGCGTGGACCTTATAGCATATGACGAATTAGGGTACTTTAATGTGTGTTTTGACTTACTACTCATTCCTTTTATCGTTGTAAGAGAAAAATGACAGTCAGAAGAGTGATATTTTGGTTCACGACACACCATGGGTTCTGCAAATATCATGATGCTATTATCCATAGCCCAACCCGTCAGACGTTTAACACAGGTGAAACAGCAGGCACAAGGGGCCTAGTATTTCTCCCGATTGCCCACTTGACATCTAAAACACAATTCATATAGTTTTTTTTTAAATCATTTGTGCCAAAATATCGTTTTTTCACTTTAAACGTTAATTCCGCACACACCTAACAGAAACTATTCGGATAGTTCACGCACTTTCTTGGCATATTTAGAACACAACACACCTACGCTGTACGACAAATTTTCAGCCCATACGAGAGAAAACAATCCGAACACAAGACACGTGCGTACACAGCGAGAGTCTGAAATACACTGATTGCAAGACGGAGCAGGCTGTCTCGCGACAGTTCTAGACATGCAGTAAGTGAATCATCCTTGTGTAGAGACATGTTTCATTTAGTTTCTTGTGTCCTACGTTGCTTTTCATAGTTTTCCCGAAAAAAAAAAAAAACTCTAAAAGGGTGTAAAAGGCGTTAAAAATAAAAATCCCGAAAATGCGAAAATATGAGGGAATTTCCATTTCCCATTCATATGTATATTATTTTCCACATATGAGGAATAACGAATAAAATCTACGTCATCTGAAAGCTTGTTCAATTCTATGTGAAACGATATATACATTGTTTTCAAATTCCAATTAATATAAAGGAAATTGTAATCACTTATATAAATGTATACAGTAAATTAAAACAAATGTGTTAATTTGGTTTACCCTGTTTTCAGAAAAAGCTGGGGGGGGGGGGGGTGGAGATTAACCTATTGCATATATGAAATCAGCGTTAAAAGTTCTTGCACGAACACCCATTGTCATTCTTGTGCAAAAACCTTGTTTACCAGTGAAAATTAAAATGCCGGCCCTCCCAAAATATTTAAGGAGTTTTCGTATTGTGATTTCAAAATCTAATTTCCTAATAAATTAATATTTTCTTTTCGGGCACATGTCTCTTTTGTAGACTTAGATATAATAAAAGTGTCTGTTATTTCTCAGGAAGTTGGTTAATTATTTCAATTGCCTTTCTGTACCTATTTAACTTACACCACGATCCACAATGTCATATTGGACTACTAAATGTTCTATTTTAATTGTGCCCCTCCCCTTTCCCCCACGTTTTTTAAAGCCCACGCTTCCAAGTTTCCGTACGCACAAGGAGGGAGGTAACAGTCGGATAAAACTGGTGTTGGGAGAATCAAACAGAAAATATTCACGGAAAACATCAAAAGGAACAGCAACAAGCGAAAAGGCAAAAAAGTGTGTTAGGAAAATCCTTAAGAGTACCAGTGATTCAAGCGATGATTCCTCCTAACAAGAAGTAAATTAAAAATGTGGTTTCTGTGGAGTCCGGTATTATATCAAATCTCAAAAGATGAAATAAGAGTATAAAGCTACATGGTATTACAACTTTCCGTAGAAGCTAGTGAAAAAAAAATAAAACAAAGTTTGGATATTAGGTGTATGACTAAGAAGGCTTTAATAACATAAATTTTATTAAGATATTGTTTATATAAATAATACATTTTTAACCTTCGTGTTAAAATTTGACTTTGGTTTATATTTCTATAATGATTTTAAATTTTACTTCTTAATTCTTTGGAAGAAAGAGTTTCTTCAAAAATCTTTACTCTCTGATATAATTTATGACACTTTTTTTTTGGAATGTGCATTATTTTCATGGTCATATCTTTCAAATAACATTTCATGTTTAATATTTCATATTCTAGTTTATAGAGCAGAACGTGCAGCAGAACTGTAACTTTAGTACCGATTCCCAAAGTATACAACCTACGACTTGTAATTCGAGACCAAAATTGAAATGATTCAAATAGCCACACTCTACGCTGTGCATACTAATTATAATATGTGGTAGTTTTGTTACAAATACGTTTTTGTGTATGATATAAAATAAAAATTATTGGATATTACTTTTAGACGAGAACATCTCTGGTGGCAAGCTGCGGAAACACACTTTACAGCCTTCTAAAGTCTATTTAACATATATTCACGCATTTTGAAACACAGCTATAAAAATTGCCCCATATTGACGTGTTAAGATGTTTCGTAAATTCATAATGTATCACAAGAGTTTTATATTTATGTTAACATAAAAGTACCATACTTTTGCTTAAATAGAACTTTCGCATATATTTTATTTATAAATAAAAATATTTAATTTATAACTACAGTGAATAAAAACCGAAAGAAGAGTTGAGAGATTTGGGCTGCTCTTAACAACGAGGTCTTGAGAGCCGATAACAGAAAGGAAATATGTGTGTTGGTAGTAGCTAGTAATAAATAGTCCTAATTCAAAATATTACTCAATTTATTGCGCACTAATATGGCGCACAGTCCCTTCTGTGCAGTTTAATGGACTTGGTTAAGCTTTCTTTGCATGGAGAGGGTGAATAAACTAAAAATATGAATTTAGCAAGTCTTCAGAAAAGCAGGAAGTAACCATGAATGGACTTTCTACACAAAAAGAACAAAAAATTTGTGAACTTAAACAAATATAGTACACATTAATTAAATCAAATTACTTGACAGACTTTGGCAGAAAATGACAAGATACGACACACAAGCGAAATGAAAGAGTAAATTCAATGAATATCTGACAAACGTTTCTTGTTTTCTAACGAAATTCTGAAAATTCTTGAGGGTAATTATTCTACGCCATTCGATAGTTTTTTAAGGAAATTAAAAAATGTTATCTGGTCATGTCGAAGTTGGCGGTGGTGTTTCCAAGATGACGCGACTAGCTTCTCCTATCTTGTCTCTTGTAATTGAACTGTCATCGGAGCCTCTTTATCCAATAACTTTCAATTGTTGAATATTCACCAAAACCTTTATAATATAAACTATTTGCATTGAAATGTATTATCTTCGGAGAGAAGAACTTAGATTTATTAGCCACATATAACATTTAAACACGTAAATATACCCTAACATCTTCTGTAGATGCTGAAAACGGATATAATTATTGGATCGGCAGTTGGCACAACAAGCTATTGGTTGACTATCGGTCTTGATGTGAGCACTATTTGTTACAATGTGCAGTGGCGCTCTGATATCTACGCCAAAGGGAGACGAGAATTAAAGCGCCTTGTTCTAACATTATCAACAATCATGTCCCTATGTGCTCTCCACGCATGAATACCATCTTCATGGCTGCTGTTCTATTGGCTGGGAGATGTTTGAGAGGTCTGCGCACCAAGTACATCATCGCACTTGTAATATACTACAATGTCAAGTTTATTTTTGATTTTACAGTCTAAATTCAGTTCATTTAGATAGTCAAATTACTATTTCACCAATATTTGGATAACAAACAGAAACGACTTTGAAGGTGTAGGAATGCACTCTCCAACGGACAATATTTTAGTGCGCACACCAAAATATTGTTCGAGTAAGTAAAAAGTTTATTTTGCCATTTTAAAATTTTCTGTATTAATTGACTATGCGTGACAAATCTAATATTTTTCTAACAACAAAACATGCAGTCAAATTGTTTATATCCTTATGTTGATACGATCAAATCATTAATAATAGCTAAATGTTAAAATGTTTTTTGGTCATGGAAAATTACGCCAACACCTTTATATAAAACATGCACCTATACTTAGCAAGTAACACATCATCGTAATTAAATCTTAATCGAGAAACAAATTCTTCCAGCGAAACGTAACTGCCCAGTCATATTATTTATAGGTTTTATAATGTGTTTATGAAACTGAAGCTATATTTACTCAGTGATTCAAGCCCGAAGTTACGCCAAAAATAAAAACGTATAAGAACAGCATAAAAAACAGTTTTCAATATAAATTATTTTATAGATACAGGGAGGTTTCGTTCATATTTTTGTGGTTATTTTCAGTTTCATTTCCGCGAAGAAATTCATTTGCGGTAGCCGTGTTCATTTTAAACTAAAAACTTTCTCTCGTAACGCAGTCTGTCTTTTTCACGAGCACGCAATTTAGCGTGTCTTTTGTATACCGTATCTTGGTCTGTTTTTCGTTCTCTTTCTCTCTGCGCCCTTTACCGCGGGTTAATGCCATCTGCTCCTTTAGTTCACACGGACGACGCGATTTTTCCCGGATTCACTTTGTTGCCGCGGTTTATTTCCAATTCAAGGGGCTATCCTGGCATCGCGCCACGTCAATATCCATCAATCTCGCCTTTCTTCTGGATTCTACGCCTTTCTCGCCCTCGTGGAACGCTGGCTTCAACTCCGGCCCGCTTGTATATTATTCCTCTCTCACAAATATCACGGCCGCATCACTCCTGCTTGCTGTTTTTATTTGCTGATGTCACCGGTGTTCCTTCCTGCCATTTGTACACATTTTCAGAAGAGCTTACCTATTACAAATGCCGATTACGAAGCAGCATTTTATCTGCTGAAGGACACAAATTTGTATTAAATCTTTCGCTTGGAGTACGAAAATTTGTAGTTATTAATGGCGTGCCTTTTTTCAATCTATGCTAATATTATAAAGAGATAATGTGAGTTTTTTTATATGTAACGGCTCATCTCGGAAACTACAGTTCCGGTTATTAAAATACTGCCATTGTTAGAAAGCTACATTCTTCCAAATGGACATAGGCTATGATTAATTGAAGGAAAAAAACCTTGAGAAATGTCACAATTTGTAAAATATGTCGGAGAAAAATGAGCTACTTGGCTGCTTTCTAAGCATGCTCTACAAAAACCATTAAAGATAAATTGAAACAATGTTACAAGAAAATGTTGTAATTAGTCGCAGGTTGTCGCAAGTAGTCGCAAGTATTCGCAGGTAGTCGTAGGTAGTGGCGGGTATTTGCAGGTTTTCGCAAGTTATCGAAGATAATCACGTTAGTCACGGGTAGTCGCGGGTAGTCGCAGGTAGTGCTGGATAGTCAAGGATAGTCGCAGGTAGTTGCAGGTAATCACGAGTAGTCACGGGTAGTCGCAAATAGTAATGGGTAGTCACAGGTAGTTGCGGATAGTCACGGGTAGTCGCAGATATTCACGAGTAGTCACAAGTAGTCGCAGATAGTTGCGAGTAGTCACAGGTAGTTATGGGGAGTCGCAGGTTGTCGCAAGTATTCACGGGTAGTCGCAGGTAGTCGCATGCTGTCTATTATGTCGCAGGTAGTCACGGGTAATCGTGGGTAGTAACAGGTAGTTATTGGTAGTCGGAGGTAGTCACGGGTAGTCGCGGGCTGTTAGTAGTCTAATAAAAATAACTAATCGTGAGTCATATTATCAGTTTTCCTTGTGGAAATATCATCCTGAAATAACTTTATCTAGACGTTTTCATTGTTACGTTACATAAACTGAATATAAAATTAGTTTTTGGTAAACTGTCACTTCAATGTGTTTGTTCACAATGTATTAGAAAAAATTGCCGATTTAGTTACACACGTATGTTCTCATCACTCACGTATTATCTCGTCACTTAGTATGCACGAATGATATATGTGAGTAACACAGGAAAATATAAGAAGAAGTTTGTTTCTCTTACTGCGATATTGTTTTAAAAAATTAATATAAACGATATACAGATGGGGCTGAATTCAACCGAAAAACTTCGCGAGGAGATATTTTATACAGAATCAACTGGAAAATATGTGAATTTCCTATTACCTAAACTTAATATTAAGAGAGATACAGGCATTTGAAGATTGAGTTTTAGAACGGTAGTCATGCGAAATAACTGAATAAACTGAAATAAAGTTACAATTTTCCGAACATTATTTTATGTTATGCGGAAGTTCAACCTAAGAAGAAACACTTGTAATAACGGCCATCGTAATGAAAATAACAGGGGTAATCCCCTCTCATTGCAAGAATTTTTTATCATAGGAATTCCCATATTTGATGCTCGTTTATTGAGCAGTACGGCATAATCAACAATAATTGCCCTACTGTTGCAACTGCCCAGTACTAACCATTTTCGTGTCAAAGGCAAACAAAATTTCGAAGGTATTGATATAATTTGAGGCACATAGGCAATACAAGAACTTCCTGCAGGGCATCACATATAGACTAACGCTAGAAACAAACATGCAGCTTCAATACTCTTTACGTTTATTAATACATGGTACATGTTGTTTTAAAGGTTCTCCGATATCGTCTGTGTAGCGGACACAGCTGCATACCTACCGTAGGCAATGTATCGCTGCAAAAGAAGTTGTATGCACGTTTTCCCCGAAAACGATGAGTCATGGGCAGTTGCAGCACAAGAACAATTCTCGTTCATTGGGTCATACTGCTCAGTAAACAAGCAGCAAGCGTTCATAAAACCTGACGGCAAAAAAGTTGTGTGCAATAAGACGGTGGTCACCCCTGTTATTTTCATTACGACGGGAGATATTAAGAGTGGGATATACCCCGTGGGAACCCCGCGTCCAAGGTCAAGAAGCGAGGGAGCGATACGGGCGACATTAACACGCTTGCCTAGCGTCTCATCGCTCCTACGCGCAAGACGTACAATGTTTCCGTCGTAACGCGCTGTACTGTGCAAATTTGATCTGTCCGCACTAGGGTGTTATAACACGCTATGAAAGGCCACAGATTAAATTATGTTCGTACTGATGTACTTTTCTCTTGCCGCTTAAGGAAACTGCATAGGCAAGCTCTAAAAATGTGATATTTGACATTTTATAAGACAAAAGTTAAAACATAAGGTCATAGATAATTTTTTTTCTTTTCTGACAAAAAGTCGTATATGCAGAACATTTATTTCCAGGGATACGTGTATTCACGCAAACAACAATTTCACAAAAAATGCAAGATTCCATCCCACTCTTAATCAGAGTTTTATATGAGAGTTTTATCTTAAGGCGAAGGCCCTGATAACGTAAAACAACGTTTAATTTAACTTTGTTTTCGATATTTCGCAAAATTACAGTTAAATGACTCGATTTTCAAGGGTTCATATGTCTCTTAATATTTTGTTTGGGTATAACGTGCCTCACGTATTTCACGGTTGATTCTGCATTGGGAATCGCATCAGGAAGTTTGTTAAGTCTGAATTCAGCCGCAGCCTTTATATGTGTATATTGCGTAAAATACGAAACATTTCCTACATAATTTCTTTGTGACCCTGTTTCCTCACTAACTTTCTGTCGTCCTCGCCCCTCACAAGTGAAAATATTAACAAAATGTTTGTTGAATTATTTTGTTTCGGATTCTGATAACTTTAAATAATGAGTGGAATATTATATTTAGTATGTCAGGGTTTAATTACTCTAAAAGTTCTTGAAATACTTTTGCATTTTACTTATCCTGACAAAAAACAATTTGTGAAGCTTCTTACTACAGTGCAAGGAATAAACTGTAAACTCGTCTGCTAATGGAATCATTCGCTTCTTTCAAAACAATTTTCGTTCGAGGTCGATTGAATTTGAAACGCATATGACATCAAACATTTCATTTAGCTGTAGGCTTTCTTGATATAACAAATATAAGTCTGCAAATGAAATTAATTTTTATATTAAATATTGAGCTATGTCGTGGTTCAAAATTTGGTTTCGCCAACAAAACGATTTGCAGTGATTGCAACATATTTAGTGTAACTTATAGAAACACTTTTTGACTTCTATTAACACGTTTCTTGCGATACTTCTTCAATTACCAGCTATAATTAAGTACCAAAAAGTAATATTAGAAGATTATATAGTGTATTTAGTATTAAAAATAAATTATTAGGTTTCAGCTATTTCGATAAATTTAACAACAGTCATATCATTATTTATAAATGTGGATATTAAGCATACAAAATTTTATTTAAAATATAAAATTCTAACATTTATCTTCGAACACCCTCAAATTTTAAACTAATAATTTCTAATTTTCCACACGACACAATACTTTAAGCAATTTTTGAATCTTCTAAAGACTTAGTTAATATGAACGATATTATTTACGAATATCTGATGGATCACATTTAAATTTCTTGCATCACGATATGACATTCCTGTTTGTTCGTGAACTTACAAGCCAGAGATATGGCGATTCACTTGTGGAAGAACGTACGGCAACATGTCCTATTATAAATGAACTTTTGTACCATTTGTAGTGTAAATGTACTCTTTCAGATCCTGATTTTTTTGCTATCCAAAAAAAGAAAAAAAAATTACTGTATAGCATAGGAATTATTCAGAATAAAACTATGCATAAATACTATAAATATTATGGCCCTTTATTCAATAAAGATTAGTATAATATGCTATATTAAAATACCACATTGGAAAATGTTTTACTAAATATGGATCGTTTGATTTTCTAACAGCAGCGAAAGCACATCGCGATAATGATTGCGGCAAATGCCGCGTATACATGCGCTGTTTTCTACATGGGAAGTTCGTAGTACGTAGAAAAAGTGGTGACTTTTGACATAATATGTACGTCAGTTTTACAAATATGGCTGCTGCCAATTGTTCAAAGATTTCGTAGAGTCTTATATGTTGCACTATTAACTTGTATAAAAATTCACGGTAGTAGCATTATGTTTAATTTTATTCTCTTTTTTATGTGTAAATAAGTGTGTCACGAAGTTTTATGTGTTAAAGTGTTTACTAACTTCTTCACTTTTGCGTGAATTATTAGATTATAATTTTTCTGTAATTAGTAAGATTGGGAATTTAAATTTTCTATTAATTTTTTTTGTAGTCACAAAATTTATAAATTTTGCAAGCCCAGTACATCTTCAGATGGCAGCCGTGTTTATTTCAGCGTGTGTTACCTCTGTTCTTGGAAGTGTTGTGATATTTGTGTTACTGCTTTTCGGCGATGTTGATAGTTTGGTGATTGCCACCCTGTCCTATTCAACAGTCACAATAACAAACTTTAGCTTCATATAGTATTGTCTTACGAAATATGATGATGATTTATTGTCAGGCAATTACTACACCTTTGTTTTAAATTTTAACCGTAATGAGTTACAAGGACTAAGGGCTCATTCGTGAATTTCATGCTTTATTGGAGAGATAATAGAGCAATTAATAATATAAGCCTGAGTAACATTGTCACATCTTTCTTAAAGACCTGTAGTTTCATGTCGTTCACAGTCATAATTATGCCTGATACCTCATAGTTATATTTTTCATTTCGACTTTGCAGACATTTTATAAATTGAACCCCGTTTTATGAGCTGGATATTCATTTCATTTCCAAACGTTTTGATTTCGTTGTGACACACTGCCCTATCAAACGGAGATAGTCTAACTCACATCGCAAGATCCTCAGCGCGAGCTGACATCAGGTGTGTTATTTTATAGTCAAAACAATAATTGGCCATCTATCCTCTGTGGTTTTTAAATTTTCGTTGTAATAAGTACGGTAGTCGGATACAATAAGGGTGCCATTTCACTTGTTTTTGATAAACTCAAGGCGTGGACTAGAAGAAATTTTAATTGATCTTTACTTTCATGTCTTTCTACAGAGGCAAATTTCTATAACCCCGAACTTCCACAAATCTTGGAATTTTTAGCATATTTTAATATTGTTTTTAGTTTATTTTTCTTTCCTACGCATAGTGTTTTAACAACTAACCTGAGGAAGCCGTACACAGAAATTGTTTCTGTAATCTAATATTTACTCAAGATATATTATAACTTTGATTTCACTGGCATTTTCAAATATTACCATTAAGTGCAATACTGTTACTTTGACGGGATCCTCGTGGAGTAGGAAATGTACTGTACCGTCACATATTTTGTCACATTGTACACTAACTTTTCCATCCCACAAATTAACCATCATCGACTTTACGTCTATTTTGGCGTGTACAAGTCTGTATTGTTCTTTTGTTTTATTTGGTTTGTGTCTGTTTTTCCTAGGTTGTGGAACCTGGCTAGAATTTGCGTCTATTGTAGGGAAACAACTACAATGCAGATCGCATTCATAATGTTTCTGAATCAAACGCGAAAATAATGCGCGGTGTAACTATATTTGAGGCTAAACATGTGCAAGAGGAATTAAAACAGTCAGACCGATTCAATTTTTTATTTACATTTATTAACTATTTTTCTCGCTCCCAAAGTTGAACAAAACCAACATAATGTACGCTTACAGAAGAACATCTAAAGCAGTATGGTGGTATATGTTACAATCCACGATATTTCAACAGCTTTCGATCATGTAGTAGCCAAGAAAAGACGTCATATTTGTAGTAGTAATTTAGAATTTCGTAAGCCTACCATTTCATAGTGTTTTTTTGCATTTCTTTTTATTCTATGTAATTTTTTGTGCCAAATACAGATGTGAAAGTTTAAAATTTGTCGTTCTAACAATATAAATCCAAACAGTTTTTATTTTCGACGCATGGCGCGGAATACTCTCTTGATTACAGTTCATGGTCCAAATACGAGCGGGTATTTAAAGTATAAGCGAATGATCTGGCAGGTGTGAAAGAGACTGCTTAGCCTCCGTATTCCTAAGTGTTCTGTGATAAAAACTGTCTGATACAGTCTCAGCAACAAATACGTCTCCCACCACATGAGAAGCTTCCCTCATTGGACGTTGTTTTGTGCTGTGTACAGTGTATAGTGCCCAGCAGACGTCTGGGCACGCAAGTTCTCTCATGCTCTCTAGTTTGTAGCCCATCACGAACCGGTATGTAACTGAGCGACACCAGGACACAGGCAGCGTTATGCGCCATGCCACAAACATCCGGTCTTCAGTCCTCGGTAACAGCAGTAAGGACGGACCACCTGATGTTTGAGAGACAGCTGATAGCATGACGAGCGCTGCGCACAAATCTCCTCTCCCCTACTGATGTTTGCCTCGCATCCTCTCTCTGAAAAAATGCCCAGACATCTGACCTACACTATAAATCCTCTCCCTTTGTGACGTCCCGTATAGAGGAGACGGTTACCAAAATGTAATGTAGTTCTATAGGTGATTATAATCAATTGATGGTCACTTCCAGCTATTCTGAAAACCCTGCTGAAGTTCTGCTTCCAGGATATTTCTCCACCTTATCCAAACAAAGCTTAATCGAGTCTAGAAAATTACACCAAAGGGACAGAGCATGGTTTTTATACGCACTCAATGAAATAATGTTATGCATATGAACTATTTCTTACTCGGCATTACTAACACAGCTGTATTCTCCCAGTTTTTATTCATATTTTTGCAATGAAAAATTAATAATTTATGGACAAAATATTAAAATCCCATAATTTTTTTAAACGTAATGTATTTTTATACAAACACAAGTACAAAATTCTTGTGATAGATGAGATATTTAGGAAACAACCAAGCATATCATTCTTGGCTGGGACTAATCGAAGGTAGAAAGGATATCGGGACATATCCTCCACTCCCTCCCCTCGAAAAGAAAATATAGAAAATAACATTTGAAAGAAACACATCTTTAATTATTTTATATGAGTAATGAGTGCCTCCCCTTTAACATGAACAATGGTTGTAGCAGTTTGTAATTCCATCCATTTGCATTAGCCCATTGGTTGGAAAAAAAAATTTGAACTAATATTTATTAATTTTATTTCTTTCATTTTTTTTTTACCCCTGAACCCCCGCGTCCGCGAAGTAAATTCCTGCGGCTACGCCCCTGATAATTGGGGTGATTTTTCAAAAGTTTGAATAAAAAAGTGTGAAGAAACCACCAATAAATTATACAAGTACAGTGTATCCGTAGTTAGGAGTGTGTGTAGCAGTGTGGCGAGACGAGGCGGGGCGCAGAGTACAGCGAGCGTTCGGCCGTTTTGCAGGATGCAGTGGACGTGGCGATGGGCGTCGTGAAGCTGCCCAGCGGCACCGATGACGTCTTGGGAGAGGCAGGCTCGCCGACCAACACGTCACTCGCCTTCCTCGAGCCAGGGGATGGCTGGGCCAACTGCAGCGACCTGCGACTGGCGCTGGGGCTGTCGGCGCTCGCCTGCGACTCGCGCCTCCTGCCCAATGACAGCCTCAACGGCAGCGCCCTGCCGCAGCCCCTACCCGGCCCCATCGCCGACGTCATCGTCATGGGCGTCACCTCCGTCGTGCTGGGGCTGCTCATCCTTGCCACCGTCATAGGTACGTCCCTCTCCCGCTGCTGATCAAAGTTCCTCCGCTTGAGAGGTCAGCGGTGGCCGAGCGGTTAGACTGCTCGCCTCCCACCAAGGCGAAACGGGTTAGATCCCCTACCGGGAAACTTCCGGATTTTTGCAAGTGGGAATCATGCCGGATGATTCCGCTGGTGGGCGGGTTTACTCGGAGTTCTCCCGTTTCCCCGATCTTGCATTCCGGCGCTTCTTCATTGTCAACTCATTTCACACTCATCGCCTCTCACGACCTCGTTGTGAGCCACCCAAATCTCTCAACAACTCCTCTATAGCACCGTTTCTATGGCCACGTGTTTTGTGAGTATGACATCATATCAAGTGTCACAGTTGGGATGTCTGTCAAACAGCGGGGTGTTGAAAACCGGCCTTGTTTAGTGTATTTCCAATTATGCATATTTGTACGAGCAAGTTGATGTCATGAGACCATGGGTACACCGAAACGATACGTGGGCAAATTTTTCCACTGCCCATCCATTCCAACTTCGAACACCACTTGCTATATCTGGCTATTTCACCTCCCCGCACAAGGACAAGGAGGACCGTCTTGTAATGGATCACCCCGGATGTGATTGACAGACACCAAAGAGAGTGTTTTACAACATTGTGATGTTTGAAAAACACCCAAACGTGACGTCAGATATGACGTCGTCCTCGCCGAGAACGAGGCAGGGAAAGGCCTCTTCAGGAATGTCCGGGGCGATCTGTATTGAAGCGCCACTCCACGCCCATGTGAAATTAACCAAAGTGGCAGACCCATTATCTGATGTTTGGAGAGGTGAAAGACGGACAGTGGTATCAGGTGCCCACGCTGAATTTTGGTACGGGGGCATTCCAGCGATGGTATTTTGGACAACAGGGCGTGTCAAAGACGTTACTCCACTACGCCCAAAGGCGGGCTTTCTTGGGCAAGTGGGTCTTGCGTATTTCGACTTGTAGTGGAAAGAGGCCAGAACTTGAAAAGATTTACGTTGTCTCGGAGCACCCACAAGCCTGTCACATCACCGTTTTAGTACAAACGACCACCAGCAGCAAGGCCACACTATGTCATGATCAGAATGTGGAATCATAGAAGATGGGCAACAATGATCGTCATCGCCCAGCAGAAGATACGGAGAACGTCCTCGAGATATCTAGAAAATGTGGTTGATAGCAAGATAGGTAGGGCTTAACGTCTCGTCGACAGAAAGATCTTTAGAGCCGAAGCAATTGAGGTAAAAACGAGGAAGCCATGACCTGTGTTAAGTGCCAACCCCAGCATTCACATCGAGTGATTTCAGGATGACGAGGCCGGGAATACAACTCGTGTCCTCCCGAATGGCGTCAAGTTGTTTACTAATGAACCACCTCGCTTGGCACCTTGAATGGAGGTGTTATCCAAATAAAGACTGAACGAGGATTACGTACAGAAATATCGGTGGGAAGATAGAAGTAGTTGGCAAATACACCGAGAGAAAATCGAACAAAATATTGGTTTCTATAGGGCCAAATATATATTTAGTTGCTCTAACGAGATATATTGTTGAGAAAAAATATAAAAATAACAAAATTACATTTGTTTATCTAACGAAATATATTTTTCAATAAATAAAATCTCTGTGTTGGACCAAAAAAATTGGACTGTCAACTAAATATTTTGTTGAATCGACTGGAAATATTTGTTTGGCCACTCATTTGACTACCTTTGTTCGAAAATACAGCTCAAGAGTTGTGACAATTACGATAGTAGCTCTATGTGTTAGTGCCTTTATTGACGCTTAACCATCGTATAAACATGTTAACAAAACAATGCAACAAGAAACTGACAAGTAAAGCTGCAAAAATGTTAATATTTGTTTTCACACATTGCTCAATACTTGCATTAGATCTATTTATAAGTTTTCCAGTGTCACCAGTTGTCACATTAACAGAGATTACTAAGGCGTAGCGCTCGGACGCAGGTGATCTAGGTTTAAAACTCAGTCGAACTTGTAAATTTTTTGTACATCAGCACAACCTGTTTTATGTACACGTACCCGAACAAATATTTTGTTCCATCAACCAAATCTTAAAATTTGGGGCAACCAAATGAGAATAAAAAATATTTTTTTTTCAGCAACAAAATATTTCATTGGCCCTTTACAAACAAATAATTTGGTTGCACCAAACAAATCTTGTTTGATTCAACAAAACCGTTTTCTCAGTGTAGTGCTACAATCCGACAACGAAAATTGGGGAAAGAAAATCTTATCAATATAAATAGAGAAGAAAATATAAAATTATGAAATTAGAGGAACTGTGTTCAGAGAGAAGAGGTGTATCCCATACCTTAATTTTAGCAAACGACAGCTAATGGAGTTGGACTATGGTTTTTGAAAACATCTTGAATTGATATTGCGGTGTATGTATAATGCATATGTCAGTGTAAGAAATGTGTTACTAGAATATAGCGGAGGAAGATGATATGATTTTGAAGATATTAAGCACTCTCAGAATAACGCTATTTCAAATGTTACATGTAGTTTCCAGAAAAACCGATAGATGGTGTGGTATGTATCTTTCCTGAAACGAAGCTCATTGTCCCCTCGCCATTCTCCGTTGTTGTCATCCACTTTCGAGCAGCAGTTTCGTTTCAAAGACTTTGCGAGTGTGTTTCTGAGGGCGCGTGGGAGGAAATATGATATAAAACATTTTAAATACAATTTTTGGTAAGCCCATTTATTTCTACAAAGTAACTTCCACACGATAACTGTTTTATGTCAGCGCATTTAGCATTTAAAAGCGTATGTCGTAAAACAATGTTTTTGGGGAAATATCGCCACGTAGATGGCGAGCAATAACGCCATGTTTCATTTCTCTTATAGAGACTCGGGCAATAACGCCACGTTTTGTTTTTCTTATAACGAGGGCTAAAACCAATAGTATTTAGGGCCTACGGTTAAAGGTATCCTGTGATAATCATTTTGTAACTTCATTTTTGGCGTTGTAAAAAAATAATAATTACTAAATTTATATCGAATGAAACAATGCACGATGTGGTGAATGTTTAGCACACCGGTGTATTGGTAGCAGTTTTAATTTAAGTTTGGCATTGTGCCGATTTTTCTCCATATTATAGATGCAAATATTGCAGCAATTGGGATAAAGGGGCAAAATATAAGGGCAAAATGGAAAATAGAAGATCTACAGAACGCAATAAAAAAATGTAAACTATGATTCTCTGTCGCAGCTGCTTCAAGGCAATATAAAATTCCTAGAATAACGCTTAGGGATTGGTCGAAAAGAGGTGACAGAACAACACCGAAACGTAAACTTGGGTGTAATGCGGTCTTAAGTGTTGATATAGAGAAGAACTAACAATAAGGGTAATTAGATTGCAGCAAGAAGGTTTTGGATTGACTAGGAAACAGATTAGCTCATTTGATTTCCAGATATACGAAGAGAAAGTAATTCCCCATCCTTTCTCTAACAACAAAGCAGGCAGGCTCATGAGGTTCAATAAGGAAATTGTTATTGCACACTTTTAATTGTTAGGAAAAACTCTAGACAAAATGAATCCTCACAATCAGTCCCACCTTATTTACAATGTCGATGAGAGTGGATTACAGTTGACATACAATTGTTCGCAGCTAGCTGAAAATGTTTGTAAACGTGTACATGCAGCAACAATTCATGGAGAAAAAGGTCAAACTGTAACTGTTGTGACTTGCACTAACGCTACTGGCACAAACTGGATTCCACTTATGATATTGTAAAAGGGAAGTATTCAAAAAAATAATTCAGTAATGACCTTCCGAATGGCAGTGTTTTTGCTATGACCGCGAAAGGGTATATTACAAAAGATGAATTTTGTAACTTCTTGCATCACTTTAATTCACTCCGAATACCGGGAAAAGCTTTGCTCATATTTGATGGTCTCCGCAGTCATTTATATAAGTGTGCTTGACGTTGCTGAAAGCTTAGGGATACAGCTATACTGTTTGCCTGCACATTACAGCGATGATTTACAACCCCTAGACATGAGTTTCTTTAAGTCGTTGAAAGTTTACTGGAACTCAGCAGTGGACAATTTCCGGGGGAAAAATCCAAGAAGACCACTAGGGAAACTACAGTTCGGAAATCTGTTTACTGAAGTTTGGAAACCAAGCAGCTACCCCTAAGAATGCAATGTCTGGATTTAGAGCTACAGGAATATTCATATTCGATCCACAAGTAATCCCAAATGCAGCTTTTGCTCCTAGTGATGTTTCAGATCGCACACCATTACAAATTAGGCCTGCTACTTCTTGCACTTTGGAGACATCCACAATACCAGCAACACCTAAAGAACCGTTAACCAGCAACAACACTCCAACTACATCCACTTCATTAGTGACTGTACATATTCTGATTCCCACGGCTAAAATTATCCGAAACAGCCAGAAAACTTGCCATTCCTTAAATGTGAAAGCTGCTCTGGTGACTCGTCAATTGTTTTCCAAATGTGTTCAAAGGAATACTGACCAACTGCACTTGTGCATAAACTTAGAGTGAAAATTCGTAAGACTAATGATGACATGCACTGTGGGGACTGGGACCGAAACTACTACAAGTCTATGAATGTGCTGTGGATCCAGTGTGTGTGGAGTGTAAAGTGTAGTACCATGAAATTTGCAATAAGGGAAACATTTCAAAATGTATTTTGTGTTCCTTCTGTGTCGATGGGTGTGTTCCGCTCTCTAAAAGCAGCAGCAGTGACTAGAATGTTCTATCACCTAATTAGGCTTGTAAATATTTGTGGTTGAGTAGTTACATTGGCCATAGCAATTTCGTGTCTCCCTTTTTTGACTTAGGAAAGACTTTTAAGTCATTCAATTTCGTCGGCTTTTGTTTCGCTAGTATAACAATTTTATAAAATTACTTCTTTACTACATTACTTCCCGAAGTGTTGTGTTACTAAAGCATTTAATTTTGTCTATAGGCTGATTTGGGTATCTTTCAGTTATTGCTCAGTTCCACAACTGTTTGAAAATTTTTATTGTAGAACTTCTTACGTTGGTGTAAATTAGTCCTATACCTACTGGGCTAAATAAATTATTTCTAGTACATTTAAAGCTATTATTAAGGAATTATGGTCAAAAATATTTGCCTCTTAAACATTAATCTAGGTAGAATATTTAAATGTGTGTTGACACATGTTTCTATTTCTTTCATTTTTTGTATAGCCTAACTAAACTATTTTAAGATTACGCCAATTTCTGAGCTGTGTAAATAACTAAGTGAACTTAAAAATGTTTGATTGAATTTGTGTAAGAAAATTTGAAAGACTTAACTGCGTATTAACTTTTTTTCTTTTATTAATGTTTGTCTATTTAAAAGCCATTGAGATTTGTTTAAGTTTTCTAAGTGTCTTCTAAGACTTTTCTACTATGTTTTGTCAACATATACAATTTTTCTTATTGATAATCGAGTTTGTAAATGCTTTTATGAAAAATGTATGTTTCACAAACAGTACATCTGTAAGTTTTGGTATTTATTTTTTTAAAAACTAGGCATGGCGATATTCCCCGCCATATCTGGTAACAATGCCATTATCAACACAACAGAAAAATGTATAAATCGTTTTATGATTCGTACATTTTTGAAGAAAAAATATATATGCGCTGTGTTCCCGAATGTTACAGCTGCATTCTGAAAAAAAAATCACTACTTTATTGTTATAATTGTCAAATTTATTGCAAAAATTGTGGATTAGTGGCGTTATTCCACGAACTTACCGTATGCCCATTCTATTGATGCGTAACTGAATATGTACATCAGGATTTCTTGTAAATTATTACTCGTTTTATAGTAAAATTGAAGTTTAAAATAGGTACACTGTCAGACAAGTTTCTTGTACCTAAATTATATTTTATTTCGATATAAATTTATTAGCTTTGTGTCTTCTCTTTATATTTGTAAAGTGTACTTTTTTGTAAGTGAAAATAGCTTAAAAGTGTCTATTTACAACTACGTTACAAGAAATTCAAAGTTTTTCGGGACGTGCAGCAAACATTAAAAACAAGAGAAATAATAGAGTAAATTAGCAGATAGAAATATTAAATGTGATATCGCTACATTGCGCTTAGATTGTATGATGAGGTATGTCTTGCGCATACTTGGTAGTCCTTTGCTAGCTCACGCTTGTTTGCCTTGGGCTTACACAATACATCCTGGTAGATTTCAATCCTAAGTTAAATCTACAATTTTTTAGTTAGTGACAACTAGAAAATGTAATTTTGTATTTAGCTTTGTGGCTATTTACGTGCCCTTCTCCTCCTGCGTTGTTATGTGTGGTTACTCACACCGAAAATGTTCAGCAAAACAAACTAAGCGGGGGCAATTACTTACGTCAACACGCATATACATGTATTTTACACATTAATCAAGCTGGCTGAAATCATTTTTGGTTATAATAGTACGAATTACATTTATTAAAATATATTCATTTTGCTAACGAGCCGATGTATTTTTGATAAATGTGTGGCAATTTCGCATATGGTGAATTGTTATATTATATATACTTATATGTTACTCTTAAATTTTAAGCAAAATCGAAAGGATTTAAAAAGTAAGAGAGAAAAAGAAAGATATAAGATTCGTTCAGGAAATTCATTAATTTATTCATAAATATTGAATTTTTTTATGAGGTACAGAGAAGACGAATCACTGTATGAAGGTACAGAAGTAAAAAATTCCTCAATTCATAATGATGGACTCTGTAATACAGTCTCAAAAACAAACAGACGGTGCTCTAAATATTTTCTGAATTTTCCAACTTAATGTTGTATTAATTGTTTATTTTTTGTTTCGTTCACAACTATTTCATGGAGATCCTTAATTCGCAACTATTCGTCAATTGTGAACTAAATGTTAATGTCGTATCAATTTTTTATTTTTAGTTTAGGTCGCAAATTTTACATGGAACTTGTCCATTGTTAATTAAAAAGCAGCTTTTACACAAATCAATATTTATTGCCATATTTTTAATGATTTCTGAGGCACACGTGTAAGGACAATTCAAAGTAGTTCTTGCAAGAATTCTGGAGAATACCTGAATGAATGTTATTAACATTATGTAAATACACCAAATTATCATCTTCTCAAGTCGTATCAGTTTAACAAATTGCCACCATCTCTAATTATGTGTTATACTCTTTTCTCAATCAGCCATCATATTTTTTTGGCTCTCCCAACTGATCCTCAGTACCCTTAACTTCACAATCCCTTTCATCTTTAATTTGGCTCCATCATTTTTGTCAGCAACATCTTATATTATCTTTACAGTCTTTAGACAAGTCTACCATTTTTGTTTGAAATTTTTCTTCGTGTGATCAAAATCATGTGGGGTTGCTACAGCTTGTACCGCCTTTTATAAATATATTATTAATCTTTTTACGCATATTTTCAATTACTTTTACTCTTAAAACACCTGTTTTGTGTACTTTTATAATTCCAGATTGGGAAAAAGGCTTTCATGATGACTTTTTATGCCATCAAAAACTTCTGCATCTAGTCTTCATTATTTCTGCTCAGCGTAATTGGCCATGTACACAAAAAAAAAACCTAAATTAACCGTGTTTTATTACTCAGTCATATTACTAGTTAGAGAGATATTCTCAACGAAATGTGAGAAAATCACACTCCTTGCATCTTCCAAATTGTTATTTATTGGAAAAATACGTGTTAAAACTAAAATTTGTAATATCTTCTGAGTGGTTAATATCTTCAAAATCATATCATCTTCCTCCGCTATATCCTAAAAACACATTTCTTATACTGACATGTGCATTATACCGACACCACAATATCAATTCAAAATGTTTTCAAAAATCATAGTCGAACTCCATTAACTGTCGTTTGCTAAAATTAAGGTATGGGATACACTTATTCTATCTGAACACAGTTCCTCTAATTTCATAATTTTATATCTTCTCCTTTATTTATATTTATAAAATTTTCTCCCCCGATTTTGTACAGCACCACATCAGCGTAATTCATGTAGAGTATGCACGTGAATTTTTTTTTTTTTTTTTTTTTTTTTTTTTAATTTTTTTTTCCCTCCAATAATGGCACTATTATACCTTTTCTGTAGGCTTTTGTTTTTCACTTTTCGTTTAGCAGATGACTTTCAATACTATTGAGAAATTGGCGTAATTTTAATGTCTCCGATTTTTTCCATATAGCAATAAATAAAAAAAATGTTCAACCAATCTACGCTGATATAATTGCAACTCTATTTCCGACAAAAATGATGAAAACGGCTTCACAAAATATGGTTAACTATTTTCGATGCCTAAATAACACATGTTCACATTACAACAAAACCAAAACCTTCATAATTATTTATTTATTTATTCATAATTATTTATTATATATTCATTTAACACTCCGCTGACATCATCAAGTGGGGAACAAAATGTAAAACAAGTGACGATTACACAGGGTGGTTGATAATGAGCTTGAAAATAAAAGAAGTGTGAACCTGGCTTCCGATTCCTACGCCCTTTATTTAAGTGTTCAACTCGCGTACGTCGGAGTGTGTTTTAACAATGATTTTCACGAGATGACTGGCGCGCTGTGAAAAGCAGATGGGTATTCCCCAAACATATTCTCAATTTTCATTAATACGCGTGGAGAAACACAAATTCGGTTATGCAGTGACGGGAAGCAGATAATGTTTGCCGTGTGTCAGCCGTGATTGGTCCACCAGGGGGTTATTGTGTAACCAGCCAGGTCGTTGGGGCGCACGAACCGGTGTCGGGAATAGGCAATCCACTTTTCTGTAAACACCATGTTAATTACCTACCTCCCCTGCGCCCATTCCGCCACACCCCCTTTGCACTCCATCGGTTGAGCGACTGCCATTTACTCGGTCCGCCGGCATGTGGCTGTGTGTAGTCGGGTGAATGCTCGTAGGCAAACTTCGCGGAAACAGATTGCGTGCGTACCGCATTAAACTTTCAAGCGCCGCCGCTTGCTAGCATGAGGCTACGAGCCACAGGCAAGCATGCACAAGCGCAATAGACGAGTAAAACCTTGTACTGGAAAGTATAGGCTGTTCACGGTTCATTGAGTGAGTGAACAGATTTGGACTACTCTTAACATCGAAGCCTTGAGAACCGATGAGAGTGATTGAGGTGAGAATGGAGCAGCGCCGGAATGTAAGGGTGGGGAAATGAGAGATCCCGAGAAAACCCGCCGACAAATGGCATCGTCCAGTACGATTCCCACATGTGAAAATCCGGAGTGATCCCGCCGGGGATTCAACCCGGATCGCCTTGGTGGGAGGCGAGCAGGCTAACCGCTCGTCCACCGTGGCCCCCACGGTTCAGTGAGCACTTTTGAAATCAATCTTTGAAAAATTTCCCTGCCCGTTGGTACATGCGACTAATAAAGTTGGTGAGGGAGGGAAAATGCTACGATGTATTAAGGTTTAGTTCACGGTGTTTGGTTAACATTTGTAAATACTAAAATTACTTCTAATGACTTCTGTTTTTCAATGTACAGTACATAAGTGTAAGAATTAGCCAATTTTTACAAATTTTTTAGTTTTCTAATAATTCCATTCCTTTTCACTTCACAGACGCATGAATAAAGTGATGAGGTCCATGGCAATGTTAATTGTACATATGGTGGAATAATACACTATAGGCTTTCAAAAGTGCTCAATTTATCGTGAAACTCATTTAATTGAGGGTACAGAAGTGAAGCAGCCGCTTATACGACGGACTCCAGCAGCACAGCCACCAACATGACGTCGTTAGCCAGTAACATGGAGGAATGTCGTTCACCAATCAGCGCGTGGCATTCTACTTGCGAGGAAGCTTTGGCAGCTCGCAGCAGCCATTTCAACACAATATCCGTTCTCAGAGCCTCACGCCCACATCAAAGGAGCCGCCATGCTTTTTCATTTCTTTGTAGATACTGAGAGGCTGTTCACGGTACAATGCGCAATTTTGAAAGCCCTGCTTAAGAGCTACCTGTATGCACATTGTGTATTCGTCTGCCTTATGTAAAATTAACATTTCCATGGGCCTCATCATTTTATTCATGTGTCGGTGAAGTGAAACTGTGAAATTATTACAAAAGTAAATATTTTACAAATCTACTCTCGTTTTTACACTCCGATGCATAAAAAAACAGAAAGCGAAAGAAATAATTTAAGTTATCACAATTAGTTACTTAACACTTTTTACATGACGTTAAGATATGGAAACTTTTTTCTATCCATAATTACCAACTTTACTGGGCGCATGTCACTCAGTGAGCCCGTTAAAATATATGCAGGCAGGGGCAGTGACTTTTTTCTAAGGTTGAGTTCAAAAGTGTTCACTTTATCGTGAACAGCCCTTATCTAGTCTACGACTTAAGTATACACGTACGACCTTGCTGAGGTGTTACTTTCGGAGCACAAGGCTACCAGTTTATATCACGAATAGAGATAGTGGAAAACCACGAGAAAATGTTTTCAGCCAACATACATTCAATAACACTTTAACTAGTTAATCATTTTATGACTGGATAATCATGTTCACGACACGGCTGAATTATTTGCATACCAAAAAGAAACGTTATGATTTTGAGTATCAGAAGACTCATTGGTACAATGAAAAGGAATAGTAACTCCATACATACATAAGACCCAATTGGGAAATAAAACTGTCGGTCATATGTAAAAAAAATTGAATCAAGAAAAATTCACCTTTTCCCGCGATAAACCATTGTTAGGGAAACTAGATAGCTGCGAAAAAAGATGATCCAACGTAAATTTTATAATTATCTAGCTAGTAGGGCTACATTCTTTAATGACTGGATAATCGTGATTTTGTCTCGGCTAAGTTCTTTGAAAACTAATGGCAAACGTTAAGAGTGTAAGAATGCTCAATGACCTAATAAAATGTCTTAATACGTGCAACAGCGCCAGTATCGAAAGTAAACGTAGTACATGTTTACAGTACGTTTAATCCTAGTGCACAACCAACATTTACCATAGTAAACCACTGTCTACATTTAGTTCATGGAGCGCATGTCCCTTTTGTCATATGTTTATAATGTAATATTTCAAGCAGTTAGGCTCTCTTCATACAGGGGGTAAAATAAAATGCAATTACAATAATTTAATTTTTTCTCAATATGTTGGACATTTGAACAATTCAAAATAAAAATTATAAGAGTTTTTATTAAAATTTAAATATATCATGGCATTGAAGATTTCGATGCCATCCTTTAAATTTTCTCTCGGACATAAGAAATGTATGTAAATAGGACTTAACGTCCTGTAGACAGCGAGGTCATTACAGGAAAAGCAAGTTGCTCACAGAAGCAGTAACGGGAAGTAATCGGCCACGGCATGTAGGAAGGAATATGGAGTGATTTAGAAATAATGGAATACCGAAATTAGAATTTCCCAATCAGGAATCGTATCCGGGCCCTCTCGAATGTA
Source organism: Dryococelus australis (assembly GCA_029891345.1). Taxonomy (NCBI): domain Eukaryota; kingdom Metazoa; phylum Arthropoda; class Insecta; order Phasmatodea; family Phasmatidae; genus Dryococelus; species Dryococelus australis. Next base: position 124,307,751 of record CM056998.1, read on the forward strand.
AGTCCAGTAGTTTACTACTGTGCCGCCTCGATAGGTAACATTGAAAAGAAGGACTCATTTGTCGACACAGAAAACTTAAATTTTCTCACAAGTTTCCTGGAAAGAGGGGAATGTTTTTTTTATTTCGCTTCTCTATACAAACCGTTCCTGTGATACAAAACAAACGCAAGACTTATGAGTTACCATAACGCTGTAATGCACTTTGGATAGGTTGGATGAGGTAGAAAAGAATATAATTACTATAATATGTACTTAAACAATTGTTATATTTTTAAGTTTTGGTGTAATTTTCTATACTAATTTTATACATCAATAATTTTTTAATTTATTGTAAGAACTGAAAGTTGAGCAGCCCGAATGTCTGACGTTGATTCATTCATAAAAACTTCTAAAGGGCAATTCCACCTCGGCTGTTCACAGCCATAGTAGTCGTCTTTATACGGGCGAGGGATCCTGTTTCACCATAAGCCCCCATCCTCCCTAAATGTAGCAAAACCAAAATGGTCCATCAGTCGCATACAGCCAGCTGAAAGCTGGTCAACAGCCGGAATGTACCCAACACCATTGCTGGACCTGAGATGGCAACGCCTACTAGCCATCCTCGGCCCACAGCTGGCACACCAGTGGGGAACACAGCACAACGTCTTGCCATCAGTTTCCAGCCGATGACCCATTTACGTGCTGCGATACTGCTGAGGTGCTTTTTGAGGACAGTCATTGGCACACCTACTCTCAACCATCAGTCTCAGAGTCATCGACATTCCATCAACTTGTCATAGACAGCACGCCATATGTATTGTTACCGGCAGTTAACCACAGCTGGGCCACTTGTGTAAGTCCTTCTGTTGTTTTGTTGTCGGCTGTCACCCAGTAGAACCATCAGTAAAGCAACAGTGAGCCGACTGTGTATTGCTACATGGAGCCACTGTGCGACGAGCCAAGAACCGTCAGATAACCATTGCTTCCGCTCTTCCCTTTTTGCCCTCTTACCCCACAATGGCATGCATCTGATTCAGTAAAGGCCATTCTAAAGTCGAAATATCCGTAGCCATACCAATAACTAAATTTTAATACCACTCATAACAAACCCATAAACATTACCAACGCACAGCTGCATGGCAAACTAGCAAACTTTTAGATTTCTTGAGCAAAAATCTACAGATAGACAACTAGAATCCTGTGTTGTTACTAAACACATTAAATTCACTTTCACAGCCGTATATTTCCGGCCACGAAAATAGACACGAATCCAATAATTATTTATCCTTTTTCGTTTATATATGTTTCTCTAGTAGGTGATTAGTGAAAATGGGAACTGTCACAGTTCCAAGAATGTTTTGATACATAACAATCGTTTACTGGCGAGATATCTACGTACAATAAGAAATATAGAACGTAATATCGTACCTATGACAATTTAGTCAAGTTACACTAGCAAAATATCAAATTACTGTTCCTAAGGTTTCAATGTTTAGAAGTGGAATCCTATTTGCTGACAAAATAAAACGTGGGCTTTATTATGTAAATAATAGCACGGATTTTTATTATGAAAGTGGTTATGGTTGTGGATGTGCCTATTGTAATAGTTATTTCAATAACTGAAATATAATTATTATCGAACTGCCTTAATAGGAGGAAAGATGGCTACTAATTGAATTGGTTACTAGAAAACACGAGTGATTGAAGACATCGCTTTTAAACCCCCTGTCCAAAAATTTGAAGTAATTTTCTTATGTCTTCGGGGCTTCATTCAGTATATACTTTTGTTTCAAACAAGTATTAAAGTCAAAACTGACTAATATATTTTGTATTCACTCCTCGCAGTTCTTGAACGCTGATGTGGCACGGTGGGATGCGTGTTGCAGGCAACGTGTTCGTGATCGCCGCCATCTTGCTGGAGCGCAACCTGCAGAATGTGGCCAACTACCTGATCGTCTCGCTGGCAGTAGCGGACTTGATGGTGGCGTGCCTCGTCATGCCGCTTGGTGCTGTGTACGAGGTGAGGCCAGCTCTCCTCTAACTCCCCTTTTTTCTCCCCTCTCTCTATCTGTTCAGACAACTACAGAACATTACCTGGTTGTCTCAACTAGTAGAGGAACAAGATATGAACTGGTGTCAACCCACTGGAGCCACTTTGTCACAAATGACAACTGTTTTTTTTTTCTGAAATGCCTTACCCTTGCGTATGAGTAAAGTATTGTTACCTGACAAGTAGTTGGGTTAGCCGCCATATTGGATCAAAATTGGCGGCCATTCATTTTTTATCTAAGAGATATCTTGGTTTATAAACTTTGTATTACAATTTTTTTAGTATCAAAACTTATTTATGCGATTTTATTTCATGTTTTATTCTAAAACCAATCATTTTCCCGGAAAATTAAAAAAAAACCGTTTTATGTTAATTTAAAAAACACATATCTATCTCATTTCCTAATAATCGGTTTTGGTATATTTTACTTTTTTACTTGCAAAGTAATCCTTATTTCAAACACATTAATTTAATATTTCGTAATTTTTTCCTAATAAACAACCGTATTCCTAAAAATAAGTATCTTTACTTTGAGAGTGTAATACAGTGCGAAAAAGGGGGGGGGGGGGGGACTAATGATCAGTGCATTCACTCTAAAAACTACAATTTTTAGGTACCACTAAATTACGTGCCATTGGTTATAAGATAATAATTCTTCTTTTCAGGTATTAACAGTTCAGTGTACAGTACAACACAAAATATAGTGTACAACACAATAGAATTGTCTGGTTTTATATTGCATAATATATTAGGTAATCACAACAATTATTCTTCTGAGTATTATATTCGATTGCATTATTACTAGTTTCATTGGGTACTTAACTATGGCTCTTTTATGTATTATATAATATATTTGGTTTTTTCACTATAAGGAATAAAACATATTTCATGTTTTATATTTTTAGAGTACATTGAATTCATCAAGTACACTTTATGACCTGCTTACACTTCATACGCCCAACATTCAAACCCATGGTTCCACGAACCATGAGATGACATACTAACCATTTCATGCTCGGAGGTCGAGGGATGATTGCAAGTCAATTACCGACTAGACAATGCGTAAAGAACATTTGTGTGCTTGCGTTATTGTATACGTGTCCATAATATTGTTCAAGAATTCTGATGAACTCGGTTTCTAGATTTATCTCTGGTGCTAAGGCACCAGATTAAACCAAATAAAACAAAAACAAATAAATAAAATGAAATCGTGTAATGGTATGTTTGTTTCATTTTATAGACTACTGTCTTTGGTTTGAAAAAGAGTCACTTAAAGTTTAAATTCTGATAAGCCACCGCTCTTTACCACTTTATTACTATCACTGAAATTATCCTGTATTTGATACCACAAAATGTCCTCCTGTATAATGGTGATAACATGCAGTTGCAGCTCCACGGGAATCTCATAATTCCATGCTCTCTTCGCTTATTTTGTCTTACAATCCCACCTCTAATAAGCAGTAAAAAAAACTATTGAGTGCTTTATTCTCTATTGCATGTACCTCTTACCCTTCCGGAATCCTTTGGAAGGAATTAAGTCATTTAGAAAATATTTGTGACCTAAAATAAATTACGAGTGTGGTCACATTCATTAGTAACGAGCTGTGGAATATTTTGGTGAAAGAACTTTAAGCAGAAGTGCCCTTAAATCAAAATAAAAATGTAACCCTTCTGGAGGCATAATCACTCTGGGCTTGGAGGCCTAATCTGAACTGCGTCGACGACGCACAAGTTTACGTGTACTTCGTCCGTACGTAATTTATAAATGTAGTTTTCTCTCTCAGAAAAATACATACCTGGTAGCTTTCACGGTTGTCTGATCATTTTCAAAGGAGATTTTTGGCCACATAAACTAAGTACTCTAAGGTGGCTTGAACTGAATTTGTGATATTCATTCGTGGACGACTTGATTTGTTAGTTTGCTCTGTATGTTTTACTTTTATGGTTGAAAACCTTCAGAGTTGGGTTTTTAGTGCATCGGGTTTCAAGATCACATCTCAAGAGGTAAAGACCGGATCACCTTTAATTCCGTTTTATGTTCACTGATATGTAAGGCGTCTGGTGAAACTGTTGGCAGGGACGGTTTATTCGGAAGGTTAAAGCCCAAAGTCGCATCTAATTTTAGCGTGCCACGTCTACCTATAGGTGTGTGGACTCATAGCGTCACGCTGCACTGTGATCGGTGCGGCACTGTGATCGGCAAGGCAGGGCGTAGCGTTGCACAGTTAACAACATCCAGCCAGTGCACTTACTGTTCCGAAAACATTAGTTCTGAATTATCTCCATCACAAACCACAATTTTCTAATTCTCTATTGTTATGATTTTATAATACTTAAAATTTATTTTTTGAGAATGGTTATACGGATTGTTCAGTTTTCAACTTAGCTCAAGAATAAAAGATACCATACTTTATATTAAACAAACGAGTTTTAAGTCGTAATTGCTGTACAAAGACGAATAACGAAATGAGTTATAAATAAAAATAAATGTATAAGAACTTTATAAATATAACACCGAAAACAGAAATCTAAATTAATTGCTAAAAGTACAGAAAGCAAATTAAATTTTAGCGAAATATAATCCAACCCAGATAATAATGGGTGTATCTGTTAGTGCATAAAGTACTGTTCCCCCTGGTGTAAACCTCAATTTCGACCTCTTAGTGAGGTACAGTACTTTTTGGTTTATGATGATATGAATTCTTGATAAAACTGCAACAAACTATAAACTATGTGTTATAATTTACCGCAGTCAACAAGCCTAATTTAGCCCATAAAAATGTTAAGAACATCGCGGTAACTTAAACAAGTTTCTGTCATTTTCACATTCAAAAAATCACATTGGTACGCCCTCGCTGCTTTGTTCAGTGCGAGTGAAAAGAAGTGAAGGACAGAGCAGTTATATGATAGCAGTGGGCTGAAACTCAACAGAATGTTTGGAATGACTGGCGAGCGGCAAACAAGAAGCCGCGTATTTATTACAAAAAACTGGCCGACACGATAATCTTTTTTTGTGATTCGCACTACTGACTCTGGTTGTATTGATTTTCTGCATTTATCTGAAGAATTTTCTAGTGGCCTGCTGCCCTAGTTTCTCTAAGCGTGACTCGGAGTGCGTCGAACATTCCAGGTCAAGGCCTGCAGAGTATAAATAGTGAGACTGGTCTCCGGGCCGGGAGTTGTTGGAGTGAATGAGTGAATGAGTGGACAGAGTTTCAGCGACAGACGACGAGCCAACGGCGAAAGAAGTGATCAGCGGGAGGAAAACCTATGACTGCGAGCTTCGGCTCGGCGAATAGTGCGACTGGCAGGCTGGACTAGTGGACTGGATCCGTGAGAGAAAGACATTACATATGAGGCCAACATACAGACAGAAACTGTGTTAATGATGATGTATATGATTTAATAGACTTTATTCAACCAGAGACATTAAGAAAGATATTAAATAATGTTATAATAAACATGAAATACTGCTCTCACTGAGAAGAGTAATAGGGGAATAAATAATATCTGTGTAAATAAATTAAAAATGAAATTTTGTTTCTTTTATTTTTATTAAGACTTCCAAACCTCGTGAACTCAGATGCACCCTCAGGCATCTTGTAACGCTCCTGTCAGAAGTGTGATGAAGGCATTTGATTGTGATATTTAAAGAGATTTTATTTATTGTAATAGTCGTAGGCCGCAAAATTCAGACTATTTTGTACAACCATAACCGTGAATGTTTAGAAAAATGTCTACCTATCTAGAAGCACTGCGAGCATTAATTTACGAGTTAAGTAACAAAGTGAGCGCAAGTGCAAATAGCTTGAGGGAAGATGTAAAAAACCGAAATCGATAATATAAGTGATTTAGTAGGTAAGAAATTGGATAATGTAGACAGGAAAATAGACCCTGTAAATTAAAATGTAGACAGAAAAATAGACTCCGAAAATGTAGACAAGAAAATTGACTCTGTAACTGAAAATTCAGACAAGGAAATAGCTCATGTAGATAAGAAAATAGAAGGCATTCGTGAACTAGTGAATACAAGAACTGACAGTGTGGACGAGAAAATCGTCTGTATAATTGAAAGAATGGACTGTGTGTGTGGGAGAATGAACATTATAGAAAATGAAATGAGCGCAATGAAGAAGGAATGGTAGAATTTTTTTCAGCAGTGGAATTCAAACCTCACCGCATCTGTAAACGAGAAAAGAGGAGAAGCAGTGCAAGCTGTAACCAACACACCAACTTCGGAGGGTCAGCAGCTCTCTAGCATTAGAGTCACATAACCAGGAGCCCGCTCCTTACGATGGCCAGACTTCATGGCGGGAGTACCAACACCAGTTTGAAATAGTCACCGCCCTGAATGGCTGGTCAGCCGAACAGTGGACTTACTACATCGCGGCCGTACTGAGAGGCCCTGCACTCAGTATACTACCGTACAATCTCTGCCAGAGCGACATCGACTGGAGTACCCCACACTGGTGTCGGCCTTGGAACTACGTTTTGGCGACCAATACCTGTGACATGCCGACCATTCCCAACTGCGAAGCCACACCCAGCAACCAGGGGAGTCACTGCAGGAGATATAGCAAGATATTGCACCGCTATCCAACTATCTCTGGAAGGGTGCCCCGAGGAGGCACGCGACATTATCGCAGTTGACTTCTTCATCGATGCCATTGCCGACGCAGAGGTACGTCTGGATGCACCCCACAACATGCAGGACGCCTTGACCCGAGCACTGGAGGTGGAGTCAGCAAGACACGGGGCTGCACCCGGACGTCCGGTACGGGCAATAATGTTGAATGAAGTCGACAAAGACAGTATTAAGACGACACTGAAGGAATTACAGATGGATGTGAAGGACATCACTTTCAGAGTCCATGCTATACGGCTTCGCCACCCCCTACATTACCGGCCTGAGTGTTGGTCATATGGACAGTCGGGGCACCTGAGAGCCAACTGCCCACAACAGCTGCAGCAGAAGCAGCAATGGGAAAAGAGGCAGCGAGAGGCAGTTGAGAATACAGCTTATTCAGAAACCTCGTAAACACCAATCTTAAGGGGCGAAGGTCGGTGACTACTACAGGTAAGGCGCCAATATTCTTACAAGTACGGTCGGTGAAACAAGATTGGGATGTAATACTGGTAGAAGGGAACCTGAATGATGTTCCTTGTTAGGTGGTCGTCGACACTGGGGTGACCGAAACAGTAATAAGACCAGATATCCTCAAGCCTTCCCCCAGTGATCGCCTGACGGCAGCATGGAACGGTGCTATTTAACTACATTAACATGTAAGACGACACAAATAATAGGAAAGAGGAAAGTGATTTTGAAGATTGCTGACCTTAGCATACAGCACGATATTTGCATAGCAGAAATAGTAAATTGGTGTATTTTGGGTCTTGATGTACTATGTAAGCTGTGGTGCTTTGTCGTAACTGGTCTTAGTGTGTTGCAGATAGACAATAGTGAATTGGCGGGGTCAAAACGGCATTATTATCTTCCCCAATTAGCTGCCCAGTAGTCAATTGCCAACCCACTGTGCTATTCACTTCTAGTTAACTTTTCATTACAGGCAGATTTCAAGGAAAATTTGTCAGGCTTATGTGTCTAATTAGCCAGCAGAGAGGGTTGGCATCCTGCCAGGTAAATACTTTGTAGCATGGCCTTTGGCATTTTCCAATTCTAAGAGTTTTCCGATTAGAATGACAAATTTTACTAATTGTGCCATTTGTTTTGAGGAGGGAGCTGTAATAGGTGTTTGCAAGCAGGTTATACAGATAATTTTAAATATTACAGAGGATTTTATAGTAGAACAACTAGTATGTTCTTTATTTGAAGTACTGGATAAACTGTAAGTTTAAACAAAATAAAATAAAAATAAAATGGTGCCAGGAGAAGACTGTCTTTGATTTACTGCGAATAAATAGGGACGCCTTCTGTTGTGGACCGACTAGCCTTGGAAGGACTAATGTGTCCTGCTACAATTTTGATAGAGGAGATGCCAGGTCTAAAAAACAGCTACCAAAGCGACCGTCACTTGCTTCGCATGACGCAGTTGAGGGAATTCTGAAGGATCTAGATGTGAAATAACCATCAGTTAGTCCATTGCCATCACCCATTATTCTTGTTAGAAATAGAAGGCTCTCTGAGATTGTGTAGATTATCGCCAGCTTAATAATGTTATAAAGAAAGACACATTAAATGGCCCAGCAGGTTAGCTATGGTTTTCTACTTTGGACATGAAGAGTGGGTACTGGCAGTACGAGGTGGCCCCAGAGGACAAAGAGAAGACAGCTCTTTGTGTTGAAAGGAAAGGAACTTGGAAGTTTAAAATGATACCATTTAGGCTATGTAATGCCCTTGCCACCTTTGAATGCCTCATGGAAATAGTTTTGCCTTTGGATATCTTCAGGGATACCTATATGACATGGTAGTGACAGGAAAGTATATGAAGAACAGCTATCATGTTTATACTCTGTTTTCCAGAAGTGGCCTTAGAAGTGACACGTGCCAAAAGAAAATTAATTCCTTGGGTCATGAAGTGTTGTACCATAGAATCGAAACAGACCTCGAGAAGACAAACATAAACTGACAAAACTGAAGTACCTACGGAATTTTCTGGGATTATGGGCCCTGTCTATTTGTGCCTGGGTTCATCACGATCACAAAGAAATTAATGAACTGATTAAGGCGATATGGAGATCTCGTTGGACCACTGAGTGTCGAAATGCTTTTAGAAAAATAAAAAATAAAAAAATTGATATCTCCACAAGTTTTGTGTTTCCGAAAAATGAGGGTTTATTCATATTCGGCATTGATGCTAGTGATCTAGGCATTGGAGCTGTGTTACCTCAGGTTTAAGATGGTAAGGAAAGACCACTAGAATACTTCAGTAAGGTATTGCATAAGCCTGAGAGAAACTACTGTTACATGCAGGGAGCTTCTGGCCATCTCCAGTAGCAACTTTTTACTGACCCAACGTTGGCCCAAAGGCTGACTCTGACGTTGGGCAAACATTGGAAAACGTAAGTTGGCCCAACGTCAAAATGTCAAAACATCGACCTAAAGAAGACATTTTCAAAGTAGATAAACAATTATATCATTGGGCCATTGAAGTGCCTAAGTCGAGTCCTAAATGTAACGGTGTTGTAATATTAGTAGAGTGAGGCATTTCAACGCAATAACTTCGTGAACGATAGAAATAAGTGTTGTTCGATCGAGTATACGACTATGATGCAAGAGTGACGTTCAGTACTTGCGCGAGGTGCAGGTTGGGTCCCCGCGGCGACCGGCGCCAGTTTTGGGGGTGGGCGAAACTATCCGGCCAGTATATGTCGCCACTTCGTTGTGTTAGAGCTCTGATTTTGACGCTAAAAGAATGACCTCGCCCAGCTCTGTCGATTTAAGGCAAAAAGTCAAATATCCGTTTCGTAACTTTCGTTTCATTTCTAATGTATATCTCAAAGAATAATTCGCCTTTGACACATACATATTCATACAAATCCCACAGCCGTGTCTACAACACAGTCAAGCCTGGAATTTTTCCATGTGTTCATAAAGTGTTAGTTGGGACAGCAGTGGTGTAGTGGTTAGAATACTTGCCTCCCACATATACACACCAGGTTTGATTCCTGGCGTAATCGCTCACGCATTTTCATGTGCGGTAATCGTGCCGAACTATGCCACTGGTCTGCGGGTTTCCTCGGGGATCTCCCGTTTCCCCGACCTTTCATTCCCTTTGCTGCTCCATACTCACCTCGCTTCACCCTCATAATCTCTCAAGAACTCGAGGTTAAGAGCCGCCCAAAACTTTTCACTCACTCACTCACTCATAAAGTTTTAGGCCAAATATTACCATGTGACTTACGTTTATATAAGCTGTTCAGAAAAATAATTTTTAATTTACCTTCCGACTTTGTTTCGGTGGAAGTCCGCTGTATCTATTTACATAAAAAGCAACAATTTGCTAAACTCACTCGTAAATAAAAGGAACTCTTGCTATAGCTACTATATTTACCAGAAGAAGAATATAAACTATTTAAATTAAAAGTATAATAAACAAAGTAGAATCTATGAACAAAGAATATAATAATATACACTGCCATAACTAAGCAATATTTAGAACAAAACTACTATAAAGAGGAACTCACAATAATATTTCAAACCGACTACATAATAATAAATTCGTGTGGAAGGTGGACCCAAAACGAGGCAACACCCTTCGCGTGACGGGCTTTCCAGCCAGGACCTGAAGGTACCCGTCATCCCTGAACATGGCATGAAATGAGACCCTAGGATGGAGCGGCGCTGGAATGAAATGGCGGGGAAACGGGAATACCCCGAGAAAACCCACCGGCAAGCGACATCGTCCAGTAGGATTCCCACATGCGAAAATCCGGGATCGAAACCGCCGGGGATCGAACCAGGATTGCCTTGGTGGGAGGTGAGCGCACTAGCCACTGCGCCACCGCTGCCTCGAAGCCGACGATTACCGAAATTAAACACTTGCAGGTCAGAAGAGGGTAGAATTAATTATGTATTAATGTAACAAGTAAGCAAATAAAAGGTGACTGAAAGAAATGATTTTTACTAACCTGAAATCGTTTAAAGCTGAAACAGGAAAATATATGTATGAGATATAATTTGATGTTTTATGTAAATATATCACATATATTTGTGATCATAACAATGACAGTCTACGTAATAAATGGCGAGAGAGATGATATTTATTAAAATGTTTGCATAAACGAGATATTGCTGTGTTAATCATAAATTAAAAATAACCTCTATTATTTTATTTATGATTTCATTTTTACTAAACATTATTAGCAATCTGTGAGATATAAGAGCACTCAATACGAAGCCATTTAACATAAAAGGTATAATTGTTTTTCTTTAAAACATTTTCTACCTGATATTGATCGAAATAATCAGTCTTCACGATTTATTATTCATAAAAATTTACCTTTATCTCTTAACCATCCGAGTCCTTAAAGATATATGTTGTTACATAATGCTTTAAAGGCTTGGCAATAGTAAATATCTAATTTAACCTATTAGCAGTGCATCCTTTTTCAAATATTCACTTCAGTTTATGTATCCTTACAACAAGCGTGTACGGCACATTTGATATTTCAGATTTGTTGGGTTATAAAATTCCATGTGAGAGGACTTTTAAAAGTACTCACTTTACCGTGAATAGCTTATACTAAGTAAGGACACCTAGCTTTTATAGTTTTCGACCACGCCGGGCGCTTACTTTAAAAATGGAGTCAATTAAAAAATTTTTGGTTATATGTCATATCTCGGAAACCATATAATATATTAAAACCAAATTATTTTTATTGACAACGCAAAGTGTAATCATTGACTTCAGAGGTGGATAGTGTTCTTAGCCTGACATTTTAAAAGAAAGCATCATATTAAAGAATGAGGCGTTTAAATTATCTTGAAAATTGTACAACCAACATTCGCTAAATTTGGCAACTATGTAGTACTATTGGAGGTCATGTAATGTAGGTCCATGCAATTAAAATTGACGAGAAACTTATTGTAAAGACGGTGGCACTACTAATATTTAAGTTTTTTGGTATAACTAAAATGCCGATTAACCAATTTCAAACAAGTTTTATATGCTGACAGTAGGCTATCTATTACGAGCATCATATCTGCTAAAAATCAACCAATTATCAACATTTTGAAGATAGCACTACATAAATTAATAAAGTTTTTGTCTGGGTATAATCTCGAGAAGCAATAGACAAGTTGCTACTAAATTTGGCAAATAAGTAGTACTGTGGCATTTAATATGTACAAATATGCTTTAAGTTTTTCAGATGCTTATTTCAAAATGGCTGCCATAAGCTCTTTAATTATAGTATGTCATGTCTTCGAAACCATGCAATCCATTTGAAATTAACTTCGCATGCTGGGAGTATATATAACAACAATCAAAAGTGTCTACACTTCTGTCTACCCGGAGCCTCTTTTGTCCTCTATTTTGTAAGATAGCAAGCACCATATGAATAAATTAAGTTTTTATATCATATCTCGGGAAACAATTGACCGATTCTTACTTAATATGACAAACAATCCTACTACGGCAGGTGGTGTTAACTAGTATGTTTTAAGAAGGTCAGGGATATTTTTTTTTCAAATTGGCGGCCACATCGCTAGTTTAGTTTTGTATTTTATATCGTCAAAACCATGTAAATAATTCCAACAATGCTGGCTGTATGTACTACGGCCATCAAATGTGCACACATAAAAACTATTTATCCGCCAGTTTAATAAAATAGTAGTACATGACAATTTTAAATTACGTGTTAACTCCGGTAAAAATATAACCAATTTCCCCTAAATTTCGCAAACAAGTTGCACTATGACAGGCCACGTAAACTTTAAACTTTTAAAAGATTCAGACACATATATATTTTAATAGCGGACATATAAACAGTTTACGTCAGAATGTTTCATCTTAGAAACAAAAAACAAATTTCAACTTAACTTTGTATGCTGACAGTATTAATTTTATCAATCAAGGTTGTTTGTGCAAAACCTTATTTCTCAGACATTTTGTAAGATAGTTCCACATAAAATAATGCAGTTTTTATGTCATATGTCGGGAAGCAATCAACCGATTTCTTTCCAATTTGTTGAATATGTTGTCCTACTGTGGGCTATATTAAATATATATATTTCAAGAGAGCATATCTATTATTTTCCGAATGTCGCCTATACAAACATGTTTGCTTACTGTGCTATATCAACGATACTATGCAACATATTTAAATTTAGTTTCCTTCGGATGAACTAATACATCATCTTTTATGCGCTCCATTTACAAATGGCGAATTATAAAAATGGAGGTTTTATGCCATATCTCTAAAACCAATGAACTGATTCATACCAACATTTCACGCAAGCATTGCTACAGTAGAACATATGTTTTGTGCGGCAGGTATTTATTAATAGGATTTATATGAATTATTTAGATTTACATGTTATATCAGTGGAAAGTTTCAATAAAATTACACCAAATTTGTATGTTCACTGCATTTATTAGAAGCATAATTTTTACATACAGAAATACCTTCTTGCCTGTTTGTTTTGTAAAATAGCGTTAGGTGTGTGTAAATGGAACATTTTGCCATATTTCCAAAACAACTCACTAAATGTCCACCAAATTTGGAACACCAACAGAAATCTATGTAAACTAACAGGATTTAAATGGAGCCAGACATTAAATTTCAAAATGGTGCCTATATAAAAATTTAAATATCCTGTAATTGGCATAGCTATTTAACAAATTAGCAAATTCGACAAACTCGTTATGCTGACAATACCTATTAGGAACATCATTTACAGAGTTTCTTTTCATGAAATTTTGTAAGATAGCCCCATTTAAGAAAATAAGGTTTTTACGCCTTATCTTAGAGACCAATCACCGATTTCCACCAAATGTTTCACACAAGTAGCGTTATTGTAGGCCATGTAAAATTGTGCCTTTTTTTAGGCTGAGAAAATTATTGTTAAAACGATGGCCATGAAAATATTTCAGGTAAGTGAACTTTATCATTGGAAATGTATAATTACATCCGAAAACAATGCTCCGAAACCTATCTCCGTTATGGAGTTGATAGCACGCTAGTTTAATTTTACGAGTTTTTCTGGATTATAATATTGGATAAATCACCCGCGTATTTTAATCATATTGATACTGTTTCACATGTTTCTGATTTAGTCTCTAATGATATTGCTGTCAATGAGACGTCAACGTCTACCTACCATGTACACCTTTGAGAGTTTCTCTAAAAATCATTTGCTCTCATATAAAGGGAAGTAAGCTCATAATTTTGCAGTAACATATTTTTTTTAATTTACGGATCTATGCAATATTATAAGAAACCATTAAACTAATTAACAAAATTATGTATGTGCCCAGTGCATCATATAAGCATTGAATTTAGAAATGGATATTGTTGCTTGTAAACCATTCCAGAAGATAGCGCCAAATCAATACAGACAGACGTGAATGTTATATCTCGAAATTGCTAAACCCATTCTCACCAAATTTTCCACATAAGTACTACTTTAGTGGACCACGTAAATACAAATGATTTAATTCGATTAGGCACTTATTAAAAAATGGCAGACATACAAATTTTTCAGACTTATACGTTATAACTAGCACTATGTTAGGCCAATTTTGGCCAAATTTCGTACAGTGGATGTACATTTTACAACGATGATTACACGATGGTATCTGAAATTTTACAAAACAGCCTTCTAAGTAATTAGGTGGGAAATAAAGAGAGAGAAACTTCTGCCTCGGGGCTTAGCACACTGTCTTTGTCATTTCTCCGCTAGTCAGGAAATTTTCACGAAATCTGTCGTGCTGAGTAATAGCTTAAACTTCATATGTTTACGGTTAGGTATTCGCTGAAACATTTTGTCTGAAAGTTACAAAAATTTCAAACAGTGTAGCATAGATACACACTTCAACACATGAATAACCCCAAATCATTTGACGTTATGTGTTCCTAAGATTCAAAAGTCACACACCCAGCTTAATAATGAAAAAACGTACTGCATAGAACATACGATATGAAAAATATGATATTTCCCGCAAGATTTAGCATGTACGCTGTGCAAATTGTATGTCAGACGCAACATTTGAGTCATGTTGTGTTGACAGCGATCATGTGAAACTTCCGTCATTTATTCTTGTTTTTTCGCTTAATAAAACTGTTACTTTTATAAGTGAACGGTTGATTAATTGTAACTGTACTTCTTTCTGAGCGGCGTGTTACAAATTGTCCAATCTGTAGTTGAAATAGTAGATATATATAGTGAGTTTGCAGAAGAAAAAAAAAACTGTTCTGTGGGACAACAATCTGAACATATCTGAAACGATTAAAATCATTCTGTTTCTTGGTTCTTGTTAAGAGCGTACAATTATTGACTAAAGTTTATTGCAGGTATAAATTTTTACAACTACTTGTGGGAGAAATGACATTTATTGCTATGGGTAAATCTAGCATGAGTTTCATGGTAATCAGCTCACGCGCCCCTTCTACACTACGGTAAATGCCAAATCGTGTTAAAACAGAGAGTAGAGAGTAGAAAGATGTTACTATTCATAGACGTTCAAACTTATCGTGAATTATGTGTTTTATTACTGGCTGACCCCTTTAACACGTTCCACGGAAGCTGTAGGTCCCGTGAAAATAATTTGCCTCTTTCAGTTTAGGTCTACAGATTAGATGAATAACAAATCAACTTTTCAATGAGTAAGGAAATGGGAACCTATATGGCAAAACTATAGCGACATTTGTCTGGAGAATGGGTACGACACCCTTTTTCCAATTTTGGCGGTATTTATGGGGCAAGACAGGTGGCAGGCATATCAAACTCGTATACTAAAAAACACAACATAGATTCGGGTGATAACTATATTTTATTTTCCTAAAAAGATTTTAATTAATATTTGCAAACATGTAACAATAAATATTTTTCAAATATAATAACAAAGGCTATAACAGAACATTAATACGTGACATTTTGATGAGTATTTCCTTTTCAAATATATATATATTTTTTATTTATTGTTTTTCATACAAATATGTATGTTGTAATTTGTGTTATTTTATTTTGCTTTCATTTGCCTACTTCGGGAACCCGTAAAAATCTCCTAACTTACAAATTCATTTATCGTTAGGGCCATTTTGGCCGAGCGTAAAGAACACACACAGTTTTACATTTTGGTTTTCACGAAAAAAATTTGTGATATTGCCGATCTCGAATTGAGAATAAATTGGCCTGGTGATGCACGAGTTGCAGATCAGGAACACATCTCCAATCGGGATATTTCCGATAACAGGAAACTAAGTCATGGAGAAAGGGCGGCGAGGAAAATCCTCCAAAGTACGACCACACCTCAACTCCGAAGCCACATAATTCAGGTCGCCATCTTAGGCCAGTCGAATGGAACCGCTGAATCGATAATTGAGACATAAATAAGCAAATGTCGCGACAACCACAATGTACAAAATGCGACACGGAAAATTAGTTACACTATAAACATACCTTTTGCGATGAAAGTGAAAAGTTTACATCAGTATTGCAGGATTAAAATTTGCACCACAAATATAGATGTCATATTTATAGCATTTTGAGGAAGAAGAAAGATGTGACGTACCGTAAATCGTCACAGAGTACGATCGATTCGAGAAGACCACTACCAACATTGATCGATTTACATTTCGCTACTTCTAAAATTTCGTTTATAAAAATGACATCTCGAGTAAAACAAAATTATAATGACAACAGATTTAGTTATTAATTTTCAAAGGCACCACATTATACGAAATACTAAATTACAAAAAGTAAGTACTAATTATTATACGAAATACTAAATTACAAAAAGTAAGTACTAATTATTTTTCTGGTACTTGTCAATCCTTGACATACTTGAAAAAGCATGGCTTGAAAAAGTATTTTACCAAGAAAACAGGATTTTCGACCTCAAATAAACATTACATTAGCAAACAAAATTTTAAAATATAAAAAATACAAAAAAAAAATACTGGCGTTAGTTAATACACCATTCACTTAATATTCCAAAGATATCGTTGATGACATAAATATTATGAAGTCGTTTTGTATATAAATCAAAATAATTAATTGGTTTTCTGAGCAAAACTAAAGCACGCACATGAGGCAGAACAGTAAAGCAGGATACAATTATATTAGTTAAGTCGTTAACGAATTAAGTTGCCAAGAACCTAGTACTTAAGAAAAACTTTATGCTTAACCAATTAACTTGACAGAAAATGGGATAATAACTGGAACTGAATATCGCGGTTTTACCGATTCCTAAAAGCGGAATACGAGTTACAGACTCACACAAAGACAACAAGAAGTAAGCAAATTAGGAAGCATGGGCCACCAAGCCAGCAAACAATGCGGTAATCTGGACCCAACCCACAACCTGCCGTTGGCCAGAAGAACACAAGTGAGCGATAAATAGCAACACGCAACATTATGTAAACCACAAGTGAACCGAAACTTACAGTAAATTTGCTTTTTGGGATAGCCAATCCGCAATTCACGAAATTTTGCGATTTCATCAGCACAATCAAGTTAACCATTTCCACTTTATTTTTCGTATGCTCGTCTACTGGGAAATTGCAGTGGGGTGGGTAATTGCAAACTCATGCACAAGCAGCAGACATATCCAATTTCACAGAAGGATAAGCATATTGGGGGGGGGGGGGGTTAAAAAAATATACCAGATATACAGCAAGCGCATTTTTTTAAGCTTGCGGTCCTTTCCTGTTTTCTGTTTCTTTTTTCGACCTTCGTCTGTTCCACTTCTCGTCATTTGTCTTGCGGTTGGAGGCTAATCGGATAGAGGGCTTCCTCCCTTTTCCCCTCGCAGGCAAGCAGATCTCTGCAGGGGTGCATCTGCTAGCCCAGTTGCTTGTGAAATGGAGTGTACTGTCTTGTGAGCTTCACGATGGATCGCAGAAATTCTATTACCGAAATGGACTTTTAAAACTGTGCGTTTCCGCGGCGCGCGCGCGTGTGTGAGTGTACGTGTATGTCGGGGAGGCAGAGGGAGGTATCAAGGGAGATGATGCTAGGAGCACAGAGGAGAACGTAAAGAGAAATAGCGGCTAATGAAACGTGCCCTCAATTCTGCGCTACCTGCTGAACTACGCTTTATTGTCTCGAGTAGGAAATATATATTCATCCAACCCTGCAAGTGCCTGCTATTTCATAATATGTCTTTTCCCTGTCGTGGTTTCTGTTCTTTGAAAGTAAATATCTCACTCATTTAATACAATTTATCAATTTCAATAATATATTATTATTTTTGGATATGATTGGGAATTTTTCGTGCATAAATGAGGCATTCTTAAGTAAACATATTGGACAATACATAAAGTTTCAGAGTGTATTACATGCAGGAATGTTATATATATATATATATATATATATATATATATATATATATATATTATATATATATATATATATAACATTCCTGCATGTAATACCGAACTTATATATATATATATATATATATATATATATATATATATATATATATATATATATATATATATATATTATATATATATATATATATATATATATAAGAATTACAGTAGTTAAATTTCTTTCAATATAACTCATGTCATACTATACATATTATAATATTGTTAACAACTGTATAAAATACCAAAAAGTGAGTCACGAGATTTGGACGACACTTAACAGCGAGATCTTGAGAGCCGATGAGGGTGAGGTGAGGAATGAAGATTCTGGGAAATGAATGAAGGGATGGGGAAAGCGGGAGATCACCGAGAAGCCCGCCGACCAAAGGCATCGTCCGGCACAATTCCCACTTGCAAAAATCCGGAGTGACATATCCGGGGATTGAACCCGGTCCTCCTTGGTGGGAGACGAGCAAACTAACCGCTCAGCCACCGTGGCCCCCAAATACCAAAGAGGGCTGAAAAAGTTAAACACTACAAACCATCTAAACAAATTATAGATTGTTAGTTTGTTTCGTATAGATTCAATCAAAGGAATGAGAATGCCAAATTTTTTTTACACAGTGTTACCGTGCTGGCCATTATTTGCTGTTGTAAAACAAAGAATATACAAGAGAAATAAAAGGCAGCGCGTGGCCAGCACTGTACACACTGAGAAAAACGTATGGTTTAAGGAACTCTCTAGACTTTCAAAACAGGGAGTGCCATCTGAAGAACTGTAGGTTTCATCAAAATATGAACAAATATAGCAATACCAACGAAAATGTATGTTGTATTCCTGTCAGTAATTATAATAGCTACTGTACAATATAGTAGCTACAGCTGTTGAGTAGGTAAATTAAAATTAACATGTGATTACTTTCTCCTTGTTAAAAAAAATGGTTAGTTATCGTCACTGTTGTTTATACGCTATTAATGAGAAGTAAAATAAAAACTTTTAAATATATGTTTGCTCTTTTTTGACCGTGTGAACTTAAAACTAAAATCAAATTTATAACAGGTTATGGGCCCAGGTTCTTCTAGTGTAATACATACTGCAAGAAGAATATAAGTGAAGTGTCTCACATTCGCGCATTCACGTGAACATAAAAGAAGGAATAAAATGGCTATGGCATCAGAAGATTTTGCCCATGTGGAAAATCTCAAAGGTCATTCTAATTTCAGTATTTGTAAGTTTCAAATAGTTGTGTTGTTGAAAGCGGCGGATTTGTATAATGTTGTTAGCACCTAGTTTAGGGAAGGTAAACAAAATACGAATTGGGGAGAGAAAGACGCCAAAGCCCAGAGATACATCGTAACAACGATAGACAAAGGTAATATTAAATTTATTATGTATTGTGACTCTACAAAGGGTATGTTTGACAAACTGTGTTCCATTTATGAGAGAGATAGCAGTCACAACAAAAGTTCGTTGCTGCAGAATTTATTCAACTACAAAATTGACAGGGTTGCATCTGGTCTTTCTGATTTACAAAACCTATCCATGAATCTAAAAAGAGTAGGCCACACAGTTGATGATGAAATGATGATGTGCAAAATTTTGTCATCTTTGCCAGACAAATTTAGACAATTTTTAACTGCCTGGGAGTCGACCCCTAAGAGTGACAGGACATTGACTAATCTAACTGCCAGATTGTTAGCAGAAGAAGAAATAAGTCATGACAGTAACATATGATAATGTACCATTTAAAACAGTAAACAAATATATTGTTTGTTTTAAGTGTAACAGAAGGGGCCACATTGCCCGGAACTGCATGAAAAAATATTTGGTTTGCAAAATCTGCAAAACGGATATCCATGCCGAACAGAACTTCTACTTTAGGGATAGAAACAACAAGTCTACTACAAGTAACAGGGATAAGGTTGCATTTCTTACAGGATCAATGGGTAGAAATCCTGAGGGATCTCGGGTTTAGATTCAGGCTGTACTTCCCACATGATCAAGAACAGTGATTCTTTGGCCAATGTCACAGGTTTAGAGTCTGAAAATATAGCATCTAAGAAAAATGAAAACACATGTGCCGAGCTCAAAGGGGATATAAAGTACCAAGAATTTGTATTAAAGAATGTACTGTATGTTCCAGGTTTAACAAGAAATCTAATATCGTACACAAAATTACATAAAATGGAGGCGTCAAATTTACTGACAATTGTGTAGAAATTTTGAAGGGTAGAATTAAAATCACAGGTGAGGAGTACAATGCTGGACTCTATAATATAAATTTAAACTGCAGTGAAACAACACTTTTGTCTGAGAGAAAAAAAACAAGTGACCTAAAGCTATGGTAAAGAAGAACTGGTCATTTAAATGTTGATAGTATGAAGAAACTGGCTACTTTATCATCTGGACTTGAAAAGCTTAAATTCTGTACGAGTGATATGCAATGTGAAACCTGTCTCACATCAAAGCGGACTAGAAAATATGTTGGAAAAGCAAGAGAGAGCAACGATGCCGCTATAAATAATACACAGTGATGTGTGTGGGTTACTTGACAGAACATGGGATGTGTTCAGGTACTTTGTGACCTTCTTGGACGACTACAAACATTTTTTCAGTGGTATGTTTGATTAAAAACAAATCAGATGTTTGTGATGCTGCCCGAAACTACATTGTTGAGGCCGAATCAAAATCGAACACACGTGTATACAAAACTCGTTAATACATGGGGGGGGGGGGGGTGAATATGTAGCCAACGAGATCACCAATTGATGTCGAGAAAGGGAAATAAAGATAGATTATGCCCCTGCAGCTAATGGAGAGCACCCCTTTTCGACTCTGGCCTCGAGAAAGAGCTGTGGGGAGAGGCTTTACGCACTGCAATGTACCTGCTGATTAGAAGCCCACCTGCTACAGTCGACACAATTCCTGCCGAACTGTGGTATGGAAAAATACCGGATCTGCAGAATCTAATATTATCCAGTTCTCTGTCATATGCAAAAAAAAAATTGAAGAAGCTAGGAAAACTAGAAAAGAGATGTGACAAATTTGTCATGGTTGGTTGTGCGACAAATGGCTACAGACTATGGAACTCAGAAAATAGGGAAATTAAACTCTCAAGAGATGTAACATTTGTGGAATCAACTGAGGTTTCTGCAACAAACAATTCATCACAAGGAATAATTGCAGATACAGTTTCACTTGTGGATTCTGAGGAAACAAAACTAATACTAGCAGACAATATGGAAGTGAGAAGAAACACAACTGTGCTTCAAGATGATGTAGTCGATGAACCCTTTCAGGTTTTTCCCTCAGACCAAGACACAGCAAAATCATCAGAAATGGTAGACTCTCTACCTGAAGCAGCTACTGAAATTGAAAACTGCAACCACCAGGGCAGAAAAGAACGGATAAAAAGAAAACCCCAATATTTGCAAGAATATGTAATGCTGCCCTACAAAGAAGCTATTTCTGTAGAAGATAAGGGTAAATGGTTGCAAGCCATAGGGGAAGAAACGTCCTCACTCAAGAAGAATAGCGTTCTTCAGTTTCTTGATGGCAAAGAAATCTCAAGAAATCAGGAGTTACTCTCTAGTAGATGGGTATTTAAGATAAAAGATGATAGATATAAAGCTAGACTCGTCGTACGTGGTTGTGAACAGAAAGCAGGACTTTGTTACAGTGAATCATTTACCTCTGTGGTGTCATTAAATACCCTGAGATTCCTCATAGCCTACACTAAAACGGAAAACATGTCCCTCAAGCAATTTGACATAAAAACTACTTTTCTGTATGGTAATTTAGAACAAGATGTTTTCATGCTCGTACCTGAAGGTTTTGAAGATGAACAGGGCTCTGTCGTTAAACTGAAGAAATCTCTTTATGGTCTGAAAAAAGCCTCTCGTGCGTGGAATAAAAGATTGGTTGACTTTATCAAGGCATATGACTTACATCAACTCATAACAGCAAGTCGGTCTTCATGAATGATGAAGGTAATTTAATCCCAGCCAACTGGGTAGATGACGGTCTTGTGATTTCAAATGAGAACGACAAGATTGATGAGTTCATGATGAAACTTCAAACTGAATTTGAGGTTAAAATTACGTACAACCCTGAAATCTTTGTGAGCCTTGAAATTGAAAATGCAAGCGGCTTCATCAACATTCATCAAGAATCATACGCGGAACAGTTGTTGAAAAGATACAATATGAACTGCACAAAACCCGCAACAACTCCTGCAGTTTCAGGTACTGAAAACTCTAAAGACTATAATGGAATGGAAGGTGTAAATTTTCCATATAGGGAGGCTGTTGGTAGCCTGTCATACCTTTAAAATAGGTCTAGACCAGATATAACATTTGAAGTCAACATGGCATCAGGAAAAGTGGAAAACCCTACTGTACACGATGTATAAAAAATTAAAACCTATATTCAGGTATCTTCAGGGAACGAGAAACTTAGGACTGAGATATTCGACAGATCTCAATACTTTGCTATTTGACACCTACAGTGATGCAGATTATGCTGGTGACGAGACATCACGTAGAAGTACTTCAGGTTATGTCATCCTTTACATTGGGAGTCCTGTTGCCTGGTCTATAAGAAAACAGACAATCAAATCATTCAGTACTGCAGAAAGCGAAATCATCGCCGCCAGTGAGTGTGTTAAGGAAGTGCTGTTCTTGAAATCTCTATATAAGGAACTCACAGGTGAATTTATTGCAGTAAACCTCGACATTGAGAACCAGAGTACAATTCAGATGATAAAAAAATGACAGAATGACCAAAAGGTCTAAATACATAGGCATAACGTTCAAGTTTCTGTGTGAAAAAAGTAAATCAGGAAAATTTCAGTTTAAAATATTATCCTACTGACAGCCAGTTGGCTGATATATTCACTAAAGCTGGGAGCCCCAGCATTTTTGTAAACAAGTAAAAATGATTGTCACTTGCAAATGAGTAGTATTAAGCAGTAAAAGTGAGATTTTTTTTTTTTATATATTGAACAAGATTGTGTTAAGAATTTGTGAAATTGGTATTAAGTTCATGCTAATTTTGATTAATTGGACGAGTGTTGAGTAAGTAAATAAAAATTAACACGTGATTACTTTCCCCTTGTTTAAAAAAAATGTTTGTTATCGTCTCTGTTGTTTATGCACTATGAATGAGAAGTAAAATAAAAACTTATATATATATATATTTGCTCTTTTTTGACCATGTAAACTTAAACTAAAATCAAATTCATAACAGAAACACACTGTGTTCCTACTACAAAACAGATAGATACCTCCAACATAACGACTTAAATAATATTTGTATTTTTTCCACAACTAGTTGCTGCTACCCTTAAACCTTATTACAGAACTGTTTAATATTAGTAAAAGACATTTTGTTAGGTTGTTTCAATTCTGAATGTGTAGGAACAATCAAAATATTGTTAAAGTTGTTCTGTTGGCTGTACTATCTCTTTTGTAGTAGGAACGCAGTGTTCTGCTGTAGCATTCTTATATATAGCACCAAATACTATCGGAGACAGGAATACCACAAACAGTTTTGTTGTAATTTCTATATATGTTAACAATACTTAAATGGTACCTACAACATATCAGATGGCTGTCACTATTTTAGCAGTCTAGATGGTTCCTTTAACCATATTTTTTCTCAGTGAATAGCTGTTTCTAATTTTAATTTTCTAGAAGGACAGTGACATGCACATATAGAAACCATTTGCTAGCATGTTGAGATATACTTCTGGTTCCTCTAATGGCTGTCAAGACCGCTGTAGAACCACTATTGCTCTTAATTTACCAAATTCTTGTTTACCAATGTAACACGAAAACCGACACCATCACCACCTAGAACACACCACAGTTCTAATATCTAGTTGTCCTGAGAATCTTACAAAGTATAATTCTCGCACTCTCAGAAAGATCGTTAGGTGGTATGATGATTCTCATCTTCCAGCACTACAGTAACAGGGGTGAGAAGCCGCTTGACCCGAACCAGGCCATGATATTTTGGTGCTAACTTAACCCTGAATTTGACAGCCTTATTACTTAAGTAACGTGTTTCTACAAATACCCTCTCTCCCACCTTCATAGAGATAAAACTTCTGGAATAAACCTTCCTAGAGGCTAGCTTAGTATGATATTTATGGAGATTCTGAGCAACTTATTCCCAGACCCCTTCCAAATCCTTTCTGCCAACAGCATCCCAACAAAATTCATGAAATCCCCATGTGTGTATTAAAGGGATGAACAAGCTTCTCCCAAAAAACAACTCACCGGGCAGCTTATTTGCTGCTTCACTAAAGACATTATTAAAGGCAAGAGATAACTCCTACAGGGCAACATCCCAATCCCTACGGGTTCCTGTTTGAAAAGCCCGCAAAGCTACCTTTAAATTGCGATTATATTGCTCCACTAAGTTTGCTTGGGTGTAATAAGGAGTGGTTTGAACTAGCCGACACCCCAAGTAAAAGCAAGGTTCTTAATCTCAGCTGACACAAAATAGGTGATGTCAGTGACAATATTCACCAGAGACCCAAACACAGGAAACAACCTCCGACTAATAATTTTACACATCTCAACAGGCTTCATTGTTCCTAAAGGAAAAAAAGAAAAAAAATTTACTGAAACTGTCAACTGCAACTAAAATGAAGAAAACCAATAGGGTCTTCTGATCTTAACATTCCGTGGCCTGGCTCACTTGGCTCATTGACAATCAAAACAGTGTTTTACAAGATTTGCAAATTCTTTATTCAAGCCTGGCAAAAAAAAAAACATTTCTTTAATATGGCCAATGGTCTTGTCTTGCCCAAGATGTCCTCCAAATTAAGTATTGTTATAATATTGAAGAATGGGACCGCGTAAAATTGCAGCAATTTTGCAGGTGTTTTATCTAAATGTTCCTGATCTAATTTATAATTGGGAAAAGTGGATTAAAAAAGTTTGAATGTTTAAAATTTTAAAAATGTATCACTATAACGAAAAAGTGTTATGGGTCAGCTCAAATATCAAACAAAAACCAAGAAAATAAATGAATGTTATTTTATTATTGGGGCTGGGAAATCGAATTTTTAATAGCAAGAAAATGATGAAAGTTGGCCACTCTACGATCCAAATAGCCAGGAAAGTAAAATTAATTGTAATGTAAATAAATTTCCTGCAAAGCTAAATAATCTGTTGTTTAAGAAAATTAATATTGAATTTTCTTTGTTTTTTCAAAGACAGATAATTTATTATGGATTACTTTTATCTCGTATTTTATTATTTACTATTACTATTACAACCCTCTGTGTGTGTCTAAAGAGAAAGAAATATAACGTGATATCATTTTACACTCTTAAATTTAATCAGTACAAATAATTTAAACATAAAGTAGTTGTTTGCATATTATACATAATATAGTGGTTGTGCACATGTGTTTAATAATTATACATAATGGGACGATGGGGGAAAAAAAAGGGGGGGGGGGAAGTCACATTAGTTAGTCACATGAAAAAACATAGTGGAATATCACACTCTAGCAAAAGTCAAAATATTGCGCCTACTGCCTGAAGCACCTTCACTACTAGCAGAACACGGGGGGGAGGGGGGAAACTCCCTAGAATCGGTCACCATGTCGCCCAGTGGCCAAAATAATTCTGCATCTCATGCGAAATATAGTGACATTGGAAGGGGGGGGGGGGGGTTGTTTGTTTGACCTATTGGGTAAGGCTTCATTCGAATGGGGCGAGATGCGGACAGAAAAGGGCCAGCTTGGGCATAATTACAATTTCTTTAAACCCTAAAAATCTCACTCCAGCTTCCATCTGACGTCAGGATTAGCAGTCTGCAATTACCTTCAGTGCTGGTTAGCTCCGACGGGTTTCTTTCCATCTGTGTTCTAATTTGTTATCGTGGTCAGTGTGTCATAATCTTAAGTTAGGGGCTGGGGAATTATTATATATATATATATTATATAACTTATAACTACTTATGAGGATACAAAGGCGAGCTGGGAGGACACGTGATGGGTGTGCTCATAAGGGGCGGGTGGGGGTGTTTGCAGAGACTACACATTATGGAATTCCGGACGTGGGGACTGGGGGAATATTTTAACATATAATTAAGTGACAATGTATTGGAGGATGGGCTTGGGAGGACATGTGCTGAAACAAAGGTGTGTGACACTGCAGTGCGGCACAATCGTGACAGCACTCACATGGCTTGAAAACGTTGAGCGCGCCGCTAACAGTTGACACAACAATTCCGTTGAACTGGGTCGAGCTACTCCGTGCATGCAACGACGACGTTCTTAAATGTATGAAAGCAAACTAGCGCGTAATATCTACTATTTTAATAGATGGCTTATTAGTAAGTATGATAACTCTTGTGCAATAATGGGTAAATATTGCTATAATTCCCTTATAATATATAATATAACAGTGAAATAATTTACTTTTATATTTGCATATGGTAGAGCACTGTGGGTTAAATAAATATAAAGAGCTATCTGGTTAATATCTGGGTTTATACTTTAACATCTGGACATTACAATACATGATACACTGAAAGGCCGGGGAGCATTGATATTGCAACTACGTTATCTCATTAAGAGCCGTTAAAATACTCGGTTTATCCCACCTTGAGATGTATCCGGAGACTGTTGTACTATGGCGGGTTACAGCCGCCGGCACGGAAAGCTTTTGGGGTAGCCTATCTCGACCGGCGCGGCGTCAAGTGGAGAAAGACCTCTTCTACTACTCTGCATTGCCCTTATATCGGCGTCACGTGGTGCAATCTGTCCTGTTCCCTTGGCTGGTAGAGGGGTTCCTGCTTACCGGAGTTTTGCAATGTGGCCCCGATTGCGGAAACTGCTGTCCAAGTTTCTGCTTAACTGTGAGAGCGTGTTCAGGCGGGGATATTTCTTAAGAAGCGTCCACGCCATCGTAACACCCCGCAAGAAGCAGCCCCGTTCTTGCTGGAATAGAATTACCTCTATGGACACAGGAACATACGTCGTAACACGAGGACAACCAACTCTCTGTCAAAGAAAAAGTATAAAACATTAATTTATTTATATTTGATGTTGAATTAGAGTGTCTTAAAATGGATCAATTCGTCCAATCGTACAACATGCAGAGTTCATTAAAAAAGCAATACGCTACCAAATCGTCAGAAATGTACACTTTGAGATGTATGTGAATAATAAATAATATGTTTTGTAACTCTGAAAAAAATTTTGCTAGAATCTACGTATTTAAATATTTGAATAATCGAGTCTACTTTAATATGAATTAAAGCATTATTTCATTGTGGATGCTTCGAAAAGCACATTTCGAAAGGAAAAAAAAAAAAAAAAAAAAAAAAAAGCGAAGTCGTTTTCGTAGTTAGTCTGATTCTGTGGATTAAAAAGTTAGCAACAATTTCTTCAAATATTCATAATATTTTATACATTTCAGCAACATAATTTACATTTTTTACAAGTGAAATGGATGTGAGTAAAAAAGGATATAAAAATACTTGTTTTTAATATAAGTGCTTGTATTTTATTTCATATAACGGAAGTTATTATTATAATTGTCCTACTTAACGAAGGTTTTCTTCCGAAGTGTGCTTTCTCAAGTCTCCAGAATGGAAATACGCTAAAATTTTCATTAACTCATTTCTCATTAATTGATTTTATAAAACAATGTGTGTTTTACATATCTTGACTGTTTCCTGTGTAAAATGAACCCAGTTAATAAAACAATAAATACTTAAATATTAAACAATTTCTCTTTAAAAAAGAAACATGTTTGCCCTTGTCTGACTGTAATTCTAGCTACGACCATGGGTGTAAACTTTTATTCATACAATGTAATTTTTCTTTACACAAACTCAGTGGCCATTGCAAAGGGATAAAACTGTACACATGTAAACACACATGGGAGCATGAAATTTTAAAAAAAGATTGTACATTGAGATTCAACTGCAGATTATCCTATACAATTGTGTTCTCCAAATTATAATATTATTCTAAGATATCGAAATAATCATATATTGTAGTTAATTCACGGTTATTTCCAACTTCTCTGATACCCTACTAAAGTTATACTTCCAGAGTATTCTTCCGCCTCATTCAAACAAACTTATCCAAGAGTAGAAAAACACATGAAAGGGACAACGCAACGCATTCGTGTGCAATATAGTTTAATAACGTTCTGTAGAAGAACTATTCCTGACTAGCTTTTTTTTTTTTTACCAACAAGCTTATTTTATCTCTGATTTTAATCAAATTAATTGTAAGTGGAATATTATAACTTATAAATTAAAACCATATAAGTAGAAGATTATGTCAAGTAAAAGCAAGGCACTTCTACGTTAAGCCAAGCATAAAACTTTCGAGTTACATGACATATTTAGGAAATAACATATTCCGTCATGCATTGAGTGATTTTTCAAAGATTCGATTTAAAAAGTGGCAACAATCCGCGAATAGATTATAATAATTAGAATAGATTAGAGTGGTTCTTAGTGGCACGTGGTAACTTAACGAAGTTTGCCTAGAGCGGCGGGACGGGCCGAGTAAAAGGACAGGGTTTCACACGTTAAAATTTTTTAGGTGTATCTCTGATACAATTCACAATATCGCTTTCAAACAAAAAAAAAAGAACGCTCTGCCCCGGCCACATTCCTACAAAGAGCTTTTTGTCAGAATTTTAATAGGTAGGAAAAATGTGGGTAAATTAAGTCTATTGAGCCAAAAAAGAAAATTAAAGTTTCTTATAAATTTGCTTTTATTTGCACTCTCGCAGCGGGGCCGCAGTGATATAGAGGTTAGACTACTCGCCTCTCACCAAGGCGAACAGGGCTCGTTTCCCGGCGGGGCCGCTCCTGGAATTTCGCATGTGGGAATCGTGACGGAAGTTGCCGCTGGTCGGCGCTTCACCCACGTTGGCTCTCAAGACCGCAATGTTAGGAACAACCCAAATCTATTCACTCACTCATTTATTCTCTTGTAGAATAGCCGTGACATGCCTAATATGATTAAACATAAACTCTGTCTTTTCTCTAGATTTGTCCCTCACTAGGCAGAGCCCTTCCGCAGCGACCGTTTCTAAGGCCTCAGTCACGAGGAATCATTTTAACTGAGTGAGTGTTGATCAGAAAGGCCAGATCATGACCGTCGTCAAGATGATGAACACAACCAGGACGATATTCAATGGTTCCTGCGTGTCCAAGAACTGGGACATAAAGGCGTGCATTATAATGTGTACATTCCACTGCCGTTGCTGTGGCGACATCGAAGTGCCAATCAGATACATCATGTTTTTTTTTCCCTCTACAAAACATGAATTCGTTATATCCACTACGTTACACACCATTGAATGATGTGAATGTACTTAAATATTAAGTAAGTGAATATTGGGTATGAAAAAAAGTATTGTTAAAATGTAAAATTAAAATTTCATTTTATAAAAATGTTAAAATTAAAAAAAAATTGACTGGTTAAATTGATAGTTTATATATTAAAGGACACGTCACGTGTTTTTTGCGATATTCTAGCCATAAAAGGTTATGTTTAAATCACTTAAATATTCAGATAAAAAATTTTAAATTTTAATTACCAACTGTTCTGGCCTTTATTTTTCTCTAAATTACCTACGTAAGTTGCCGTTAAGAAATAAGGTGTTTTGTAATAGGAAATTATCTTCTCTGTTCAATTATGTGACACTATGAGCCACAAGGTGTCCATTCTTTGCCACTTTCTCGACCAATTTCCCCCCTTTTTCGGAGGGTAAAAACTGGACACATTTTTCTCTGGAGCAAATCAGGTACATTATGTAAAGATTAATATCTCTCTCTACATAGGCCTAATAATGTAGTAGAACTTTTAGTTAAATATAAAATTAATTTTAGTAGAATAACTGTAACCCCCGTGCCAGGATTCAGTTGCTTTCTGACCAAAATAGGAAAGATGCTGAAAAAAGAGGGTTTTAAGTGTATTAAATTAATTATATACTATGCGGAGAAGATAGGCATGGGGCGCATATTGGAAAAATAACAAACGTGAGACGGCGTACAATTTACAGTGAGTAATGTTCTGAGGAGCATTATACCATTCCTTAGCCAAATTATATCGAGATATTTGGTTATGACTCGGTTCCACCCGTCTTATAATTCCACAAAAGCCTTCCAATTTTGTCACCAAATTTTATACGCTCATCATCTGGTAATTGTGAAACGGCGAGAATCTGCTGATGATGTAAAAATTATACTGCTGTAATTACGTCGTAATTACTTGAAAAACGTTCAGAATTTGTGTTTATTCTAAAGCGTAATATATATTTCTAGAGAGGTATAGTTGTAGTTTCAAAATACTTGTCACCCAAACAACATAAATAGGCTGAAAACCAGTAATTAATCTGTCCTCAGGACTACGCCCTGCAATAAGGAAGCATTGCAAGGACGATGGCAAATAGCATACATATGCTTCGCGTGTGTCCTTTTTCCTCAGAAATCTAAGCTGTAACCTTATGGAGTTTTAATACACAAATCTGTTCAGAAAATATGCACCATTGTCACTGTAGCTTAAACGATAATTTACATAAGAAAAATTGTCGTATTAAGAAGGCATCGTTCAGTGATTTTTGCTGACTTTGAAACTGTTCAGCGGCCGCATGTTTCAATAAACTAATTTATAAATTGGCAACCAAGTACTGACTTTCAGTTCTGTCCCGAACAAAAACTTTACATTGAAACTTTATAATTTTCTAAATTGTAATAGTCGCAACTACTTATAGTGAGACCTATCTTAAAACTCTGGAGGCCCATTAAGTCTCTAGTGCATAATGTAGTAGGCGACGCACGCTGTGCGGTTTTTCGGGTAAGGGTAAACAGAAATAAATTACATCAAGCCACTGTCCAAGATATTTATCTGGAAGGTCGGAGAGTCACTGACAAGTCTCAGGTGGCCCACAAGAACGACCTCGGCTGCTACCGTACCTTATATATAATGCATGCTGGAGAGACCCGCATAGACTCACAATTTATTGCTGTTCATGAACAATCCAGAACAGAAGTTGCTTCAGTGGATATTATTATTCAACACTTTAAATGTTGCCGAAGCAATCTTGTCTTGTAAATTAACTGAGTTGTATGAAGTGTGCAGTGAAATTACTACATCCGCATTCGTTGAAAACGTACGAGAGAAGAAATGTTACTTCGGCAGCAATTTTCATATGGTTCAGTGCCGGGTCATTCCATCCCATTTCACGCACCTGTTGGCACACACCCAATCTGCGATACTTTTTGTGCAGCAGGGTTGACAACTTGTGTAAAAGTTCAATTTTTGCCATGCAAGGCCGACGAAAAACATTAATAACTTTCCTTTATTTAATCTATAATCTTGATATAGGACTTTCTTGAAAGCCCTATATGGGATGGCCCCGGGATAAATAACTGGAGCATTCTTAATGTGACATATTGCACAAATATACTAGTTTGACATTTATGGAAATTACAAAATGGGGTATGATTGGTAATAATTTTAAGTAGTACATGCATTAGACACCGACTCTACTCTTGGATACAAATAATTTACTAATTACCATTACTGCAGGTTACTATGTCTTCCATTTCCTTAGTTGATCATCAGAGGTCTTGGTTTCGAAGGCTGGCAAAACGTAAGTCCTTCCATTTGCAGTTCTTGGATCTACAGTAGTGTGTACATCTCCAATGGAGATGTTAATAATGTCTGAATGCTGGGGATATGCATACGATGGAGAGACACCTCGTGGATGCAGGAAACAAATATGAACTTCACGATAACATTCAGATACAATTAGCACGTACTCTGACCACCACCCACTGCCATAGCAAGACATCACGAATCCTCTATCTTCATCCACAGACAATATGCGTTTTCACCTACTGTTTCATTGGAAAACCTCTTCACAGTAATTTCCTGAGACATCACAGGTAGGAAGGCATGAAGCTTCTCTGTTCCAGGTATTGGTTTAGCATTTTCACACATTTCAGACAACTTCACTTCATTCATGACCTATTCCGGAGTGACATAAGCAAAATATTTATGTTATGCATGCTTCTAAGAGTCCATTCAAACAATTGTCTTGTGGTCATAATTTGGTCTGTGTAGGGACGTTGGAAACTTACTCTGCTAGCCGCTTCAATGTTGCCCCTAGACCATTACATGTATTCTTACCATGGGAGGTAGAAAAAATTACCACTCAGCCAGAACTCCAAAATTATCCACATAATGCGTCAAATTTAAGAAGTTATTCCTATATCGAGTAGCACAGCCATCAGATAAGTAATATATTTCAGATAATGTGGTTTTTTTTCTTTCAAAAATGGAACAAGGTGTTTTAGAAAAGTATGTACTGTGATGGTATCATGTTGGAGACAATGCGAAATTATTGTTAAGTTTGTAGGAATAATTTCCCCTGTTGATACATCACAGTAGTATATAGCAAAGGGATGAACCATAGCCTGTGCATTGTTCCAATAAAATATCTGGACTGCATCTTGCAGAATGAAAGAATAATTTTTTGCAGTCACAAAGAACATCTACCTCACCAATGTCCAAATTATACTTCAGATCATCTAGGTGATTCACTTGCTGACATGCGATGCCAGAGTAAGTTTGTAACTGCAAAAATCAGAAATGAACGATTCTATGAGATCATCAGATGGCTTCAAAAATGTTTCAATTATGCAAAATTTCGAAATAACATACTGCTTGAATGTTACTGTTTCAATTGAATTCTGCTCGAATGTAGTTTCCAGTGATTTTCGTTTGTTATCAGGTCCTGGATACACTGCACACTCATGAAAAAATAATTTAACTTGTGGTGGATTACACATGTGAGCCACATAATGGCGATACCTTACCAGATTATGTCCTTCTATTAGTTTAGTAAGATTACATCCATCTATTAACCACTTCATATTTTAGGTGTGTTGCACAGATGCATACAGTGTGTATCCCACTTGATTCTGCCAGAACAACGTGTTTAGGATGTAGAGATGCAAACTTAGAGAAGCCAAGTTTTACTCCCAGATGCTTCTGTTTGAACAGGATATATACCTCGGTCAGATTGTTTAGTAGAAGCCTCTTTTGTTTGTGTTCTTTGGTATCGCCAATTCAGAGTGTTACAAAGTTCTTCTTTCCAGGCATAATTCTTCTTACACGATCATCTGTATAAAACTGTTGAACAGTATCAACAACATTGCTTTCTAGATTTCTCCTCGGTTTTAGATTTGGTAATGCCAGTATTCCACTTTCCCTCACTAACTTCTTTGATGTTCGTATCATGTAGTTTGTTGCAGTTGGGAATTCCTTCTGTATTCTACTAATACCCCAGCCTTTGGGTTAAATAGTCAGAATCTGTACTTACTTTCATACTTCTTTCTCTACAGCCTTCAAATTTCCCTTCAATTGTTCTTATATTTTTTCATAGCAACTATTATTCTGTATCACTGCTGCTTCTGATACTTGGATTTTAATTATTGTTTCTTGAATTGCAGAATATTTTTCCATTACTTTATTTCTTCCATATTTTGCTGTTCTAATATTTTTTTCTTTTCTTATGGGTGATTGTGCTATACTTGTTAGACGCTCATGTAATGCATGTAAAGCAACATCCCTGTTTGATTCCTCTTCATCAATGTCGGTTGATCTTCCACTTCACTACGCACTTGCTCAAGTGTAACACTTTTACTTGCCATTGATGAGAATTATTTCCGACATGCATCACATATCTTCTGTCCAGTCTGCAGGTGTGGTTGTTTCTGTATCATCCTTTGGAGGACATTTCTCAGCTGTTTTGTGATGCTTTTACAGCCCTGAATATATATTAGATTACAACTGTGTGTGATTGTGTAATTCTTCTCCATTGCTGCCTAGTAAAAGCTTGTCGGTCATCTATAAAGGAGAAAACTTTAGAAAAGTCGCGCTAAAATATATTTCACTGTTGTGAAAGACAAAGCTGCGCTAAGACTGAAATGAATGGGCTTGTCTGAACTTGCTCCATGCACATTTGGTGCAAAAATGGCTCACGTCCACCGCACCACTAGCCAGTAATCCAGTTGTAACTCCTGATCCCATAGTCATCCCAAGGTGGAACATACGGCATTTACAGCCAAAAGCACACTACATCACGTTTTTTTTTTTTTTTTTTCTAAATTTTCATAAATACTTTTTTGAAATTTTCAAGGTCAAATGTTACATGACCTTGAACCAATAACTTAACCTTTGGGAACTTGTGTCTGTCTTAAATACCCCTTTGTTAGCTTTTAATTTTTACATTAGGATTCTATATTAAACACAAGGACAGGTATTAATGTTTTCCCTCGGTCTTGTATGGCAAATATTTCACTTTTCCATATGTTGGCAACACTGCTGCACAAAATGTATCTGTCATTGGGGGGTTGTGACTTAGCAAATGTACTTTACTTCACACCTACTACCTACTCACCAAGTTTCATGAAATTCGGAGATGGTTATGCCAAAAGCAATTTTTTTTTTGGTTGGTATTGTAGTGTATTGTATATGTCTTGCAACATAATATTACGTCAGCAAAAGACAAATTGTTAAATTCTTAAATGAACAAGTCATAATGTATTTACTACTATTCTACGTAGGAAAGGACACTGGATTTTGACACTTTCAACTCGGCATAGTATTGTCAGAGATCCTGCCAGCAGAGGATATTGCTCAATATAGCAAGCAAGTCTGGCGTGATAAGAACCAAAATGACTGTAGTAAATGGAAATACAGAAACCAACGTCACTGCTGGTCATGCAGAAGTGAATGTAGGCGACTCACTTTTAATTTGTCTTCATTGTAAGTAAAACTGTACCGCACACAAAGAGCTAAATCGCATCTTATAAGGATAATGTTCTATAAATTTATTTTAAATGTAATTTGAATTTAAAGAGGGGGGGGGGGTCTTTTTCAAATTGATAAAATATATATTTACACTAAATATTATATATCCACTCTCGATGTACTGAATATTGTACATTATAAAAAAAAAATAGAGATTTATTTTTCAACGCCCGTTCAACAATGCCAAATATTAGACCTGTGTGTGTATAACCTCGCTGGATGTTGAGTGTATTTCTCCCCCTGCGAAATTAACTTAACATAGAGCACGATAAGGTTTCAGAGAACTGTGTTTGAAGTTTTTCTAATACTGTAAGCTCGGTATAAATTGAGACAAGCGTAGCGATTCTGTAGCAGTCCGCAAGTGCAGAAGAAGGGAAGGGAAACTCGCGTTGTGCGGTTTTGTTTCAAAACGCTATTCAGACGCAGTGTAAACAATTGAGAACACAACATACAGGAAGTTTACTTGCGGTCGGCGCTGTACACTGCGAGGCACAAGGTGCAGTGATTCTCTCTGCGGAAACTGACTCGTAAACCTTGTTACTGCTCTACGTTATGACTAGAGGCTGTTCACGGTAAAGTCAGCACTTTCCAAAGCCATCTCATTTGGAATAATAGTCAATTAATATATTGTATTTTAGCCCTAGACGTTATCTTCCTAGTGTGGTGGAATATACACACAGTGTTTATTACTTACATGGAAATATTTATTTAAATAGGGGGTTAAAGGATAAACAATTGCTGAAACGAAAAGAAACTAAGGCCTCAAAAGTGCTCACTTTACAGTGAACAGCCTATATCAATGTTTGAAATGCCTCGCGGCCGCTACCTGCATACATTTTAACGGGCACATTGGCTGCCATGCGCCTAGTTAAGTTCGTAACGACAGTGGGGAAGTAGTTATGTCTTAAGATTGAATTAAAAGTGCTTTGTATTGTGAATATTGAAAAGGATCATTTTGCTTTCTTGTTTTCTAATGATTATTATGGGTAAGCATTACGAAGTTTAGAAAACATTTGCATTTATACGAATGTTGCAGATTCACTTGACCGACTCCATGAATAAAGTGCCCATAAAAATTAAAATGTCACATGTGTTGGAAGGATGCCCAACACACAAACAAGTAGATCTTAATTAAAGCGTTAAAAAGGGCTCAGTTTTCCGTGAACAGCCTATAGTTCATCTCATTATCACCGAACACAAATCCTACAGCTCACTCATTGTATGTAATAACGGGGCATGTGCTGTGTCGGTCAGCATGCATCAAAATTTTTCTCTTTAGCAACACCTGAAACAATCAATTAAAGTTTGTCGCTGGCCCCTGTCATTACTGTCAAATTTTCACCTTCATATACATTTCACAAAAATTTTTCCAAGACAAAATACAACCATCCCTACCCAACAAATTCGATAAAATAATCTTAAATTTTCAATGGGAGGCATTGCTGTTGTATTTACATGCAATAAATTACAGGAACAAATGTATCAAATGTTTTAATTTTTTTCTAAGACTACAAATTGATTGTCAGAGTTATTTCCCATATTTCCCGCATAATGAAATTTTATGACTTTGAGTTCTTATTATTTATTGTGCAGCAATCACTTCAAATAGCATTCACGCTTAGAAAGCTTCTATATAAATAAATTATCTTCGTAACCTAATTTCGTTTTCTGCAATTGTCTAAAGTTTTCAAGTTTTGTGATGTCATAAACAGCTGTTTATTTCATGCGCACCATTCTGATTGTCTGAACCCGTAAACAGCAAAGAAATTCGAGTATTGGTCCAATATTCAAAATGAGTTATTGAAACTACAATTCTACTTTCACAGACAAACATGACAGAGGTAATGACGTTTTACTGATATCAGAACTATCCAACTTTCTTTGACCAACTTTATTTGAAGCAACTTGACGGAAAAAATTGACAGTGTAACAGGGATAAGGTTTAATCTACTCATGTTGGGGACGAAATGAGGTTCCTTATGTGAGAGTTTGGTATAGAAAAAGTATCGCTTCAACGTGCGTTGCTATCCCAAAGAGATCGCTTTTAAGCTGGCAGTAAATGTATTAATTCTGTTTATTTGTATTTAAAAGTTTTTGCTTGACGTGACTTGCGATTGTTCGAGCCAAAATATTAAGTATTGTCTTTATTCTGTAACTATTACTCACGCGCTCTAATGGTTTTCG
Source organism: Dryococelus australis (assembly GCA_029891345.1). Taxonomy (NCBI): domain Eukaryota; kingdom Metazoa; phylum Arthropoda; class Insecta; order Phasmatodea; family Phasmatidae; genus Dryococelus; species Dryococelus australis. The sequence goes on from CM056998.1 coordinate 124,344,839, forward strand.
CAATAGCAAACAGTATAAAAAGTAATATGTGTGGCATTAAGTGTTCACAAACAAGCTTATTTCAGTGTAAAAAATTACTTATTTAAAAGGAAATAAGTTAACAATTTGAGTGAAAATTAAAACAGCTAACATCAAGAGTAACTTTTCGATTATGCTGTCGCATTTTGATAAAATGATAGTGTAATCCAAGCGCAATGCCAAATTTATACTTACGACAAAATATTAAACAATATGCGGACGTATATCGCTATACTTCCACTCTTAGTGCAAAGAACAAAGGTAGCTTACATATCCAATCTTAGGACGTTACATTAAATGTATTTTAAAATAATTACAGTCATTCCATTTACCTATATACAAAATTGAATAATCCGGCATATTTGAGTCACCAGTTTGGTTGCCGATGATGAGCTTCTCAAACGGGGTAAGATAAAACTTAAGATAGGCCTTTAAAGTGTCGGAGCTTGATTCAGATCTACGACAATTATGCCAAACAAACAAAGTGGACATAATCTATATGGTTGTTTACATACAGCATGTTTTCTACGCCACCCGTTTGCTGTTTGGTTGAGGGCTATTTAAGATAAAAACATTTATGAATATATTGACATGTTATTTTTGGTGTCGGCAACGGGACTGTCGCCTGAGAAAACAGTTGCTCGGCAGCACGTAAAGAGTATAGAGTATAACTTGCGCAGTCCATTAACGCACGCACGAGTACAACCGAGCACGGCACTTGAGTCTGTTAGAAACCAAACAAGGAGTACAGCTAGGGACACGGTAATTTCGCTAGTAAATACTAAGACAAGGTAAGCTTCAAACACGTGTACATGTCAACCAAGTTTGCAATTGGATCCTTATTCTGTTAACCTCGCTGTGGACGACGCTCATTCAGTAAGCGAACGGCAGGGAAACAAGTGCACCGAATATTGTGCCGACTGGTCCGAGGTAAAACTGTGTACGCTCACAACGGCAGCTGCCATTGGTCAGACAGTTTTTTTTTTTTTTGCGGAGTTCACTTTTCTACACCAGGCTAACCATTTCATTTTACACCTGATTTATTATTCACAAATTTTAAATTGTGTTTTAATATTCTTAATTTAATTTCTTTATCAAAACTACCCACGGAAACTACTTACCAGCCTCACCATACACCTACTACTCATTTGTTATGCATTACCACGCTTGAATGGTACGACCAACTTATTCGCCTTCGCTCCATTATCTATATTTGGGTTTGGGTATAACAAAAACATATCCCAAGTTATCATCGCATTCTGCGATACGTAGAGTAAAATGGTATATTGTAAAGATAAATCGCAATTGCAAGCTTATAAAATTTACACGTTAAAAGAAACACTTAAGAAATCATCCAAATTAAACTAATTTTCAATTAACGCTTAAGTTGTACACAACAGCACACGTGATCTCCAAGATGCAGTTTCTCTAGCTTGTGTTCTCCTACTGTTCTCGCCGGGTGGTTGCACCACATTAGAAGTATCATATCAAGGTGAATATAGGCTGTTCACGGTGAAATGAGCACTTTTGAAAGGCCTGCTTAAGATTTACTTGTATGCACATTGCGTACCCTTCCGCCTTATGTAAAATTAACATTGCCACGGGTCTCATCATTTTCTTAATGCGTCGGTAAAGTGAAGCTGTGAAATTATTAGAAAAGTAAATATATTATAAATTTTCTCATTTTTACATTTCGATGCATTAAACGAAAAAACAGTAAACGAAAGAAATTACATAAGTTATCACAAATAGTAACCAAACAATTTTTATTCGGCATTAAATTATGGAACTACTTTCCCTCTATCGTTTCCAACATTACTGGGCGTATGCCACTCATTGCGTCCTTTGATATATATGCAGGTAGGAGCAGTGATTTTTTTCAAAGGTTGAGTTTAAAAGTGCTTAATTTATCGTGAACAATCTTTAAAATCTTTTACGCGTTTTAAAGCAGATGACTAAATTATATCTTGTGCCATAATGCCACTTTTTTAGTATTGAATTATGTACAGTGACAAGTTAAGTTTCAACTTGGATAACTACGCAGTACATTTGAAGCAGGAGCCCGGCAGTGGGTGAAAAATCATGTAACTCTTAGACAACATTATTCACATACTAATGCGTTGCGAGTCCCTCCTAATCAGTTAACCTCTTGCATACAGAATAAAACTTTACAGATACCAAAGAAATTTGCCGTCCATTGCAACTCGTCGTCCAGCGTTAAAAGTAAATTACTCCTTTTTACTCTCAATTTCGGTAAAAGCATCAATGAAACTAACTTAACCAAACAGGTGATATTAAATTACTTTCTCTTACCATTCCTAGTCATGGCGTCTTATAGTAATAGCAAGCACTCAGACCATAGGGACCATAACAATGCCAATCACACCAATAATATATATATATTACTAACCATTCCGCCAATATTGATCATAACATTCAGACTGAACACAATGACCACAGCTTTAACACCGAATATCCAAAACCATAGGCTCTGCCGACAATATACATTCCTACCTTAAAATAAGTACAGATATGTATGTCCAGTCAAACACCACAGACTGGAACGGGCACACAGACCATTTCACCAACTCGAACGCACCGATCATACCAGCAAACTATACCAACCAAACACAGCCACCGAGCATACCAACCGATTGTAACGACCGTGTTACCAACCAAACCATCCATAAGGATCTGCTGTCAAAAAATACGGAGGCTTGCACAATATTAAACATGTTTTGCGTAATCGAGCGTCTATACCATAATATGCAAGGTTGCTGGAACACTATAAGTTTCTGGAATAATAAATAAAACATTCAGTGAATTAATTGAAAATTTACCTTTCTCTTATTCCGTATATGAGAACAGTGTATTCCTGAGCTGCCGAACGTTGTTAGGCCATACTAAATCGACATTATTGACATATTGCTATTCATTCTATTCTTCAATGACCGAACTCATATTATTTATCTGCGAATAATCTCATACACTCTGTCAATCTATGAAAGTATTAGTGTAATTAAATTTTAAATAGTTGAATAAGAAAGCATAATACAGATGTTCTTTTCGTCTTACGTTTTTGTTCAGACCTCTGTTCACTACAGAATGACTTCATGGTGAGACGATTGAGTGTCAGAAAATTCGCCAAAGTTTTTATAAACTCCAACTTGTTAATAGCCTTAATTCATCTGCAGCTTCTTCCACGCGAATATTATCAAGTTTTTCTCTTCTTTGCAGTTAGATATGAGCTTTCACAGCTATTGATGCTCCAGTATAATTTTGAAGTTCGTCTATTTCACTGATCTATATACACTTATAAAGCGTCTACATGTACTTAAAATTTTAGGAAGGATTTTTTTCTCTGTGATGTAAAAATATGAGTTAATTTACGAGCGCAATTAATATTAACATTTGGCCTTGTTTTGAAGAGCTGAATTAATTGTAACTTACTATACTGAAAGCAATATATAAAGCAATATAAAGTCATATCAGATGGAGATCTAAAATATCTGGTAGTTTTCATCGACTTATTACCTGCAAAGTCCGAGATGTCACGTGATCAACAGCCAATAGCTAGCAAGCACTTTGCAGCGGCCGATGCTGGATGAGTTTTGAACCAGCCCTGTAAATAATATTCGCATGAAATGTTGTCTTCGTCTTGCTGTAAGTACACTGAGAAGTACTTAGACGTAGTCAGTATTACCTACAAATAACTTCTTTAGTCAATTAGTCCTGGCTGTTTAGTGCAGCCAAAGAAGTGACTTTCCTGTATGACAAGACGGCCTAAAGGAAGATTTTTCCAGCTGCCAGGACGACGTATATACAGTCAGTAAAATCTGAGAGCTAGCGACTCGTCAGTTTCCTTACACTGAGAAAAATGTTTTATTATATGAAACAAAGTTTTCTTGGCGCAACCAACTTAATTGTTAGTGTAGGAGCAATAGCATATTATTTTTGTTTAAACGAAATTATATTGTGTTAATATTTGGTTTGCTCCAAACAAAGATGTGCTTAATTAAAAGATAATTGGAAGACGACCAGGATTCGAACTTAAATCATTTGTGCCAGAGCGCTACACCCTAGAAAATATGCTCAACTGACTGCAAACTCATTCAAATTGTGGAATGGCTTCACCACATTTCATTATAATGGCCAGAGCCTTTATGGGTGAGTGGTTTCAGCCCAGGTGGATGGGTAGTGGAGGAAAAATCACGTGACCTGCGAGTTACCTTGATCTGAATCCAGTGGATTATTACCAGCGAGCACATGTCAACACCATAGTTTACGAAACACCTGCTATGCACTTTGCAATGATTTGCCAGCGTATAAAACAAAGTTGCCAGCGGATTCGTGACACACCTGGGGTGTTCATCGTGTCAGTCACTGATGCGGCATACGAAGACGTCCATTCAAATGCAGAAATGATGCACCTATTGTAAGAGTGAATGACTGTTAGTGCTTAGACAGGGCTGCAGTGAGACGAACAGGTCTCTTAACAATTCCATCAGAAACTTGGAAGGCTGTAACTCTGGAACAATCTAACTTAGGACATATGTGACATATGTTCATAGGGATTTTTCGTCTTGTTTTAAGGTGTACTTGTTAAACCCCGTTTATTTCCCATACAAGTTGACTCATCCTCTATAAATATTTTAACTTTTAGGCATCTCAAATACATCATACATTAAGTAGAATTGTATTTCCCAAATAATTGTTTCGAATTTCAACTTTGAAGTCATTGTAACTATTTCTTTAGTTTATTCCGATTCAGCTGTATTGCTCGCACATTTTGTCCAGGCAGGCATATTTAATGATTCATTCCTTTGTGTTATCGTTTGCCTCCGGCTGAATTATTCGCTTTGATCGCCTTCGTTAAATTTCCGTCGTCGGAACAAGACAGTTTATCGAAGACAGCTTGGTATTCATTTCGACTTTAGTTAATGAGCATTCCCTCTCTCGTATTTTTCCTTCGTAAGAAGAAATTAACGGTAAAGTAAAACAAAGAAATTTAATCTTACTAACGAATGAATTTATGAAATAAAACAATTCCGTAGCAGAACTCATCAGCAGGTTTTCTAAGTTTTGCTCATGTGATTGATATAAAAATAGTGAAAATTGGAAGAAGAAGAAACTGTGTTTCCAACATACAAAGATTTTCTCTTAGCTGCCTTTTACATGCTAATAAGTTGGCGCAACTTTCCACCCAATTTGCAATTCATTCTTCATATCGGCATCCCTTCTGCCCCAAAAAAAAAGGGTGTTTTGAAGTTCTGGAATCCATTTACGTCACTCTTTCAGGCAACTGAGCCCTTTTCGTCATTTCCTTTAAATTCTCACGCCATAAAGCCGTTGTCAAGCGTCTGTTCGTGCGGTCCAGATGAAGATGCATGGAAAGAATTTCGATTTAAAATAATCAAGTTGATCGGATGAGTCGCAACTTTGCGCTGTTTTGCGTTCTCTTGCGGTGTCGGGCAACTTGCCGACCACGGAGTCGCGTTTGCCTTTCAAGTCGTTCCGATGTCGTGTCCTGCTTGTTGGCAGGGGGGGGGGGGAGTGTGTTAGGACGAGGTCCTGTATGTATCCAACCTCCTTCCTCCCGAGGCATGACTTCAAAAAGCACTGCGAGCCACCGCAGCTGTAAAGGATCTCGATGGGGTATGGGAGATGGAAGCTAATTAAAATGTTGTTTTGTTTGAACGCGGTGGGATGGAAACTTGTAGGGAACGCTTCTGGCAGACCGCGCCCTTCCACCCCTCCACGCTCTTCCCTACATCACCACCTCGGGTATCCTGCGAACTTCCTCGTGTTCCCGGACTCTTTTCAACGCTCGTCGCCCATGTATGTGCAGAACCTCCGTACGTCGCAAACCGCGAATGTGCGGGGAAAAAAACGGCCGCGGCAAAGACGCGGCTTTCCACGTCCACACACTTTGTTGGCAGGCAAATGTTGGGGGGCGGAGGGGGTGTATAGGCGAGGACAGTAAACCACGCAGAACTGCTTTATTTGCGAAGCAGACGTGCTCTCGTGGCGTCCCGCTCTCCTTGGCCTGTTGACACGTCGACTACCCGCCTGGCTGCTTGCTCTACGAACACCTGAACTTTTTCAAATTAATTTTGTCTCGCCGAGAAATTTACCCCCACCCCTACGGCGCTCGAGAATGTAGCGGTAGTTATATCCAGGAACGCGATAAAAGTTTTTGAAGAGATTTGGGCGGCTCTTAACATTGAGGTCTTGAGAGCCGATGAGGACGAAGCGAGCAGAATATGGAGCAGCGCACGAATTCAAGGGCGGGGGAAACGGGCGAGCCCCGACAAAACCCGTCGACCAGCGACATAGTCTGGCACGATTCCCACATGTGATAATCCGGAGTCGGCACCGTCGGGAATCGATCCCAGGTTCGCCTTGGTGGACGCGATAAAAGAATTTAATTTCGCGAATACACCAACTAGCATAAGATATAATATTAATTTGAACCTTACCATACAGGTGTAGGAAAACTATTTTAAACATAAACCTTGATTTAACTCGGGCTACGTTGTCCTTTAAAATGTTTTCTGATGTTTCAAGCGTTTGTATGTGCATGTGTAGCATTTGTGCTTTAACGTGTGTGTGTGTGTGTGTGTGTGTATATATATATATATATATATATATATATATATATATATATATATATATATATATATATATATATATATATATGTGTGTGTGTGTGTGTGTGTGTGTGTGTGTTTATATATACACGCATATTCTTAATGAGATTTCTTTTTTATAAGCTTTACTTGAATCAACGACGAATGTAGGATATCAAGTAAACTGTGCTGGGTAATATTTTAGGAAAGCGTTTTGAATGTAAAAGATGCCAGTTTATAGGTGTGGCCTTCTTGATTACCTTCGAAAGTATTATTTATTAAGTGAGCAAATCATATATCTCGAAGCAAGTACAGTTGTTGAATGATTACTGTGTACAAAATTCACTTTTGATCAAGTGCAACTAATATCAGAATTGCAAAGCAGACTAGCTAACTGGCTAGTGAACTGTTCTCATATCCCCCTTAGTAATATAATATATCAATTAATGTGAATTACGTGTAACTCCAGGGGAAACTGTAACTCGCATATTTCAACGAGTTAAAATTTTCCTTTTATTAAAATGGAAATACGGAACCATTCCATCGTGTTTACGCTGTAACAATGGTGGTATTAATATAATACAAATAATCTCGTCTTGGTTAGCTACTTCAAAGATTTAAAATAGCAAGAATCTTACACCTTTTAGTTTTTAATAATAAATCAAAATTATGTCTCAACCGGTAACCCGCTCTATTTAAGTGCAGAATTTTAAAGGAAGTATGCAAAGTCTCCGTTAAGAAAAACTTTCCAAATATGCATTGGCTTTATTTTAAATTCGTATATACAGCTATGAAAAAAAATAAAAATTTAAGTGGTAGCGTATTTCGTTTCTCGGTTCCTAAAGTTATTCTTGATTTTTTTAAACCTTTGTTTGAATAGTCTTTCACTCTGTAAATTAGTAGGAGCGATGTTGGCCAGTAAAGGTAGTCATTGCATTCAGGTTTGTTATAAGAGATGCCCTTATTTTCTCGTTCCTGTATTTAACGGTTTATCAACTCTGGTCGTGTGGTTGTTGCTTATTTGTACAAATGAAGATAATTTGCCCACTGAATACACTTCTAAGAATAGCTGTACGAAGTTTGGATTCTCGCACTCATCCGGAATTTCCAGAACATTTTTCAAAGAAAGCATTCGCTTTTACCTAGTTTCGATGCTATATTTTTAAGATTGTGTCCAAGGTGACATATATTTGTGATTTCAACTATATAAAAGAGCCATATCTTTGAGTTGATAAACAGTAAGTCTTTATGCTAGTAATAATATAAGGGTGTGAATTTCGTGAGACAGTTTTATCACTTGGCATAATTCTTCACCCGACGTACAGCAATATATTGTCAAATTTGAGTGAAAATACATTTTTACTAAATCTGTGAAGTTCTTCAAATCTAGATAATATAATTCAATGATTTACAATCCATTTACTTAAATATCACTCGAACACGGACAACTTGCGCTAAGTTAGATCATGCTCCTATATTAAATTACTATATATAAATTGAAATTAATTTTAAAACGAATCTGTTTACTTGAGTTTATAAAAAAACGCAGATACACAACAAAATTCTGATTACCATGCCGAAATGAGAACAAAGAGTTTTAAAAAGTGTTGTAACTTTAATGAATAATAAAACGTTTGGTATTCTTGAGCAAGATTATCGGTATATATATATATATATATATATTTTATATATATATATATATATATATATGTATGTATATATATATCACCACAGTGATATCTAGTCCAAATATTTCTCATGTAAAATTTTATTTTTTCCTTTAGGTGATAACTAATGAGTCTACTTTCCTCCATGGGTGCAAATACATTTCATTTTAGTGAAGTTCTCGAAAACTCTAGATGGTAGCGTTAACGTCTCATAGACAGTAATATCATTTTAGATGACACGGAAAACGTGAAACAGTACAAAGACATTTCAAATACACAATCGACTTACGCGGGAATCAAACTCAGACAATCTCGTAAATTTACGCTGGCGTATAATCAACTGAATCACGGAGGTAGGATTCAGAGAATCAACTTCAGATGTTATTAGTCAAATGTTTTGAATCATAGGGTTCACTAACATGAAATATTACTCGGCCATCATTTTGAAAAAAAGCGTCTGAGCCACTAAAACGCACAAGTTTACATGTCCTACAATAATTCTCCTTGTGAGAAAAATTAGATCTAAATCTGTTCATTCGTCTCCGAGATATAGTATAAAAATTTTATTTTTTTAAATGGATCTATTTAACAAAATTGCTTAAAAAGAAGCCCTGACATGATGTTTGTAATAGACAATGCCAGCATAAAAAATTTGATTTAAATTGTTAAATAGAGTAACCTAATATATGAAAATATCTGTGGCCGCAATTTTTTAAATCGTTTTCTGAGTCCATTTAAATCATGTAACTTTACATTGCCTTCTGTATGTGTACAGAATTGTGTGGAAATTAGAAAAATTCTTTCGCATAACAAAATATTCAGTTTACTCATCTGACGCTACTTTGAAAAATCCATCAAAGGAGGATCTCTGTATGCATATCTGTATATTCATCCTTGACATATGGCATAAAAAATCACTTGACCACGTGACGATCTTCGTGAACGGAGGGCAAAATGTTTATATATTAGCACATTCGATTTCTGTCATAGATATAATTCACAAAGTTAAATTTAGAATTGTTACATAATTTCGTAAACATAGCACACTAAGATAAATCTTTGTATACGCGCTATTCATAAAATAAGAGACTCGCATACTTAAAATATATAAAGTAATAGATCTTACCACAGTACAACTTCTTCTCCAAATTTAAAAGAAATCGGTTGATTGTTTTCCAAGATAAGGCATAAAAACTGCATTATTTAATGTTCAGCTATCTTACCAGATTGCAGAGGAAATAACCCTTTGCTTACACAATTTTGATGTATAAAACTGTTAATTTCAGTATACTAATTAAAGTTGAAATTTCTTTTGCAGTTTCGGAGTTAAATATTTGGAGCTCAAATGTTTATATGGCCACCATTTTGAAAATATATGTGACTGACCCTCACAACATTTATCAGTTTACGAAGTCTGCCGCTGTGCTAATTTCTTGACAATTTTGGTAGATATGGTTTTCTTTTTTTTTTTTTTTGGAGATCGCATAATTTTAATTTGTCAGGTGTTATTATTTTGCAAAATGGCAGACAAAAGAAATTTTGTACCTACACATTTGATTGTTGTAATATATACATCCATCATAAAAAGTTTAATTGGAATTAATTTCACGGCTTCCACGATATAACATACAATACTAAAATAGATAAATGACCACCATTTTGAAAATAAGAGCGTAACATTCTAAAAATACATCAGTTCAGATAACCTAAAGCAATACTACTTATTTGCAATATTAGGTAGGAATGGGCCAATTGATTCCCGAGATATGACATTAAAATTGTATTTATTCGTGTGACGCTATCTTACAAAATGCAGGACAAAAGATGCTCCATGTTGACACTTCTTACATTTGTTATATTTACTCCCAACATACAAACTAATATTGGAATTGATTAAATCGTTTCGAAGATGAAGAATACTGTGATAAAATAGCCAGATGGCCGCAATTTTGGAAGTAAGAGTCTGGAATACTTGAAACATATTTGTACATATCAACTGCGGCAGTGCTACTTTGGTAAGAATTTGTTAATTGTTTACCAAGAAATTACATAAAAACTTATTAATTCGTGTAGCGCTACCTTACAAAATGGATGGTTGATAGTATTGTGTTTTGGTTTATCTGATGCTTGTAATAGACACGGTCAGCATAAAAGATTTGGTTGAAATTGGTCAAAAGGTATTGTAGTTGCACAAAATAAACTCAGAATATTTTACTTATCACCATTTTGAAATTAAAGGCCAAATAAATTTTAAATGCTTATATTTACCTGGCATATCATAGTATTCTATACATGCCAAATTGGGCGAAAATTGGTTCAGTGTTTTCGAGATATAAAATGAGTTTTTTTTACATGTGGCACTATCTTTTAAAATGGCTGAAAAAAGTGTTTGTTGTTTAGGTTTTTTTTACGCTTATACTATATACCGTCAGCGTACAAAATTTGGTCGAAATTGGCCAAATAGTGTGGTACTTATATCAAATAAATCTGGAATATTTGTATGACTGCCAATTCGAAAATAAGCACCTAATAAAGTTTATTTACTTATGTTTACTTTGCCTAACATAGTTTTACTTAGATTTCAAATTTAAAGAAAACTCGTGGAGTAGTTTTCGAGATGTTATATAAAAGCTTTATTTTTTCATGTGACGCTATCTTCCAAAATGATAGACGAAGGTTGTTGTTGTTTGGCTTATATGATGCTTTTAATATATACTTTAAGAGTAGAGATTTTGGTTTAAAAGTGGTTAAAAGGTTTGGAAGTTATGCCAAAAAAACCTAACATATTTGTATGGTCACCATATTTAAAATAAGTGTCCAATTACTTCAATTACTGATACTTATTTGGCGAACCATAGTATTACTTACGTGCCGAATTTGGCGAAAATAGGTTGAGTAGTTTTCGAAATATAATGTCAAAGCTTAATTTTTTCATATTGCGCTATCTTCAAAAATGGACGAACAACAACAATATACACCTCCGAAGTCAATGCTTACAACATGAGCTGTCAGCATACAAAATTTGGTTAAAATTGGTTTGGATGGTTTCCGAGATATGGCATCGTCTTCAATTTCTAAATTGCCGCCATTTTGAAATTAAGTGCCTGGCGTTGTTGAGAACTATTATTTCAGGCTTCGTTACTTATTACTATATGTGTACCGAGAGTGGTGAATTTCGGTTAATGCTTTCAAAATTTAAGGGTTGTGGGTGGGGAAAAACACGCGCGCGCGCACACACACACACACTCCTACACAAACATACAGGAAAGTGATCTCATATGCATTTATTTCCTTCGGAAAGCAGGGGAAATATGTCACCGTCCTGATAAATGCTGTTCACGATAAAGTGAGATCTTTAGAAATGAACCTTAGAAAAATATCACTGCCCCTGCATGCATATATTTTAATGGGCACACTGAGTGACATCCGCCCAGTAATGTTGGTAACGATGGAGGGGAAAGTAGATCTATACCTTAGCGTTGAATAAAAAGTGTTAGGTAAACATTTGTGATACTAACTGAAAATTAAATTTTTTCGCTTTTTTTTTTTTTAATGAATCTAAGTGCAAAATAAGCATATTTGTAAAGTATTTACTTTCTTAACAATTTGGCAGTTTCATTTGACCAACACATGAATAGAGTGATTAGGTCCATACCAATGTTAATTTTACGTAAAGTGGAGGAATACACAACGTGTATACAAGTAGATATTAAGCAGTGCTTTCAAAAGTGCTAATTTTACCGTGAACAGCTTACATGCAGTAAAATAATGCAATTAATTTTAATTAATTATTTCGATTTTAATGCAGGAAATGAGAGCAAATAGCTCGATTAACCGTTCAATATGTCATCTCTTATAAATTCATATAAGGAGCCTCCTATATTTAAAGTCAGTCCGAATGTATCTCCTCAATGGCATAGGTTCTTTAAAAAAGTCCGGAAGTACAAACGATTGGACGAAAATTAAAAATGCATATTAGCAAAATTTCAACTCTTAATGATGAAGGAAAAATCAACTGGGAGTAATCTATTCGATTACACAATATTTCAGTTGATATTTCGCATTAAATAACCGAACACTGAATTACCATAACATGAAACAAAATATTACATTTTGCACGACCATCGAGTAAGATTACTCGAGAAATTTGGAAACAAATTACAAATAATAGATATAGGAACCGGCCTGAGAAGACCTGCCCTCTCGATGCCAATACTGATTCAAAAAAATTAATAGAATTTCTAAACACCGAATAAATAGTACATACAACACATAGGTATAATTAATTATCCACAAATTATAATCGAAATGCTTGTATTTGTCGCTACAAGGACAACATTAATTGTGTGCCAAAGTAATAAATATTATATATGTACTACATAAAAAATGTCCGCCGTCAGCAGCAAGACATCGTCGTATAGAACAGAACACCTAACAGTAGCAACGATTTCCATAGACTTTGATTCACAAGAGGTCTTAGTATCGTCTCCTATGGAATCCAGAGTCAACGGCGTTGTAGCTTATACAGTATTCTTCAGAGTTCCCCGCAGATAAAAACCTAAGGTCGTTAAATCTAGAGATCTGGGTGGATACTGAAAAAAATCTCGTCGGTCTATACACCTCCCCAACTAATGTTTCATCTAGGAGCAGCCTGACATTTCGATGGTAATGTGGCGGTGCGCCGTCCTGCTTGCATAAAACAATTGTTATCTGGCCAGAGTTGGTGAACAGCTGGAACAATATTGTCCTGCAAAATTTTTCAATAACGTTCACATGTAACTATTCCGACAAAGAAGAATAACACCTCAAATCCTCTTACAGACGTACAGCCCCCTCCCCACACACGCACACACTATTAACCCAAGAAGATGACTATTTTATCTATTACAGTATGGGGTAAACACAGTTGTGGAGGTTGATGGTTCCACGCAATTTAACGTCACCTCATCGGACCAAACAATCACGACAGTAAAACGTTTGTTGTTGCAAATGTTCACTACCACTGACAAAATTCGACATGCCTATCTAGGTCACCTTCATTCATAGCGCAAAGTAACTTGGGACTGTAGGGACGCCACTTAACTAGCTTTAAAATGCGATGAACACTTGGTCTACTGACACGAGTCTCGCGAGCAGCTTGCCGTGCGGACTTTGATCTCCACAGTGGAAGGTGTGAATGCATGCAAAAGAGCCCCTTCACCTCCTTCGTCAGTTGTCAGTCGTTTCCTGACGCACCGTCCTTTCTTCACATCACACACAATTCCAACCCTCTCAAACTTGCCACGTAATCCTGTCATTGTTACACGTAATAATGACGCAGTATCGTATTCTGCCAACCACCTTCTATGCACTTCAAGCACGTTCTCACATTTCCAATAACATATTTCAATCCATCTACGCAGCTCAAAAGCAGACCATGGCACCTCCGGTATTTCCTCTGAGTAGTAGTTCTGCCGCTCGTGGCTGCACGGAACTGACAATAACGGAATATTTACACGTGCTCGCACGTATCCAACGTTCTACCAGAAGCAGGAATTACGTGCAGCCCCATCAGGTTGCCTTTCATAGTTTCTCTGTTATTAACGCACGATGAGTGAATTATTAATTTGTGACATACTGTATGTTGTTGAAATATGAATATGGCCAGACTCCAGCTACGCAATACACACTTCATCGCCAGTTTTTATTAATTTGCTAATCAAATGCTCTACAGGCACACCACAGCAGCAACAGTACTTTAAATAGTATTTCAATTTTCCATAAACGTATCGTTTAATTTAAAACTTACAAATCAAAACTTTGATAAATGTAAATATAAATAAATTTTTATGGGTGGAATAAATTGTACAATGCAATATATTTACATGCTGTAGTTAAGAAATTTTAAGTGTTTTTAATATTATCTTTTACAGAAATACGCTTTTATAATTATCGAATTTTAATGCCAAATCTTTGTGGGGGCAGCCAATCTATGGGCATATTAGATGAAAGCTAGCGTTCATCTATGGTATAAAACACGTGATAGTATGTTACCCAGAATTCATAGACTGGAAACTCAAAGAGGCCAGAAGGTCACAGAATTGATAAGGATAGAACTACTTTTGCAAAATATGATTTAGTTTTATCTCGTACTAGCATAAAAACTCCTCTTTTCTTAAGTACAACATAGCAAATAGATATATACGACCCTGTTTTAGGGATTTCAGCGCCAATATATTTCCGGAGATACACTACTACTTTTTAGTTTGTTTTGTTTCTGTTCAATGAAGTAGTGAAGCTGATTCTGTTCTACGCAGTATTTTAAGTTATTTACCGAAAGGCATATCTACCAAATTTAGTTCAGATCCATTGAACGATGTGAAATAGAAAAACATAATCTCGTTTTAATGGTTTTGGATTCTGGGCTCAATGAAAGGCCGCATACATTCTGGCCTACTGAGTATTTTAAGTTAATCACAGAAGGACAGCTCTAGGAAGTTTGGTCCAGAGCCATTGAAAGGTGTAGAATTGAGAAACAGGACCTCTAGTACAGCAGCTGAATGGACCTCTCCTGGCTGTTGGATCGGACACGGCGTTGCTGTCGCTTTGCCAACATGGTCACCTGACATAACTCCGTTAGATTATTGTTTGTGGTGTTGGTTCAAGACCGAAGTCTACAGTAAAAATCCCTAAAAAAGAAGGAATTGTTTGCTCGCGTGTTAAAAGCTTGTGCGCGCATTAAAGAAGAATGTGGACACCATCTCCGATTAGCAACACAGTATTTGACTACACAAGCTGCAAATTACATACAGTTGGCGGTAGCATTTTTAAACATATTAAGTAAAGTTAATTGACACAATGAAACCCAATACGTAACGATCTGTTCCTTGTACTATCACCTGTAGCGTTCCCCTTCCTGTCAGTTTCACGTAGTTATATCTCGGACACCTTTGCGAATAGAGCATGTGTTTATTTATGTTTTCGCTTCAGAATTATATATATATATATGTATACATATATGTAAGTTAAATTCAGCCTGCAGAAATATTTTACTTATACGCTTTATTCGTAAAAACTAAAAAAATCGTCTAAGAAATTTTCCGCATTTGTTACTTAAAGTATATTTCACGGCAGGGGCACTCTATACACGTACAGAAGCTAAGAACAAGTAGGCCATACACACGAACTAGCTTCGTAAGCACTGAGAAACGCAGATGGACTTTTAAATAGAGCTAGTAAACAACGTAAATCGTTCGGATATAAATAACAAGTTTCTACATAAATATATGGCTTACTAATATTTCACATAACAGAATGTAACTAAGATTCTGTGTATACTTACATAAAATGGATGTTAGCAGTTTTGTGATGTCATACAATATTATATTATTCTTAAATTTTCTAACGATTTCCATATAACGTTTAACATTTTAGGCGTGCTAGAAGTTTGGCTTCGGCTATAAATAATCCTTGTAAGCAAAGTAATGGAATGCATGAAAATTCTTTGAAATAAAAGAAAATAATTCGAATCTAATGGTGCTTTCAAATTTTCACTGGTGTTAGGAATAATTAAACACAATTTTAGAAGCTTTTTTTTCGTATTTATTAATGTTGGTTAAAGTTATTAATGAGTAAAATACTACGACAATTATTATTTCTAAGATTAATTTTTAAATGGTTGCATTTATAATTATATCTATTTTCTTCATCATATCTTTATTTTGTCGTCTTTTATAGTTTATTGCGACAGTAATACTAATTTTTATTTACTAAAAAATTGCTTTGTAAAAAAAAGTGCAATAATTTGGGTCCCTCAACCAGAATTTTGTCAGGACTCTTTTTTTCATGTTCTTTGAGCTGTTGAAAATATTCAGTCACCTTATGTGCCTAGCGAAGATGTAAAACGTAGTACAGTACACTTGCAGGTTTTTGTGTTTTGCCTTTTAGCACAATCATAAATGCATATACATGTGCATATCTAAGCTAGTAGCGTATTTGGTGATGCAGCAGCATGCCTGGCTCGCTTTCAGAGGATCGGGTTTCTATCCATACATGGCTGAGTTTTTCCACTCTCGTCCCATCCCTGTTCCGGGAGATGCAGTTATCGTTCCTAGAAAATTCAGATGAGAGCCAGTTTACTTGTCCATCACATATCTTACACGTGAAAACCCAGACGATCTCAGCGGGAATCGAACCATGTTAATTTTGGTTAGAGGTGGATTGTCTAAATATAATTTGATTGAAATTTTTTCACATTTTTTAAAGGGCTTTGTAACGTCCCCCGGTTTTATGGTTGGAAGCTTAGCAGGGGACGACTTACACTGTAACTTATAACCTAACTCAAATTAACACCCATGCATTACCCAGGATTCGAACCTAGAGACACCCGCATCCCAGATCAGTGGTTGATTGAAAATGATTTGCCTGCAAATTTGTTAACATAATTTTTTTGATAACTGTAAATTTAATTTAAAAATAATTTTGTGTCTTATAAAGAATTGGAAAAATACAAACTTATGACACGTGTGAATTAATTATTTAAGAATGGCAGCTGGATATCTGAATAAAGTGTTGTTGAAAAATACATACGAATACTGAAAAAAGGTCTCACAGTTATAAAACAATCTTGTAGAAATAATTATCATCGTCACACCTTGGGCCTTTCTTGGCTCGAAGACATATATTTTTGTGAAGATGGATAAATATTCAGTATGCAGTAGTGAATTTCAAAGTTCGCTTCCAAACGCAATTCTGAATCCAGCCGTTTATGGAGAACTCTAGCGTGAATTTCGAAAATAAATATTGCAGTACCTTTCAGGTGGGTAATGCTATCTATTATGTATGAGAGGCGTGTCGAATTGAAACGGCCCCGACGTTACATGAGACAGCTGGACTGCAAAATTAAGTTCATGTGAAAATGTTGCTTGTCTCAATGTACTTTACATTGACTGACGCACGTGTTGGAAATAACTGTACAGATACCACTCGGAGTTAACCAAGCGTTTTTTAAAATAACTCTTTGTAAAGAAATATTCCTTACTCTACCTGCATATCATGATCGCAAACACTGATCGGCGTTCACTCGGTACTACAACTGTCAGCACAGTAGGAAAAGTATTAGAAATATTTCTTACTCTACCTGCATATCATGATCGCAAACACTGATCGGCGTTCGCTCGGTACTACAACTGTTAGCACAGTAGGAAAAGTATTAGAAATATTTCTTACTCTACCTGCACATCATGATCGCAAACACTGATCGGTGTTCGCTCGGTACTACAACTGTCAGCACAGTAGGAAAAGTATTAGAAATATTTCTTACTCTACCTGCATATCATGATCGCAAACACTCATCGGCGTTCGCTCGGTACTACAACTGTCAACACAGTAGGAAAAGTATTAGAAATATTTCTTACTCTACCTGCATATCATGATCGCAAACACTGATCGGCATTCGCTCGGTACTACAACTGTCAGCACAGTAGGAAAAGTATTAGAAATATTTCTTACTCTACCTGCATATCATGATCGCAAACACTGATCGGCGTTCGCTCGGTACTACAACTGTCAGCACAGTAGGAAAAGTATTAGAAATATTTCTTACTCTACCTGCATATCATGATCGCAAACACTGATCGGCATTCGCTCGGTACTACAACTGTCAGCACAGTAGGAAAAGTATTAAAAATATTTTTGAATAAGCGGACACGAAGATACTAAATTAAGCCAGTTTATTTTGGCGTTAATAAATAAGACTTAACATATTGGTAGCACGTTTTCATTCCTAAAAATTGCCAAGCTGCACGTGAAAAATACTAGATTTTAAATCATCACGTGCATATAACTGTTAATTTGGCGTATAGTTCAAGGATGATAAATTGGAAGCAAAATATGCCCTTGTCGGGGTTTTCAAAAGTGCTAACCTAACATCCTACAGCACAGTATAAAATGAGGATCTATTCACGAATGCATATTCAGTGAGAACAGTGCCGTAATTATAGTTACAACGACGAGGAACTTAAAATGAAAGATATTATTTTTATATATTTTCAGTTGACTAGTTTTTAGCTCAGTCAACGAAGATCGATAACGCTCTTTGAATAATTTGATATGATCCATAACCAGCATTTTTCTTAGCAGATTTACCCCCGAATTTAGGAATAAATTCATTCTCCCCTTTACATAGTGTTAATTTGTAAGTAATTGGAATTAAGCCTCTATGCATACTTGTAGTTCAGCTGATTATTTTTATACATGCGAAACAGTCAATACGCATTTTAATCAAACTACGTAAAACATATTTATGTTGTGCAGTTCTAGCAATGACAGTTATTAATACCAAAACGCTGATAGTTGTATGATTTCGGAATAAGAAAATCTGAACAAATAAGACAGCAAAAAAAAGTGTTGCGTTATAGTGTATTTAGTGTATATGAAGATGAAAACACCACAGTGTTATTTAATACCTAAGAAATATTAAACATCTTCTTTCGTGTAGATTATGTTAAATTTTCCATGAATTTACACTTACAAATAAAATAAAAAGTGAATAAAACACTATGTGAAGTAGCCAGTAAGATAGAATTTTAAAGTAAAAATATTTTAATGTGTGTCTATCTTATCTGTAATAGTCTCAGTATATGTTATACTTTCTTCTAATGGAAACAATATCATGGTCTGAAATGTACCTGCAATCCTCCTATATTATTCAGTGACCAGGAGTGGTTATAGAGCCTAAGCTCTGTTTTATACACGAATTATTACGAGGAATAATTTTCAACACTAATGTTGTTTTCAGAGTACGAAGTGCAAAGCTTTTAAATGCTGAGCATTTGCTTTGCAGTTATCTTCTTTACACTGGCAGTTTTTTTACATGCATACGTTAACATGATATAAACGTCTTGTTAGTACTACATTTTTCTTCGTGTTTGTTTAATAACAAATATTTAATGTAAGATATTACAGATTAATTCAAAATTCCATTGAAAGTCATATAATATCTACTACGTGGCATACACGATGTTACTATTGGAAAATGTGCCTCTAAGAATATATATAGTCCATGACGAGATTTTTATTCTTTAAACAGAACTTACTATCATCATCTTATACTAGTTTCCCTCGCGTTACTACGGCTGTTAATATATTTTACACACCTCGAGAACTTAATTGTGAGTGTAAACACTGCAAGCGCATAAATGAACCCTAAAGTGACGCAAAACTCTATTGCAGTGGAAAGTAGTTAGTTTAGTACAAATTTGTGCGCACTTGCAATTTCGGAGTTCAGAAAGTTATTTTCTCATGCCTGATAGTCCATGTGTGATCGATGGTTGAATAATATTCTTACCGGCGGAAGCGAGGCTGCATTATTCAGCGCGCACTTGACTCACGTGATCTGGAAAAAGAGGAGAAAATTTTCGATCGCACGGAAAAGATCGTAAGGAAAGTGTCTGGTGAAAAGAGAGACCATGCGAGATGGTGGAGGGCGTGGAGTGGGAATAGAAGGGTTTGCTTCAAAGTTCTCATCCTTCACCCTACCGCATTTCTCCGGTAGTTTCTGGCGGGCTCGCTGACTTCAAAACAAACGACACGCGGAAGAGGAGGATTGGAATTTCAAAGTAGAACTTCCCAAACTTCATTTCCTCGGGAGTTGTTAGCTTTCATTTTCTCCTTTGCTTCTCATTCCTCCTCTCCCCCCCCCCTCCTCCAAAGACTCATTTCTTCTTCTGTTTAACTCGCCTGGAGATAAAATCGAGAACTCGATGTCCAGTCTCTACAAAAGTCAAGGATCCTTGCAGTCTCTTCCATCCACAGTTCTCTGTGGTATCACAATCTGATTGTTTTGTGGCGGGTAATTTCGTTTTGATAATAATTCAGACTTCAAAAATTTACTGGCCATAATAACTACCGCAGCTAAAAGCGGAGAATGCTAGTCTTGACCAAAAGAAGTCTCATTGTATTCCCTCAGATAGGAGATGATATTTCTACTGTTCTGTATAAGTTGTTGGGGTGATGGCTCACTAAACTTCCTCGTTGATAAGCCGTTATTCTTGTTATTTTTCGAAATTAGCGGTGACAGTTAAGTGAAACCAATGTAAATACGACGTAGCTCGTGATGCTGTTTAGGAATGCGTACTGTTAATATCGTTAAAAGCCGATATTTAAAACATGAAATATTGAATTTTTTGAAACTTTCTTAATAAAATTGAGCTGTGTATATGATTTCCGTCTAAGATGAAACATTTTAACCAAATTTCTTAACGTAGTTGTGGTATTATGTCGAGGAAAATCAGAGGTATTAACTTTGCTCATTTTCTCACAGGAAGACTGTAGATAACGAGACGTCAAGACTCGTCGGCTTCGTGTCACCTCATAAAATCTTCGTCCTCGTAAACCGTTCCGTGCTGCAGTCTGAGCTTGGACAGTTATCTGCCCGGCCTTCTCGTCGCTTAAGCGCGATACCTTAGCATACCCGCCCACCAAAACACGTAAGTCTCTATATATTATATTTTACACTGAACAAAACACTGAAGATTTTATAGTTTGTATTTTATAACAGAGGGAGACCGACATGCTGAATTAAATTTAGTTTATATACGCAGTGGTGCACGTAAGTATACGCTTCCTACAATGGGACCCCAAGCTCCGTGAGAGTGCATGCAACAAACAACGTCATGGAAGAATAGTTATGATGAGTCGGACAAAACTGAATCAGGGATAAAATCCGAAGCCGACCGGTCGCCATATTGAGACGTCACCCATAGATCTGCGTGACCTTGAACTTGACCTTGCGTCCGTGATCTTGATCCCGTGCCCGTAAAATAGAATGACCTAAACCCAAAGCAAACTGGAAAATTTTTAAAATGCAAAAAAAATTGACATTTACTAAAAAAATTATATATATATATATATATATATATATATATATATATATATATATATATATACACGTGTGTGTTTGACGTATTAAAATGTTGAGAAATTTTGTTAAAACAATAAAAGACTTACATGTAGCAGGTTCGAGATTCGATGACGCGTGGAGCTCACATACTCCTGGCATGAAGATTAGCAGTCGACTGACAACCATCCCACTATGTTTTCTTTGGTTAGTACGTCAACCCCTCTCTCCGCCTTCACAAACCCAAGCTCGACTGATAAGCTGGGGACACTATAGACCATCAAATCCCACCCCACAATTTGTATTGGCTCCCTCTCTCATCTCATTGTATTTGCATCCATTCACATCCCTTCACTTCCCTCCCCCCCTTTTAAATTGGCTCTCCTTTACTCCTTCTACCACTCGAATCACTGCCAGTTTATATTAGCATTTTAATTGTCATAATCCCCTCCCCCTCCCCAATACTGCCATCAGACAATTTATAGGTTCTTTATCGCACACGACTCACTCCCCTCACTTCTCTCTCAACATTTGTGCACACATTCGTTACACACACCTCTCCTTTCCCATCAACCATCATCAATCCGACACCCTCCCATCATTCCAATCAATTTAGCCGGTTTTCCATTCGGTAGTCATTCTGATATCCCGATACCCCACAAATATATTCAATTTACTGTCTAGTCGCCCCCCGTCCACCCAACAACCCCCTACAGTGAATCATGTGCTTACATCAGACCACCTTATGACTCGAAATCGTTCGACTTACTACCCCCTTGTCACACTACCAACATTCAAACACAAACACTCAACCCCCGCAAATACTAATAGGCTGCGCTGGTGATTTATCGATGATGTCATATTGCCTGCTCGTGATTGGTTGTTGGTCACGTGATATCTCGTCCTCTGTAGATACCCAAATTCACGCCATATTACAGTTCTTCGTCTGATGCGAGAGGATGCACTCTCTTTCATGATGTTTCCAACATTCATCTGTAAGTTATTAACTTATGTGCAACTCTTCCATCAAATTCTGCAGGGTATTACTGAACGTGCTCAAAATTTAATTAAAAATACATTTCCCCACCGAAGTTAAAACTCTGCCTAAAATTTTGTATACCATTTTGGAACAGTGAGTTAATTATAGTGTAGATATAAATATGAAGTGTTAGTTTAATGGTATGCCTAATGCCAACATCCCGACTTGGTCTTTTGTAGTACCATTATTGAACCCAGTTGGACTGCCTACAATTTTGTCGATGATATTCGCGAACTATTAGGGTAGAACCATTGGAACATGGAATGTACGAATCCAAATTGGGTGATAAGTAATATTATCTTCCTTGCTCATCTTTGTCAACATTTCGCCATTCCATAAATCTTTAAATATTTTAAACACTCTCTCCAAACGAGCATAAAAGCAGTGAAGCCAAATGTCCTTAACACCCAGAACAACCAACTAGATGGCAATCAAACCACAAATAACATACTTCCATAATCAAACCTCAAAAACGTACCTCAAAATACATTCCTCAAAAAACATCTCTCAAAATTCATACCTCAATAATAATATCTCAAGTAATATACCTCAATATTCATGCCTCGAATAACATACCTCAATATTTATACCTAAAAAACATACCTAAAATAATTTAACCTTATAAACATACCTCAAATGTATACCTCAAAAAACATACCTCAGAAAACTTAACTCACTACTCATACCTCATAAACATGCCTAAAAATATATGTCTAAACGCGTATCTCAAAAAGTATACCGCCAAACATACATTAAAAAATCATTCATTACCCAAATATATTCATTTTATTTGTTCATCAAATAAAAAATTAGCTAACTTTCAACTACTTGAAGAAGTCGTACTTCCATTTCATTATAGACCTCCTTATGCACTTTCTCGCAATAATTTTACCTAGGAAAAGCAATAGGTAGTAGTTAAATAAATTAGACACGTTCTAATATGTATTAAAAAATTTACATTTCTTTACTTATTTAATACACTCGGAAATTTGCACAGATGCTATCAGGCCACGGGTAGTAACCAATGGTTTGCATTATATGAAACACATTTCCTTCATTTCATTGATGATTGAAGATGTATTACCAAATTGCGAGTTGTCTACACTTTTTCGAGGTCAATAAAATGTCTGAGTCTATAAACAAGTTTAATCGGGTCTTCGTAAAATACATAGCGAGAATTCTTGTCTTCTGTCTCCTTCAGATCACGTGTGACAGCCAACTTGTTGGATAGACATGTCAGAACATCAGGAGAAACGCCATTACCTTCATCGCGAAGTGCGTCTTCATTATCGTCTTTATCACATGTCTTTTTTCAGCACCGAGTTTCCTTCCAATGAGAGTTTAGGCGTCGTGGGCAGTATTAGTCTTTGCAGATACTGGTGCTGCATAATTTTTTCGAACATTGTCCGTTTCACGTGCCAGTTTCACAGATTTATATTTCATACGTATCGACGGCATGGCACACTGTATGCCGCTCGTATTGGCCAGCGTTCCCTCGTCTTCTGCGAACATATTATGAGACGTATTAACAAGAGGTAGCGATGTCAAGACATACTGTTTCTCTGTAGGAAAAGGAACACTATACATGCAGATCTTGGCATATACATTCAAGTTATCTCCTCGAGCGAACTGCCTAGGTCAGTGTTTGTAGCTAGACAGCATACGAGAGGGTTATTCAGGCATTCACTCTTCTCCTGTCCCCTCGCACTGTAGTCGAAAGCACAATGTTTGTCGTAGTATCTGCACATCCAAAGATGTGACGATGAAGGCGTTGGTTTCGACGTAATTCCCAACACAATCAGTCATAATCTTTAGTACGCATCGTCAATACAAGGAAAGTGATCACTTCAAATCAATGTTACGTCACAGACGGCCACTGTAATTTTTCTACACATTCGTGATTCTTTTTGAAGTAAAGTGCCCGCCAAGATTGTGGCCACAAAAGGCCTTCTGTCATAAATATTTTTTAAAAGGGGAAAATATAGGCGAGCACTCTTAGGAAACCCACATAATCAGTTGCCTGCGAATGAATCAAATATAATATGAATACACGCAGATACCCACATAACAATATGTTACTTTAATATGCTCGCAGGCATATGTAAATAAATTTTAATAATTTTTGATAAATTCGATCTATAACTATAGTTATGCATATTCGTATATGATATTACTAAGTATGTATGTATACACATATACTATATGGTTGGACACTCATCGGTTTTCTATCGAAGGTTTATCAGAGCCGTGACTTAAACTTGCTCACTGTTGCCGTCACAAATGGGTTGTGCACGGGCATCCTCGCCTTTCCTCGCCTATCTCACTTATACAACAATTACTCAACGTTTCATTCCATTCGTATACTTATCGCCATCGTAAACCACTGTGTCCATACTGTGACCAAATTCTTCGATGGATTTCGGCTCCTCTTTTACGTTCACAGAACCAAAAAATCTTGTAACTGCACGCTGCTCGTTTTTGTTGGAAACGCGAACTGGCACAGAAATGTCACCTTTTGCTATTATTGCATCACTGTGAGTAAGGGAAGTACCAGCACAGAATGCAGTAAGTGGTTTCTTCCTAAACATATTCAGTACACAGCGGGGAACGCTATGCAACAACAAACGGAGGAACAATTTAATAACTGGATTATAATAAGGTACGGCTGATGTGGTGAAAATGCGCAAAATCATCAAGATCTCTCGATCGAGGACCCAGCTGGGAACCACTATAAAATTATTACGACAGGTTGATAGGAAGGAGACAAGATGTGTTGTTGAGACCCAGAACGAGGTAACAGACGCCAGTCGGCGAAGAGATACGACCAGAGGCTGCCACATATCCCGGTGATCAGAGGATGTGTATCTACCAGTTAGGGTGTGAACTAACAGAGTTGTTCACTGAGAGAAAGGCCAAAAACTATTTATATATGGCCAAAAATACATTTATTTTCCCCGGTCAAATATTTTGTCGGGTAAAAAAAAACTTGAAAAGCAACGAAATTAATTTTGTTCTTTTAACAAAATACATGTTTGAATAAAGAAAACCTCTCCGTTCGATTAATAGAAATTAGACTGTCAACAAAAAATGTTGTTGAATAAACTGTCCGTATTTGTTTGATCACTCTTTGACTGCTTTCGTTCGAAAATACAGCAAGAGAGTTTGTTTCCATTCCATGTGACAGTTGCGATAGTAACAAAGATTGTTATTACATTTATTGATGCGTAAAACTGGTATAAAAAAACCTACAAAACTCAAGTTCAAAAGGAAATGAAAATGTAAAGCTTGAAACTCGAAATATTAATTTACGCGCCTTGTCCAGCGTTTGAAATCATACCCTTAAAACCATTCAAACTTCATTAGCCGTCACTTTAGCTGAGGTTGCCAAGACGTTACGCTTAGTGCACAGATTACCAAAGTTCAAGCATCGGACGGGCTTGGGGGCCACGGTGGCTGAGCTGTTATACTGCTTGCCTCCCACCAAGGCGAACCGGGTTCAGTCCCCAACCGGGCCACTCCCGGATCCTCGCATGTGGGAATCGTGCCGGACGATGCGGCTGGTCGGCTGGTTTTCTCGGAGAGCTCCCGTTTCCCCTGCCCTTTCCTTCCGGCGCTGCTCCATACTCACCTCAATCACCCTCATCGGCTCTAAAGACCTCGTTATTGAGAGCCGCCGAAATCTCTTCACTCACTCAGACGGGCTTGCAAATTTATAATTAACGGAAATTGTTTAATGTACGTACAGCCAAACAAGTCTTTGGTTACACCAACCAAATTTTCATTTGGGAAAACCAAATAAGAACAACCAAATAGTTTGTTTACAACAAGAAAATAATTAATTGCCCTTGTACAAACGATTAAATTGGTTGTGCCAAACAAACGATGTTTGATTTAACAAATTTTTTCTCAGTGGGGGTGTCTTGTAATCTCATTACTATGAAATTTTGATTGTACGTAGGAATATTCAATTAGAAATGCTAATGAAATCAATCTAACTGTCAGCTATCCGTGCATTGTTACGTTGAACTCATCAGTTACATAATATTTCGCAACAACTAAAAAGTTAACTGATTGATAATAGTTAAACTGAACGATACTTTGAATGATACTTGCAACTGAGGTAAGTGATCAAATAAAACTTTCCTCATGATACACGCCATTGCAGAGCTATGCCCCAGTAGCAACTTTTTGTTGGCCCAACGTCTGTTTCTGGCGTTGGTCCATCGTTGGAAAATGTAAGTTGGCCCACCGTCAAAATGTCACTCGGGGCAACGTTGGACAATGTACTTTTACGTTAGCTGCCAACTAATTATGTTCAATCTACTCTATTATACCAAGCGTGCATTTTCTGCACGCTTTCCTAAATTCTCTTTCTTTCAAACATATGCCATATCAATCAAAAACAAAAAATCCTGTTTGTTGGCGTTGCTTTGTTTTATCGCGTGTATATTACAGATCACCAATATAATATGACGAAAACCCAACCACTAACTAACGTTGGTTATTCGTGATATTTTGATCATTTACTAAATAACATTGTTTTCTTTTTCAGAAAGGTGGTCACACAGTCAAACCGTTAGTAACGTTTTACAAAGATGTGTTATCGCATACATAATGCTAACTTATAAACAACATTCTGTCAACGTTGGTTGCCATTGTTTTAAATAAATTTTACCTAATAACAAAAGAAATTAAAAACACATTATCCCCATTATTACTCATCACTTACCACTCCACATTACAACATAATAAATCCGTTAGCAGATATTGGTTTCGAGCCAACGACTCTTCGATTAGCAACCCGACAGCTTATTAAATAGAAAGTTGCAACTTGTCCACCAGCTTAGTGTAACTTGTTTTCAGGAATGCAGAAATAGGTACGTATCATTACATCCAATTCGAATATACAAATTTGGCCAAAACATACAAAATTCATGCCAATTACCAACTATGTCTACCAATGTGCTGTCAACAATCAGCCATCCATTATCATTCAAATCTATAAAAAAAAATTAACTGTATTAAAATCCTAAATGGTAATCAAATATGAACTATTATTGATGATTTTTGATCGCATACATAATATTGGGCATTGTTGGAAATATGTTAGTTACATAATATTTGCCAAACCAGCTAATAAACTAAAGAAAAACTACTAATTATCAACTGTTTGGTCTCCAAAATTATCCCAACATAAGACCAACAAAATATATTTCAAAGAAAAATGGTCATTAATGTGAAAAACATTAGCACTTCATTGAATAATGGAAAGGGGCATTGTTTTCATTAAAAGAATACCTATTCCATAATGTTGACTTAAAAGGATGGTTATACAGTACGTTGGCAGAACGATGTTTAATAGTTGACATTATGTGTGCAATAACACATCTTCACAAAACATTGCTAACTGTGGAGAGATTACTGTGTGAATACCTTTCTGAAAGAGAAAATAATAATATTTAGAAAATGATCAAAATACTACGAACAACCGACATAATACCAACGTTAGTTAGTATTTCGGTTTCTATCATATTAGATAGGTGTTCTGTATTTACACACACACAATAAACCATCCACAGCATTGTGGTTTTTTGATTGATGTGGCATATGTTTGAAAGAAAGAGAATTTGGGAAAGCGTTCAGAAAACAATAAATTTTCATTGGCTCAATAAAGTAGGTTGAGCATTATAGTTCAGTTGGCAGCCAACGCAAAAATACATGTTGGGCCAACTTTGCCCTGAGTAACATATTAATGTTGGACCAACTTATGTTTTTCAACATTTGCCCAATGCCAGAGTCAGATGATAAGCCAAAGTTGGGCCAACACACGTTTATTTATGTTTACCAACTAGTTGGCAACAATCAGCCAACCATGGCCATCAAAATATATTTTAAATACAATTAGTTTATCTATGAAAAAACCGAATATTTAAGAAAACATGGAAATTTTTTTTTTTTTCTCATCCCAAACTTTCTATGTAGCATTGTTGGAATTATATTGGTTACACAACGTGTGCCCAACTAATGAAAAATGAGAAAACATCAACCGCTTGATTCCCAACATTGTTCTAACATAAAACCAACTGAACATATCTAAAATAAAAAAATGGTCAGTATCTTGAACAACATTTAGATCTAATACGATACAGGAAATAGCCATTGTTAAGAATAACTATCCCCTAACTTCGACATTAAAGTGTTGGTTGTACAGTGTTGGCCCAACATAAAAATAAATTCCAATTACATACCAATTTATTGGCCCAACTAAAAAAAGGTGCCAATCGCCAACTGTTTGGTTTCGAACACTGTCCCAACATAAAACCAACTACACATATTTCAAAGAAAATTTGGCAGTATCATGAAAAAGAAATTGAATTTCATAACGTGAAGGAAAGGAACTTTTTAATTAATAATATATATTCCCTAACTTTGCCATAAAATGTTGGTTTTACAACGTTGGCCCAACATAAATATACATACACATTACCAACAGTATGTCTACAACCAAATTGTTGCTAACATTTAGTGAATCATTTTAAAGTTTTCAAAAATTGCTCCTGCAACATGTTGTGACATTTTTTGATATAGTGAAGTGTTTATGTAAGTTTTTCTAAGGTATCTCATTAAAATTTCCGAGTAACATTGTTTGGTTGGCATATTACGCTGGGCCAACGTTGTTTAAATGTATGTTTTCTAATCCAACATATTGCCAAACTTTCCAACCAAATGCCAACAGTTGGGCCAACGTATGTTGCTACTTGTGTGTTGTCGAGTAAAACACGAAGGATGTCGTTGAGAACTTGCCCGAAATGAAGCCAAGACTAGTTTTTAACAGTTATTTATAAAATACATTCACAGGATGAATTACTTATTGCGGGATGATTTTAATTTTTAACTGTGTGCTAACAACAGCTAGTTTAAGCTTGTTTTCGTGTATTTCGTTAACGTCGTCTTCTGTGCTTTTCTTGACGACACAACTATACAAAGGCGTATGTCCGAAGTAATTTTATATTGATCTCGGTCGAGCATGTCACACACAGAGGCAAAGGCACCACTTATCAACGTGCGCGCGCATAATGCATGACTGCCGACCTGGGCAGTGTTATAAAAGAAGTGCGGTACCTGTAGACTCACCCTCGTATTTTAGATGCGGCTATGAGGGACGGCAAGTCGCATACTTCAGGACGATTGGGGAATTCTCAGTAATGTACGGTGACTTTGCAGATGACAAGCCACGTCTTACATTAATTTCGATCAAGTCTTTTATGGACCAATGGAAGTGTCAGGTATAGTGCGGCCCTACTATAAGGAAGAAGTTTTCATTATAATGCATGGAATTCTCGGGCCACTGTAAGCTGTTCACGGTAAACTGAGCATTTTCGAAAGCCCTGCTTGAGATCTTCTTGAATGCACGATATGTATTCTTCCGCTATATGGAATACAAATATATTGCCACGGGCATGTTCACTTCGTTTCTGTGTCTGGCAAATTAAGCTGTGAACTTGTTAGGAAAGTCACAGCTTTGCTAATTTTTACATTAAGGCACATTAAATAAAACAGAAACCAAGAGAAATAATTTCAGTTTTCACACATGTTTCACCTCATACTTTCATTTCAACGTTAAGAGATGGAAATATTTTCCCTTCGTCTTTACCAACTTCACAGGACGCCTGATACTAAGTGCGCCCGTTCAAATAGATACAGGTACGCGCAGCTTCTAAGGTTGATTTTGAAACGGCTCACTTCACAGTGAACAGCATTTAACAGCAGTCATTTCGAAAACCTGCTTATCTTTTATGAATAAAAATAATTTTCTAATAATTTGAGTTTCTAGAAGTGGTAACATTGTATGAAGCGAACTGAGAAAGCAAGCAGGGTTGACTGTTCTTCTGGAGGAAAAAGGAGTAGGGTTGAAATGAGAGTTTTCCACTACTGCGTTTGTAGGATAGTTGTGTTATATTTGCGTATCCGTATAAGTCCGTATAGTAATTCACTGCAGTTGATATACATTTTGTAGTAATTTTGTTACGTACTGACAGTAGATAATAAATTCATGTTTGGGCAATTTTCTTTGATCATTTCAGTTATTATAGTTTCATATATCATAAATTTCCCATAAAATGCGTAAGTTAGAGACAGTACCCGTAAAGTTATTAGGAAAAGTAACGAAATATATGTTTCAGAGTAATGTTTAGGTGTCCCTCAACAAATGAGGTTTTAAGCGTCGAACAATACATTTTAATTGTCGGTGTGATGTTGCACAGTTATGTAGAAAAACACTCAGTGGAACGGGACTTCATAAACGCTTAATTCCGTGCAATTTGTGCTCCACATAAAAAAAATGCCACAAACACAAAAAAAAAAACTATTAACATGTGTACAAACAAATCTCGAAGAGTTTATTAAATGACCGTAAAGATACACTGGTTCGCAACGTACGTACTAAAAATTCACGACGATTCTGGAAAATTTACATTTTCTTGAAAAAAAAGATCACTGTTAATATTTGTTTTGTGTTCGTATATAAGTAATCTTCGTTTACATGCGGGGAACTTCTCTACTAGCAACTCTGTAATATTAGCAGAAAAGGGCACGCAAATAACAGCCAGTCGTACTTAAGAATTCTCTCCCGCATTTCCTCGCAGTGGTAGCCAGGGAGCTCGCCGTAGTGAATGAGAACGAATATCTTATTCGGAAAGCTCGCGCTGGGAAGGGAATTAAACTTGGGAAATTGTGTTTTTCGAGACCACCTCGCCCACACGAATTTACAGTAAAGTAACGCATCATTGGGCGTAGCTATGTTAGGTATAAATATTGGGAATTTACAGTAAAGTAACGCATCATTGGGCGTAGCTATGTTAGGTATAAATATTGGGGTTTTACTTTCAGCGTACTTTCCTTGGAAAGATAGGCCTATGTAATCATGCGAATGAATGTTTGCGCTATATGTCTCTTCTCCTCGCCCCTAATAACTTCCTAACCCAAGAATAGATTGCAATTAAATTATGTAGGAATATGAGGTCACAAACAATTACGACGCTATTTTATATAAAAACAAATATTCTGCACTTATAAAACTATTTCAATTTCTAAGTCAAGAAATATACAGAATATTTTTTTAATGAGTGTAGATAATTTGGAAAATGCAAGGGGTTGTTAACACGAGTGTTTTGATGCAATAAACACGGTGTCGGAAATGCATCCTAAAAAAAAAAAAAAAAAAAAAAAAAACCCCGCTGTTTTTGAAGATTGTTGTAAAAGCGAACAGGTTTGGGTTTGGCGTAGCTCAAGTTAATGACAGGGTTAATTCAAACGTCTTTATATACAACCCAAATAAATAACACTTAACACTTCTCTCTACAATCGTTTAGTTAAAGCGGGGGAGTCAATTATAATATCTGCTAACCGATTAAGCAGAAACCACGTTACTACTAATTAGATAAATGTGTCTTCTGAAACCACTGGAACTTGTTAACCTTAATCTCGATGCCGGATGGTGCTTTGCATCTCGTCTCTGTGGCGGCGGTCCACGGTACGCCATTCTGCGGTCCTCTTGCCCCCGCGGCGGCTGGCTGGCGGCTGGCCTTGTTTCATGTCCCCGCGGCGCTAAATACTCGCCGCGGGTTTACTAACTTAACTCTGTTTCTAAAACGTCCCTCAGCTTGCGGCCTCACCCTGGTTACAGCCGTGTGTCGCTTCTGCTGCGTGGGGTGTCCGTAATAGCCAGTGTTATGGACATGGCTGGCCCACACCGTAACAGGATGCCCTCGCGGGTAAACAGTTCCTCGTCTGTCCATAACACGACGGCAGGGAAGCTCGGAATAGTAATGCGCTGCTGCGGGAACCACCTGACGAAGTCATGTCTACGACGACAACCATCACTACTGCCACGTGTGCTGCTTCAAGTACAGCAGTACTTTTGCAACGTATGCCGTCGTACAACAGGTCAACAACCATAACGTTCAACAGTTGTTGCAATACTGTACTTGCTGTTTCGATGTCACCTCGCTTTGAGTGAATACGCTACGTGTTCTGTACATTACAATTATTAGTAACAGAATATTCGTCTTGCGTTTTATTTATTTGTAACATAAGAACGCATTTCCGATACAATGTCCATTACGTCAAAACACTCACTTTGACACCCCCTTGCATTCCCCTAAATATTTGCAGTAATTTAAAAAAAAATCATGTTTATATATCAATCAGTGGCATGTGGTGGACTGTTGCAATGTAAGCTGGCATTAGCTCTGAGCTGTAGCCTGTCGCTAGTTTCATTTACACTTCCGCCGCCAAAACGTAGCTTGGCAGCTGACGCCACAGTACGCTTGTATAGGTCTACTCTGTTTCATTTACGAAGGCCGGTTTTGAGTCAGTTCTGCGATAGTAGTGCCAGTGTTGTCACTCTGCTGATGCATCCCTTCTCGGCGTACTATTGAACGTTTATGCGGAACAATATACTCAGTGTAAATTGCTTATGTTAGTATTCTTTATATAAAAAATTCGACACAATTTGGCATGTTTACAATATCCATTACAAGCATGAAATATGACTATAGAGAGCCACTTTCTCCCGTTTTTTGTAGCATAGTGCCAGGTGAGCAAATAGAACATTTAAGCCATATTTTGTGAACAAATTAACATATCGATACCTTGTTTTCCACACCAGAAATGATACAGTAGGCCATGCGAACTTATGTTATTTAAATGACTCGGACACTTATTTTCAAAATGGCAGCAATATAAATAATTTAGAAAACTTTTTCCATATTTATTCAAAAATCTTACCAAATTCGGCAAAACTTTGTATGACAGGGTTAGAAGTATTATTAGAAGTGTAATATAGGGAAGTCTGGTGCAATGTATTTTAAATGGCAGCCGCAGCAGCTTGTGCGGCTAGTCGGCTAGATGGCTTCGGCTCGTCTGGGACGAGCTCGGCAATCTTCGGCTCGACTCAAGGGATGCTCGGCAGTCTTCAGCTCAGGTTTGTCGAACGTACCTGAAGGTGCTCGGCAGTTACGTCCAATAATTTTCTTAAAGTATATAGGTACGTTTCTGTTAGCCACTTGGTTTTATAGGCATAGGGTATGTCAAATCGTAAATCCGTATTTTTATTCGATTTTAAAATTTATTTTTTTATTTGAAATAATATTTTTGTTTCGAAATAGAACATAGAGTATAGCTAAAGTGCATTCCACTACATTTCCAGACCCTCTCTTTCGTTTCTCTCTCTTGCCACCCCTCATTTAATATATTTCACTCATTCCATCCCTTTCTCCCTCTCTTTCGTTTCTCTCGCTTTCTCTCATTCGAACTCTTGTCTCTTGTCTCTCTTTCTTTCTCTTATTCCATCTCTTTATCTCAATCTCTCTCTTGTCTATTTCTTCCTGTTTTTCGTTTCTCTCTCTTGCCTCCCTCACTTAATACATTTCTCTCATTCCATCCCTTTCTCCCTCTCTATTGTTTCTCTCTCTTTCTTTCATTCCATTTCTTGTCTCTCTTGTCTCTCTTTCTATATCACATTCATTTTCTCTCTTTCCATCCCTTTCTCCTATGCCATCTCTTTCTCTCTTTCGCTTCTCTCTTACTATATATCAGCCCATAGGTTTTCTCGGAGTCCCCCCTTTTTTTGTTGTTTCGTTTCTCTCTTTCATTTTCTCATTCCATTGCTTTATCTTCAGCTCTCTCGTCTCTCATTCCATCTCTTCCACTCTTTCGCTTCTCTCTCTTTCTCGATATCACTCAATATGATTTCTCCGAGTAATCCCATTTTTTGTTGTTTCGTTACTCTCTTTCGTTACATCTTGCCTTACACTATACATCTTTGTTTACATTTATCTCGCTCCAAACATCACCAAAGCACTGCAGGCACAGCACTTAGCACTGCTTGGATTTTTTTTCCTTTTATAATTTTATAATTTTTCAATATTTTATTTTAATTATATTATGGAAAGGTATACCTATACAGCTATGGAGCGAGTCATTCGGAGTCATTTAGAGTCATTTTGGAGTCATTCGGAGTCATATGGAGTCGTTTTGGTGTCATTTGAAGTCATTTTGGAGTCATTTGGAGTCATTTGAAATCAGTTTGCAGTGATTTAGGAGACATTTGGAGTCAGTGAGTCAAGAGTCAAGGGTCAGGCTGCAAATTGAAATATTACGGGCTCTTTGTGTAGATATTGGGTGTGTGTAGGAGCGAGTATGGGTATAGGTGTGTGTGTAGTTATCGTATCTTCCTTTTTTTGACTATCTAAAAGCAAACAATTAAAATACAATCACAACACACCACAAGGGTGCATTATCCTTAAAGTTCACCTTACAGGTGAACGGGTTTTGCTTTTGTTGGTCCCAGTATGTATGGTATGTGTATAAAATTTTTTAAGTATTTGTCACATGGTACTCACGTGTCATTGATCATTCGTAGTATATCATTTTGATAATGTCACATGGCGGTTACGTGACATTGCTCGTTCATGATTGGCTGTTGCTCGAATGACATCTCAAGCTCTGAGGGTATATAAGGCGGGCAGATTAGCACATCATCTCAGTTCTTCGTCTGATCCGACAAGTGATGGATCGTCTTCTCTCTCCTGACCTTCTTAGCTTCTGACTGGTAAGCATTTTTTAATGACCAGCTCTTCCATAACATTCTGTAGGAAATTATCATTCATGCTTGTAAATATACCTAAGTATATTCCATTTTGTATGACACAGATCCCTTATACCTTTCGATTATCAGATGTATTAATTATATTAGTTTATTTTCCTGCAGAGATCATGATGAAACGTGCATTTAATGGTGTGCCTGCAAGCGACGTCTCAACTTCGTCCTTGGCTGTACGATCAGCGGCCCCAGATGAGCTGCATATGTCACCATCGATGTCGTAGGCGGTACCCTCGTCGGCATCTTCAATTACATCGGTGTCATATACTGTACCATTAAATCGTCACTCATGTCGCTTCGTCGAGAATACCTTCGTGTTCAATCACGATGCACGAAGGCAAGTGAAGTATGGCTGTGCGATGAGTACAGATCTAGTGATACACAAGTGCACGAATTGTGGACTGTCATTTACTAGGCGTGATAACTTGCAGAGACATGCAAAAACCTGCAAAGCAGTAGGACCTTCATCTACCAAAATCACTCGTATACAGTCTCCCCTTCACCATAATGTATGAATTTGCATCTTGCAAAACCAAGGTTTCAAGATGTTTATCGAACTTCGTACCAGCCACCGTCGCATCCAAGAATCGTCGCTGCGTCTGGGAATGTTATTGCCAATGGTTTCGTAGAAGTTGAAACTGCTTTTCGAAGTAATTTAAAGCCATACGTAGCTGAAAACGTAAATAGTTCTTCGAAAGATATTTGTAATTTTTTGGCTCACATAAAGGAAAATATAATTGGCCAGCTCACCGACGAATTACGAGAGCAGGGTTCAATTAAATTGAATGTGTTACTTGAGTATAACTATACGAAACCAGAACCGTTCTTTTAAGGTACCAACAAGAGGGCTTTCAAAACAAAAAAGTAGCAGTATTCGAGGCTGGCGATATTAAAAAGGAGGCACTAAACATCTGAGAAGATATATATGAAGAGAAGGACGTATACAAAGAGCATGGTTCGGGGTGGACACTGTCATCGTTCAATCACCCACAGCTCCGCATAAACAAGCTGGATCCCCTTCGAGTCTCGTCGTACATTGACTTGCCAGGAGCTATCAATAACAAGAAGGCTTAGATTAACCCACAAAACACAAACGACCACGTGTGCTTTAAATGTGTAGTTCCTGCAGGTTTTGTAGAAGGCCGGAATCCTGAACGAGTAGACAAGCGATTTCAAGCCCTAGAAATCAAATTTGACTTTTCAGGCCTCGAGTTCCCTGCACAACTACATCATATAACAGTTATCGAGAAAAACAATACGCCAGTGTCTGTGAAAATTTTTGGTATAGGCGAGAATCAGAAAATGTATCCCATACGAGTAGCCGAAGTAGAAAAGGACCAGCACATCGACCGCCTTCTCCTCACCTCCGAATATGGGAACGCACATTATTGCTGCATAAAGAATTTCGAACTTTGGTAAGATCGCAGCTGACTGCCCATCATGGTGAAATACACATATGTAAGCGTTGCTTCAAGTTTTACGACGATCAGACAAGGAAATAAGGGCTGTCAGGGCAGCTATGACTAGAATTACAGAAGCAATACTGCAAAGAAAATACTCCACTACGTGTAGAAATGCCACAGCCAGCGAAGGATGGTAGTCCGCCCGTTTTCAAAGTCAAAAATCACCACCAGCAACAGCCAATCATGAACGAGCAATGTCACGTAACCGCCATGTGACATTATCAAAATGATATACTACGAATGATCAATGACACGTGAGTGCCATGTGACAAATACTTAAAAATTTTTATACACATACCATACATACTGGGACCAACAACAGCAAAACCCGTTTACCTGTAAGGTGAACTTTAAGGACAATGCACCCTTGTGGTGTGTTGTGATTGTAATTCAATTTTTTTTTCAGACACTAAGAAAAAAGGAAGATACGATACCTACACACGTACCTATAAACATACACGTACCTACACATTAACGGACCTACACATACACGCACCTACACATACACGCACCTACATCTACACATACGTCTACACAAACAGTCCGAAATATTTAAATTTGCAGACTGACCCTTGACTCTTGACTATTTGACCCCAACATGACTACAAATGACTCAAAAATTATTCCAAAATGACTACAAATTGACTCCAAAATGACTCCAAAATGACTCCAAATGTCTCAAAAATTACTCCAAATGTTTCGCTCTATAGCTCTATAGTTACACCTTTCCATAGTCTATTTTTTTTAAATACTTAAAAAAAATTTTATGCAAAAAAAAATGATTCCAAGCAATGCTAAGTGCGGTTCCTGCAGTGATTTGGTAATGATTGGTGATGATTGGTGAGATATAAATATAAACAAAGATGTACAGTGAAAAACAAGATTGAATGAAAGAGAGAAACAAAACAACAAAAATGGGAGGACTCGGAGTAAACCTATGGACTAATATAGACAGAGGGAGAAGCGAAAGAGAGAAAGAGATGCAATGAGAGACGAGACAGATGGTGATACAGAGATGGAATGAGAGATTGAAAGAGAGAAACGAAACAAAAAATGGAAGGATTCGGAGAAAACCTATGGAATTATACAGAGTAGAGAGAAGCGAAATAAAGGAAGAGATGGAATGAAAGGATGAAGGAGAGAAAGTGAGAAAGAAATGTAGAGTGAAAGACAAGATGGAATGAAAAAGAGAAACGAAAAAAGAATGGAAGGAATCAGAGAAAAACCTCGGAGAGAAAGAGAGAATCGAAGAGAGAAAGATATGGTATGAGAGACGAGAGAGATGGAGATAAAGAGATGGAATGAGAGAATGAAAGAAAAAACAACAAAAATGGGAGGACTCAGAGAAAACCCATGGACTGATATAGAGTAAGAGAGAAGCGAACGAGAGAAAGAAATGGAATAAGAGAAAGGGATTGAAAGAGAGAAAGCGAATGTGAGAAAGAAACATAGACAAGATTTAGAGTGAGAGAAAGAGAGAGAAACGAAAGAGACGGAGAAAGGAATGGAATGAGAGAAAGATATTGAATGAGGGAGGCAAGATAGAGAAACTAAAGTGAGGAAGAAAGAGAGACAAGAGAGAGTTTGAGATAAAGAGATGAAATGAGAAATAAAGAGAGACAAGAGATGGAATGATAGAAAGAGAGAGAAACGAAAGAGATGGAGAAAGGGATAAAATGAGAAAAAGATATTGCATGAGGGGAGGCAATAGAGAGAAACGAAAGAGTGGAAGATAGAGAGACAAGAGAGAGATGGAGATAAAGAGATGGAATGAGAGTAAGAAAGAGAGACAAGAAATGGAATGAGAGACTGAGAGTGAAAGGTTGGAATGAGAGAAAGATATTGAATGAGGGAGGCAAGAGAGAGAGAGAGAACCGAAAGAGAGGGTCTGAAAATGTAGTTGAGAGAACTTTCGCGACAAAATTTAAAAAATGTTTTAAATTAAATAATTTAATTTAAAATCGAATAAAAATGCAGATTTATGATTTGACATACCCTATGCCTATAAATCCTATATGGCTGACAGAAACATACATACGTACTTGAAGAAAATTAGTGGACGTAACTGCGGAGCACCTTCGGATACGTTCGACAAAACCTAAGCTGAAGACTGCTGAGCATCCCCTGAGTCGAGCCGAAGATTGCCGAGCTCGCCCCAGACGAGCCGAAGCCATCTAGCCGACTAGCCGCACAAGCTGCTGCGACTGCCATTTAAAATACATTGCACCAGACTTCCCCATATTACACTACTATTATTAATGTTGTACAGAGCTTCTATTAAGTTCTCTGTACGATGGCGCCGAATTTGAAATAAAGTTTATATGCCATAACTATGAAATTAATCAACTGATCTCCTCCAGATTCTGCACACCGGCAGTCTTACGGAAATTTAGGTGAATTAAGTGACTCAAGCAGCTTGCTTTAAATATCACGGTTCTGTTAACAATTTAGTCAACTTTTCTACTAGAACATTAGAATGAATACAGCTGAAGTAGATGCTGCGAATCCTAGCTCCGTAATTCAGGTATTTGCCTACCAGCTTACGAAACGACGGTTTCTGGGTTCAAGTCTCGTGTAAGGCACGTGTGTATACGTAATTTTCTCCCTAGGTTTGCTTATGTTTTTAGTTCATCTCTAATGCTATAGCTGTTTACGAGATGTACGTGGCAGGCAACAAACTGTACCCTAACAAACTTCTTCTATTTACTCGACAACCGTTCGCTTGGCAGAGATACGCCAAAGCAAAGTTTTTTTTGTACATTAATGCACACCGAAGATTTACATACATTTGGTGGATAGTAACAAGGTACCCAATATTTTCTCAAAGAATGAAGATTATTTTACACAATAACCGTTCACAGATTCCAGTTCTCGATTCAAGGCAACAGTGTTCACGCAATTGTTCTTCCATCTCAAGTAGGCATTTTGAATAAAAACTTTTTGAAATAACGATTTCCAAGGGTTCCTACCTCCGTTACGGATTATTATAGAACATAGGTCACGAAATATTTTCTATCAATTTTGCATAGGGAATCACCTCACAGTGTTTGTACATATATTTCAAAATCAACCTGCTTTCTTATGTCTATGATGTTATGTATTTTATTACAAATAATAATAATATGCTAGCAGATTAGTGCTAGACTAACATTGATAAAAAGAAGATTTGTTTCAAAACTAAGTATAATCGATATGCGTCAATAGTAGCCACAACAAATCATTTCCCGTTCCTAGGACGTTGAAATTAGAGCGCATTAAACTGTTTACGTTTCTTACCATACTGTGTCGCTTTCTGCATTTTAATATTTTTCTAACATTTCTAAATTATCAAGATAAACACAAAATTATTAGTTTTAACACATTTTAAAAAGAATTAAAAAACAAACAAAGCAAGAATTCAAGATTCTAAAAGATGGTACAAATTTAAATTTTATGTCCCGTCTGAGTGGATAAATTGCGGTTTGAATGTACGCTGCATAAGTACTGTAAAAATTTTTTGCTAATGTAATTTTCAGTATCGCCAATACATCTTTGAGTATGTGTGGTCAAAGTACATTTTTAAAGCTTTCAGACTGTAACGGATTTTTTTTTCTCGCAGTTTTCATCAAAATTAAGTATCTTTTTGAAACACTTTTTGAGGTGTATCTACGTATAAAGAAACATTGCTTCCAAATTACACAGACGGAGAAATTTTTTTTCAAACTCGTCTACAGTACTACGAGGACAACTACAATCTCACTGTTATTCGCGTCGTTAACGGTTGTAAGAGAATAAAATAATTATAGCAAATTTAAATTTGTAATTTTATCTTTGAAACATCTACTGTTTTCCACAAGTTCATACTAAGCCTGATATCCCTTAATATTATGTGGATACAAATACTATTTGGACGTTAGTTTTTTTTACTAACCATACGGCCGTATTAACCTGTATATTCTAGTAAGGTCCTTCCAGTGATCGTAGTTGTTCATGGTTTTCCAAAATCACTCACTCCAGGTGAATTCTCGTATATTTCCTTAATGCAGGCCCTGGATGAGGCAATCCTCGTTCCTGAATGTATATTTTGTTTTTCCTTTCTAAAGCCTTGTCGCTGCTCAGAGACACTCAAAAAGCCCGATAAATAAATGATTAAAATAAACTAATATAGATGCGTCCCATGGTTGACTTCCTTGTGTCCACTAATTCTAAATGTAATGAACAAGCACCGATTTCCTTTCAACCTATCCGCACTATGAATCTGATGCGACGTCTAGTTATCGCTGAAGTTCTCGTGCAAGTCCTGGGTGCAGAACTGTGTAAGAGCAGGCGGCGCAGAACTGGAACAACATCTCGCACCTGACACGAAACAGGGAATGCGCGCGGTTTCTTAGCGCATCTGCCGCATGAATTATGCACGGCGCACGCAGACGTCGGCGAGCAGTTGAGCTGGGCGGGAATGTTTACACTTGGTCGGCGGCCGCCGCCCCCTCGAGTGATTTAGTATTGATGGAAGCGGCAGCCGGGACGGGCTGATGGGGTTTACCGACCATCCCCGTGGCGCGCGCTGCCGACCAGGGCAACTACCAGAGCACTCTCAGGGAGAGGCTGGATGGCTGGATGACGGCGAACACGTTCGTCTGTCGCACCCCATCCCTCCGCACTTGACCGCAACACAACCGTGGTCCTCCTCCCTTAGCCAGGGATTACGATCACTTCACGTTTCACGTAACACGCAACGAACAACACGTTCACGTAAGCCTGCTACACTTTCACTGCGTGTTCCAAGAAGACTAACTAAACCTCTGTCAACCTGTGACACGTTTCCGTCAAACTGCTTCCAATAAGATTGGATAAATAAAGTTCGACAGTTTTGACGTCACCGAAACGTCATAAACGCCGCCACATTTGTTTGAAAAAGTTGGATGTTTTCAGTTCCCATCAAAAATTTGAAGATTGGATCGCTTCTAAATTGTATTTGATGTTTGATGTGCTTAGCCAATCAGAATCGCGCACGACAAAAGTGAACGTCAGGAAACTTTAAAATAACGAACGTTTACTGGCAAAGAAATATGTTTATGAAGATTATTAATTTATGTGAAGCTGCCTGAGCATCTATCTCGGCAGGAATGCAATGTTAAGTGATATTGTACATAATAATGATACTCAGAGGCATCAAATTCATTGTGCAGGAAACTAATCTTATAAAAAATTTCAATTTATTTAAGAAGTGAAAATAAATTACAATATTCGTTATATTTCATCATGTAATTGATTGCAGGTAAACATGAGAGAGTTATCTAATCTTGGAAATAATTTTCCAATAAAAATTCTGATTAGATCCTTCCAGTAAATAAATACTACAGTGCGACACATTTTAATATACATACACGATTATTTGATTAAATTTGTTGTAGGGAAGAATTTGATAGCTTTATTTCGTCTTAAAATTTTATTGTCAAATATATTTGAAAGAAAAAAATTTACAGTGTTACATGGGTTTTACGATCATTTCATGTAACGTTAGTGGTAGGGTTATGGGGCTTCAGTTACAGGGGGATGGGGGAGTGGCTCGGGGGCTCAGCTGCCATCTTGGACTCCTGAC
This sequence comes from Dryococelus australis, assembly GCA_029891345.1. NCBI lineage: Eukaryota > Metazoa > Arthropoda > Insecta > Phasmatodea > Phasmatidae > Dryococelus > Dryococelus australis. Next base: position 124,386,777 of record CM056998.1, read on the forward strand.
TCCCATTCTGTCAATCCAGTCATGCAGCCGCCATCTTATATTCCCCCACATTTTTAGCCAGTATATCGATATATTTGTACTGTAGTCAGTACGCCATCTTGGACCTGCTATCTTGGTAGCCACCATGCCGCCATATTTGTAGGCAGTATGTAAATTTCCATGCTCTATCATTCCATGTTGTCTCTCTTGCATTCCATGGGTTTTCTCCAACTGCTCCCATTTTTCTCGCTTTCCTTTCTCTCCTTCGTTCTCTTTCTCTCTTCCTCTCTTTACTTTCGCTCTTGCCTCTCACATTCAGTGCACCAATTACTCACATTTGTTAGATCGCCATCTTTGTTTTTTCGTTCATTTGTTTCTGGCCAACATATTGCCATATTTGTTTACACCGGTTGTTGCTAGGGGCACTGGTGTCGTTCGAGCACCATGATGGTTCTATAATTCGCTGCTAGGGCTGCTGGTGTCGGTCTCGCTCGGTCGATTAGTCGATCTCATTCGACAGCCATATTTGTTTACATCGGTTGTTACTTGATGCACTGGTGTAGCTCTACCGCCGTATTTGTTTAAGGAGTTGACTGCCAGGTATGCTGTTTTTTTTTTTTTTAGCTCAAAATACCCTCTGGAGGAAAGCAGGCTCAAACTGCCGAAACTTTGGTCACCATACTGATGCTTTAGACCACTCAGATATCGGGACACTCACTGCGACAAATGTTTATAAGAAGTATTTAGCTTCTGTGTATGTGGACGAATGAATATCTTGTTGTGGCTATTTTTTGTTTCATTAAAGTCATTTCTTTTTTTTTTTTAGGTTTTACATTTTAAGTATTTTTTGATGTCATTGTCATTGGTATATCATTTTTTTTTTCATATAGTCATAAACATGTAATTAGATCTTTGTCACATAGATGTAATTATTATTTTTTTTTTTTTTGCTGTCCAGACTTGAGCATTTTATTTTTTATTTGCATGTAGGGACTTTAGTTACTCACACTGAACTTATAAAAAAATGTATACCCTATATTGAACATGGAATATTTCCTACACATACGTAACACATACCACTAATGCTAGGAATTGTACATTTTTCCCGCAATCCTATTGGCTTACACCATCCCTTAATTATACATAGCAGTTCATAGAAAAGAAAAAACATGGATCATTTAGTGAATATTTTCAAACATGAATCATTTAATGAATATTTACAAACATGAACCAAGTAATTCAGAAACACTATACGATGGTTGAAATTTATACTTACAGAAAAGAAATATAAAGTTAATATAAAAATGAAAAAAAATGTATATATAATTGGAAAAAATGCCGGAGTATACAAAACTACCCTGCCGCCAATTAACCCCTCAATATATTATCCCGAGTATGCTCCGTCCACTGCCTTAAAATAGAATACTAAATCATAAAAGGTGGGGAATTTTTACTTGTTCTATACAACATTAAGTTTATAACGCTTTGTATGTGGACATGTGACCCTTAAAATATCTAGGTACGTTTGAAATACTGCCAATTGTCTTTTAAGGATGATCTCTTATCAAAAATGTTATAATACTAACACGAAACACAGCTTAAGAAAAAATCCGCTGTTTAACAACCGAGCTGCATCGTGAAAACATTGCTCAAAATGCTGAACGTGTATTTGCTTTTATAGAGTAATACTGACGCTATGAAAACGTCTATCTCAGAGGCAGAAAACAAACAGAAAAAAATGTTGTAGGCGGAAAAATGATTTCCATGGTGTAAAAAATATATTATAAGAAAGTTGAACAGAATATTATGTACAAATGTGAGCTACAGGTATTAAAAATATCATGTCAGTTGTCGACAAGCTTTAGTTAGTTTGTATGAACAGTCCTTAGTGCGAGACATTCGCGCAGCAGCTACACTGACGTGTCGTAGCTGGCCCGTGGCGGCCGGTAGGGGAGAGGTTTGGCTACACCAACAATGTCAGCTGCCGACGTGCTCAGTTCAAGGCCGTGCGGCCATACAGGTGCGTGACTCTCAAAAACCAAATTCAAGTTGGCTTATGCAGGAAATTAAATGTTATAACATGCAAATGTGCGCTCGAACACGCGTACATATCACGCAGTACCTGTAACACATTTGCTTTTCTAAGAACACAAAAAAAAAATTATGTATACAAATATGTTATTTTATATTCTACAGAATATTATCAAACCCATTTTTAAAAATTCAATCCTAATATTAATCATTAATACAAGCGATTGTTGAGAAACTTAATTATCTGTCAATATTTTCACAATAATGAAATACTCGAACAGGAACAGCAATTGTGTTTAATATTAAATACTATACATAACTTATTTATGTAGGCCTATCCTATAACACGAGTCCCATATAAATTGAGAAAATTGTTAATAAATAAATATAGTCATTTTAAAACACTTTATAGTTTGAACACTGTAAAATACTAGTGTAGGGAACGCACTGTTCTCAAAATCTCTTTCACGAATACAGTAGTAGGTGGATTCTAAATTGCTAACGGTTTTGTATTACTTAAGCAGATTATCATAAAATAATTCTGACGAAATTTAAGTGAATCACTTGAATAATATTGTATTAATTGCTATTTTTCTGTTGTTGAATTTACCGAACCAAATGCGTAGTTTTATTTTAAACGATACATTTGATCATCCTTGTACAGTAGCCCTTGGCAGCTTTGACTTGACTCCCCTGTGTTGCGTACTGGGCACGAATGCCTCCTTTTTTTTTGGTGGGGGGGGGGGTGGTTGTCATGTATTTTTGTCTAGGTTTGCCGGGTTTTCTTGGGGTATTCTTTTCTTAATAATTATTTCACGTCCACATTTTAAGTACGGGACTTTTTTTTTCCATTACTATGCTTTTACCGACATCATTTTTGGCGACTCCGAACATCGAAAATGAAGTACAGTATTTACTATTTTTAACAATAATCTTTTCTGAGTTGAAAAACACTAAGTTTTTCCTTAAAAATAAATAATGTATAACATATTTTTTTAAATTAGTTTCCAATTACACGAGAAAACTTATATATGCATTGAAAATTTGTCTCGTACACTTTGTTTTGTATATTGTAATGCACTGTTCCCCAGTGAGTCCTGATTTCTGTGGGTAATAGGTATACCTGCTTAAAACACTGTTTGCAGACATGAATCATCCAATGGCTGCTAGTCAGCTGTGATAACACCAGTCTTGAAAAGTTTTTCATGTAACAATAATGTGTAATAATCTTTGTTACGTCCTTCGCCATTAGAAGATGGATATATTTAGGTTTCTCTTTCTTAGTCATGTGTGTTGGTACAACTTTTCCTCTGGCATTCAGCTAGTACACATTTACAGATGCACCAGGGTGGTTGTTCTCAAAGACACTTATTTGCTTTAGAGGAGTCGGAAAATCCAATCCGCTAAAATCCAACATATCTTCCACCTCAGCATACCCCTTGTCCACACTCTGTGGATTCGATGTCTTAACAAATCCAGCCAACACTGGCCACTTGAATCTTTGGTTTCCATAGTTGTGGGGATCGATTATGTCATGTTTGTGTTTGATAAGGTCTGCGAGGTAAACATGTGTCGATAGCTCTGAAGGTACTTCATCTATGTTTCTTGGAGGAAGCCTCCATTGCACCTATTCATATGCACCCTTTGACCATCTATCTGCAAAATCGACACACCGCACCTGTCACACAAATATGACAAGCAACAGTGATTTTTGGCACAATTAAAATGCTCGTGTCTCTGCATTGCGGCTGTATACAAATATTCTGTCACAGAAGCAACAACGAAGCCTTGGCGAAGTCATCGATGGCAGCACCGGTGTAGGTGATCCATCCGAAGACGTCGATGATGTAGCCAATGCCATAACTGAAGAAGTCGATGGTACTGCAGTGGTGGAAAAGGATGCTGCTAATGATGCAGGTGTCACAGCTGATGAAGTCGATGGTGCAGGCAAAAGAGGGGGCATCTCCCTCGAATAAATAAACCAAGGCCAGAAACTAATGGTGGGCAATATCCGATCCACTTTAATAAAAATAGCCATGGATTACCTGGCGTAGAAGCTAGTCGAGAAAATCCACATTTCATGACTACCATTGTCATACTAAGCTTCCTAACTGGAACCCAGCTTCGTTTAATATACGTATTAAACCATTAATACATTTTTCGGACACCAGTCAGCCAATCACCGAGTTGCCACGTGATTGCAGCTGACCAATTGCATAAATTCACTGAGACATCGCATGCATGGACAGGTTGAGCATCTGACCTTGACAAAGTAAATATATCTGTGATTGCATGGGAAGAGCTGTGTTAGTATTTTCACAGGTCTACACCTGTACAGTATCAGGTAACTGCATGCATAGATGCTTTCACATCGTTTTCACACTCTGCATGGTGTCAGATAGCATAAGTCAGCACATAGCAAATTTTAGCATTTTCACAGGTCTGGACCTGCGTGGTGTCTGAAAACTGCACGTGTATGTGAATCCACATTGTTTTCACAATCTGCATAGTGTCACATAGCCTCAGTTTGCACATAGCAATGCTAGCAGGTTAATGGAGTTATCTTAAATGAAAAAGATAATGAATCAGCAAGTTTCACGAGCAAGCACTGGACCATGCAGAATGGTGGCGGAGTGGGAAAGATAGTGGGGAGGGGGAAGTTGATATAAAATTGGAGGGGAAGACGATTAGTATTAGTTTCATCAAATCATATATGTACAGTTCCCACTTGATGCAGCCATTTACTCCAATATTACAATGGGCTACAACCATGTGCTTTTCTGGATACCTGGTATGCCAGAGAAAGTACAAGCCTACACCGTAATTGAATATTGGGTCGGCATGCATGAAGAAGATGGTTTTTTCAGCTTGGTTCCAGTACCATACTGCTTTATTACCTGCCCAGTGTACTAACTCCAGCCAGACTTGAAGCTACCCTGTACTACCAGTGAGCTGAAAAGTCAAGAAAAAGAATGCCTACATTATGTTTAGGGGTCATAGCAAAATTGTATATAAACTCAGAAGACCATACAGCTACAAGATTACTTGATGGTTTGATCATTGCAATGGAGAACGTTACACCACCATTTTGAACCATGACAGAACAACTTGGGAGACTATGTGCACCCCACTAACCTGTGATGTTTACACTGCAATCGTGTTCTGAACATCAGTCTTCGTCCAGTCTTTGGCCGACAATCAGCCATATTTGATCCAGAGCAAGACTACTAGTGTGTGCACCCAGGCTTCCAGAGTGTGGAGTATATTGTGGACGATCCCCTAGTAACATGTGTTGAGAAATGTGCAAATGACGTAAATGTTTTCTTCTCGTGGGACACGATAGCCATGCCAGACTGTATGAAACCTGAAAATCTGAGAGAATGCAATAGTAGCGAATGTGCAGTTAACCTTTGTAGGCCATATATGCATAGTTTTCCATGCACACTGCAAGAAATGAAAAATCGAATTTGAAGCGAAGTGAATAAGGCATTTAGTGATGATCCTCAATGCGAGCATTTATTGTCCAGGATACCAACGAAAAGTTCCTTGACACTTTACAATCTGCTTAAAGAAGCATACAAAAAGCCACTACAATATGCTGAATTGTGTACCGATGACCTGCACAGTGCTGTGAACCACCATGAACCATCCTGGACTAATCTAAAAATTAGGGTGTGTATGAACGAACTCGGTGCTATTTAAGGCATAAATTACTTAGTGAAGCCAAGTTTTCGCCATTAAACCTCATGACCAAGCAGAGGGAACTCTATATATAAATATAAGCAGATATGTTCGTTAATGACAATTGTCTATGAACCATTGCTCCAGAAACAGTATGGACTATGGCAGCAGTTATGGCAGTAGTGACTCCACCTCCAGTGACTAAACCACCACCACCACTATCACATCAACACCACCACCATCATATCAACACTACCACAATCATCACCACAATTGCAATCAGCACCACAATCGCAATCAGCACCACACTCAGCACAAAAATAAGTACCCCAACGAGCACCACAATTGCAATCAGCAACACATGCACCTCAATCAGCACCACAACAATCTCTCATAGTCTTGCCATCAGTCTTTCACAATCTTTTCGTCAATTCACGGGTTTGTCAACTGCCTCTATCTATACATATTAACAAAAAAATATTCACCGGCTGTCTCCAAAATTTGTACATTTCGACAGAATGAAATGTGTTGTATGCAGTCAAATATTTATGAATTTTTAATAATTGAATATTCTGCTTGTTGATATGACTGTTAATAGTTGAGTGCCCATAGGACCACTCTAAAGTTGTAAGGGATAAAAGGATACAACACACAAAAAATAAAATATTTATTTTATAAAGGTAATTTATTTTTATTTTGTAATAACATTTTCATAAGAAAAACGTTCATCACATCATTGTATGTAGTCCCTTTCCTTAACTTCTCTAACGATCAAATATACCTCTTCCATGTTAGAGTAATTTCTCCCTCTTTGCTTAACGATCAAAACTCTAAGTCTGTCTACAAGTTTATTCAGATCTTCGGGAAATACGTAGTCAGTATTCTCAGCATCTTCCGTCTTCCACCGTCTTCATGTCGCTCTTTGTAGCAAATGAACGAGCGTTATTTATACCTTCTGCCTTCTTCACATCACTTGTCGAAGGAAATTCTTTGGAGGGGTGTCAGTGCATTGAGAGAACCATCGTCGTCTTCAACACTATCACTGTCTTCATAATCATTATCATCAATGGTTTCTTCATGATCGTCTTCACTTCCTGTTTCATCTTCAATATCAAGTCTGGTTTTCTTTGTAGGATTTGTACGCTCATCAGTATTTAGAGCTGACGATTATTTATTTTGAAGTTCGTCGACTTCGACTTAACGTGAACATCTTGCAAGAGTGCAACAGTACATTCCACACATGCTGACACTACCAAATCTTGTAGGTCTCTCATTCCGTCTATATCATTAACTGTCTCATAATTATCGCCTATCGAATCGGTACCCACCAATGTAGCAGGAGGTACTGGAGACATTAGTTGCTGGCTCCCAATAGACGAATCCTTGCAGATCTCAGTATGTTATTTCAATGTATCACCTTGCATAAACTCAATGGGACCAATGTCGTAATTCTTCATCGTACGAAATAACTCTTCGTACAGGTGGTTCTCTCATGTCGCCAAGAATTTTACCGAAGGTGAAAACTCGGTCGCAGAATCGGCACTTACAACGATCTGGTAGCGATGATGTAGGTCGTAGCTCCATGATCGTTTAGGTCAGGCCTTCGTAGTCACAATTATTCATCTTCACTGTATAGCGAGAGAATGCATCCAAATCGATGTTTACCTCATGGAGCCAGAACGTTAAATTACATTTTTTTCCTATATAAAGGTGGTTATAAATATAATTTCTCTCATCACTCGGAAAACGCCTTCTGATATTTTTCTAAGACCACGAGAAAATTAATACTGTTTTAATAGTACCAGGCTTCGAACTCGCGTCCGTATTCAATATGTAGTAATTAACAAACAGGTTAAAAATTTGTACGAGTTGCGCATGAATACCAAATAGTGTACCAGCATCGTTAAAAAGGTTTCAAAAGCTCAGTTCATCAATCAATATGCAATCATATTATCTCACACTGATTCCTATATCCATTACGTAAAACTTACATTTCGTCGTTAATAAAAATTCCTATAATATTCACCAAACACTGGGAAAAATTACCACATATTTTTATAAGTCTGATGGAAAATTAATATTTCTATGGTTTCGGGTTTCGAACTGGTGGCCCTACGTAACTTTTAAACTAAAGATATTGCTTACATGTATGTATTAGGTGTATATAAGCACATAAAGAGACAGGAAATCACGTACAAGGTTCGTGTCTGCAGACAGTGTTTTAAGAATTATACTGAAAGACATACCTTAAAATGTAATAATTAAGAAAAAATTTTGGTAAAATAGTAAGTACTTCCTGTTGGGAGTCGCCAAAAAAAAATGTTGTGGGTAAAAGCATTGTAATGGGGAAAAAAAAAAGGTTCCGTACTTAACAAAATGTGAACGCGAAATAATTAGTTAATGAAATGAAGACCTCCGAGAAAACAGCTCAAGTACAGACAAAATAATCCATAACGACTCCACCGGGAATCGTGCCCAGTATGCAATGGAGGGGAGTCAAGTCGAAGCCGCCAAGGCCTACTGTTAGAGACTGATCAAATGTATCGTTGAAAATAAATGATGCACTTGGTTCGGTGAATTCAACCAGGGAAAAATAGCAATTAATTAATTATTATTCAAATGATGCACTCAGTTTTCGTCATAATTATATTTAGGCTATTCTGCTCGAGTAATATGCAGCTGGAGTTAGTTTTCTACTACTGTATTTGTGAAAGAGATTTTGAGAGCAGTGCGTTCCCTACACTTATTTTATGGTGTTCTGAACACAAATGTATTACGGGACAGGTCTGTGGAAATGAATTAAGTATAGTATTGAATATTAAACACAATTACTCATCCTGTTGGAGTATTTCGTTATTGCGAAACTATTGACAGATAATTAAGTTTCTCAACGCTCGCTTATATTATTGGTTAATATGGGGATTGCATTTTGAGTGGATTTGTCAGTGACTTGTAGAATATAAAACATTGAATTATTTTTGGATACTAAATAATACATTAGTATTTAAATGTTTTGTGTATAAGAAAAACAAAATACATCCCAGATACTGCTTTATTAAGTTAGTGTCTGCCCACAAATATGCAATCTGGCTAAGTAATGGGCATTTACACAAGTTTAGTGTGTGCGCACATGTCTAGCGTATCGAAACCGCATCTCTGTGCATACGGTGCAACGTGTGTGAATAACTTTTTATTATGCATGCACGAGTACATGCGTAAGCAAAATTTGTTTCACGGGACATAATTTAATTTTTGCTGTTGTCGGAGGTCAAGATTGGACAACACGATGTCCAGAGCTGACTAAGCACTATATGCCTGTCCCACACACCGCCGGAGGTCAGCTCCTGGCATGGTGGCTATCTCACACGATCAGCACGCAAGCTACGTTATCTTTTGCACCCAGCAGATATAACGCCTGCCCTCGCTACCTCCATGGGACAGCTGCGACACGTCAGTACACTCAGATAGCTGCGCGCGAATGTATTGTACTAAGGACTGTTCATACAAACTAGCTAAGGCTTGTCGACAACCAGCATGGAATTTTTAATACCTGCAACTTGCGTCTGTACGTAATGCTGTGTTAAACATTATTCTAGCCTATTTTTTTACACCAGTTAGTCGGAGAGCTATGGAAATTATTGTTCCACCTACAACGTATTTTTTTCTGTTTACTGCCTGTGAGATAGACGTTTTCAAAATGGCAGCTCGGTTGTAAAACACCAGAATTTTTTCTTAAGCTGTTTTTAATGTTTATATTAGATAATTTTTGATAGTAGCCTACTCTTATTGGCAGTTTTCACATGTACCTAGATTTTTTAGTGTTTACATATCCACATGTGAAGTGTTACATACTTTATCTTGTGCAGAACAGTCAAACTTTTCTCACCTTTTATGATTTAGTATTTATTCTATTTTAAGGTAGTGGACAGAGCATACTCGGGATAATATATTAATTGGTTAAATTGTGGCAGGGTAGTTTTGTATGTTCCGGCTTTGTTTGGAGATACGATTTTTTTTAAATAATAACATTATATATATTTTCTGTGAGTATAAATTTCAACCATCATATAGGGTTTCTGAATTACGTGATCCACGTGATCCATGTTCGTAAATTTTCATTATATGCTTCAAAATTTTTTTAATATATTTTCTGTACTGTTATATATGATTAAGCGGTGGTGTAATACAAACGGAGTGTGGGAAATTTTTTTACAATTCCTAGCATTAGTGATGTGTATTACATAGGGATATGAAATATTCCACATTTAACGTAGGGTATAAAATAACTCTAAGCTCAGTTTGAATAACAAAGTCACTGCATGTAATACTTAAGTCTGTGATAGCAAAAAAATTTTAATAATATATGAATATATGAAAAAAAATCTTGTTGCTTTGTATGACTATAAGAAAAAAATAATAATAAAAAGAACTACTTAAAATGTAAAAATTAAACAAGCAATGTCTTTCATGACAAAAACAACATCACAAGATATTTATTAATCCACATGCATAGAAGCTATATACTTCTTATAAACTCTTGTCCTAGCGAATGTCCCTCTAATGTAAGAGACAAAAGAGAAAGGAAAGAAAAGGATGGAGAGAAAAAGTGGGAGAACTCAAAAAAAAACTTTGAATACGAGAGATAACATGGAATGATAGAGCATGAAAAACTACAAACTAGCTACAAATATGGTGGCATACTAGCTACTGACTTGGTGGGTCCAAGAAGGTGGCATACTGGCTTCAAATATGGCGGATTACTGGTTACAATGATGGCGGAATCTAAGATGACTGCCGCATGGCCGAATTGACAGAGCAGGAAGACTGGAATCTAAGATGGTGGCCGAGTCACCGAGCCACTCCCCCATCCCCTAGGAACCGAATCACCATAACCCTACTACTAATGTTCACGTGATGGAAAACCTTGTACATGTTTGGATTTTGCTTGATACATGACTCTGTACCATGTGACCTCGCTGGTCAATCACAATAGGGCTGTTGTTGTGTTATCATTGCTTTTACATGAGTTTGTTTTTATTTCCGCGATGTCATCTGCTCGTGTTTTTAATTGATGTACTGCATATATAACTTTCTCCCGTAACTTAAATCTAAAATGAAATAGAAGCGACGCTAAAATAATTTATTTTTTAATTCGTAAAAATTTAGGGAGCTTTATATTGTCGCAGTTTATAAATTATGTATCTCAGAGGTTAAAAAATGCATGCATGAAATACAGCATGATTACCATATTTTTAGTAGGCTTATTTCATTAAAAAGCTTTATTCTAAGTAAACGGAAAACGTGTCTACGGTTTCAGGAATATATATCGTTTATTGAGGATATGACAATGTCTTAGTTGTTTTCAAAGTTTGTAAAAATCACGAACGCCATACTTTCGCAGCCTGTTCTTGCTACATTAATACTAAGACACAAATACGCTTATACAACAAGAATTTTGAGAGTTCTCGATCATAACAACAACAAAACTATCTCCGACATTTTCATTCAGTGAAGAAATGTTACGTACTTATGTAAAGCATCATAACACTCTACCCAAAGAGACTACGTTTTACGTACACGTGAAAGTGTAACATTATGCGTGTTACATGTAACGTGAAAACATCGTAATCCCAAACTTAAGGCCACATGACACGATACCAGATTACATAAAATATTGAGCGACGTCAGCCATAGCGGCCATTATACTGGCCAGTATGGCATCCGTCATGGCATTTCCTGCCTTGTACGGCTAGGTTTCGTACCATGTTTGGCAATAGGGCATTTCCTATTTTTCGTAGCAGGTGCCATACCGGCTTTCGTACTTGGCCAATCACATCGCAGTTTCTGAGCATAGGGCGCTCCCCGTGGCTACTACTTGAAACAGTTGATGAAGAAACTAAAAAGGACACCTCCGCCTTGATTATACACCCGTGACGTTGAAAAGTTTTGAAATAGACTCAAAATACGACAAAGGTGAATAATATCTGCGATGGCAACTTTTCATTACTGTTTAAACACATCCTAAAAAAGTTACTTAAAACATTGCCGACGCCATGAAAACAATTGATTCGAGTGTTATGTATATACCTAATATTTAAAGTCTGCAACTTGTATGTGAGCCGTGTAGTACAGTGGTAATGCCATAGCGCTCGTAAAAGAACCTGACCTTCGGTCTTGAGTTCGGCACTTTGTCGGACGCTGTTTTTATACAAAATACCCCCAGGTATTCAAGTGTAAATGATTGTCGTATGCGGATTGATACACGCTGTTTGTGTTTTTCAGTGTCGTCCGCGCCATTTTACTATACCAGGTGTTGTGATTACGTACACGCTTATGTTCTGTATTTTAAAGAGTTATTCCCAGTACGCGCACTGTCTCTGTGTATTTATAATTAGCATATTTGTCCGTATATGGTATCCTGCACATATATTAAGTAAACAGCATTTATTCAACTGCTTTCTGAATACACGGAAAGTCGACGTGTGATACTGTGTTACATGTTTTAAATATTTTTCATACTTATCATAATTGGCTTGCCCAACGCGATAGCTCAAGCTCATCAACATCACACATTAAATATGCGATGCATCTTTTTTTCATATTTTCTTTTTCAAAAGTTATACATATTGTTCAACATGGCGGCCGCATTCTAGGATGCACAATCGATGACAACGGATCATGTTTTTTTTTTTCTTCAGTCGCTGCTACTACATTTTAAGCAACCTGAATGTGTGCGAAAGTGGCACGGATTCGCCCCATGAGCATAATTTCTGAATCCACGGGAGTCACGTACTCTAGTGACTTAATGTAGCCCAAGAGAAAGATGTCCATCTTGATGAGATCTCGAGAATGTGGCAACCAAGCTACAGGCCCACCCCGTCCAATCCAACGATGTACAAATGTTTCGTTGAGAAACTCGCAGCTGGTGAACCATCATTTTGGAACCACGTGTGGCGACTGATACACAAAAGTACTTCTTCCAGTAGTTCGGGTAGCGTATCTTGAAGGAAGATCAAGTAAATTCCACCTCTAAGATATTGAGGCATCATATGTGATTGCTTCAAGTACATGTCCAACAATAACAGTTCACACGTTAACCGAAAAGCTGTATTGACGTGATGTAACACGATGTGTGCGGATTGTCATCCACCCATACGTGGCTGTTCCCGGAGTGTAAAATATCATCCACGGTGAAGTGCGCCTAATCACTGAAGGGCGCACAAAAGTTTGGATCATCCTCCCGGGTTATGACGTACAACCTGTTGAAATCGAGTTGAATACGTATAGGTATATTATTTTGATTTTTTAACTTATCTAACTGATTGTAAAGAAAGTAGATAATGAAATAACAATTACTATGGGGTTTTAGATGACTTTTTGCAGTTCTATGTATTTTACAATGCCCTTCAACAACCAATCCACAAGAGGATAAGAAAAAAAAAACAAATCTAGGAGTGCTGGTCTCTGCCCCCACGACCAAACTCCTGGCGTTATATACAAAACTTTTACCCATCCCAGGGAGAGAGAGCAACGAGAGTCCGGCCAATCAGAGCCCAAGAAACTCTCGGAAAGCTTCTATACAATTCTAAATTATTAATGAACAGCCACTTCCGGCGCCACAGTTCCATGCCACGTGGTTAACCATCCGACCACGCAACCGCCGCGACTGCAGCGCGGTCTGGCGCGGGCGGATCAAACTATCCCCTACACTCAATGGCCAGCCTACCTCGGGTGCGCGCTGCAGCTGGAAGCTATATCTGATTGCTGGGAGACACCTTGCTGGCACACGTATGTAGGCCTGCTGGGGAAGGTTTTTAGTCGCAGACCATCACGTGCGTGTATAATTTGAGTTTGTAAAGTCGCCAAGTAAGTTATTTTAATAATTGTGGATAGAAAGCAACACACATATTTTTCATGTAAACGTTCGTTTTATGCTGACTATAGGCCTCGCGCTGCACATATTGTCTTCCTTGTCACGCCGGTGTCGAAGTGGGCAGGCGTAACGGGAGTGGAAGAAAGTAGTTTTGTGAGGCGCGTGCCTCAAGTTATTTAATTAATAGTAAAATTAATATAATCATATATTATCGGTTGCACAATTACCTTACAACAATGGTCCACTCTAAATTATGCTGTATAGTTTTATTCCAAGTTAAGTTTTTTATTTTTTGAGAACAACTGATCAAATATAAGCAAAACACCAACAACTATCATTATTTATTAATTACTGCATAATGTATAATGAGTTACAAGCAATTACATATTGCAATCGCTTACCTTAGCTTTGGAATTATATAAAGTTAGACAACAATTCCATAAACTTGATTTCGCAATACATATTCGCCTAAACAGTAAGCGAAACTAGTGGCTCTTAGGGAGTTCGCAACTATGTACATAGATTGCAGCACATTTTTACTTTCATGTGCAGTAGGCAGAATTCCTAAATAAAAAGAATGTTGTTTATTATCAAATCAATAATTTTTAGGCCATAGTTGTGCTCAAGTATTGTAGTTATGGGAAATTACTAATAAAATTTTAGGAACACATTACATCACTGACTCCAACCACAGTGTTGAATTTTGGTGACCTTAATATTGACCCCCATCTCCTCTCCCCCTTCCTCTCTCACCCAAAAATAAATAAAAATCAAAAACAATCTTAAAAATCAAGTAACATAGTTTATTATACTCACCTTCTCATGCTCACGCTTACACCTCCAATCACTCACTCACCCCTCCTCAAAAATTAACCATTGCCCTTATGTAACAGAAATTATCTCGCCACCCATACCAGTCAATCGTATCAGCCCATTGACCAATGAATAATAACTTTAAGACAATTTTTTCTTTTTATAGTATTAGACACTATAGAGTTTGCTAGTTATTCATTTTTAGTATCTCCCCCATATAGCTCCCATGTCATACATTTCTAAACCCATGGCCTCGGTGAGAACGCGGGAAATCTTCATCTTGACACGCCTGGTCGAGGCGAATTTGCTATACGCACCGATGACTGACACTACAAGTCAGCTGATGTCGTGTGCGGAAGAAGAACCGTGGAGTCAAATTTGGGGTGCAGGAACAATTAGTTACGAGCTAAAGACGGACGGTCGCCAAGATACAATTAGATGGATGGTGCATTGTAATGCGGACTAGCACACCACCATCCTGGACCATGGATGACGGTATGACAGACCTTGTGTTCACCACTCATGTGTGATGCCTATCAAGCAAAGACGCCGCGAGCTGCCAGCCATCTTGAAAAGCGTTTGGCCACATAAGTAGCGGCAGCCGGCCCGATCGCCAGTTCTCAGCCTCACCAGCAAGCATGTCTTCCAGTCTGCATATGCGATGGTTGTAAGAAGTTTACTAGTCTCGAAGCTAAGAGCCTCCACAGCCAGCAGAGTACCAGTTCGCGGTATGGTTATATGTATACAAGCCAACACTGTGTAGAATATGGTATCTGTTTTAAAGATGAATGTGGTGAGATCCGCAGCTTGACTTAGTTTGAAATGTGCAATTGGAATATTCATTACCAGTTCAGGTGATAGTGTAGATACCATAATGTGCCTGTACTACGCTGGAAGGTTTCCTCCAGTATGTCGACCAACAGGTTCGCCTCGACTGTCACCGTGTAGGCAATGCGCTGGACACCCTTGCGAGACGGGATTGTGACGCAATTACTGCTCAGGCGCCGTCATCTTTCACTGCGAGATGCCCTACGTGGTGAGAGATGCTGCAAATTTGTTACATAACTGCTGGTTTCTCCGTGACCAACAAACAACGCCCTGGGTCTACTGCATTATAAAATTTTGTTCGTACTTTTTGCTAAAAGAAATTCTCAGAATTGTGTTGTAAAAAAAATATTTGGTAGGCCTACACGAGGTCGTGGTTGGCATAGCACCAAGAGTGCTCGCCTACCATGAAGGTGAACCGGGTTAGATCATCGGCGGGGCGACCACTGGATTTTCACACGTTGGAATCGTGCCGGACGATTTCGTTCCTCGGCGCGCTTTCTCGGCGATCTTCCGTTTTCCCCGATCTTGTATTCCGGTACTGTTACACACTCACCTCACTTTAACATTATAGGCTCATAAGAACCTTTTTTAAGCACCACCGAGATATATTCACCCCAGGCCTGCAATAAATTGTATTTAAAGAAATTATATAAAGACATTGTAACATTAAAATTTATTTTTATTCTTTCAGGAGTGGAGTTAAAATTATTTCTTGCTCTCTTGAAAACAATTCTTAAAAAAAAAAAAATATTAAAGTAGCAAAGAAAATCAACATTGTATAAATTAAACGAGTTATTGATAAGCCCAAGACTCTAACCCCAAGATTTTAATCACACGACCAACGTGTCGTACACTCTCAAGACCTCGTTGTTAATAGCCACCCAAATCTTGAGAGCTTTGGGTGGCTCTCTCAACTCAACGTGCTGCAAAACACCTGGGGTGACTTTGATTACATTTACACATATATGCACATACGACCAATAGTCTAAAATTCTTCCTAAGGGCGGTAGAGCAGTTTGAAATTGGGGCTAAAATATAAGTTAAATGTAAATGTTATAAAAAGTATTGAAAATTGAACAGTGATCTTTACGATAGTGTGTAGTGGAATGGTTATCGACAACCACTGTAAATCCTGTCGTTGTCGTCAATACCTACAGTTTTTTTTTTTTTTTTTTTTTTTAATTCGAGCATAAATTTCTAAATTATGAAGTGAATGCCCCTGACAGTTGAGCAACATACAATCCCCACTAGATGTGGGCGAGTGTAGCTTGGCAGGCGTATGTTAAGAGACTTCCGCAGAACAAACGTCGGTGATCTCTGAATGATATAAACTAAAGAGGTATGTGTAAAATAAACGCAGTTTTTATTCTTGATTTGAAAACCTCCATAATATTTCAAGGTGTGAGTCACGGTTCACAGAATGTGTTCGAAGATTACACGTCTAGCGGCCAGATATTGTGCACGACCATCTCATTGGGCCAACTGTCTACATCCAAGACTAAGCGCTGTGTTTATAATTTCATAGTTGAACACCCAGAGCCACAGCTGCTGGAGGAGGTTCAACTTTATGTGTGTATGCTGTTGTGATTCCAACCTGATATGCAACCCGTTTTGTTGTTCGAATGGCTGTGTTTCAATACTGGGGAAAATGACGTAATATTCAATGCAATATTTTCATCACCAAGTATGTATTTTTATAACATATTGATATTAGTAAATGTATGTTCGTTAATGAAATGTGACGAAAATGGTAACGTTTTATTGATCAGTGTATGCTGGTTTATTGAACATCATCATGGTTAAAGAACATGCTCAAGTCTGAGCCGTCCATTTCGGCACATGCATGAAGTCGACGCAGTCCTCAGTAATTTTCACGTCACTGGCATACACCTTTCCCTTCGAATGACCTCGCAAGCTGTAATCTAGACGGTTTAGGTCCGGTGGCCAAGGTAACCTTGTCACTGGGCCCGCTATTTCAATTCAGAGTTGTACGTTGTATCCAGAGACTCGCTCACAGTACACTGCATGCAGAATAACTCTGAGCCTGGCCGACCGTTACAAACGGAATGTAACAGCGAGAGTCGTGGAGGAGGAGGAGGCGAAGCCGCAGAGCGATAACGCGTACTTGACACCAGCGTGGCTGCAGCTGCAATACCGAGTGAAATTGTAGTCCCTTTGTCGAGTTCTTTAATATGTAGGAGACAACACAGTGAAGTACGTGCAGTACAACATTATACGTTGAAATGCCTCCCGTTTTGTCAAAAGAATAAAGGTAATAAACAGCACTCACAGGCGTGAGAAATGGTTTACAATGTTCTGCAGTTTATGGAAAACGAAGCAAGATTGAGGGAATCATTCATTCCACTTGAGAAAGTACAGATGCGATCATCTGAGGCGACGGGTGTATCTCGTACCACAGTGCAAACAATGAAGAGGGAAGTTAATCAGAAAGAAGCAGGAGCAGGAAAGTCTTTCTCAGCACCCAACAAGAAACAGAAGGAAACCTCTAAATACGACCTTCAGCTCTTCGATGAAGCTGTGAAATGGCGTACTGTTTACAATTTCTACCTAATTGAAAAAGGTGTGTCGATTGTCGAAACTTTGAATTAAGCTAAAGGATTAAATAAATTACCAAGGAAGTAATACAACTTTAAGAACGACTTTGAAGAAGCTAGGATTTAGATGGCAAAAAAAAAAAAAATCTCAACACCTAGTTTTAATTGGAATATCATATATTCGGCAAAAACTTATAAAATATCTCAAGAGTATGTTGCGATATATAAATGAGAAACGTGCAATTATTTACATCGATGAGTCGTACATTTTGTAATCAGATGCAAAAAATAATATGTGGAGTGACATATCTTCCAACGGTCTGCAAGCACCTATGGAAAAATGTAAGTGGTTCAATCAAGAGGCGAAAACGGTTTTGTCCCTAATGTTCTTGCAATATGGAAGTGGCACCAGGCAACAGGGGATTAAGAAAAAAAAAATGAATAAATAAAATTATGAAAAATGAATTAACGAGCAATAATACAAAATCTTCCTCCTGGCAGTATCGACGCGAAAGATAATGTTCCGTATCACAATGTACCACAATGAAAAAAAACACCTACTTCAACTCAACTATGAGAGAACTGCAGCAGTGGTTAGGTAAGGAGAATATTTTGTTTACTAGCGACATGCTAAAATCAACTTTGTATGACGTCATAAAGCAACATAAACCTAGTCAAGGGCAGTACTCGGCAGACACGCTACTGGGGAACCACGGCCACACTGTACTTCATCTGCCACCCTATCATCCGGATTTGAATCCGATAGAAAGTATCTGGACTAAATTACAGGAGAAGTTGCTCCAAAAAATGTTACATGCAGTTTGAGAGATGCTAAAAACTCTGTGAAGATATATCCAACCGAATGGATCCAGAAGACTGGATACCCATTTGCAATCACGTCAAGATACTCGAGAAAGACTATTATGACAAGGATAAGAGATTTGACATTGAAATTTATAAAGTGATTGTAAATTTCGGTGGTGCGGACAGTGACAGAAGTGGCAGCAGTGACTTTTACACTTCAGACTCATCGGCTGCAGCAATTAGTGGCATTGAAGAACTGCCGTAGTACTTCATACTAAGTCAGTGGTAAGTAGTCAATGTCTTTTACTTTTCTCTACCTGTTGTGAAGGCTTTGTTGTACTCCTGTTTCTCTTCTCTTCTTTCAGCCCCTCCGCCCCCCCCTCCCCCAAACCACCTTGTAATCCGCCTGCCTCTCCGTACGTGTGACGTAGCTCAATTCTAGCTCCGCGTCTAGTGTACAACTGAAGTGCGTTGGCGTTCCATTATACATATATACCTTTTCACGACGTAGTTGCACTCGCGCAATAACCCTGGTAGTCAGTTTTCCGAACGTCTTGTTAAGAGGCTCCAATGATATCCCAAATAAGATGTAGAGGCCAATTAACATGTCACCTAAAATCTTGGCCCAAATATTCAGTAAAAATTGATGTTGGAACCGTGATTCACGAACGACTATTCTAGCACTCTTCGTTTGGGATATTACAAGTGTAAGTAATTTTCTCAGTGTTCTTCAGCCAGCATAATGATAGAAGTCAGAAATTGTATTTATGTTTTCCGTTCACAGTATCTGGGGAATTTTGGAGATGGAGAAAGTTGTCAGTAGACTGATATGTTATAACTCTTTACTGCACAACACTGTTCACCTCGCGAAACAAATTTTATGTGCCGTTTTACATAGCGGTATGTCAGGAAAAATTGCGTATTTAATGGAAGTTATATTGACGAAATAATAGCAGTAATAAGGCGTGAGGTGAAACGTCAATAATTTTCGAAGGAGTAAATTGTTCAGTTCTAAACTGTAAAAGGTTTTGTACTGTTTAAAATTAATTATTTGGAAAAAATTTCCAAAATTTTTCTGGCATCATTACATGTGGAACATTGATCTTAACAACACATAAGATCGTTTATTTTTCTCTATTTGGATAGAAAGATTTGAAGTCTACAATTATTGATAATTAAAATTCGAATTTAGTTTTACACATTCAGCCGTAAAGCGTTGTAAAATTTTATGTAATTTACATATAGTGTTACACAAATTACATTGGCAACTAGTTTCCGAAGATATTTTGGCAAAAAAACAAAGTGTGAATTATGAATTTCATCTATTTACATAATATTTACATCGAATACCACTAACCTTACATAGAGAACACTGAGCCAATAACACTTATCATTATGGTGCTGAATTTCATTATTTAAGGCTAAGGATATGTCTTTTAAAATAGGTTTTAGCAAATAATTTTGCTGTGAAAGAACTGTGACTAATGCTGAAATACAATGTGACGTATATGGTCTGACACATTCAGTCTCACCGTATTTTTCTTTTGCCCCAAGTTAAATAATCAAAATTTTTGTTGCTTAAACTAAATAAAAAGTTAATTTTGAAGCACGCGCGGGAAATTTTTTTCTTACGTCATCTTTTATATTGTGGCTGCAGTATGTTTTAGAGGCACGCTCTGGATATAAAATGCGGATATGAGTTTTTCTTCTTTTGCTGGAGTGAAGGCGGCGGGCGACTGTGCCTCGCATTACCAAATGTAAAATAAACAGTGTTGTGAAACTACCAGGCAGCGGGAGCATTCCGAAACTGCCGAGCTCTCATTATGCGAAATCCAGGGAACTAGAGCAGGGAAAACAGGCTTTGCTCTTTGTTTCCTATTTCAAATAAATCCTCACGTGGTTATTAAGAGTTTGTTCCGGTTTCGCTCTGCGGAGGCCTGGAAAAAGGGGAGGCAGCGTATCGAATATGGCGCCTGGTCCGAGAGGATGCGAGAAGCGCAAAAAAAGAAAATAGAAAGAGAATGCGCGGCGTATGGAAAAATAGCGTGCAAAGAGTAAACAAACGAATATAATACAAAAAACATATACATCAATGACGCGCTATAGAACCCATATTTACCGGAAAATGTGGAGTGCAAACAATTGGCGCACACAACAATTCCGATACGTTGGCAAATATGAATCGACTATAGAGTTTTGTTGTGTGTGTAGGCAACCTGTAGTAATCAGATGCCCGATAGAGAACAGAGAGGGAGAATATTAAATTACGATGTACCTTCAACAAAGAACACAGCTCGTTACGCTAATTAGCGTGGCTCACGTGCTTCATTGTATATACACGATAACGTAATTTACATATTCCCTTTCCACGCGTTTCGTCATACAATTGGTATGCGTGCCTGCCCTTCGGTATTAATTTATTATGGGTAGCTTATACCACGTGATTTAACATCCTTGTGCTATATCGCTACTGAAGCAGTCCCTCATTTACGCGTATCCGTTAACCTCTAAGTTCCTTGTAATTAAATCGCTTCATCATATTATAAAAAGAAAGGTTGTTATGTTTGTCAACAGGCTAATTAGGAAATACCTGTGAACAAAGCCACCTGATTTCCACGTTAACATTTAGTGACAAGCTATATTGTAAGCACTTAGGCTTGGATCCACTTTCGTGTATGGATGATTTTGAGTGTTACATAGTAAAAAAAAAACTCTCCCTTTGCTAGGACACTTGATTTGTTACCGCAAAGAAAAAGTTGTTCAGAAATTAACCACTGCAAATTATGTTTGCCACTAACATAATATTTGTTTCATCTTTACATTAATGACTGTGATAGCCTTGCATTGTGGTTACAATAGTTTAGTAGACGTATTTATAGTTATGTAGTTTATACTGTGAAGTTAGTTTGTGCCCTGAAAAACAATCGTGATTAGCAAACTTAAAGAGCGCATAGCTACATAAGAAGAATAGAGATCAGTAGCTCGGCGAACATTTCCATATAACAACTTCATAGACTGTCGTCGTTTACGTTTTATCCGTCCCTACATTTCATCAACATTCCGCAAATTATTATTATTTTTTTCTTTCTCTTCCGTTTTTATAAACGTGTTTGTTCTTATGTTTTAGGTAGTGGTCTGTTTTCTTATACAAGATTTTTTTCTTTTCTTTCAGCAGTTGCGGCATTTTTCATTCCTCTATCTTCGTTGGACCTGAGTATGTACCACAATAATTTCATTCAGAAATTAAGGATTTAATAGTTTGATTAGGCAAATTGTGCATGTAAAATTTTCACATACCTTTATTATTAGCCACAACTTCATTTTTGTGTCGACCAAATTGCGACATCCATTTGAATAAATGTGGAATCTGACCTACTTTAACTGTGGAGCAACCTCATATAAAAGGGTAGAAGAACATGGTAGCTTTTGTGTGGTCAACTGTATCCCATGCCACCGACGTATTCTTGGTTATTCGCATACTTTAATATAACAGTTATTCACATAAAAAAGAGGAGCCGCGGTGGTGTAGTGGTTAGACTACTCGCCTCCCATCTAGGGGAACCGAATCACTCCCAGATTTACACGAGTAGCAATCGTGACGGAAGACGACACTGGTTGGCGGGTTTTCTCGGGGATCTTGGGGATCTACCGCCCTTGCATTCCAGCACTGTGCCATTCTCATCTCATCTCGCCCTCATCGACTCTCAAGACCTCGCTGTTAAGAGGCGCCCAATTATCTTCACTCACTTACATAAAAAATTGGCTTTTTGTAATATAAACGTATACGCATGCAAGGAAAATGCAGTTATTTATTATAATTATTGGCTACACAAGAGCGCGAAAAACACGTAAAAAGTAAAAAGGCAAAATTAAATAGAACATCGCCCACACAGCCTGTTCACTGCTCGTCCTCAACTGTGGCAGGCACACTGAGCGCGGATCCTTGCCTTCGTAACTGAGTGTATTCCAACTATCTCATAACTCGCAATGACATTGGCCGCGAATCACGAGAACTAGTTCCATGTCTTAAGGTCTTTCAAGTCGTAAAGTCGAAAATATTTGTCACTTTCAAACAGGTTCTTTTAATTGTTTGTAAATAAAAACATATTTGTAACAAATTTAAGTTTATAACTTGTTCACATCGACACCTGACTGACCTAAGTTCAAGTTTAAGTTCAGTGTTTTATTTTGTTACGCCCTTGAACGTTACAAATTAGCAGTTCGCGACCAAGGGTGTTTTAAGTGTCAGTTTACAACTTCTGAATTAAATAATTTATTAACATAAAAAAACACTTTCTTACATGTTCTGAGTGAAGTGGCATTGATTGGTCATGCCTCCTGCTATGTTTCCACGTAGTTCCTTGTTCTGCTAGAAAGTTTTGAAATTTCGCATAATATGCGTACTTGCAAAATGTGCTGCGCACATGTAATTTAAGTCGGTATATCGTTCAAACCTCGAATAAACAAAAGACACTTCAGGTGGATGTGTACTGTTATGTTATTGATATGTGTTGGAGTTCTGAAAGCTAAATTAAATGCGTGTTTATTATTTACTGTTTACGCTATTTCCAGTTTACTGTTTAATATCTCGGCACGTATGTCACTAGTTTTGTAACAATAGTGCAAATTAAATGTTTTAAACTTCACTTTAAACATTCCTTGAGTCTTCAGGCTATGTTAAAACAATATTGTAATGTATTTCCTTAACGGTTTAATTGGTATGAAACAATATATCAATCAATAAAGTACCAGTTTCCACGACTAACATTCGTGGTATGTAATTTGGGGGAAAATTAGATTCTGTATTAAACCTATGTATGCAGTTTCGTGAAATACGTTGTCTTCAGATAAGTTCTGTTTTTTAGTATTCTGGTGAAGTTACTTTTATGAAGGCATTTAGATTTTATAAGATAAAAGTTATTTCCTATCGTTAGTAAAGCAGTATGCCTTAGCAAACGTTAGTATTACGTACTTTAAAAACTACGTGGCTGAAAAAATTGTCACGAAACTTGCAAAGAGTAACATATATTACTGTAAAAATATGCTGTGAAATTTTGTATCGATTCTGTTCAGCCATTTAGTTTCATGATCACGGGTAATGTAATAGTAAAGATTGTCATTAGCTTTCTGTAGTTTTGTACTAAAATAATGTGCTGTAAGGTTTGTATAACAGGTGAGAGTTTCAGCTGTTCACACATTTGTAAGGTGAGCGTTCTAAGTTTCTTAGCGTTGTCTTCACTACGGAAAATCGAATAAAGAAATTGAACTTAAATCTTCTGATATCCTGTTGACAATCTTATACAAACTTATACAATCCTATTTTGTTTTGCTTCGGAAGTGTTGGCCACAGTTAAAGGCATTAATTTATACAGGATGTATCTCGATTCGACTGACGAACTTCGGCTGCTTATTAATCACGAAAAAAATAATTTGAAAACATTTATATATAATCAATGGTCTAAATCGAATCCCAAGTGCAGTACACGTATTTGAAGTTGAACCTGACGCACCAGATTATTACAGATATCGTATATAATATGTAAGATGGAGCACTGCATTTCTGGAAAGTGCAAGTGTAAAATGATCTACAAACACCACAAAACATGTAGCTGTAATTAAATTAATTCATAGAAATATTAACGATTACCACTTTTATTGCGACCCATTCGACATGATACGGTAGCATATGTGGGATATTATTAACGATATATGAATCCGCATGTTCTAGTTGACAAAAAAGATTGCCTTGCGTAAGTACCCTAACACCCACAGTTTTCGAGTAATTTGAGTTTGAAATTTAAAAAGAATTGTGCTAAAAACCCGGCAGACTGGCAACACGCAATACATCCACTAACGAATGGTTGCGAATATCAAAAGGGCAAGATAACAGAGAGAGGACAGAAATGCTTAGATATGAGGTAACAAATGCACGGCGGTTTTTTTTAACTGTATTTAATTTTTAAGTTGTGGCAATAAGAGGATGCTAGGTAAATTCATATCGTCATCTATTTCTCAATCAAGTGTAATACTACGGCATAAATGAGCTTTAAATGAGGTGCTCGAACTGTCGGCCTCCAACCTCACCGCAGAGAGTACATCGACGATGTCACGACTGCCAAACACGGTCAAACACGGTGGATGTGGTTCTTATGATTTCGGCAGCAAGAAGTATTCTGGCCACGTGATCCTTCAGAGATGCTACTGGAGTCTCGTACACCAAACACGCCATAGCGCCGCACAAGTAAAAGTCAAGCGGTGGAAGATCTAGAGAGCTCGCAGGTCATAACCTCGCCCCACCACGGCCTATCCCATTTACCTGGAAACGTGGTGTCAAGGAACTCTAAAACATCAGTACCAAAGTACGGTGGGTGCATTGTCATGCTACATCCACATTTCTTATCGAATCCCGAGTGGATAGTCTTCCAACATCTTTGGCAAAACATGTTACAAAAAAACACATGGTACCAGTCAGCATTTAACCGAGTGGGCAACATGTATGGCACAATAAATCCGTCACCTACAACACCACGTCCTACGTCAATGCCAAATAGCTACTGGTAATTATTGAGTTATAAGGGTGCGTACGTGTTTGCCTCTGTCCATACGTGACTGTTACAAAAAGTTAAAACACCTTCTCTTGTGAATCGCGCTTCGTAGGTAAACTACACGACACTTGTGGCTATACTGCACATCGTTGTAAACACCACTGTACGAACTGTATACGTTGTGGGTAGTCTTCAGTCTTCAAATGGTGCACTTTTTGTCGGCGATATGGATGGAGCAGCTGTTCATGCACAACTTCCACACATCCATGTGTCCAGTGCTGGCCGCATGCGTCACTTGACGTGTGCTGGTAGATAGCAACTCATGGAACCTGCGTAGTGCCTTCTCCTCAAAGTGAGGTGATCGTACTGACCTTGGGCGGCCTGCATCCATTTCCCGATACTCCAACTAAGGCTTTGTTCCACTCCGCTAAACTGTAGTACAATGGTTTCGGCTGAGTAAGCGACCGAACATATCACAAGACATATTGGCCAGCGACCCTCCACTTTACGATGGTGTGTGTTGTGTGGCGGACTACATGGTAGGCCATCATGAAAGACAGTTAATACTCCAGGTAACTGTATGACACCATCTCTCACGCAACCGTGTTATGATACCATCATTCCAATGGTGCTTACCCGCACAAGTATCGTATACGATTTCGCCATGATAACCATTTCATAAAGTCGATTTACAACATACACCTCATCCACTATCATAACACACACAAGTCGATTGTTACATAGAAGAGACATTTGGTAACTGTGGTATGAGCATTGATGTTGTCATACACTTATTGACTACTGCTGTAAATGCTACATTATTGCACAAATTACGGCGGTGCCCTATGTTCTTTTAATACTCATGCTTGGTACGACAGAATTGATAGTCTCTCGTCATGGAAATATTCGCAACCATTCGTTGGTGGTTGATGTCCGTGTAGCCTGTCTGCCAGGTTTTGAACATAATTCATTCAAAATTTCAAACTCAAATTACTCTAAAACGGTGTGGGTTGAGGTGTTTATACAAGGCAACTTTTTCGTCAATTGGAACATGTGGATTCATATCCCATCAATAAGACCCCACATATGCTACCGCGTCATGCCGAATGGCTAGCAATAAGAGTGGTAACAATTTTTATTTCCATTAATTTATTTGTTGACAGTGACAGGTTTCGTATTGTATTTTGATAATTTTACACTTACACATTATCCAGAAACGCAGCGTTCCATTTTACATATTTTCTCCGATATGTGTAATAATTTGGTGCGTAAGGTCGATCTTCAAAGACATGTACTGCTCTCGGGAGTCGATTTGAACCGTTTTCAACTTATGTTTTCGTGATTAACCCGCAGCCAAAGTTTGTCAGTCGAATTGAGATACATTCTGTATACAAACATATAAATTATCGTGTACATCAGTAAATTTTCACAAACCAAAACATTATTTACTAAAATTAATGTGTGCATGTTTACAGTGCTGATTAAAATATGTATAACTTATCGTTTTTTATTTAAAGAGTATGCTTGTGAAATATAAGCCAGCTGATATAAACACCATCTGAACCTCCCATGGCCGTGTTTATTTTGATAAGTACACGGAAAGATAACAGACTAACAGGCTGAAAGGAGAAACCTAGCTGGGTTTCCAAAAAATACTCACTTTACAGTGAAAGCCTTTAGTGAGTAACACTACGTACTGTGTGGGAAGTTATTATGAAGAAGTTGCGTAATTCACTCTGAATTTCTTGGAACTAGAGATGCTAAGCGCTAATTTTCAAGTGATGGGCGTGTAGCTATACAGTTTTTATTTTACCATAAGTTCGGTGACGATACATCTAACGTATATGATGTCCGTAAAAGTTTCGTATTTCATATTTTGGGAGTAGCATAAAACCGTCGTGTCATTAATTGAATCCAAAATATATTGATTTCGCACTCGGTGTTACCAAAGCTTAGGTGTAAATATTTAGATGTTTAATGATGTCCTACCAGATTAAGTAAAAGTCAAACACAAATCTGTGTAAAAATACCACTAAATGCCTCTAGTTGAAATATATTTGTTTTCTAAGCTTTGTCTCAAAATATGATACCACGTACCACAGCGTGAATGGAAGTTAAAAAATGCACTATTGTTATACTAAATGAAGTAAAGAACTGTATAGAAACCTTTTGTGTAATTTATACTGGAGTTCGGAGTAATTAGGACACTCGGTTACGATTTTATATGAATAAAGTGTAATAAATGCTACATTCAATGTACATAATATTTTTACCATTACGTATATTCGGATTTGTTGTGATTCAGTTGAGTCGAGTAGAGAGATTTGAGCGGTTATTAACAACGAGGTCTTGAGAGTCAGCGAGGGTGAAATGAGGTGAGAATGGAGCAGCGCCGGAATGACTGGGAGGAAGAAACGTGAGATGCCCGAGAATACCCGTCGACCCGTGGCATCGTCCGGCACGATTCCCACATGCAAAAAATCGTGAGTTAGCCGGCCGGGTATTAAACTCGGTTCGCCTTGGTGGGAGGCAAGCAGTCATACCGCTCAACCACCGTGGCCCCACGTAATTAAAGAGAACTGCATTTTGTCCGTTCTTATGTTGACTTTGCCGCAACCAAATGTTGTATTACGCTAAATGTAAAGGGAAGAACAAAATATTTTGTTTTACTGCGACATTAAAGAAATGTCCAACCAACACAAGTTCACACAGATTTGGCGTTGTAAAATGGCGGTTACAAATGAACAGCGATAACTTCGTAAAATGAAACCACTTTACTTAAGTTTCAAAGTATATTATGATACTAAATGTAGCTTAGACCAGTTCTCAAGCCCTGCAAAGCAGTTTACGAGTGGCAATTATGCATATATGTAAATATCAACAGTATTTCCACTTAACAAAAGAGAACTGAAGTTTGCCGTAATGGTCTTCTGAATACCTACAATATTGAAGGAAATTAGACATGTTAAGATTTAGTAGGTTTAGATTTAGGTTAAGATTTGGTAGGATTTCAGGTTTCCTAAAATGGAGAACGTCGTGCACGAGGCCGCTGTTTTGATTCCCATCCCAGCTATAATTTATTATTTGGTTTGTAGTTTTTTTGTGACAAAACTGTTGTACTTAATTTATTTTACAACAGGATTTTTTTTTTAAAGCAAAGGAAATACATGAAAGTTTTGAACACAAATGTTAACATCAGTTCACCACTAAATTGGTTTTGCGGCTACATTAACAAAACCTTAAAGTTGACAGAGCATTGAGGAGGTAATTTTGATACAGAAGTACTTAACGTTACATTAACATTAATAGCTGAACCTTTTACTACGTTAACAGCAACATTAGTTACTGAAGGATCACAGATAACAAAAAATCACTGTTGTAGTAATATTAATACTGTTGTCACATTAGACTTTTTTCTGTGTAAGGAGAATGGAGTATTACTGGGTTCATATTGAGAAAAGTGATATAAAAGGACAGTAGCCAGAGAGTTTAAAGAGGAAAACGTTTGCAGAGTCATGATTAAGTACGATTAGCAGTCATTTGCATACTCTTATAGCTGCCAACAACTTAGTGGCTGCTAGTTACCTGTGTGAATTGGATCTGCACGTTGTAACACATGTAATGTTCGTTTATTGTCTTCAGGAAGCTACAGCAAATAGAGGACGAATTGCTGATGAGAGAGACATACAATTTTTTGATGCCTAACTTGTCGCCGAATGAAACCACAGATTTGTCGATGAGTACAGTACAAAGGGTTGTAAAATAGTTGCGAAATGTAGCCTTAGAGTTTAATAAACTTCCGCTATTCCCTGGTATGTAATAATTGTTCCCGATGTTACATTTAATGAATAAGAAGAGAACGGAAATATTTTCTGGAAATTAGTTAGTAAAACTCATTAATCAGGTATATATCGTGGACATATAATTCCAATATTTACCCGACGGAAACTTTTGAAACGAAATGGGTTTCTGCATTTTAGCGAGAGGAAAGCAGTGCCTAAGAAATTGCTTCTATATTTAACCATATCGTTTTACGAGTTGTATAGCTTATAATAATGTCGTCTACCTTCGCCTTGTGTTATGAGTGCTTGTTCGCCTTAATGATTAATTAATGCAAAGATACAGGAAATGTTTTTTTTTTGCATTGACCAGTTTTATTATTTGTGATAATTTAGCACCTTATCTATATTCCCGGAATATTTATTCTTCCAGTTTAATTAAACTTTTTTCAATGAAACCCGTAAGTATCACCTCGATATGTACATGAGTTCAGAGGTTGCTTAAACGTCATCTTCGAGGCAGCGATTTCAAGTTTGAATTATGGGTAAGCAACTATTATGTTTGCTTATTTACTGTTATTTTTCTTCTTTTATTTCATTATTTGGTCAAGGTTTGAAGCTACAACGCTGAATTTTCATACTAACATTTGAACTCGAAAGTTGTAGTTACGTATTTATTTGTTGTACTTACTACTTGTGTCGAACATGATTCCTGCAACCAGTAAGCATCGTACTGTATGCTAAGTGACATTAACGTTTGCATTTGATAAATAGAAGTTCTTATGTCATATTATTATCAAAGAAGTCCACTGAGCATTGACTTGTTTGTACAGTACTAGCAGTGTTATACACGGTTCCGTTGTGCACAACTTGTCGCTACAATATCAAAACTGCATAACCATAACAGCGAGCCGACATGGAATCTCTAAACATTAATACTAAAATTCAGAGAACAACATAAATCATGGGTTCAGCAGACATCACGACAATCCAGACTACATTAAACAAACTCGAAGTAGACTCCGCCTCCAGTGCACAGCGGGAGCCAATCAGAAATCATTACAACACCCACACACGTGAAGGGGCGCGAAGTGTGGACTGACTGAGAGGGAGGATATCGTAGCAGTCGGCGAATGTCGAGGGGAGTGAACGAAGACCAGCCGAGGAGCCGGCCATGATCTGGGCAGTGGGTCCAGAGTACGAGACCGGGTGAGTTCTTAACTAAGTCATGTCAACTCTACTTTAAAATAACACTTTCTTTCTTCCCTTCTTCCGTTGGCCGTATAACTTGAACTCAGGAAGGTATTGCTTATTACTTCTATTACAATTATTGTTAAATTAATACCTTATTTAAGACATTTATATGAACTTCATTGCACATGTCTTAACTTTCTTTACTACTGCTACGCATCCCCTTCTTTGTTCTTATTCCAGTAGGAGTTTGAGCATAACAAGGAACGTATCCTATGGTGGGGGGGGGGGGGGAACTTTTGCAAATCACGGCAACTTGTACATATACTTATAAAAACGCACAATGCATTACAGATTAGTTATGTTGCTCCTTTATTTAGGCAAAAGCCACCCTTCATGGAGGTACATTTTACAGTGATAGTGCAAGGGATTCTAAGCTTTATTCACAGATAGGTTAAGGATGTAGGTTGAATTTTAGTCAAATATGTAAGACTTTGAATGTGTCACTCATCAATTAACCATCTGAAATAGTTGCAAACATTAATAAGCAACATGGAAGTATATGCTACTTACTTTCGTATAACCATAAAGTGATCTTTACTAAACGGTGATAGTGAGTTGGTTGAGGGGAAGAGCGGGAGGCAAGCTTCCGCCGACCGTGAGTATCAGCCGTAAGATTATTCCGTGTGTAACTTGTTGCGATCATAGGCAGAGTGCCTGAACGGGTTCAAAAGACTTAGGCGGGCGTGACACATAAATGAATGTTAAACACGCAATTATAAGACTGCAGATTTATGGAGGCCAATACAGAAAATCCAAAAAAGAAACAATCATTCGCCAAGATTTTCCCCCAAATCGCCGAGAAAAATTTTGTTAGAGTGATATATAATCCTTAAGAGTGAGATGGAGCTGCGCGTCCAAGGTCAAGAAGCGAGGGAGAGATACGGGCGACACGAACACCCACTTCTAGCGCCTCATCGCTCCTACGTGCAAGGCATGCAGAGTTCCCGTCGTGACGCTATACTGTGCAAATTAGATCTGTAACAGTGGGACTTTATTACACAAGACAAAAAATCGTCTTAACAGAAAATTTATTTACCGAGATACGCGTATTCCCGCAAACAACTATTTCACAAAAAATGTTTCCGTTTAACCTCCTCAAGCGGAATAGCCTGCGCCGCCATGAAGCATCCGAAATATTTAACCATAAATAAATCACCATGTCATTGTATTTGCTCAGGAAGTTCGCAAAAACTGTAACGTATGATTACATTTCTTTATTTTTACATTGTCTTACAAATCTATACATCTCGTTTATCGTGTTTGTCGCCTATGTTTGTCCCACCTCCTCCTAAAATGTAAGGTCCAGTTCTCATTCACACAGTGTATTAGACAGGTCGAGCTGTGGCATTCAGGATGTGACGTACGGAAGAGGCGTAGCAGGCATGCAACAGCTCGTTGTGAGGCACGTAGCACGGTGGACAATGTTTCAGCGAGGCTGGAGCTAGATGGCAGCTGGAGGAGGGAGGAGTAGGGGGATGGCGATTGTTCTGGACAAGCGCCCGGGCGGTGCATAATGCCGCTGTGGGGCCGACATTACCCGAGACAAACTGCCTGCACGCCGCGCGCGCAGATGCACGCGCCCTATGTCCGTGCTGCATGCAGCGTGCGATCTCTGCCCCCCCCCCCCGGTCCATGTTCATCACACCAATATCAACGCCTCGCGCAACAAACCCACCCTCCCTTGCAGCGCCCGCACTGCTGACCGTCTCAGGGACACGCACTTACCGCCCAATCCCGCACACGCACATCACGATGGCCACGCATATTTTCAACAAATTGTAGAAGCGAAATCGTTAGAGATGTGCAAAATTAAGACATTCATTTACTGAGGTGCCAGAATTCATAACTACGTACGTTCGTCACACACTAAGAGGAAAGTTTGCTCCAGCCAACAAAGTAGTTTGTTGAGTAAACTGCGCCGTCTGCACCATTTCGTTACTCTAGAGAGCGCCCTCTATACTTGCAATCGGTGGCGTACTCTTTTATAAAGCTCGGAATCCCCTCATTGTTTTCCTTGCAACCCTCCCCTGCCTTTTACCTTCTCCTACACGTGCGTCACACTCTGTGACTGGAGGTAGGATTTAATTGAAGGCCTTGCGTGGCCAAGTTACGTCTCTTTTCTACTGCTCTGTTCTGTTCTCTCCTGGGCCGCGCTTGCAATTCACTTTGCTTAGTAACGCTGCACTTCTACCACACCTTAATCGACGACAACATCTAGTCATTGACTCAGAGAAATGGCGCGAATTATGGTGAGTCGTGGAAAACGTTAGTGTGTTTTGCTTTAGAGTTTTAATGGTTTTGTAATTTGTGTGGCATGTGTGTGTAGTTGCTAGGGTGTTTAATATCTGCTTTCCATTGCTAGATTTGATTTTGTCTGCTATTTTTAATTGTATTTGGCTTCGACTATGGTTTCGAGTATGCGATTGTAAATTTTAATTGTAAGAGCTTTGGAGGGTCGGTGTGACTGTCTAACACAGTAATTTCTTTTATTATTTTCTATTTAAGTCATTTTAGAGGCTTGTAGAGGCTTTGATGGGCTTAGACGGCAGCCCTCCTTTCCGTTTAATCTATTTTGGTGATCGGAAAATAGCTGTTATAAATACGTGTGTTGTAAACGAAAACTCAAGCTCGCTTTATTTTAATAAATGTTTAAAATGCTTAGTGTTTTCAAAAGTAACTGTTTCAAACTACGTGTGCTGTTAATGAAAGCTTGAGGAAATGCGTGAATTGTATACAATTGGTACTAGTCAAAGGGTATATTGATTTACATTATATTTTTTGTGTAAATGCCACTGGCATGTATTTTTCATTCAGTAATGTATTGTTTTTAATCAGCAATGTTGTATAAAGATATTATTATATGCTGTTAATATTCATTCCGTGATCTGTTGTATTTTGAGCATCGTCACAAATAAATTCTCTGCCACACTGCACACGACTTTCTTTATGTCTTCTATGTTTTTTTGTTGCATGAAATGGCGGTGGTGGTTTTTCAATAAGCGCCCTTAGAAATAAGAATTGCTGGTATTTTTGAGTGACTTTGGTTTAGAAGCTGATGACATCGTGACTGTTGTGGAGTTGCGTGGAACCGCGGCTCACTCCTGGTGGCAGCTGTGTCTATTGGCACAGCCATCACGGCGAGCGGTTCCACTGCAGTGAGTGTCACCAACCATCCGCCTAAACTTGATAGGCTTTCCCTGTTAGCCCTACAAATTATTGCTCCCTTAACATATGGGTATCCGCAAGTATTTTGCACTTTTTTGTACCAGTTAGCAAAATTGTAAGTTTTTGTCTTTGTCCTGAGTACGAACTTTTGAAAAATGTTGCTATAAAATAAGAAGGTTCCCTATTGCAGTTTATTAGTGTAGAAGTCACATAAGTGTTAGTGTATTATATAGAGGCTTTGTTTCCCCCTTGTGTTAATCATAATTGTGAACGCGATTTTGTATATCTATACCAAAGTCCAGGTGAGCCCATGTTTGAATCTGTCGATTCAATTTGTGCCTATCATGAACCCCTATGTACGAAACTAAATTAACATGAACTAGTTAACGTAATCTTATATAATTTGGCATCGCAAATGTCAGAGTGCGTTTCACGTTGGTGTTGGTCCCAAACCGTTTTCGCGCTTTACGCCAGGTAGCAGCAGAAGTGCAGGGTCGTTTGGAGGCAGAAAGTGACCTCGCGTGTGTTTTTCGCCGACAGTTCAAACTGGGCGAGGTAAAAATATGACACCGTTTGGGCACGTTTTCACTCTACAGAGTGTCGAGAAGCGCGGTGTGGCGGTGTGGTGCGCAAATTCTGTGGTTCAGGGATGCATTGCTAAAGATTGCATACAGGGTCGGCGTGAAGTTTCTGAAGGTAAATGTTTAAATGCGGTTAAGTTAGGCACTTACGTAAGGCTTGTGCGAAGTCGGGAAACGGGCTTTGACTGGTAGTAAGCGCGGGTTTTCTGGTCGAGTGAAAGTGAAGTTACTACACGAGATATGGAGGAGTTCTGTTTTGATTTCATGTTCTAGAAATATGATATCTGCTTTAGTTGACACATGGGCTAAACATTGCATTGAAAGCACTAATTTTTTGAAAAAGCTGTTCGAACTCAAAAATTATTTACAAAATACATGTGAAGTGTTCGCCACAAAAACGTTTGTGAGTGGCAAATGGGGAGCTGTAATTTGGTAGTACCGATGGATTTCGAAATCCATCAAATTTCATGGACCTTTCCGTTTCGGAGTTTGTGGGTCTTAATCATGATGTAGTTTTATGCCTTTAGTTCTTATGGCAGACAAGGGCGTCTGATAATTTGGACGAATATTTGTCCTATATCTCTGTTCCGAAAATCAGGATTGTCCTTCAGGTGGAAGTTATTAATATGATTTTTTTTTTTTTTATCTTTGCACGACGAGAAACAGGGGTTTTCCGAGGAATTGAGTAGTTGGTTTGATTAGTTGCACAAAGAGTTTAGTGACGTTATCACCCCTTAAATAAGGAAATTCGACGTTCTTTGGTATAAATTCTCCCTCACTGACGATATTCCGGCAGGCGTTTAGAGAAATTATAAGTCAATAATTAGAAGCAGGTGTTGTTGCTTCCTCAAATTCTAATTATAGTTCACCAGGATTTATCGTGCATAAAAGGGATAGCGACAAATATCAGCTAGTTGTCAATAATTCTTTAATAAAAAAATTTTCAAAAGCTTCCATTTCCGATGCCAATAATTGATTGTACCTTTTAGCATTTAGGTAGAGCCTGTGTATTTTCAGTGTTGGATTTTAATAATAGTTTTCACCAATATTTACTAGACGCTTCTTGCAGAAAGTATACAGCCTTTAACACACCTTGAAGTCAGTTTAAAGTTACGCACATTCCCATGGACTCAAAGTTCGGGAGCGAAGCTCTGTATAGGGTGTTGGACTTCGTTTTGTCTGAATTTAAATTTATGTTTGTTTTCTTATGTTAATGACATTGTAGCGTATAGTGAT
This sequence comes from Dryococelus australis, assembly GCA_029891345.1. NCBI lineage: Eukaryota > Metazoa > Arthropoda > Insecta > Phasmatodea > Phasmatidae > Dryococelus > Dryococelus australis. The sequence goes on from CM056998.1 coordinate 124,421,901, forward strand.
GGTCTGGAGACTCACATTTCAGATCTGTGTCAAGTATTTTTAAAAATATGCGAGAGAGAGTTAATGGTTAATCCTGAAAAAGTAACTTTGGGTTTGAGTATACAGAACTTTCCCGAATTTTTGATAAACTGCTTCAGCGATACTTTATGTATTCAAGTTAGAACGGATCTGAATGCGGGTGTAGTGCTTCCCTATATAGAAGTGAATGGCATTTTGCACTTTACAGGAAAAAAAATGGCCATGCACGTAAAATTCTGGTTCCACAGTCATCAACACCATGATACTGTCGAATTTCCATGATTACTTTTTGATGGGCATTTGGGGGTGAGTAAAACCTTTAATAAGATAAATGTTCAGTTTGCTTGGCCACCCTTAAAGAGCAATTTTTCTGAGTTTGTAAGATCATGCGAACTGTGTCAAAAGTGCAAACAGGCACAGCAAACAAAAGTGAGCAAGCAGTGAAGCAGGTGCCACTGGGTCCCTAGAGTGTTGTCCACTTGGATATTTTTGTACCATTGATACGATCTAAGAAGGGTAATGTGTGCATTTTGATTTTACCAAGTTTGTACTTTTGTTTCTGCTCCACAACATGAAGGTTTCTATCATTGTTAGAGCTCTCACAGAGCAGGTTTTTAGTGCTGCTGTGGAAATAGTAACCGATTATGCTAAATATTTCACAACTAATACTTCTGAAAGTACGTTTTTTCGCTGGGCTGTTAAGCGTTTCACCTCTAGTCCCTATTATCCTAAAGGGAATCAAGTGGAAAATTTTAATAAGAATTTTAAAGCATGCTTGACGATTTTCTACATTCAGGATCGTAATAAGTTACACCAGGACCTAAATTTCATTAACTTAGTGTTCAATAGTGCACTTTATGATTCCACGGTAGTAATTCCATCTCGCCCTATCCTTGCTCGCCATCTTAACCATCCCCTGTTAAATATCTGGAGCATCCCTCCTTTCCCTTATCCCTATTGGTGGTGCCGACAGTGATCGCTTGCTGCAGGAGGTCCATCGCAGGCTCTATGCGGCAAAGCAGCAGGTTATTGCCGAAATGGACCAGTATAGATTGTCTGTAATGTACAAAGTAGGGGACCTGGTTTTGTGTAAGAACTATGTGTTAGCAGACTTAGGGAAAAATGTGATTGGGAAGTTAATTCCAAAGTTTTGTGGACCGTTTAAAATCCGCACGTTTCTTGGCCCTAGTGCTGTGTCTTGTTTTCCCCAGCTCCATTCGCTAGTTTAAAGCTCATGTATTACAATTAAAGGCCTTTGTGCCACGAAATCGATTATTTATTGTCTGTATATTTTAAGGCTCAGTTGTTATGCTTGTATGAATTGTTGTTAACACACGTGCATACCCTTACCCTTGTGTTTTTCTTGTATTCCCTTTTTGTGATTCCTTGCTAACGTTCTGTTCCCGCCCTCCGACCGAACCGTGCTGAGTTCTCCTCGACAGACTGGCGTGGCAGTTTGCTGTGCCAGAGAAATTTTTAGATTTCAAGGCGCTGTGATGTCTGACTGGTACTTGGCTTGTCCATCATCTCCACCGTCTCCGGAGACCAACTTGATGATGGAGCTGGTTGCTCCTATGCCTGAATCGTTGCAACTGGACATTGACTTATGTATTATTACGTTTTCTACGAGTTTATGAACTATCTGTGAATACTCTTTTCTGCTATTTCAAGTCTACCTTCTGAGTTCCAGTAACTCCATCTTTTTATCTTCTGTGGACTATTGGTGTTAGTTATCAATGTTGACTTAGAAAGAGAGAACTAGTCACCAGGGCACAGGTTTTGGAGTAGGGATTGTGCTGTCTGCGCCATCTCGTCACTCTTGAGAGCATCTTCTATACTCGCAGTCGGTGGCGTACTCTTTGCTCGTAATCGGAATCTCCTCCTTTGTTCTTCTCGCATTCCCTCTCCTACCTTCCCCCTTCCGCTACGCGTGCGTCTCATTCTGTGATTGGCGGCAGGATTTAATTTTAGGCCTTGCGCGGCCTCTGTTCTATTCTTTCGTGGGACGCCGGCACTTCACTTCGCTTTGTAATGCTGCATTTCTACTACACCTTCATTGACTACAACATTTAGTCATTTACACAGAGTAATGAGGAAATTGCGTTGGAGTCGTGGAAAATGCTAATATGTTTTGCTATAGAGTTTAAATAGTTTTGTAATTTGCGTGACATAGGTGTGTAGTTGCTTGGGTGCGCAGTAGCTGCTTTACATTCCTAAATTTTATATTTGTCCACCGTTCTAAATTGTGTTTGGCTTTAACTATGGTCTCGCGCCTGCTGTGCCTTTTGTTTTTAAAGTGTCGTTATTGTCATTCGTGCGCCGTCCAAGTTTAATAAGTAGAAGTTTTTTTTTCCGTTTCTACGACTCATTCACCAGGGCTTTCGTTTTAATTTTGTTTGTCTTGGTTTTTATTGTTCATTTTAACGGGAGGAGCTTTGGAGGGTCAGTATGACTGCCTCCTACCTTAATTTTGTTATTGTAATTTTTTAAAGTCACTTTAGATAATTGGGGGCTTTGATGGGTTTAGAGACTGCCCTCATTTCCGTTCAATCGATTTTGGTGATCGGAAAATAGCTGTTTCAAAATATGTGTGTTGTAAATGAAAGCTTAAGCTAATTTCACTTTAATCAATTTTCGGTGTTTTCAAAGTAACTATTTCAATCTATGCGTGCTGTTAATGAAAGCTTGAGGAAATTCGTGGATTGTGTACAATTGGTACTACTCAAAGGGCATATGGTTTTATATTCTTTGTGTAAATGCCAGCATCATGTTCTTTTTATTCAGTAATGCATTTTTTTTACCGGAAATTTTATTTAAAGATATTGTTAAATACTGTTAATATTCTTTCTGTGATCGGTTATTTAATTGTGCACCATTACAAAATATAACTTGAAGCAACAAAAACGATTTTGTTTATCTCTGTAAATATACGCTTTAATAAAAAAAATCTCTGGGTTGCAACAAAATTATTAGTCTGTCAAAAAATATTTAGTTGAATCAACTCTTACTTGTTTATCTACTTATGTGATTGTCTTCGTTCCAAAATACCGCTCGAGGGTTCTTTCGTAATTTTCGCAGCAGAGTAGGAACCGCAGCTGTTAGTGCGTTCATTGATGCTTAAAAATGGTACAAAAATCCTAATAAAACCAGTTCTTCAGGAAACTAATACGTAAACATGTAAAATCGAGATATTTAACCAAGCACGTTGTCCTGTATTCGAATGCTAGGGCGCAGCGCTAGAGCGCTAACTATCTGGGTTTTAATCTCGATTAGGCTTTCGCGTCTTTTTATATCGACCGAAACTATTTACTGTAAGTATGGCCTAATAATCTTTAGTTACGCCAACCAAATCTTACAGCTTGGGGCAGCTTTAAAAATAACAAATGTTAAGTTTCAACAACAAACTATTGTATTGACTTTACTTAACCAACTAATTTGGTTGCTGCGAACGATCTTTGCTTGAGTCAACAAAACTTTTTATTTGGACTTTCTCAACTGGTAGATACGTGAAATATTGGCGTTATTTTCTGGCAGCATACTAGACGTCACAATCTTCTGTACAGTGGTGTTGAACTCTACCACGATAACGATCCCGAAACCGGCACTTGTACAGACAAAGATCACGAAATACCTGCGTTCTCGTAAACTCTTTAGTGGACTACCACTTTAAAGTGGTGAATATCTGAAGACGATAAAAGACAAGATCATCGACTACGTGCTTTGGGACAGCTGGAACTAAATCGGGGATAGACTACGACTGCTGGTCGCTTTGCAAATGGCTAGAAATTACTGGCGCACCAACGAGATTATTTCCATTGTTGAATAAATGAAGGAGGGAGGATGCATACGATGAGTCTATTTGGAATCGCCCATGAACTCCATGCGGCCGTGAGGCTCAACACTGCCGGCGCAAAGTCATGATTTGCGGAATGAATTACCGATTTCAAGCCAGCTTCTTAGAGATGATACCTTATACACGTGTCAACAAGTGTTTCAATTTCATGTTGACTGCCATCGATGCATATAGCAAATTCATCTAGAAGATCCAGCCTATGGAATGCTGGGGTTTCCCAGTCTGCTACAATTCCTGAGTTGCCATTGTTTACATTGTGGCGTAACTTCGTCGTGGAAGAGAACAATTATTTTACATTGATACAGACATATAAGACTTTTACTTATTCAATGACTTGCGTGTACTGTAAAAAGCTTTTAACAATAAAATATTAAAATTATGACTTTTATTTATTTCTAATAACCAGTATTTAAAATTATCTGTTTTACACAAAAGTGAATTCGTGAAAAATTATGATGCAAATAAAATTGGATTAAAAGAATTAATCATAAAATCCTTTTAAATAATATAAATAAAATAGAAGATAATAATTACATATACAACACATTTAAGGGCATCATCGCCAATAGGTTTGGACATGGGCAAAATACGAGTTAACAGTGTAGTTTAGTGGTCAATGGACAGCTCAACTAATTGGCGTGAGTGGAGGGCCCATGTGTTCTTAAAGCCAATTATGCATTTGTACGCGATTGGTTGTGTTGGCAGATCGACCAACTATTAAGCAAATTAAATGTATATTTAGAGGTCGCTTTAACAGGAGGGGCTCGATGCTTCCTTATCGTTAGGAGAATCGAACCTTGGAGTGAGTGAAGCGAAATTAAAAAATTCTACATACCTTTAAAAATATATTATACTCTTTTTTCTACTTTCTTTTTATTTAAATGATTTTTGTGATAATTATATTGTTTATAAAAGCGACCATTACATTTTTTCCTGATATTTAAACAATTTTTAGAACTTTGCATAAAAAAAACTTTTCCAATTTTTACCAGGTAACCCACATTCAAAGTGGCGTCTACATTTTAACAGTAGAGGGGTGCTGTAGTTGGGTTGAGGAGTGAGTGTGGGGTAGTATTGGGGTGTAATGGAGTGTGTGGTGGATTGTTGAATGTTATGGTCGAAGGGCGGGGGAGGGTTTGCTGGATGGGGGTGATCCGTTTGATCTGCTGTTTGTTTGAGGACTCGATCGATACATTTTGTTCTTTCTCTTTAGGAATTTTTCTTGTGGGGAAAAGACATGTTTGAGGTAAAATCAGAAATTACTGAAATGGTGCCTCGTGTAAAACGAGATATTTTTTCAGTAATATTGACGTCCCAGGCAGTCGACCACGACCCTTCGTACTTGAAATCAACTGAGATGGCGAGGCGCCGATTCCAACTCCTAAATCCTTTGCCAAAGTTGTATTATTAATATTTGGTATATATTACTAATAGTGCTTACCTACTTTTCTTTCTGATGAGTTTGCGACTCACCATCCAATACCACACTCCTTCGATAAGCAACTACTGCATATCTGTTTTGTCATGTCGTTCCTGGCTCAAAAATATGAAAGGTTACTAAAAATTTTAACAGACAAACATGGGTTACATCACTAACTGATAGGTAATAAAACAGTTATGGAATTACGATACACATTTTCGTGACGTCTGAGTCGAATTTAGTAATATTTATATGTTAGGATTGCATTAGCAAAAAGAAAATTCACACACCCTGATAGACGCATTACCTATATGCAAAACAGTATTTTAATGAATATTTAAATATCTTCAGACAATATTAAGAAAATTAAAAACATTTTCAAAGATTATTATTTTTAAGTAATTAACGCACTTCAAAAGCATAAGAGAGAAGAAATAATCACATTCAAAAGCAATTTGCAAATGTCCAAGACATCCGAAATCAAATATTTTTTTGGTTAAATGATAGCTAAATACTCTAAAATGTATTCGCAAATAAAAAATTACTTGATATTAAGTAATAAGTAATCAGGTTTTAATGATGATAAAGATCGTTTTTTAACCTGGGATTATTATATAAAGCATTTTTCAAAGTATGGTTAATATTAAATAACAGAAAGAAACATACAATATTGATAGATTACCCATTACGTGAAATGTTTTGTTTTAATTTTAAATGTTCTTTGGAAATAAAGGAAAAATTTAGGAGGTAGTTAAACTATGGAACAATTGTTTAAATCTATTAACTGTACACGCTCAATAATATTAAAAATAGTGGAAAAATATGACATTCTTAGCAGTAGGCCTGTAAGTTCATGGAAGACTCGCAACTGCGAATGTTACTTTCAGTGCAACAAGAATAGAATTACAGCTGATATCAGAGAATTTAAATGCTCATTATTTATTTAAAAATATTGAGAAATAGGATTTGTTATACACTGTACACAACAACCTTTTAGCAATAAATTTATAGTGGCTGGGAACTCAGAACGTGTCTATTAAATGGTTTGTTGATTGACACTTCAATTAGAGAAAACAAAACTTTATTGTTAAAAATAGTACAATTAGAAGTGACATACATTCTACATGGCGAATTTTTCTCCGAGCGAATATTAGAAGTAATATATTTTCCAATACCGAGACATTACCACTAAATAACTTGCTTTCCTTATTTGAGGATTGAGCTGGACTTTTTTATATAAAATAATACCAATGCACTCACTTATACGCAGAATGATGTACACAGTGTACCCGGGTGGTAACAGCAGCAGCAATGAAACATAACTTAGTGAAATGTAACAAGCTATGTTGTGTGCGATATTGGCCAGTAAACGTTTAAAACTCCAACACTATAGGTATCTCAGTCACAATGAAATACGAAGCTCGCACAAGCCTTACGATTGGCAGCCCTGGTAGGCGGTGGCTTGTTAGTGCGGGAATGTGCCGTGTCACATCATTCACGCGGGAATGCAATAAACATCGGCAGGAGAATATTGAGGACGTGCGCATTCAGCCTCGTCCTGACGCTGTTTCGTAGACGGAAGAAAGTTCCGAAGTTCTCCATGAAACGGTCCAACATCCACACGTAAATCTAGATATTCGCTTATTAACATAGGTCACCACATGAATACTTTAACATACTGTAATATTTATACTCACGTCTCATTCCATTACGAAATAATTTGATGAATTCCTCACTGAAAAACTTAGTGTTATGACCAATTTTTACACTACGATCCCTTGAATTTTACAATTTCACCAAATTCCAGAGGAAAACTAGTTCACATAGAAATACAGGACGACGACTGTTTACTCCAGTAGCAGTAACGACACACATATGCTTTGCTCACTACCAAATGTACAACCGTGAGGGTGCCCAGTCCTGTTACTTCAAAGCTATAATTTGCGGGTTAATCATCAATACCTGTACTTGAACTTCAATAATCACCTCAGTTACTATTAAATTCTATTATTTTATTTTTGTGAGAAAAATACGATCTGTCGTACACTCCGGGACGTAGATTCTTTGGATGTTCTGAAGGCAGCACGATTGATTTTATTTAAAGTTCTGACCTGAATTGCGTGATTTAACGTTGTCTTTGGCTGCTGCCAGATTCCGAAGTGTTTAATCCCTCCGGGTTTGTTGTTTCAGGCCATCGAGAGAACTGGCCTACCAACGTAACCAGAGAGCGCGGAGTAAAGAGATTTGGACATATCTTGATATTGATGTCTCGAGAGCCGATGAGGGTGAAGCGATGTGAGTAGTTAGCAGCACCGGAATGCAAAGGCGGGGGGGGGGGAACTGGAGATCCCCGAGAAAGCCCGCCGATCAGCGACATCGTCCCACACGATTCCCACATGCAAAAGGCCGGAAGCGACCCCGCCTGGAATCGAACCCGGTTCACCTAGGTGGCAATTGAGTAGTCTAACCACTACATCACCGCGACGTAACAAGGTAGTGGTATCATTTTGATGGGCATAAGGTACCGGTAATATAAGCGTTATTTGTTTAAAAATTGACATTGAACGAAGTCGTGAATCGCGACAGCAGTAATGGTATGGCCCCATTCCTTAACACATTGACATGCGATGCAACATTTGACCCATAATACATTATATTGCTTCAGTGATTGCCACACAAAATGCAATTGAATGACGTCGATCAACCCTTTGACTTCACCATGTGCTGGGTTATGAACTGAAATTAATATTGCTCTGCAGGACCAATTTGGCGTGTAGGCTTTTATTTTGTCACTTTTAGAAATAACTTATACATATTTTGTAGTTGAACACTGTTTTCTTAGAGAACATGTTATTGATTGCAGAATGTCTAGTAGCTACCTTCTAATAACTTGAGAAACTACAATATACTCATATGCCAAATGAGACCAAATTTAATTGGATAAATATTTGAACAAGCATTTATTGCCACATTTTCTTTTACCAGATACAGACACACGGTCATTTTTGAACTGGCCAGTAATGTTGAGGTGTCTTTAGTTGTCGCAGGGTGTCCTTATCAGAGTGCTGCTTAAAGGCATATGTCAGTGGTTTTGTGAGTAGAATGATAATCTGCTTTCGGGCATAACGGGATCCAGGACAGGAGTGAGGCGCCGACCAGCCGCCATGTTATGACATCACCCCACCGCCATATTGGATCCAGATGACATACTTGATCCGTGACATTGACCTTGACCCTGTTCCCATGATATTGAATGACCTTAAAACCATAAAATTCCAATAATCCCCGGAAAATTCCTAAAAATCCTACAAAAATTCAGAAAATTAAAATTATCACATATAAAAAATTTGTTTTAAAAATATTATAAAATTATAAAAATGGATTAAAAATGATTAATAGACGCATTATTAAAACGTTCGTTATTTAAAACATTTATTAAAAACCTTACATTTGTGGAGGCTCCACAGCAACGCCACATCCAGCAGAGACTGACCCATCCCAATGTTTCTCATTGGATAATTAGTCGGCAGGCGTCCACGACCCTCACTCATACTCATTCTATTATATGCAGACATCATGCTTTTTTTTCGTTTGTCACTTGTTTTCATTTTCAATCAACACTTACGTGGCACTAGTGCATTAATAATCGATTTCACCACCAGGCAAGCTGGTGATTTAGCCTCCATGTGGCAGCTATATTTGTTTATGTTTTAAACGTATGGGTGGTGCTGTCGGCCAATTGCTTACATTCGCTCGACCCCTTCCAGCCACCTTCGTCCCTATACTATTCCTACTGTCCATTTATTTTTAGTATCGCCCAATAGAGTACACTGGTAACTCATGTTTCAACTAACAGAGATAATTTACTCTCGGCAAGAGTGCTATCGACCTGTACCGAATGAGACAAGGTCATATAAATTGTCGTATTTAATGTTTTTATTTATTTTAAATGTAATTATTTTTATTGTTTAAATTTTTTTAAAATAAAAAACAGTTTTTTTTATATAAATAAAACACATATTTTTTACGCAAAATATATTTTACAAATACTAAAATATACACAGTCATTAAAAAAATCAATATATATTTTTTTAAATTTTATTCGGGCAGAGACAAAATTGCATATTATTTTAATCAGCAGGTTTTCAACTATGATTTTCGAGTATCTCGAAGAAAGCTAAGCAATATTAATGTATGGCAGTAAGCAGCAGTGCTCTACGAAGAGCTACACAAATCACAAGGCCGCTGCAAAGACCTTCCACACAAGCAGCAGTGGCAGCAGTACTTCTCCCCGATTCACCATCCATCACACTATCATTGCAGTGTAGACTTCACGAGGAGTCAAGTTGATCGATGGTTCTATGATGCTAGTACCAACGTCCGGCTCATCGACACCAGGTCTGTTGGAAGCAAAATCGGCATTGGCAACCTCGGGAGTACACACTGCTGGTCGACGGCGAATGGGTGCAGTATCATCTCTGGAACCGGAGGCAGAGTCATCCGTGATAGGTACTGCACGAATGCCTGGTGTCGGCGATTCACTCGGCGGAGTCTGGTCGTCTGGCTGGCGGTATATTTCTTGGACCCAGGTTGCTGGAAGTGTACCGATGGTTCGTGCCCGTCTGGAGTGAATCCATGACACAGTCTCCACCACCACCACCACCACCAGCTCCGGCATGAACCAGCTTCTGGCGCGTGTATGGTAGCATGATTATGTGCCGGGGCGATGATTTGGTCTACGTTGCAGGGAAGCTGCGTCTGTGATATCATTCAGAACACGACACAGGCCGATTCTCCCGGACAGTCCAATTGAAACTGGGGTGGTTCGTAGACGATTGAAAAATGTGCTAATCGTCAGTGTTGCATATCGCTGCCATCGCAGGTCTCGGTGTAGGTGCGCAAATATCCATCTTCTGCCATGAAACTATACACCACGCTACCGTAGCCTGGCTTGGTGCTTGCGTAAATGTTCATTAGACAGAATACCCCATGGTGACGATCCGACGTCTAAGCAACGACTTAAATAAACTCGTCAATTTTTTCCACTTAAATATCTATGTCGATCAGATGTGCCACCATACAAAAAACTTAAATCTCTCACTATTCGAGAAGGTTAGGTGACTTCATGTATACTCGTAAGCAGCCGTTTCTTCGTCAAAGTACGAGCCACACAATTTTCGCAGCAGCTAGATGTTCTTCAGTGCGCAGGCCCAGTTATGTTCTGACCTGTCGTAGACATGACAATGCGACTCACTGTAAAGTTTCGTCAGCTGGCGAAGCGAAGGACATCCATACACGACCTGCACGTCGATAATTTTCACTTAAAATGTACACACATAGCTTAGCCATTTCTTCTGCTCAGGTCCTGCTGTATAAATCGGAGCCTTCGTATACTGCATCAGCTAGTCTCGCAGAACGTTTCCCACCTGGTTGTATGGGATCTTGCCTTCGTCCCACTCCAGCCCGTAGTAGTACTTGGTTAGCGAGGCATATGTTTTCCTCCTCTTCTCGTTCAACAGTTTCCGCGAATAAGGGGGGTAGAGGAACATGTGCGTGTTTTGCCATCGTCGTTGTAGAACACTGCGATCTCCTTGAGCACGAAACCATTTTGACTCTGCAAACCCTTGCAGACTGCTGCACATCTTCAAGCTGAAGATGCTCTAAGTCGAACAAACTGTTCTAGTGGGGAAACGGTTATATTTATATACTCTCAGCGGTGCTGACGACAGTATTTTGACGGTCTTGTCACTACAATTGTACGACACAAGCCGGTCGTGAAGTATTAAGCAGAATGCATACATATTGGCAGAAATATTTCCATGTGCAGTTAATCACATTGAAGGTATTATGATCGTCCTGTTTACTCACATCGAATACCATGAGCTGGGCCAAACTCTTGAAAGTATTAGGGCTCAGTATCATGGATTTGGGACGTCCATAATATACATTTTGTAATCGGGCTTACATTTGATATGCCAGCAGGTACTGCCCATTTTCAAAGTTCATGTTAATGTCAATGTATGTATAACTTTCACTATTAAAAAATATTTTCATATTTTCTATTTGATATGTGTCAAACTTCGAATGGCTCTCTAGCACATCATGCTTTCTTCTGGTATGTAGCCCAACGATGATGTACCTTGGTTTCTCAGAAGCGAAACTGGGTTTCACCATTCATTTGATGCACTGGCGTGTTGGCAATCTGGAGGATGTCTCGAGACTTCACGACCTGAAACCCACATCGATTTTTTTGCCATCTTCCACATTTTTAAATAATTTTATGTGTTCAGGGCTGCTTAACTGCACATGAGGCAGCATCTATTCCATAGACTGTCGTTTCAGTTCCACTCAGGTTTCCTCCTGTGCCTACAATGGTGTTTGCATGCATATTAGAAAGAAGCAGCCACAGTTCCTGCTTCGAATTGAAGATAATTTGTTTGTAAACTTCAGAAAATCCGAATAGAATGGAGAGCGGGATGAACACTTCGAACTTGCCTCCAGGCTATATAGAAACACTACAGTCATATTTGATTCCCCAGCCTACCACCTTGCACGCAGACAGGTCATTCGGCGTGAACGAAAGGAAATTTTTTTATCATTGAGATTATGCCCACATCTCGTGTCTGGTCCACCTCGACACTGTTGAGAAAATACACTATGCGATTAATCAGGTGAAGAATTCCATTGCTCGTTATTTTCATCGATGCCGGGTTGGACCCATCTTCTTTCGTCAGTATCCCCCTGAATCTCAGGAAATACTGACAAGGAAAAGAACCTTGGTGTTGGACCTCAATTCGAACTTCCGATAGTATTGTGTATGGTCCGACCAGGGAAAGTTGGTATAGATGAAGTTCTACTATATTTACGCTGTCTTCAAAAAAGACCGGTTCTTCGATGTGTAGGTAACCTTCCATGGCGATTGACTTGAAGCCGAGACTGCAGAGGAAAATCTTGCTAGCATCTGTTAACTCCTGGCAGACCTACGATGTACTGATGGCAGCTATTGCACGGAACTTATTTTTATTGCTTGTGGTCACTGTAAATGTTATTTCCGTCTTCTCAAATGCTGGTGTAGGGTGTTTCTTCGTTACGAAAGTTCACCAAATCTCTGTGCTGGTCGACGACTGCCACGACCACCTCGTGTGTTCTCTTTGCGACGACTGGAACATAAATGATGAATTCGTGCAGCATATTGCTCAGCCTACCATTGAGGTGTGTGCCACTCGCTAAATTACAGTTTATTTGTATCATGTTTACCAGCAAAATGTTTAAGAGCTGCGACGACTCGTGTTTTGCCAGCTTTGTAGATGTGTGGTTCGAACCCCAGCATCAGTCCGGTAGTATCCAGTTTCGTAAAGTCGATGTCTTTGTTGCATTTAATGACACTATTAGAAGTATTGTAATTCCCATGAAGCTCGATTTCTGTGTCGGGGGACAACGAACCTTCAATGTACCTTGCAATATTATCTATTTCATAAGAATCTATGGGCAGTGACACTTCATGGTAGACATTGCCATTTTTAACGCGTTACCGCTTGCTGTTTTTTCCTTCGATGTTCGGTATCACACACAGTTCCGGTGAAGGACCAAAATTTCCAAAACAGTCATAATAGTCTGTATGTTTTCCATGTTTAATGTATGTTACCAAGTGCATACCAGGCCCAGCTGTCGAGTCCAGATTAACCATGGCACACTCATTATATTTTGGTTTATGTGGCAATTCGTCTTTCATAAACACTACTATATAATTGGGTATTTTTGAATTTTGTGCATGCAGCTCTAAATACATGATAGTGAGTGGTAATTTAGGTAGAGATTTCATTATTGCCTCTTTTCGCTGCGTCGCTGTTGCACACTTCCACCTCCTACTGGGTATGGCCTTCGATAGAAGATTTGACCATTTTTTTTACCCATGACGATAGCTTCCATATTTGCATTGTGTCTTTGGGCCTAGGACAACTTCTTCCATTCGTCCGATGCTGTGTTGACGGCTCGGACGATACCATTTGTCTCTCCTATTAGCACCCTACAGCCCCAAGTGCATGTAAAAGCAATGGAAAAATCCACCTGTAGAGGTTTTCTTGGTCTTGCATGATTTCTTCTCTTTATCATTGTGCCTTTCTCTTGCTCTCTGTGCCTATTCACATTGTAACCCGAGTCTTTCTCTCGCTCTTTGCACCCATCCCATCTTCACATTGGTCTTCATCATGTTAGATACACCACATGCGACTATTTTTTCACCACGTCTGGCATCTAATGATTTTCTTTACTCGTAGGGCCTTCTGTGCAAATATCTTGTCTGACTGGTGTTGGGTCGGGTTTGCAGATCCTTGTTTAGGGAGTAAGCAATGTCGTGATGCTTGCATGCTTCTTCCAGTGCATTGATGCCCTGTGTCGCAGCACGACAGCCTTTTAACTATCTTTGTTCCTGGCCTGTATAACCTGTATCTGGGAATGTGCTGCTTGAACGGTAGATTGATAATCAGCATATCGACGACACCTTTTCCTAACTTGATCTTATCTCTTCGCGATATCGCGGTTAACTGAGCGATAAAAGTTTGAATATGCTCCTTTTATACTTTTTTTATTTTTTTTATTTTTATACATGGAACAGTACGGACATAACGTGCAAATGTCGCATATGTTTGTCGCTTCTGGGGTAAAGCATTTAGAACTTTACGCAGTGTGCATCGACATGAAGTAACTAACTACAAGATGGAAATTTCAGTGCAAACTTTGTCAATACCAATTTACCTAGAGGGATTGTTTAAAGAGACGTTCTAAAATTTGCAGCACTGATTATATGCAACCACAATCAGCACCACATGCACCACAATCATCACGACAGGCACCACAATTATCATGACATGCACCACATTCAGCAACACATGCACCACATCAGCACCATACACACCAAAATCAGCACAACATGCACCACAATCAGCACCTCACACACAATAATCAGCACCACACATAACACAATCAGTATCACATGCACCACATCAACCCCACATGAACCACAACCAGCTGCAAATACATCTCATGCACAGCAAGATAGTAATGTTGACATACATATTATTAAGCAAGATATTACTCTAACTATATGCATTACTGCTGAACAGCAACCTATCCCCCACGAATAATAAAATGGAAGCCTAATACAGTGCGCTGCATCATCGTGGGACCATCAAATTGCAATAAAACATGCATCCTATTGAGCCTGCTGAATGAATAGAATGGCCTTCGGTTCAAGACATGTAACTATATTCAAAACCGCTTCAGCAAGTGAAATATTAGGGACTGGCACAAGTACTGCAAGCTATGGATGGTGTGGGTTATTTCCCTTGCAGCGATAATGAAGCAGCCATACCACCATGTGAAGCATTGCAGAATTTGTTATTTGTCTTTGATGACATTGCCTAAGAGAAGCAAAAATGCATCCAGTACTTTAGAATGAGACGGCATGCAAAGGTGGATTGCATGTACCTTGGCCAAACTTATTCGCGCCTACCCAAACAGCTGCTCCGAAACAATGCAGGGGATTTGGTATTGTTTCACATGGGAGATGTGAATTTGCGGCATGTTTATGGAGATTGTGTATATATGAATATCATATTGTTGAAATTTCAGCATCTGTGTGCCTTGTGCTGGAAAGACAAGTAAGGATTTTTGACGATCATTAAAGACTGGCCCTTATATAGAGAGAGATACATTCGATAAATTCATCGCCGAACATCGATAATGAGTAATGGCATATCGAAATTCGGGCAGAGTAGCATCAAGCTGCATCCTGACAAACACAAAATTGAAAATTACCTCATACCAAGAAACAATGGAACCTGCGATGCTGGTAGAAAAATAATTTGAAATGTTGGCATACCCAAACAATCCGAGGATGGTGCTACCAAACATTTTTTTTCCTAAAAACTGGTAATGTCATCTTATTGGATTTGTACAGTAAATTGACCAAACAAAACATATTATTTCACAATTACGTGTCCAAGCTTGAAGTGAAGATGGAACATGTCAAGACCGATATCTTCCAGGATATTATGGCTATGGATGAGCACATGATGAGTGTTCAAAGGCAAATTACTGACAGATTGAACGTGGCATCACTGCAAAATGAAGAGTATCTGAAAGGGTTGAAAGGTTCCATAGATCATACATTTTCTACCTCGATTTCTTACCATGCCACAAAAACTGGTATCAGAGCCACAGCAACAGTAACTATTTTTATTCAGTGCGATGTCGGACATTGCTAGCGACCTGCATCAGATGATACAGTCTGTTCGTCTCAAGTATTTGCTCGCCAAGAGAGCTGAATTTTCCCTCTGCCTTATGATGAAATTCCTAAACCCATCACTCGTCATCTCAAAGTGCTCAGAAAGAGCTATGGAGCACCCATAGTCGTAAAGACCAAAATCGACGATGCTACTAAGACTATGAAGAAGCCGAAACATGGTGATGTACAAACTGATCGAGTCTATGGATCGGATACAGGTTTACCACACAAGAAAAATGTACAGAAGAGAGTCTTCAAACCCAATACTCTGGTTTAAACCTATGATCGTACATATCTCGCAATAATGTTACTACCCAGTATGGGGTGCACAGGTATAATAATTAATGGTCCACTGGTTTTGATGAAATAGAGATTCTACCAAATTGGATCATCTAAGTAGGCGATTACAAGACACCTGGAACCTTCGAGCTTTACGAACTTCTATTTTGGAAGGAGCCTAATATGTTAACAGAATCCGACCAGCTGGAATACAAGACTTTTCTCGAATTCACACAAGTACTTTAAGAAAGATAAAAATCCAGAGACAGATGTTTGTAAGGATTATGATAACAAAAATGTCGACATTCTTGCAGACCTCTTCAGTGGTATAGCGCTGAGAAGCAGCGAAGGTATGAAGAAGATATACAAAAACACCAACTACATATTCTGGGGCAACCCGAATGAGCTGGTCCATAGGCTGCAACTACTGCTCACTTTGAAAAGTGTTGGAAATTACTCCCAAACTGAAGCATTTATATCTATCATCGAAGGACTGAATTAGGGAGGCTACATGGGATGAGTAATTGGGGATCACTAATCAATTGCATGCATACACAAGATGCAACTACTGTCGCCTCAAGGTTGTGATATACGGGATGAACGACCTATTTTAAGCTGACCTGGTGGAGATAATACCAAATACTCGGGTCAACAAGGCTAAAATTACATGTTTACTGTCGTCGATGCCTATAGTAAACTTGCTTGGACTATGATTGTCAACTCAAAGAATGCCTATGACATTACCGAGGCCATTGCTGATGTAATGCGTGAAGGAATTCCTACTAATCTACAAACTTACCAGGGCAAGGAATTCTACAACCTAAAGTCAAATTCACTGATGAAGAAACATAACATTAATCATTATTCCACATAAAAAAATCTCAAAGCTTTTACTGTCTAGAGGTTCAACAGGACTCCGACGGCCAAGATTTGGAGGCATTTCGCTGCGAATGGCAACTACAAGTGTTTGGATATACTCCTAAAACTCGTACGCGAATACAACTCTACAGTGAATGAGTGAAGAGATTTCGACGGCTCTTAACATCGAGGTATTGAGAGCCGAAACACTACAGTGCACTCGACCAGATGCATGAAGCACAAAGACATCAAAGACGACTCCATGCTTCGAGTCGTGTATGCTATTACAAAGAGGAGGGACACATGTAAGCCTAAAGCCAATGTAGGAGACCTGGTGCGAATCTCCAAACAGAAAGGCCTCTTCGAGAAGGGATTTACAGCAAATTGGAGCCCCGAACTCTTTCGTGTGCGATATATATGCAACTATGCTCCGATAACCTACTTTCTCGAGGATTTGAATAATGTTACCATCCATGATGGTTCCTACACAGAGGAGATCCTGCATACAAAGTTTCCTGGTGTGTATTTGGTTGAGAAGGTGTTGAAACGACATAATGGATGGTCGTATGTCAAGTGGTGGGGTTTTCCAGCCTGTTGAAGTTCCTGGGTTAACAATGTGGTTATCGAGTGGTGAACATCAAAGATTGCAAATAATATAGCTTTTTTTATATGTGTTTAATAATTTTGCATCTACTAGCCTGAATAAATTTTGTGTAAAAAAAAATTATTTAATAAAAAAACTGCTTAATATATAGAAATTGTTCGAAATAAAATATAATTACACTCAAAATAAATAAAAATATTAGGTAAATAAAACAATTTACATGACATCATCACCATTCTTTACAGGTCTATAGTACTCTTCCCAAGAGTAAATTGTCTCTGGTCGTTCATACATGAGTTACCAGTGCGCCCTAGTTTGCGATACTAAAAAGAAATGGACAGTATATATAGTATGCTGACAAAGGGGCTGGAAGATATCGAGCGAAAGTGAGTTATTGGCCGACACCATCTGTACATTAATAACACAAACAAATATGCCTGCCACCTGGTGGCTAAATCACCAGCTCGTCTAGTGACGAAATAAACTAGTGCCACCTAGGTGTCGAAAATGAAAACAAATGCCAAACAAAAACAATCCAAAATGACTGCTTATTATGGAATGAGTGGGGGTGGATGCCCTGCCGACTAATAAAATAATTATAAATGTGTTTTTTATATATTTATAATTGCTAAATTATTTTAATAAGAAATTTTATTAATGATTGTTCCGTGAATTTTTTTATATTTTTATATTTCTAAATATTATTTAATATTTTTTTAATTTACAAATTTCTTGGGGATTTTTGGAACTTTTTTGGTTTCAAGGTCATTCAAGGTCATGGGCACGGGGTCAAAATCAATGTTACAGGTCAAATCCAAGGTCATGTGGATGCAATATGGCGGTCGGGTGACATCATAACCTGGCGGCCAGTCTGTGACTGGGTATCAATAGTACTTGGCCAAGGAAAATGTGTTATTTTATATTTGTACCGCATGATGTTTAACTTGCAGACATTACCTGTGACTACTATTATTTCAGATATATACATATAGATTGCGTGGTTTTTGCAAAATAACATGCCTGATTGAAAGTTTAACGCTTATTGAAATCTTCAATAAAATAAACCAACCTATTTGCTGAAAATTTAACAATGGCAACTGAAATATCTTGTATTAATTAGTTTTAATGTATTCTTAGCAAATGCTATTTTACAAATATTCTGTGGTAACCTCAGTTTAAAATAAATGCAAGAATTTCCTTATTTTTAGTACTGTGGTCAGGTTTTTACGTTTAAAGGCACCTCATCAGCTGAAATTCACTTAACATTTTTTGAGGTGTATGGTGCTTATGTCATGGCATGGAACGAAGTGTGGTTTGTTACACACAGTTCCGTAATGACAGGACATTTGTGCAAGATGAGCAATGATTTGGTCAGCCAAGCACGTTCTCCACAGATGACAATGTGTTCAATGTGTGTCATATTGTAAGTATGATTCAGGACGATCATCAACTTCGACTTAGCTATACTGCTAAGGAAATCAACATCCCAGTGGGCTGTGCTCACAGTATTGTTCATGAGCAGCTGGGCTACTGTAAGATGTGTCAGACTGGGTGCCAAGGCAACTCACAGAAACCCACAAAGTCACTAGAGTGGGATTGTCTCTAATGTGCATTTAGCTTAAAAATAATAGACGGAATTTTCGTTCACCATGTGCATTAGATTACAAATCCACAGGAAACAACAAACGAAGATAAAAAGTTACATTTTTATTTGCACAGATGTGCTGCCAACCCATCACTTTTCATGGATGGAAGGTTGATATTGGAGGCCATATTTTTGTGCCTCGTAATTCGTAGTTTAGAAATGTACTATCCGGAAACTCAGAACTTAATCGTTATTATGGCTGTATTACCAGCAATGAACATCTGCTAAACCACACTTTCAAAGGTGGTTTTCTCCCCTTCGGAACAGGCTTAGGCTATATGATGAGTATATATTTTGGAACTATTTTTTATGAGGAATCACCAAACGAAGTTTGTCTATACAGTTAATATCCAAACTGTTTAGCAAAAACTAATGTGCTACGTTAGTTAGAGTTACAGGGTTTGCTAATTATATACAATGTTTATGTCAGCCACGTTAAAATATATATAAATCTCAGGTTTTATGCATTCCATGTGATATTACTTTCCCACTTGTCCAAATTATATGTGGAGATAAAAATGCCATTTTGTGCTTCCACATTTTCACCGATCAGTGAAAATTTTCATTTTGATGGTTTTTTGGTGAATATGATAATAGTTTTTTCATGGTAAACGTAAGCACCATTTTGAAAGTAAAAAAACGTTATTGTTAAAAATAATAATCAGCTAAAGTAATCTCTATTCTTACGCAATTCATGGGAAATGTGTTTTTTTTTTTTCAACTAGCAATGTTATTTTTACGAGACTGCTGTGAATTTTTATCACAATTAGTGATAATCAATAAGTTAATCTTTGTTAGCAAACTGATAATGTAACATCATGTTTATCATTTACATACGCTTTTCTCGTCTGGAAAAAGTAGTTGTTAAAGTTGCCTCTCGTAATGAGAGTCATTGTAAGTACATAAATTTTCGAAATAATATGTGTTCTTCTTACAGTTGCATAAAATCCCTTTTTATAAATTAAATTGTTATCAGAACACATAGTTATTTGTAAATACTGTTATTCCGGCTGGAAAAACTATTTGTAAAATTAAGATACTCTAATGTTTCAGTTTTTGCAATGCAAATTTAGGAGTATGAGTTACTGATGTTTCAGCTAATTTAACGGTTGGTAAGAGTGATTCACAAAATAAAATTGCCAAGTATTACAGATGTGGCAGAAAAAAGTGCCATTTTCACCGCTAGATTAGCTCTTTGGCACATAGTTAATATCCACACATCAGAAAGGAACAAATGTCTGATTTCACACTTAACTAGTTATTTGATTTTTTTTACTTAAATAGTTGTTTGTTTCTCACACATTCCATGATTAATGGGATAGTTTTTATCTTATTAGACTAGTGGAAATCCATTGCCAGTCATGAATATCCAGTGATTCCATATTAGTGTGCAGTGCCAATCTCTGAAAGCACTTAATTTCTTCGTCACTACCAGGTCTCATCTTGCAGCGCTAGCTGTTAGCTGTCCCTCTCCATTTTATGTTGATCTAATTCTGCCGTTCGGGAGGAGTTTCATGAGGTGCGGCACTTTTGCGGAATAATAACAGACCTCGCGGTGCCAGCTCGGCATTCCGGCAAGTTCTTGCGTTGTAATCCAATGGAAGTGATTGTCGGATTCGTCCGCTGCGAGCAAATTGAGTTATCCAGACCGCGAGAGACGATAGTCTGGGAGGGGATGTAGGAGTTCATCCTGCGGTGTAGACTGTTTTCTTACCTCCGCGATAGAATTGAGGAAAGGACGATGGAACAGGAAGGATAAGGAGGAACCAGTTAGAAGTGCCTCGGCTCTCCTGAGAGAAAAGAAAAATCCACAGGTAAACGTGCACGGGCATTAAAAAGATTCGCAAGAAAGACTTAGCACGATAAAACAGGACATATATTATTCTGGAACTTGGCGGTAACAGGGATTTCACATGTTCTTTCTAAATGTAGAGGTTCTATATTCACTTTACACAACCATATTCTGTAAATATGGGCATATTCGTTTGGCTTAGTGTCTACACATTTGTCCATAGTTTATATTCTTGTTATATGTTAAACAAGTTTCATAATTTTACTTATGAATGCTAACAAAGGAATGATTTCCGCGGTTAAATCTGCTGAACTTAAGTCAGCAACTGTAACATCGGTTTTTTTAATAGTCCAGAGAATAAACCATAAATACGCTGCCTGCCATTCCTGTTAAAATATTCTTCTGTTTAAGAAAGCCATCTGCGTCTATGCCCTCATGCATGGCGATTTATGGCTTTATAAATGAAGACTGAAAGAAACATAGTACAGCCATTTCCATTATAAGCTGTCAACAAGATACTAAGAGAAAGAGTAGCAAACCCAATTATTATCCGGTTTCTAAAATAAAGAAATAAATATAGTGCGATTTACAGTATATTTAGAATATCAATTTTAGTTGGAATATTTGAATTCCCAAAAAAATTTCGCTAGTTCACTAAACGGAAAGCAAAATTTCACAATCGTCTGTGCTGTCGGAGTGGTGTTGTTTGCTTTCAAGTTGCTGCTGCTGCTGGAAGGGGAAGATATGAAGTGTGACTGAAATGCATGTATAACCTAAAGATTAAAATTCAAAATAGGCACATATATTAAAATCAGTTTACCATCCTTTGGTTTCTATGTTGTTTTAATAATTTATTTATATTTATAACTGACATTAAATTCAGATACTCTGCACTGACAAACATGTCATTGGTTGAAAGTCCCCAAAGCCATCTCACATACGTAATATGTTACTCGCGTACAGTTTTAATACGAAAGTATAATAATACTTCATTACAATTGTCACATTTAATAATGTCATTACAATATTTACATTTAAATAAATTGTGGTTCTTATTATTTTCGCATACTAAAAGTTTTGATGCCATGTGCTATAAATGTTGCAGATTATGGTCAGCGGTTTTTTGACCACGCGTATTTCTTCTTGTAGTACAAGGCACTTAATAAAAACTTAATAATAGATTAAAACGCTTTTAATGTCAGAAAAAATTAATAATATTCAAAGAAGGTTTACCTTCAATACGTTTTACAACTTTGTGTTGAAATACATAATGTATTTATCTGCAAATAATACATTTATGTTATTTTTTTGCAGATAGTAAACAATCATGCTGAATGTACTGACAAAATAGTGTGTGGGATACAATTATTTCCCGGCATACCAGAGCAACAATTTGAGGGTCTTTTTATTTTCGGGGTTGTCCTACATTCGAGTAAATGCAGTAGCCTACTTGTAAACCGCATTTAGGATTATTTCATAAATTGGCACTAGTATACTGCTAAATCAGAGGGTCTCTAATATTAAGAAAAGCGGCAAAATTTCTGAAGTTACTTCGGTGACATTAGACTGAACAACTTGCTCATTAAGGTGGCTTTCAGTTTGGGCTATAGATTGTGTGAAACGCACTTTGAGTGTAGTCGATGTTATATGGTGTCGCCTGAATGTAACTACGTTTTATGGAGTTTATGGAGTTTGCCGTAACATTGTGAAATCCGTAATATTTAAGACACGGGTGAAGAAATATTACTTGGTAAGTAGTTCTTAAAATGTTGCCTGCAACCTAATAGAACGTCCGCAACAATTAAAGTGAGCATTATTCAAATTAAAAGGACGTATATAAGTTATTCACGGTTAAGTCAGAAATTTTTAAAGGTCCTCCCTACAGGCATGAACCACTAATAAATATATATTATTGCAGCCTTAGGTGTTAAATTCTGATAGTAGTGAATTGTATACACCGTGTTTATTGGTCACATTGCAAGTTTTATATTAAAATTCAGCAGGGAGATATAAATAGGGTGAAAGGAAAAATTTAGCAGGGCTTTAAAAAGTGCTCACTTTACCGTGAACAGTCAATAGTATACTATTATAAACGTAGAAATGAACATTTGATTGAGACACTTTCAGCTCGATGTTACTTTGGTTGGCATTCAGGCAGTAATACAAGATGTACAGTATAGTGAGAGTGCACGGTGTTGTAAGAACCAGCAGGACGACTGTACAGACCAACAGAACTGTTCCCAAATACAGTTATGAATATAGGCCACTCACTTCTAACTTTTCCGCACTTAAAAGTGTCAAACCAACTACAATTATTACACAAGTTATTCTTCGATTGTTGGTGAAATGTATTGCCCACATCTGCAACAACCAACGGGCAAGTAGTATTGGATATACCATACGGTCAATTGTCATGTTTCTCTAGCCTACATATCATGGAAAACGCAAATACAACAAACCCCTTACCTACAATAACTAAAAATGTGTCATCACATGTCGTGTATCAACGTGAACATACTCGCCATACAATATCGGAGCCTTAATGAATATGTAAAATTAAGGTTGCCAGCGAAACTTTTTTTGTAACACATCGAGCATTTCACACGAATGTAGACTGAGAATCGTATACATAAGTTTATTTTTCTTTACTCGAGGTTGGAATTCGTATAAAGTTACATAAATTGTAAATTAAATTAATAATTGAATAAATATTTTATCACTGCTCGACTGCACATCGTGGATATATGTTTTATATAAAATTGTATTATATATCATATAACATAGTAAATATTGTATGTGATTATATGTGTAAAGGTATCTTTGTTGAAAAAAAAATCAACTCCATGTTTAGTTAGTTGACAGCCAGCCACTGATGAAATATCTACAAGACAACAAACGAGTTCGGTATGACTCTGGGCCTAAACTAAAGACTATGAAAACTGCTGAATTTATTTATTATATTAACACTGTAAAATATTATTAACACACACGGAAAAAATAATTAGCTCTTTTTAATATGTTCAGTCCAAGCGGTCAAATGTGCTATATTTACTACAACTTAGTGCCTTTACACGAAGTAAGACTTAAATACAAAACGTCATTTTTCGTAGCAAAATAAAACAATTAAAAATAACTTGCACTGTGGCACGAAATTTACACAAGCAGTTAAAGATATAACTAATGAGCCTCATTTCCTCTACAAGGAAGCAATTAATTTGTAATTAAATTCTTAAATGCCTAGATGGTGTGTAGGTACTGAAGACTCGTTGAAATATAAATCGAGACGTGACCGGAAAAATATGCTACAGTAATGAGACAATATACACGGATCTTATCCGGAACTCGAACCCAGAAAATCGCGTAACACAAGCAAGCATGCACGAAACTGATTACAGTGATAGGATTACGATCATAATTTTTTGGATGGAAGATATGGTTTATTCTCCTGAAATATTTATATGACTGTCATTTAAAAAAAAGTCTGACGAACCTAAACCATGTAAGTTTGCATGACCTATCATAGCGCTAATTGTGTGAAGAATTTGGTGTAACTAAATGTATTGGTTCCCGAGGTATGGCGTAAAAAGTTAATATTTTCATATGGCACCATCGCAAAAAAAGGAAAAAAGTGTATTTGTATATGATGTTTCAAATATATACAGCCAGTATACAAATTTTCGTTGAATTTGTTTAGATTTTAAAATTCTTTTTATAAACGTCATTTTAAAATGTTGTGTCTGAACCGTTTAAAATGTATCAATTTGTGGCCGGCCGTATTATTACTTGTATTCCATATTTGGTAGGAATACGTTGATTGATTACCGAAATGTATTACATTCACTTTATATTACTTAATGCAGTGCTGTCTGACAATGCGTGGATACATTTTTAATATATACTGCCAGCATGCAAATTTAAGTTGTGTTGGTTACATCATTTCGTAGATATGGAACACTAAGATAAAGTTTTTATGCAGTCGCTATTTTGAAAATAAATATATGACTCACTCAAAACATTATTTCATACGGCTAGCCAAAGTGCTATGCGTTCAGCAAATTTATTAGGAATATGTCAATTGTTTCTATAGGTATGACATAAAACATTTTTTTTTCATGAGTCGCTATCTTTCAAAACGGTGCGCAAAATTGACTTTGTATAGACACATTTGATGGTTCTAATAAAGACTGTCACCATACAAAGTTAAAATGAAATCGATTACATGTTCTCTAAAATGTAGTCTTAAAAGTCTATGTGGGTGATATTTTGGGTATAATCGTAGGACTCTATTAAAATATACCCAAAAAGATGGTCTGATATACAGCTTCTACTATGCCAAATTTTGTAGGAAACAGTTATTTGTCCCTCGAGATATGGCGTAAAAATGTAATTTCTTCATGTGCCGCTATCTTACAAAGTATATGAAAAATTGACTATGTGTTGGCGTATATGATACTTGTAGCTTAAATATAAAATTTGGCTGAAAATAGCGAAACGATATTGTAGATACGGCAAATAAACCTAAAATATTGGTGTGGCCACCATTTTTTAAATAAATGCCTAATTTCTGTAAATATTATATCTTTACGTGGCCTACCCATATTATTACTTACTTGCTAAATGTGGTGAGACTCGGTTGAGTAATTTCTGTGATATAATGCAAAAGCGTCACATTTTCATGTAGTGCTATCTTACAAACTGGCGGACAAACAAATATACCAATCTCTAAAATCAACACTTCATGACTCACTGCCAATATACAAAGTTTGGTTTAAATCAGTTGAATGGATCCCGAAATATGAAATATCGGTATAAATGTTATTATAGCTGCCATCTTGAAAATCAGCACCTGACTAACCGAAAACTATAACGGATAGGTGTCCTTACTAAGTACTAGAAGTGTACTGGTGAAATTCGCTTCACGAGTTCAAAAGTTATTTAATGGGGATATACACATGTGTTGACACGCTCTCAAACACACACGTATAAAAGTGATTTGATGAGCTTGTCTTGCCTTCGGAAAGTAGTCTAAATAATATGTTATATATCCATTTTCATCAATTTTATGCGTAATAGAATTATTTGTAAAAAATAATTAATCCTTCACGAGCTGCGAACGAATTTTGCAAACTTGTTGTACAAACATTTCCAATAAAAAGAAATCTGATAAATTTTAAATGTAACAATGTCGGAACCAACTTTCATGCAAATTTTAGAAGATACGATCCAAAAAAAATTCTTGCAAGGGCTTTAAATACGTTTAGAAAACTCGATGACATATCTGTTTTTTTTTTTTTTTTTTTTTTTTTTTTCACATTTAATTTCAACGTACAAAGTATTTTTCAACAAACAGTGTGACTTTAATGAGATACTGCATTAAAAATAATTTAGAACAAGCGAGTCTGGAAAGTTTTACATCGAAGATATAACTTGGTGGTCTCTTTAAACTAATAATGAATTGATTTTTAACAAATTGGATTGGTTTGAGTAGGGCTTCTTAACTTCCCCTGGTTTTATGCCTGAAAGCTTATCAGGGGAAAGCTTACAAACTAACTTATGCGCAAATTGATAAACTAGTACTACCCACACCTTCCATGGGATTTGAACCTTGAATCTCTTGCACCCCAGACCAGTAGCGCACCAGCCGACTGCGCCACGGAAGGTCTTCTCAGTTTTTAACAAATAAAACCACGCAAAGCCATGAAAAACGGCAAAGAAGTTGGAGGTTTAGAATATTTTATAAACAAGGTTGGCACAAAAGATTATAATTTTTTTTAATTTATTAAAGATTTGATTATTTGACATTTTAAGAGAAATGCAATGGCCTATGTAACATGGAGAAATTTTATTTCAGGCAGAAGTTGCGAAGATAATTTAAAAATAAGAGAAAAAGCAAAACTATACTTATACTTAAATTTTATAACCCTGCTTGCACTTCGTTTACTTGCAATTTATTAAGCTTTTTAAAACTTCGGAAAAAATTTAACATGTATAATATAAGTAAAAGTAATAAATTGAATAAAAGTAAGAATTTTAGAGATTTTGGAAACAACCCAAAATAAAAATTATAGACATAATGTACTAAGTAAGATTTAATAGAAGCGTTTAAAAATTGCATCTATTCAAAGTAACATGTTAATCAGGACAAGAGTATAAATGTTTTAAAAACTCCACATAAAATTGTTATTTTTAAATATATGATTATACACAAACTCAAATTTCAAAACCAGTTTTTAAATTTCAAGTTTTTATAATTCTATTTTTTAATAGAACGTATTCCCGAAATCTTAGGAAATATACAACCCAGTTACAATATTTAATTTTACGTTAGTCAATTAGACACAAAATATTTATCAGAACTAAGATATTTGAGGCGTTAAAAGAGAATTTTAAGCTCCGTCAGTTAAAATAAAGCAATGTGTTTTTCAATATCGATGTACAAACAAAAATCAAAATTAAATATTCTGATTATATTTGTTATAATTATTTTTCTTGAAGAATTCTCTAACTTCAACTATCTTAAACACCAGTATGGAATATAAACTTTATAATATTCTATTCGATGTGCTAAGTTTTGTGATCATTAGGTTCTAAATTAACAGGAAATTATAGTTGATCAATATTTGCGTGTTGCGACGTCAGAGATATTTTTGTTAAAAACATAAGTGTGTGGGTGTGTCTATATATATATATATATATATATATATATATATATATATATATATATACCAAAAGTAAATGTGTTCCATGTTTCGTTCATGGTTAATTCCATTACATATATCTTACTTCTAATCAAAATAAAAACAATATATTTTAATCATGTTTGATAAAGTAATAGTGGCTGTAATTATTATTATTTTCAGAAGATAAAACCAATATAATAGGTGTTTATTTTAATTAACTTATTCCAGAGAAAATATAGTATACTTCTTGTTTGAGCACGTGAAAGAAGTATCCTTTCGGTATTTGGAAAGAAAATAACTGAATATTAAAAATTGTATTTCATTATATAATGTGTGAAAAGCATATGAAAAAACCTGTTAATAATTTTTAAAGTTTTCAGAATTAAATAAGACAGAAAATGGAAATTATGTTTTTTAGAAGTATTGGATGTTTATTTAATTTTCAATTTTACGTATTTTTATTGAATTTTTTTATACATTTAAAGTAGTTTCGGAATTAAAATATAATAAAATAATGCATGAAGAGTCTAAATACCTATTCGATTTATTTTTGACATTAAAAGACAAAAAATTAAATTAATTTATTCTATTTTATTTCTGATATTACGCTTATTACTGAGAAAAAATAAAAACATAATTTATGTTGAATAAATTTTAAATTTTGACTATATAATAAATTTTGAATGCTTCGCTCGAAACGTTACATAACTGGATTAACTTTAAGAAACGAAATTAGTTTGAGATTAACGAAAATATAAATGTTCCAACTTGTAAGTTGTTGAACCCCATTTTTGGAAAATTACTTCACGGATTTCGAATAGTTAATTAAAAATATCTTTGTCAGAAAGTTAACTCATTGAATTGAAAATATTATCTACGGTTAAAGAAACCGCATTAATTTTGTCTGTTGTCAAATTAAGGAAATTAATAATGGCGAAACTATGTCTAACATCGAGTTTTTATTATAACTGACTTAAAAGCTCATGAGTTAGTAATTGCCGAGATTTATAGGACATTCGTTTTTTCTAGGGCCTTTGAGTTCAACTTAACCGCATATTCAGTGCCAATTATTATGTTCGTGCAACGTCCGTTATTGCCAATCTTAATTTTTCCTTGTTTTGTCGCATGGAACTGATGTAATTTTATACACTTCTATTTTACAGAATTTGTTAAAATTTGTGCTTTAATAAAAAAAATACTGATTTGAATATGTAACAAGGCTTTTGTTAAATTGTGCTTATTTGGAGTAAAACAGAGATAAATTTAATTAGTGTTACAAATTGTATCGCTTACTCTAAGCATTTTTAGTTGACAAATGAATTCGATAACACACTATACACAGTTTTGTAAACCTACTGTCAGACTTGAGAAACCTGTTTGTTACTGTTTTCTTTTACTGGCGCAAAATTAATTTAATACGCTTTGCTCACCTGTAGGCCTATAATGTACCTGAAGCAATAAAGATAACCTAATAAGCGCAAAGCAGTTTTCGAATAAAAGTAGCTCATCACGTGGCAGTAGCCAATGAGAACATAAGAACGGCTCGAGTGTGCACGGCTGTAAAGTCTAATCCAAAGCTTATTGATTACACAGAACTTGATGGTAACTCTTGTCCCTTAAGGAACCAATTTCTAGCTTGCCGAGTAAATTTTCTCAGACTGTACAGATTTGGGGCGTAATATTTTCGACTTAAGTAAAAACGTCTAGATAAACTCAAAAGGCAACGAAATACCGCCTGTGTCAATAACGTATTTCAAAAAAGGGCTGTTAAATTTCCTTATTTGAAAGATGTGTGTGTAAGATAACAACAAAAGTGAAGAAATACTGTCACGTAAATACTTGGTATCGAGAGACCTGTTATTTAGTCATATTGCTTCTCTCTATGAAAAGTTTGTGCTAGATATTTGTGAAGTTTTTGTTCTTAAAATTATACACAGCATTATGATTTTTCACTTTATTAGAAACGAACTAAAATCCCATAATTGTGGAAATAATGCGTAGTAAATCTTCAGAGAACTTGGCATCGGTTATTGGTTACCCTGTTTGTTAATACGAGTTATTTTCCCTTGTCTGCGTCCTTTGGCGGACAATCACAGCTGATGTTTACTGAGTGGCATGGAAAAAATAAATGTATGGTATTGTATCTCGGGAAACAATCAACAGACATCTTCCCAATAAAATTTGGCGAAGAAGTTGTACTGTGGTAGACCATATTAATTAATTCGTTTTAAGTGTTCAACAGATATATTTACAAACTGGCAGCTATAAAAAATTTTAGCTTCTATATCTACGAAACTTTGCAAATGAGTTTAATACTAATTTTGTATATTGGCAGTACTAGTAAGGCATAGTTTGTTCTGACGCAGGGTCCACAATATCGGTTTCTGCCACTTTGAAATTTTTCTTTCAAAATCGCGTGTTTTTAACCCCGAAAAAGGAAGCCCCCTCCCACACCCCAAAAATTCTTCAGGAGATTATGTCTGCCATCTTCAATTTCCCTTTTTTTCCCCTCAAGATTTCCCTTCTCCTTAAAAATTTCCTTTTTTCTCTAAATATTAATTTTTTTTCCTTAGAAATTTCTAGTTTTTTCCCTCAAAGTGGTAGTAGCCCCTCATGTGCAAAACCAAGCCCCGAAATACAATTTTAGCCAATTTCTGGGTTTCCTCAAAATGTTCCCTTTTTTTCCCCTAAAATTTTCCTGATTTTCCCAAGAAATTTCCCCCTTTTCCCTAAAAAAAGCACCGAGCCAGCCACTTGCAAAGACGAGCCGCAGAAAGGCAATTCAGCTGATTTGGTGGCTCACTACATACTTCTAAACTACATCAATAAAATAAAATGATTTTTAATAAATTATTTTTATAAAATTTAAATATATTTTTATAATCAAAACATTTAAAGGCTTAAGTGTCAGTGTTATATATCACCGGCTAGTCTTTTCAGGGCACACACGATCATGATGTCATAATCAAATTATTTCAATAAAATATTTTGATAGATTGAATTATATTTTTATTATTAAACATTTTTAAGGTGTAGGTATTAAGTGTTTTATATCACCGGACTCATCTTTTCAAGACGTATTGCCACCCATCAAACCAACTACCTGATTATACCAACCATCTATACCAATAAAAATGCTAACCAACACGTCTCATATATACGAAAAAAAATGTATACAAAAAATACAAAAAATTTAAAAATCGAAATAATCAAAGAACATATCATGTTAACCTCATACTCACCCCAGAAACCTAAACATCAGCCCCTACCATTATATACCCACCTTCTAATACTACAAAACAACAAAGAATAACAAAAAAATTTTTAAAAACTAAAAACACTAAGAATACAACACGTTAACCTCGCACTCATCCCAACACCTTAAACATCACCCCCTTTCCTTGCCTACCCACATTCTAATACTACAAAACGAAGGAAAAAAACAACAAATTTAGAAATAGTATACCAAAAAAACGTAACTCCAGCATGTCTGTCATATCATAATTGCCAGCAGACACTAACCATAACATACAAGGTGACAACCCTCCATCATACCAACATACTACACCATCTGAATATATCAACGAACCACCACAGCAGATAACCATACCAACCAAAACATACAGCCAAAACCATATCATAGTTAGCACTATTAGAAGCTGTTTCACTTATATATTGATAAGCAGTTAAGAGTATCTTCGCTTTGGCATTTATTCATTACACGTGCAGATATCAGCTGTTCAGGAAAACTGAGCTCGTTTGAAAATCGCGCTTAAAATCTGTTTTATTTTCATTGTATTTTCTGTGGCGGTAGCTTGCCGACACAGTGACTTCGTGATACAGTGACTTAGTCTCTATCTTCTACCAGTTGGAAGTTCTTTTCCAACACAAAATAGAGGAAACCCCCTCCCCCTCCTCACCCACATAGTGTGGTTCAAAGAGTATGTTAATTTGCGTTTACGAAGTGAGAGAGAAGGAATATCTTTTATAAACGGTATTTTCTAAAATTCCCGACAACAGGTACAAACCGACTACAAACAGCCATCAAGAAATACAAAATTTTCTTTCTCGACCTTAAAAGTAAATACAATATTATATGATAAATCACCTTGAATTACAGAATTTACAATACAGATATCCCCACAGAAATTATACGATTAATAAACGTCGTAAAGAAAAAATTAAATTTTATGAATCCATATTAGCAGCCCTCAAACCCCCCCCCCCCCTTTTTTTTTTTCTCGTCGCTCCATTAAAGGAGCAGAGTTCTGTTCTGATCAAATCCCTTTGTCAGTCTCATCCTCGATGTCTCTCTATAAGGGGAACACCAACGTTTTATTTCTTCTGCGCCCCATTCTGGAAGATTTTCTAACATCCATGTTGTATATAGAGTGCCGCTTGCACCACCGGTATTCCTGGAGACACCCAGGTACATCGGAGTGGGGGAGCGAAGCGACAAACAAGCCCTGCAACACTCCGGCGCTCCAGCGCCAGTGTGACTATTACACGTCTGCGGACACCTTGGCAGGGCAAGCCACCAGTCCGACGGGGTGCTCACACCAAGTTAAGCCTCGTCCACATCGACGAAGATCATCCACGTAGTTCATGTAGTAGCAACAGTATATGGCGCGAGTGTCCCTCATTGTAGACGCACGGTGATAGGTGAGACGCCGTCATAGTTCTTCCACCGTGTGAAACATTA
Source organism: Dryococelus australis (assembly GCA_029891345.1). Lineage (NCBI taxonomy): Eukaryota > Metazoa > Arthropoda > Insecta > Phasmatodea > Phasmatidae > Dryococelus > Dryococelus australis. Next base: position 124,454,037 of record CM056998.1, read on the forward strand.
CCGTTACCATGGGCCTATTCACTTCATGCATGCGTCGGTCAAGTCAAACTGTTAAACTGTGGTGAAATAAATGTTTTACATTGTTGTCAATTTTTACACTTACATGCAATAAAAAACATAAACCCAAACAATTCATTTCCGTATTTCCAATATTCGCCTGATACTATTAATTCAACGTTCATATCAGGCACGGGACTCTCTGGCATGTTAATTTTAAGGGGGACGTGGACTTCTTTGGCAAATAGAAATAAAAATATCCAAATCTAATATTTAATAAACATATTTGACTTTCAAACAAGTTGAGCATTGAAATAATACCTTCACTTGAACAATTTTCCTTCACATGAAGTATTATTCAAGTTAACACAATATATATTTTACACTATATATATTTTTTACACAACATACACATATCTAATATTTAACAAACATATTTGACTTTCAAATAAGTTGAGCGTTTAGACAATACCTTCACTTGAAAAATTTATCTTATATTAGATAAATTTTCTGCTATAAACTTGACCATCAAAACACAAAGGTTCAAGTTATCCAGTATATCCTGGTGTGCATGACACATTGCCACATTATTAAATCGCTGTTGTATCATTATTGTACCTCAAGTACGTTTTCAGGCGGCGTAAAGAACTGAAACTCTGGTCTGCTTCGCAAGATGAACTGGGCACTACGATCAAGAGTAGCGCCAAATTATTGATATTCTTGAACAAGGATCGCATTTCTGGCACCATTTGATAGCTTGAACTGCTTCACTTCCTTACGATAATGTTGACATACTCTATCAGCAGCGAAAGATTCTGCAGGGCCTGTGTAACGGCTTGGAAGTTTCTTTGACATGGTAATTAAGATAGGCTGTAAATTATATTCAGCCACTTTCTTGTTTGCTTCCTTCAGCATCATATCGAAAACCTCATCTTTTCGTAAGCCTTTTCTTTAACCGCAGTGGTTACATCGGCAGCCTTCATGAGGCCTGACACAGTTTGCTGACGGCCTTGAAATTATTTGTTGAGAAGTTTGAGTGAGGGTATTACGTTCTGCCCTAGCAATTATCCTAGTAATGTTGTCCCTGATTCAAACACTGTAAGCAAGCCACTAGAGTTCGACTGCTGCTTTTTTTCTGTAGCAAGCTCTTCGAGTGTTTGTAATACAATATGATACCTGTCCAGAATTTCTTTTATTTGTGACTCCTGTATATCTATCGAGTAGGATAAAGGGATTTTCTCTTACCAACATTGATCACAGGGCCTTCGGCTATGGAATCACTGATGTGGATAAATTTCGATTTTGCTTTTATTGATTTTTTGCTTTTCTTGTAGTCACAAATGCGTCACGGCATTCTTTAGTGATCAGATTAATACAGTGGGCTCCATAGTGTACAAGTATCGCTAATGGTTATTTTTCCTTCATAATAGATTTCACTTAGGAGCGCCATCGTATGTTTGTCCTCTTAATGTACTGAATGGAAGCTGCACTTGTGTTAACGCATCAGCAATTATTGAGGCAATTACCTAACCAAATGTACTTGTACTGTGAAGTCCAATAAATCTTTCATGTGGTTCAAGGTTGTCATCAATACAACGAATAAATAAACTTAACTGTTCTACTCCACTTACGTCACGAGTACCATCACAAACTACAGAAAACATTGGTGTTTCCTATGACCGAATCTTGCTGCAAATATACCTTACAATTTCCTTTGCCATCATTTCCAGCATTTCATTTTGTATCGAAGCACTGGTGTACTAAATTTCCACATCTGATTCATGTCCTTGCAGTGCTAAACCTTGCCTGACAAGAAATCGGACAGAACCAAATATCTTCAGAAGACATCCCATAGCTACTCTCTGTTCTTTGCCTTTTTGAGGAACAGAGTTGTATTTCAATGGGCTGTTGCAACTGACGGTAACTAATGGTGGCATGCTTATGCGATTCTGATTTCTCATGTGTACGAAATTTGTGAAGCACACGTTTCCAATCTTTGAAGTCTGCTGTAGTAAAAGAACGTTCCGTTTTCGTAACCAACAGTTTATCTTGTGATGAATGGCAATAACGATAGCAATAGAGGCATGTTATTCCATTAGCGTTTGGTTGGACGTGCAGCCATTTCAAATTCTTGAACCAGGAGACTTGAATGTGAAGGGTATAATCTGTGAGTTATTGGGTAGGAAATGAGCCTGGCCAGATAGTCGGTTGGTTTGGAGCCTAGTATATGTCAACAATTGTTGATATTTGTGTATTAGGCAACAGTGATTCAGGCACATTGATGCTACTGCTACAACTACTAGACTCAAAACTATTGTATTTTAACTCTGTGACACAATATTTGGAGAAATATTTACCTGTTCAGATTAAGTTGTATAAATTTTAGAAGGTAAGCTGGTTGAATCATCTTGAAATTCATCATATGAACGTTTTGTTTTCACTACAAATTCATCAATCACGATCACAATCACTAATCAGTAATCAAGCAAACACAAACTGCAAAGTTCAAACTGTTAGTACACAGAACAAAACAATATGCCGGTTAACAGGGGTACCACATGTTGATCACGGTGGCTAGCATTAGCAGCAAGTAGTGCAGCCAACCACACTGCATAAAATAATCACTGTAGGCTGAGGATAACCATATGGTAGCAATTAACTTTTCGGTTATATTTCATCTTTCGGTAACAGCTACAACACTATAATAGTCACCGTTTGTGATCAGTAACCGTTTTTAAATTTTCTTTCTTTAATAGTAATGTCACAATCGTTACTTTCTTAAAGTTAATTCCTTATTATCTGCATTGTTTTATTTTTTAATTGTATTTTTTTATATTTATAGTTTCTACATCTCTTGTGTTAGATAAAATATAGTACATTGTTTGGTTCCTTTCGTAATGCTTTAACATTACTTTAACGTAACATTGCTTGTGACAACGAGTAACGAGATGAAAAAATTGCGGTACCTAGTTCGTGTTGACAGAACTATGGTTATATAGTACATATCCCACCGCTAGAGTGTGCGGTACTGCGGTGTACAAAATTGACCTTAAACTAAACAGAAATAGTGTAACGAATATAAACAGTATTTTTTTTCATAACCATTATTACAACGTTCATATTATGTGTGTTCACTCCGCAAGGAATTTTTGGGAGGGGACCCCTGCCCGCCCCCCTTTTTTCCAGAGAGGCCCATGGTACCAGGAACTACCATCGTCAGTTGTTACATACTTTATGTTAGTATGCAGAGTGTACATTAAGATACGTGCAGAGAGGTACAATGACATTATTAAAAAATGTATTTCAATGGTGTTCGATGTACCGTAAACAGCTTCTAACAAGACAAACCCCCTGGTTGCGTGTAATTCTCAAGCCCACCTGTAGATGCGAGAAGGTGTGTGCAATCTTCTCTTCCAGCGCTGCCAATAAACGGGGACCTCACCCTCGTAGTAAGACGTGGATTTGGACGGGGTGGGGACACGACAGTTCGAGACGACTTCACCCCCGTGTCGACAAGATATCTCATTGGTTGGGTGAGGGGGGGGGGTGGCCGGGGAAGTCATTTGTCTGGTGGAGGAGGGGGGGGGGGGTGAGACCTGCTAGGGAAAAAAACTGTCATTTGCTAGAGTGTGGCCTCGCGCCTCGGCTTGCAGCAGAACTCCGGCCGCGCGGCGCGACAATCCCGGCCGTGATGAAGAGGGAATGCAAGGATGCGACGAGCGTACGCGCGAGCGCGACCGGCACCGGAGAAATGAATGCATTCCGGCGCGCGATCAAAAGACTGTCGATTACAATGGGCGTTTCGACGCCCGATGCTTTCCCGCCTGATGAGAAACAAAGCGGCGGCAGGTAGATGACGGGTAATGCAATCCCCCTCTTCCCAACCCCTCCAATCTTATAACTACTTCGAAGCAGAGGCCTCACAACTTCCTTCGCGTACTAACAAAAAAAGGGGGAAAAAGGCTGTTCACGATAAAGTGAGCACTTTTGAAATCAACCTTAGAAAAATGTCACTGCTCATACCTGCATATATTTTAACCGGCGTACTGAGTAACATGCGCCTAGTAAAGTTGGTATCGATGGAGGGGAAAGTAGTTCCATATCTTAACGTCGAATAAAAAGTGTAAGGTAAGCATTTTTGATAACTTCAGTTATTTCTATCGCTTTTTTTAATGCGCCGAAGTCTAAAAATTAGCAGATTTTTTTTAATTTTTAAATATTTACTTTTATAATAATTTTAGAGTTTCACGTTACCGACGCATGAATATAGCAGTGAGACCCATGGCAATGTGGATTTTATATAAGGCGGAAGAACACATATCGTGCATATATATAGATCTTAAGCAGGGCTTTTAAAAGTGCTTATTTTACCGTGAAAAACCTATACCAAAACTGTGTATGCTTAATATATACTATGGTCTCTTCGCAGATTCATGCCACTTTTTTTAATCAAACCATTAAAAGTCACGCCATCTACGACGTGTTTAGTTGTGTCCTAAATATACTATGCATCACTAGAATGGTATTATTTTGTTAAAACAAACGTAACTTATTTTTGGTTAAATAATAATATGTCACTTGTAATTACTATTAATGAATGCAAACAGTAAGGAAATAGGTGTGTTGGTAATGTCTAGTAAGAAATAGTTCTTATGCAAAATATTATTATCCTGAGTGCACACGAATGGAGTGCGCTGTCTCTTTGGAGTGATTTTGAAGACTCGATTAAGCTTTGTTTGAATGAAGCGGAGAAATATCCTGGAAGTTGAACTTTAGCAGAGCTTCAGAAAAGTGTGAATTAACCGGAATGGACTATACTTTTATTTACAGCATGTTGTAGAATAAGTAAAATTTAGTTCGGTGATACCAGAAGTCATAAAATCATTGCGGTTGCTACACATATTTCCTGTAGGTACTTTAAACCTTATTTTTTCAAATAATGAAATTGTTTAGTTAGCAAGTTAAATTTACATAACTCTCGAATGTCATGAGCATATATAACTTCCAACTTTCAATGTAACATCACTTACTATGTTTGTCAGTTATTATATATTTCGCAGTTTGTTGTAAATTATTTGCGCAAGGTTTATTCCAAACGGTGTATCTCTCCTTCTGGGAATAGCATAAGGATTTACAGTGGTGAAGTGAAGAGCAAAACGGTGTTACTCTAACTTCGCCACATTAAAATAAATGTAATAAATCAGCAGAATGCCCTAAGCACCAGAAGCGGAACCGACACGGGTACAGCGAACTTAGCAGCACAGCCAGGGAAATGCCTTCACTTACCAGCATGAGGAAGGGAAGCCGTAGGATAGTCAGCACACAGTGGCGGGGTCCGCGCTGGTGTAGCGGTTAGGCTGCTCGCCTCCCACAAAGGCGAACAGGGTTCGATTCCCGGTGGGGTCGCTCCTGGATCCTCGGAAGTGGGACTCGTACTGGGACGATGCCGCTGGTCGGCGGGCTTTTCCTTGGGGATCTCCCGTTTCCCCCGCCCTCATCTTAGTGCTACTACCTTCTCACAGCCCTTCACACTCCTCGGCGGCCAATGCCAGGCGGCAGTCCGACAAACAGGGCGATATCATCGCCACATGCAGTAACCAAGATGACACAAGACCAAAATCCGCAACCTCTCATAACCATTGAGCTACAGAGCTTACTTACATCAAAGAGATTGCCACGATTTTACATGTATTTTGTTTTCTTATCTATTTTGTAGCGTTTCCTACAGACACCTGCATATTGCGAATTCACATTGCAGAAAGCTAGACCGCTCTTGAGCCACAAACATTTGTCTACCTACACTGTAAAAAAAATTGTGTAATTTTGCACTAAATATATGTGGCAGCAGTGTCTCCACTGATATCGATATGAATTTATACCTACATATGTCAATGTTTTTTACTCTACGTCCAAGTAAATTTACCCTACAAATTATCAAAATAACATGCTCTTTGTACAACTAACTTTACATAGAATGGTGAAAAACTACAATCACTCGCTAGAAGAAAATAAATTTTAACACTCGTGTATTTTCTTTCCACGACAAGTAAATTTACACAGACATCGTAATTGTAATTTCAACGCTGTGTATATGTATTCTCTCACAAACAAAAGCGCAAAACCGTAGATTCACTGCAATTGTAATTACACAATTTCTGTATTTTTTTCCACTTTTGCACTAAGCAATATTACCGTCAGCATATGTTCTTTTACACATGCTACATGTTAATTAATATACTATGTATGTAAATTTTTTTCAATTTTCATATTATTTTACTCCGTTTTGGTAATTGGTTGTTTAACAGAGTTATAAAGAGTTATCTTTTAAATGCGGATGACAATTGATGTCAGATATAGAATAGGTAGTAATATACAAAAGCCAGCATATTCCATCAGCGGAAATTGGGATTTCGTTTTGAAAACACAAAACGTGTTTGAAGAAGTCCTACTTCCTACAGTTGTATCGCGTGTTTCGAACAAATACCTGTAGTTATATTTGAATTCACAGAAATATTCGTTTAAAATTTCAAACACATTATTCGTTTTAGCATTAAAAATTAATTACCAAAAATTAGTATGTGAAAATATACGATCACAGGTACCCTAGAATATAATGCAAGTTTGCACATACACACACACACGGTCATTGCAAAATTACACAGTTGAAGATGTTCGTACAACAATATTGACATTGGGTGTTCAAACAGCGACTATGTAGCAGTAAAAATACAGTACGTAACCTGAGGTTTTAATACAGTGGATATGTGTATTTTACACATACTTCAAAATGTGTCAATAAACACCAACAATATGTTTATTAAGCCATACGTACATGTATTTTCACCTATGACATGTAGTATATTATGGATTATTCAGAACATATATGTAAAATTGCACGTACAGTAGTTGTTTTTACAATTTACACATACAAAATATATAATTTAAAAAAATGTGTTTATGTTAATTTACACTTATTTTAGAGTGTATAGATTTTGCCCAGGCTAAACACCATCTGGCCACACTTAAGCTTGTATTTATCACTGCCTTACAGTCATGCAGAACCACTGGCAGATACAAGGTTAGGAAAGTGGGGAATTTCCCCTACCACGAAGTTATCAATATAACTAATATGCCTACTTTCCTTCACATGGTTGCAAATTATATTCACGAAGTTTTTAAAAGGTTAGATGGTATGAGGGGCTTGACGTCTCTTTGATCATTAGAGATGCAACCAGAGACAGATGCAATGCTAGTTAGACGAATAGAAATACACACGTGCCTTACCTGGGACTCGAACACTGAACACCTCATACAGGAGTGCAACAAACTACATAGCGGAGGTACGATTTGGAACAGCAACTTCAATAAAGGTTGTTTACGATAAAGTGAGCACTTTATAAATGAACATTAGAAAAAGGTCACTTTCCCTGCATACATATATATTAATGGGCACCCTAAGTGACATTCGCCCAGTAAAGTAAGTACCGATGGATGGGAAGTACTTCCATAACATAAGTCGAATAAAAAGTGTTAGGTAATCATTTGTGATAACTCAAAATTATTTCATTCGCTTTCTTTTTTGTTTTTTAATGCAACGAAGTGTAAAAATGACCAGATTTGTAAAGTATATATTTAATTAATAATTTTTCAGTTCCACTTGACCGACGCGTGAATTAAGTAAGGAGGCCTATGGCTATGTTAAGTTTACATAAGGTGGAGGAATACACCACATACATACATGTAGATCTTAATCAGGGCTTCCGAAAGTGCTTATTTTACCGTGAACATCATCTAGTAAACAGTCTTATGCATTGGTACACACAGATTATTAACTTCAAATATTTGCGTGGACTTCATTTTGAAAACAAGCGTGTGAGTCACTTAGTCCTTTCATTCACATTGCAGTAGACAGGAAGTTTATATTTGACCGGTGCTATATAATGCAAAGACTAATGCCCAATGATATTCCATGTAGGGAACTGATTCCGAAACCGCACTACCGTACAAAACAATCTAAAATTGATATGATAAACATATATAAATTATTTATATTTCTGCTGTAGTGTAAATAAAGCCAGGCGCACTTTAAACATGTCCTGCTGTAAAACTGAAAGTGCGAGAAGTTCAATGAGAATCGGTTGATTGCTCCCGGACAGATGACAAAAAAAAACTATGTTCCTCATGTGCTGTTATCTTCTTTGTTGGGGAAGAAAGCGGATTTTCATTGGCACATTCTATATTTGTTATGGATACTGTTGCATATAAAGTAGGTTGAACTTGTTTGGGACATAAGGCATTCTGATATAAAATATTTACATTGCTGTGATTTGGAATTTTTGTGATTACCTCCATAAGTCATATAACATTAGATGGACTGCAAAAGAATAACTTGTCGCCTGAATCTAGTGGGTAATAATTAATAGTTTCCCAAAATAGGACACAAAAATTAACTCTCCATATGGTGCTATCTTCGAAATTGGTGGAAAACGATTTTATGTATTTGCTCATTTGATACTTGCGTAGATACTGCCAGCATACAAACCTAGGTTGAAATTGGTTACATAGTTTCTTAGATATACCATAGCGTTTATATTGTTTATACAGCCGTTATTTTATATTAATAGTCTCACCCACTAAAACTTGTAATTTTACATGAGCTACTGTCGTACTTTTTGAGTGTCTTATTTGTTAGGCATCGGTTGACTGTTTCTAGAGATACAACATTAAAATTTTGTTTTCATGTAGCGCTATCTTACAAAATAGCGTACAAAAGAGGCTATGTATTGACACATTTCATGATTGTAAAAGTTAATTTCAGTGTAGCAAAATTTGTGAAATTGTACCAATAGTATGGTAGACATTACAAATAAATCTAAAATATTCATGGGTTAAATGGTTCCTAAGATATAATATGAAAACTTAATTTTTTTCAATTGGCACTATCTTCCAAAACCGCGGACTTATACTACTTCTTCCAAAACCACGGACTTATACTACTATCTGTGTCTAAATTCAACGCTTACGTCATGCACTGACAACGTTCCAATTTTGGTTTAATTCTGTGAAACGGTACTCCAAATTTAACGTAAGAGCTTTATTTTACCAAATGTGGGACCAAAAGCACTTAAGGTTTCTCTATTCGATACGTACTTCGTGTACTGTCAACATGCCAAATTTGGTTTAAATCGGTTGAATCGTTCCCGATATACAATGGGAGAAACTTTATTTTTTCAATTTGCGTTATCTTTCTAAGTGACGGGTTAATTCTTTTATCGTGTTCGAAGTGGAATACTTACTTAATGCACTGCCAGTGTTTCAAATTCGGTTTAAATCGGATGATTAGTTCCCGATATATAACACAGCGGCCTAAATGCCCAAATTGCTGCCATTTTGAAAACAAGTAACCTCCATGAACGAAAACTATAAAAGTCTGATGTCCTTACTAAATACTATATGTGGACCCTGTTTGATTAAATTCTGTTTTCGATTTTGCAAGTTATTAGGAGGGAACATACATTCCAGACAGACAACCAGGTGATTGTATAAGCCTATCTTCGGAAAGTAGGATAAAAAGAGTTTCCATATACATGTCTTATACATACTGTCAGCATACAAAGTTTTGTAGTATCTGGTTGAATTATTTAATAGACATGACCAACATATCTCAATTATTTATATTGCCGTCAGTTTGAAAGTCAGTGTCAGGCCCCACTTAAATAATGTAGATCTACATTGCATTCTGTAACACATTTGACGAGCGAAATTTGTTGGAAATAGACTGAATAGTTCTCGTAATATGGCAAAATGTTCCGTTTACTCGCCTGGCACTATTTTACAAAAAGGCAGGTTAAAGAGGATATCAGTATATATAAAAATGCTTCTTATGAGGTCTATCTGCGTACAATATTTCGTTGCATTTTGTTAAGTTGTTTAATAGATTTAACATGCTTATCTAAATTGCCCATACATACACATTTAAAAAAAAGCCTGCTACTCCTAAAACATGCCATATTAAATTGCCTACCGTAGCACTACTTGTGTGTTAAATTTGATACTACCAACACACAACGTTTACTTGAAATTTATAACATGGTATCGAAGCTGTAGCGTACTAAGGTAAAATGGCTAAATAGCCGCCATTTTGAAAATTGGTCAGACGATATGGTAGATATAGTCAATGAACATAAAATATCTGTAATGCTGCCTTTTTTTTTAAATAAGTGTCTCATACTATTAAATTGCATAACATTACCTGCAGTTGTATTAATTATATGCCAAATTCGAAAAATATAATCAGTTATGTAGTTATGAAATATAGCATTAAAACTTATTTTGTTAATTTTGTAATATCTTCCAAAATGGCAGGTCAATAATATTATGTCTTGCCTAATTCAGTGTATTCTTCACGCACTGTCAACGTACCAAATTTGGTTTAAACTGGTTTAATTGTTCCCGAGAAATAATACAGTGACTTAAATATATCAATTAACGCCATTTTGTAAATAAGTACCCGGCGTAATCGAACATTATAAAAAATCGGATTTTGTTACTGAATATTACACGTGGCCCAACTTTGGTGAAATTTGGTCCACAGGTTTAAATGGTATTATGGTAGTAGCGGTAGAGACATGCATTCCAGACAAATATTCGTATGATTGCATAGGCTAAGAAAAGTAAAAGTGCGACACTGTTACTCTTCCAGACCTCTGCTCTGCGATCAAGCTTGTCGTGGGTTTCTGCAGGGTTGGAAATAAGAAATTATAGTACCAGCTTTGTAATAATGAAACATGCATGGCCAGAGTCCATACCGCTACTAACAGTAAAATTATGTCGCTTGCCAGATCAGAAACTTATTGTTTTTGTGCAAGAGCCATTCCCAAGTATTTTTATAACAACCGTTCTCAAAACTGAGGCCTAAAATAATATTGGTTGTGTATTGTTACTATACTGTGAATTTTAGATGTAGTATCCATAGACGAATTAAATAAATTTTAATAATATCGCGTTTATTACACCTGCTGCTATGTCAGACATGAGAATTGCCACTTTATTAAGAAGTAAATAATGCACCACACAGCAAAATATATATAATTTAGGTACATCATTTAATGTTACCCAACTTTTACAGGAAAGAAAATTACAGTAATAATTATTAGAAAGGTAAGCAAAGAATTCTGCTTTGCTGAATAAAATATATTTTCTTATTTATTATTTATATAGTGCAATGAACCAAATATCTCAAAATTTAGAATTACTTTCCTTTAAACGTATTACTGCCCATACCATTTCAAAGAAAGTACCTACTACCTTAGAGTGCACTCTAAACTAGCTGGCTAAAAATTTTACTTCGAAAACAATTATTTAGTACGTTTCATAACTTTGAAAATATTTACGAAATGTATCAGTTTTTTTGGAACACTGCTGTTCTGAAATAATTATACAAAATGATTTATTTTGTTTATATCGTAACTTTGACAAAATATGGCAAGGTAAACTTTGCGCAGCACTTAGCTACTATCATTACGATAGCATCTCCAGATGACGAGTCAGGAAACCGGATATCTTCATCACTTAGAAACTTAAAAGAGCAAACTGAAGTAATTTAGCAGAAGCGGAAGTCTTACCAGGAAGATAGGGCATTGGAAAGCAGAATACTAAAATAAAATTCTCTCAAGAACACAAGCGGAAAGCGCAAATTAGTTATTACCAAACGGTTATGTGAATAAGAAAACAAAGCTCACGACAATGTTGCGAAGTATACTCACCAAGAAGAAAGTTAAAGATGCCACTTGGGTACATTCACATATTAATATTGAAAACCTCCTAATTTACTAATTCAACTACATGCATTTTTTCCTATAGCAGCAATTTCAAAAATTCATAAAGAAACTGCGATACTGAATCCGAGTCCTCCAGAAACACGGGAGAACATACAGAACACTTCACGACGTATTGGAGGATGAGATGAACAAAAGTTTAAGTTAAGGAATCGGTAGTAAGAGTGCGTGAGCAGTACTGGCTTCACGACAACGCTAGATCACAAGTGTATAGATACACGGGTGAGAGAATATTACGCTTAGTATGATAGACGAGGCGAAGTACAGACACGATGGACAACTCCCTGAAAGAATTCAAGTCTGGCAGTGCTCATGGTGCAACTGGAATGGTCTAAATGCCACTGCATAAACTAAGTTACACTTGGAAGTAACGTTCAACTATGTACACTGTAAAAACATTCTAATGTTTGCTGAGAAATTCTTTGTAATGTTACAAATGTTTTAACAGTAAAAAATGTATCTTGTAAAATTACTCGTTTGTATAACTACAATATCCATGATTGTAATAGACATCAAGAAATGTTTGTACTATACTAACCCGTATCCATAAGCTCAAGCAAAATGGCAAACATTCAACAGCGTAAAACCGAAAAAAGCTGTTCGTGCAAAAACTACGGGTGATGTAAAGTGTAGCTGCGTGTACAATGATATGTATTGCAAGTTTGAATATCGTAACAAAAACATTTAAAGCCTCTCAAATAATTGCAATAATACAACAATTTTAAAAACTTGTGATACTATTATTCATTAACTGTAATGTTAATGTTTCATGTCCACACATAACTATTAAAATGTTTTCTTCTTATCCGAATAACATCATTGATACTTGAGGCAGCGGTCGGTGAACGGTTAAACTGTTCTCCTCCCACCAAAGCGAACCGGGTTCAATCCCAGGCCGGACACTCTCGGATATTTTCAAGCGGGAATCGTGATGGACAATGCTGCTGGTCGGCGGGTTTTCTCGGTGATCTCCTGTTACCTCCCCCCTTGCATTTCAGCGCCTCTCCATTTTCACCTTTCACCCTCATCGGGTCTCAAGACCTCGTTGTTAAGAGCCGCCCAAATCTCTAAACTCAACTCTCTAATTGATACTTTGTAGGTATTTAGCCCTAAATTCATCACGAAAATTGTAATTTCGGAAGTCAAGTTGGTATTGGGGTTAAGGGTGTGGACTAATAACGTAAAAGACATTGGTTCTACTCTCCGTGGTGTGAAGGGAAATTTTTTTTTTCGTGCATTATTCTGAAATAATTTTTACCTAGCTTTCTGCAATTAATACATCACATTTGTTTTCCAAAAGAAAAAACAGTTGTATGTCCACTTCTCAAAAATGTAAGTTGTAATGCAAGTCTCTCATTTTTAATAACAGTAATATATGTTTTGCAAATTTTACAAGAATAATATTTGTAGTTCTACAAAGGATTTTGTTGGCAACTCGGTTTCCAAATATTTTTCTTGTAAAAATACAAAAATTTACACAGTACTAACTTCAAACACGTGAATTCCTAAATGAAATCCATATCGAAATAAAACAATACTCCGATAAACAATTCACAGTTACTCCTAAATCACTACAGTATCAGCGATGGCAGGGATTGGACATCCAGTAAGGAAGTGACCTGGGCTAAGAGGCTGGATATCATTGCGATTATTGGACATTGAAGTCAATGGTCTTGAATTTAGACATCCCTCAATTTGTGTATTAAATGTAACTAGTTCTTCGAGAATTAAAAGTTCATTGCCTGTGACACGTCGTAATGGTACTTCAGAGACTTTACTGCAACCTCCCAAAGCCCCCCAAAATGTGGGGCACATGGTGGGATAAAGTTCCATTGCTTACCTTCAGCTGTAGTGAAATGGCTGAGAGACTCAGTGTGTTGTTTTGAGGTAAACAATGTATTTAGTTCTCTCAGCTGTCTTTCAGCTCCAATGAAATTTGTCCCAATATCCGAATATATGTGAGAACGTCGGCCTCTACATGCAGTAAATCTCTGTAGAGCTGCAATGAATGCCTCACTTGCAAGGTCAGAGACCACCTATAAATGAACAGCCCGTGTAGCCAGACACACACAGATGGTAAAATAGCTTTTGTAGGAGAAATCATTATCCCTATCTCTATATTAAGCTCTTCGCTGTTACTTCTGAACCTGTTGGCTGCTGCTAGTCTGCTTATAATCAGAACTCTATGGGATAGGGATTCCTACAGGGGGGTTGGTAACTACGTACGGCTGTTCAGTAAGTAAGGTTACATTCTACCAAACACATTAATTACATTAAACTCTCTTCCCGCTCTGTATGTTACTTTAGATACAAATATAGCACAAAGTACAACTACTTTACTTTAGTTTGTTGTCAACAGATATAAATTTACAGTAATGCAGTTAATCCTTATCCTTGCCAACATATTAGTTAAGTATTTTACTAATGGGGCCTTGAGTACTGGGATGTCACCCTACTGCCTAGCCGGAGTTATACTCATCAAGTATCAGTCGTAAGGTAGATTGCAATTCTGTGTGAAGCTCCTCCAGACCCTGGTCTCTCATAGCCTTCTGCTTCGTGCCACTCCGGCACTGTACGTCGTCACAGTTCAATCACTTTCTGCCATCTGTGGGGGATGGGGGTTGCACTCTGACCCTTTATAGTCTAGTGGTAGTGGATAAGAGGGAATTTGTTATCCAAACAGGGGTCTCGCAAGAAATCCATAGTCTGTGCAACCTTAACTCGTGTGTGGCCCCCTAGAGTCCACCACAATCTGATGATTGTTCTACTTCGAAGCAGTTCTGACTTAATGCGCAGTTGTCCAGCATAATCAACACCACAGTTATGAAAGTACAATGCAGGAGTAACTCTTTTAGAGGGAAGCTGACCCAATAGCTGTTTTGCATCCTTGGCACTGAGTTTCTGACAATTGATGCAGCTGTGTAGAAGCTATCAAACAGTGTGCTTTGCGTTGACAATCCATTATGATTGTCAGAGTTAGGAAATCAGTAGTTGGTTCCTGCATGCAACATGCATCCATGATCATGTTCGATTACTAGTTTTGTACGATGAATCTTCAGAGGTAGTATAATTTGATGTTTCTTCTCTTGTGGAAATTGAGATAGTTTAAGTCAACTTCCTACGCATAACAGTCCTTCTCTGCACAGAAACTGATTTATTGACCTTAAATTACTGGACATATTGATTGGCTGACATGACTTCGACATTCGGATTTCGTCTGAACACTCCTTGTTCTGTTGCATCCATATGCATCTATGAAGAACTTCTTGTTGCTCGAATGCTTCAGGAAGACCTACAATTTTTCTGGAAAAATTTTTGCGCGAGTTTGATGCAGATATTAGATGAAGAGTTAGAACTCGCAGTCGCACCAATGTCGAGAATCTTTGGATGACTTCTTCCTGATAGTGTGTAGTCACAAAACTTTTCGCATCCTTTATTACTTCAGAGATGTCCTTCAAATTGCTTGGAACTGATGTTGGTCATGTTTCTGAATGCTATTGCAACGATGATAGACCATTCCACCTTAGTTTGTTTGTAATAATGATCTTTGGGTTAGCTCCTGTCTACATGATGTCACCTGTGTTGTCAAGTGGCGACATATGTTTCCAGTTTGAGACAGCAGTTAGATTATATATTTCAGCAAATCTGGTGCCAACAAAGGTCTTACATTTGTTGGGAGGGGCTGAAATAGATGCCAGCACTATAGTAGAATCTGTCCAGAGATGAATCTCACTGAGTCTAGAATTCAATGTATTCATAACATGTTTAACCAATCTTGCTAACAGAAGAGCAGCACAGAGTTCACCTTTATAAGTGCGAAACCTTTGATTTCGAGCATAGCAAATTGACAGTTTTGCAATTCCCTTTAGAAGAATACAGATATATGCAGGCCCCATATACCCTCTCTGAGGCATCAGACATGTCATGAAGTTTAAATTCCTCACATTTATTATTTTGTCAAGTATCAGTCTACTGATCCTTATATATTGATTGAGAGGTAATTGTGTGTGCAGATTTTTTCCACTGAAGCATAAGCACTTGTGGAGTAGGAAACCACCACCACTGAGTAGCGTTATTAACTGGTCTCGTGTGTGAAGGACTTCTACTGTATCTGCGTGTCATAAAGTCATCAGAATAAAAATATTGTTTAAAAATTCCTGCTGTTCCTGGGGGTTGTTTTGCTCTATCTACTACTAACTGATCAAGACATATTGTGACTAGGAAGGATGCAAATGCTGTGCCACATGTCACTGCTGTGAGGCCGTATTCCTCAATAGGTCCACAGAATCCTTTGCAGATAGCAATCCTCATCAGAAACCCTTACCTGCCTATACATTTCCTCAATGTCAGCTATGAAACATGCCTTATGTGCCCTAAAGCATTGTACAATAAAGAATAGGTCCTGTTGGAAATTAGGCCCAACTAGCAAGATCTCATTAAATGATAACCCACTGCTTGTTTTGGTAAATGCATCAAACACATCTCTTACCTTGGTTGTGGAGCTAGACTCCTTGAAGACTGGATGATGAGGAAGGTAGTATATCGAGCTCGAGTTTTTTTTAAATTCTCCTACAAGTTTCTTGTTTCCCCTAGCTCGGCATAGTCAGTAAGAAATTTATGATAGTCAGCCTTAAGTTTGGGATCCCTTCTTAATCTCGCTTCAAGTTTGCAGAGTCTGGATAGTGCAGTATTTCGCGTGTTTCCTAGTTTGCATGGATTACTATTAAATGGTAAGCATATAACAAATATTCCACTATATTCTCTAATTTGGTTTGCATTTAAAAAAATACTTCACATTTTCATTCCTCACCTGTTCGCACAGAGTTGTTTAACTCCTCCATTTCCCAAAAACTGTTGTACTTGTTGATCAAATGTCTTCTCTGAAGTAAGGACGATTTTCGGGTCATTGTTCTCTGGATACATCTTGTTTCGAATCGTCCTGACAAGATCAAACCAAGCTCAATTTCTTGATGTACATGATAATTTCCTGGTCTTATCCTTCGTCCACTTCGGAGAATGTAAAATAGTACTCCACCTCCAAGTAATATATCTATTCAGCCAGGTTTATAAAACACTGTCGCTGCCATCTGAATGTCTGCAGGCATGTTCCGAGGTCAGCAATCAATGAAATTTCCAGGGCGTTTACTAGATATCCTAGGAAGTACTGATCGCTCAAGAGTGCTCTTGTAATCATTAATTGTTGACTGCAGCGCAAAATGTATCGGAACTTATGCCATTGATGCCCTGAAGTGGAATTCAATTGTGCCTTTTCTTGAGGTTTAGGGTTTGCATTAATGGTTCAGTAAAGAAATCATTTTGAGACCCTGGATCGAGACGTGCTCTGCAAATATGGATGCCTCCCCTGCTGTAAGGAATTTGTACAAGAACTGTGGTCAACCAAACTTGTGGTTGTGTTCTCTTGAAATACCGATAACTGCCACTGACAATTCCCCTGTTTATTATCTCTTTGTGAAGTATTGTGTGGATGCTTTGATTCATCACGAAGTGAACTTTGAAAAGGCACAGGCAGTGATAGACTATGTCCATCACCATAATGCAGCATGGTGTGATGTCTGCATCCACAGATTCTGTAGGAGCATGAAATACACTGAGAGACCCTATGTTCCTGTTGCAGGCAGATGAAACATAGGTCATGTTGCCTTAAAAATCCCACTCTATTTTGACTACCAATCTGCTTGAAACTGTCACATTTATGTAGAGGGTGAGAATCACTACGTGCTAGATATGCATCCTTGACCACCGCATAGGATGCTCTATTTTGCCTAGAACCTTGTTTTGTTATGTCATACTTGGTATCATTCGGCTTTCCTTTAGATTCGGGACACATTTCATTAAATCCAATGCCTGACATCTTTTTTCGAGAAAATGTCAGAGATATATGAGCCTTGGAAATTCCTTCACTGATGTATCAACCTTCCACTCACGTCTAGTTGTCCCATCAACTTCATCGAGTGCAAGCTGCGAAAGTAGTATTTCATGAATGGGAACATCCAATCTGAGTGCCTCTAAGGCATTTAGGAAATGGCAATTACTCGCCATTTCCTTGTTTGATTGTAGAAGAGACAATTCCCTTGACATGGGCATTAGCTGTGAGTTTAGGATTGTTATAGCGCTGGGAGATGAGATGTCATGCTGAGTGAAAATTGCCTTCATTCATAGGCAAGTTTTCCAAGAGTCTGTTTGCTTTCCCTACTAACGAAGACAGCAAGTAATGGAAAAGCTGAAGGTTGTCTAGTTCGTCATTCTTGATAACTGATCTGTTAAAAACAGCATGAAAATATTCGAATTCAGGGATTTCACCAGAAAAATTTGAAAGTCTTATTGTAGGTAATTTTACCTTATGCTTGGTGATCATAGAGGTACCAGTGCTAACATGTTTCAGCCAAGCATTCAAAAATGACATAACCTTAGCATTTGTCAACACTTAAGTGTACTCGAATGCTTCCCTGTCTGTGTAATGACGAACCTCTATGGCGTTATATTCCAACTGGTACTGAGCCTCATTATACTGTATTATACTTGTATGTTTGCAATAAGTGTTCCAGTTCAACTCAAATGAGGTTGAGAACTGTGTCAACACCACAAGTTTTCGCAAAGTCAGCTAATCTCGTTAATGCAGCCTTGGTTCTGCCTCTTCGCCTGACCAACTTATTCCTGCTATCTGAATCAATTATAAGAGAGAGAGATAGATAGAGAGAGAGAGAGAGAAAGGAAGATGAAGGAATATTAGGCTTTCCTCACCCAATGGAGTTAGCCACGCACCTGTGAGAATGCGCGAAGGCCTCTCGTCCTGAAGCTGTACTTGAAGTGCTTCGTTCTTTTAAGGTCACATCGTGTTGCTATCAGCACACGGCCCGGCCCGTTGTTTACTCGCTGTGTACTGGTACTTGTACATGGGCAGAGCGTCGCACACGAAGTGGAGTGTGTCAGCCACCTGTGAGAAAGTATGAAGACTGTAGTTTCGTAGCGCTGGGATTTCTGCTTCACACCTTTTATTTGTACATTATACAAGGAGACACTACAGCAGCACGACCATCCTATTGCATATCTCCCTCGTGACTGGCCTTCCCCCTGGTCACTGGCTTGGCCCTCAGTCGCCCTTGCCTGGTGTCGATAGCACTCAACTGAACACACTGTTCATGGAACACAGGCCCGAACGCCTTGTAAGGAAATTAGAATAATAGTGCACCAAAAAATGTATGTGGCAATTTAGAACATCGCAAGGTAAGAATTTTTGACCCATAATTTTGTGTGAACTGTGAAGGTATGGGCATCGTTCCTCAGCTTATTTACATTATTTTCGCAAACAATACCGAAATTCTGGGAAAACATGTATTACTTTTTTTTCCCCAAGCCCGTTGCAGGTAGAATCATTCAGTGATATTTAATATTTTGTGCAATTTGCAAAAGTAGTTTATTTCTGTAAGAGAAACGGCCTACTCTTGAAAGTGGGAAAAAAGATTACAATTTTAAAACAGGAGTTTATTAACCGAAAAACCACCAATACTACAATAAAATATCAGATGCGGCTACAGAAACGTGTAAGTATTCTGTGCGCTTGAGAAAACATAAAAAGTATGCTCAGCATGTGTGATCAGGAGCTCGGCGACAAGATCTGACCTTGTGCGTGGAAAGGTCAAGTCGAGAGTGAGAAAGGTTTTGTGGGGTGAAGAAATAGAGTGTTGGCTGGGAGAAGGGAAGACCGCACGTGTTCAGCGTACATGGAGTGTAGATATTTTCTGAAACACTGAAACACTTCCAGGGTTTCTATACATTTCCGGACACATGTTGATGCGGATATTTCTGTTAGTTTCCCTTCAATAATTCACATCTTGAAATTTGTACCTATTGTTCGGCCTCACTCTATTTTGATGCAAATGCTTTATGCTGTTTCGAATAGTTTGTATTATTTCTATAGAAAAACAATATGTTTACCTAATTTCCTAGCTATTGTTACTGTTATAAATATATAAATCTGTAGCATGAATGCGTAAACAAGTAAATTCCGTTCATAGGCCTCCAAATTTCTACAGTTTCAGCTATGAAACAGTCGACGTAGTATTTATTCTTATGTGTTTGTGAGATCTACATCTTTTTTGGCTTTGTCTATGAGGACGAAATGTGTATCGACTACTTCGATGTTACTTTGAAGAAATTCGTAAATTGAGCTAAACCCACAAGAGACCCGGAAATTTAGGCATTGTGTTGGCAATCCCCTAAACTCTGTACAGTAAAGGGTGCACTGCTCCAACACGCTTTTATTCTTGGGATCTGTTGCGGAGTCAGAATCGTTCTACTTTTTTGGCTTTTTTTAAGGTGGTACAGCTATTATATTTCCGCTTATTTCTAGCTGCCCCATATCTATGTGTAAAATAAACTTCCCTCCGACTGCGGAAGCGACAAAATAATTTTTAATCTAGCCTTGCACCAAGCAAATTCCCGAAAAATTTGGAGTATAAAGAGAGAATACTTTCTTGTGTAGATGAATGCTCGACCCGACTTTTTAGTGACCGACGGATTGTTATATTAGAGGTTGGAACATTCTTTCTTGCTTGTCTGAAACGAGGCCACGCGGTGATAACAAAGCGTGACAACAACGTCGGCGAAGCGTCGCCCCAGCCCTGAGTTCGATTTTCTCTCAGCCGTGCGTAAAACCCAGGCCCGCTCGTTCCCTCAGACTGCCGTCATGAAGAGATCCTTTCAAGCTGACGAACTAACTGGTGTGGATAATTAGTATAGCTTATTAATTAGAGCTTCTGAGATGTAAGGGACTTTTCTTCCTAAGGTTGTGTTCTCGCTAATTAATTGCCTCCACAGTCACGGAGCTGTGTAAGAAATGCGGTTTCTACGCAGCGCAGATAATTTACCAAGAAACCTTGCAACGGAATTCACAGCAAACGTCACAACCCTCGTGTAAGGGCGTGAATAAGTTAATATAATAAAATAACTTTGAATTATAAATTTAATAAGTTACTTGAAAAATATTACATGTAATTTAATTTTCAACTTTTATGATTTGTTTTAAACCCGTTTCTTTTTTACTATTTGTGATACGTTTACAGAGATGATTATATTCTTGGTATATTTGACCTCAGTGATATACCTTAAAGTAATCTAAACATCGTCCGTTTACCACTACTTCTGGAATTTTTTTCTTCGGCGTAGTCATACGGTCAGGCTCTGGAGTGATAGTCTAACTTTACAGCGTTTCCTCAAATTTCTGAACGGTTTTTCAAATGGTAGACATTTAAAGCTTTCATTCGTAAAACGCCTAAGGTTATTTGGTTTCAGGCACTTTACAGAGCCGAAATTACAGGGCTCATAATAAATTAGTTCCGCTACAACCAGATGAATCAGTTCATTTCTTTGTTAAATGTAGTATTACTGTGCTTCCTTCCAGTAACCAATGAAGTGCACGGTAGATTATAAGTGATGTTCCATCAACCATTCCTAATGAATGAGAATGCGGAACCGAATAAAAACAGGCACATATTTATTGAATTTTCCCAATACTACGTTGATAACAAGGAACATTAGAGAAAGGACCATCGCATGGTCTTTCCTAGAATCAGGTTCAACGAAACTCGTTTCATGTCTGAGGTACCAGTTGGGCCACTTGTTCAAGTCCTTAAATTAGTTTGGTTGACTAACGAAAATGTTGTTAAAGTAATGTGTTTTTAAAACATTATGTCAGTTACCCGCAGAGAAGGTAAGTTGTCCTTATCATCGACAACCACGAATCCCGTCTCACCATTAAAGGGCTTGATCTCTGTAAGGAGAATGGGGCAGTCATTTTGAATTTACTTTTAACTTTACTAACTCATACTTCCAAAAAGTTGCGACCCTAGACCGATGTCTGTTTGACCCAAAATATTTTACAGTGCTGAGGTGAACTCATATAGATGAATTCTAATCCCAACGCTTCCATGAATATCCATTAAATCCTTAAGATCGCCAGAGCAGCTTGGCATTGAGGGGTCACTCCAAAAAATATAACATTAGTATTTAGCTGCCAGCCTTTCAACAAAAATATTTTTTTAGGGCACTTTTTAATCACTTGTTATGAAATACCGATCTTTGTCTGCCTCTTACAAAGACAAAGCTAATCATTCCTCTTCGCCCCTACCAGGTTCAAGTATTACTACTGAAACCAACAGCCAACTTCAACATGTATCATGGGTACCCATGATGTAGTCCAACAGCACCCTCCAAGACGAACTTCACTGGATCGATATTTTTCAATATTCTCAGCACAGTTTCATATTTAATTATTTAATCATCACAATTAACGAAACTCGTACTTTGCTTATTTCTTTCACGTCGATAAACTGCAGAATCATAAAAATTAATAAATTTCAGTTACATTAAATTTTCCAATAAAAATAATTAATAAATATAATACTAATTACTATTAAGAGGGATACTTACACCGTATGTATTTCACAGTATTTTACACGTAGGTAAACTACCATGTGAAATAGCTTTTTATAATTAAGTGAAAATTACAAATTCCTAATTTGATATAGACCTAAACAAATATGGTCGGCTGTATTCCCGAATTCACTCCAAACAAAAGACCCACTGGTCGACACTGCCCCACTTGAAATGTGGTATTCTAAATTTCTCCAGTGTATACTGCTAAGAACAAATGAAGAACAAATTAACAAATTAAGAACAAATGAATGAAACCCAGAAATACATGGTTTTGTTATGAATATTGTGGAATAAAATCGCAAAATTTAAAAAATTCAATAAAATTATAATTGGAATGCAAATATATCAGCAGGACTAAGCTCTCATGCAGTCGAACTCTTTGCGTTTGCAGAGCGCCGAAATTGAGATGTACTTATGTCCGCGAAAAGAGGTCATTCCCTTAATTAAACTTCATGTAGACAAGGACTTGGAAATTTGCAGACGGATAATTGACATCTTGGATTGTGAATGTGGGACGGTGAAAACGAAGAACACTAACAATAACAGTTTTAAAGGTATGCGTAAATACCGCAGAAAGAAGAAACCAAACATGAGAACCATGATTTCATTGAAAATAAAAAAGGGGGGGGGGAATCAGCTTACTTGGCGATTTCTTGTTTTTCCCGCCCTTCCGTTCCATTGCTGCTCAATACTCGCCTCTTTTCACCCCCATCGGCTCTCAAGACCTCGATTTTAAAAACCACCCAAGTCTCGCCCCTGCTTCCCCTTGACCCCTTGACCCCTTCCTTCTCAATGAAATCACGTGTCTCACGTCGGGTTTCTTCTTTGTGCGGTATTTCCGCATAGCCTTTAAATTGTTATTTCGAGGGTTCACCGTCCCTTCTACAATCGACCACCGGCTTGTCCGGCACGATTCCCACATGCGAAAATCCGGGAGCGTTCCCGCCAGGAATCGAGCCCGGTTCGTCTTAGTGGGAGGTGAGTAGACTGACCACTACTCCACCACGGCTCCATTTCATTGAGAGTTCAGTTCGGAACACAGGGCGAAAATAATTTTTACGGTGCAAAACAAATCCTCTTACAATATTTAACAATTAAAAAAAAAATAAACAGTAAATAATTGGCATTTTTTCTTATGTTGTAATAGTACATTTTGAACTTCCCAAAAAGTCGTGTTTGTTCAGTAAAATCTGCCCAAATACCTGGTCAGCAACAACAATACGTTTCTTGTCTGAAGGCTGTTACAAGTTTTTGGGGAAAGTAAGCAACTAACCCCAAAATAAAGCAGATATACTTTCGGAACAATTCATTCGCCGACTACTTCGATAAGCGAGTGTAACCAATTTGTGAAGCCACACCTAAGCACACAGTTAATATGTCAATATGAGATCTGTGTGCAGTAATATTTCAACAATGAACATGATGAAAGCTGAATTGTATTGTAGAACGTAACGAATCACAGCGGTTGGAGAAAATTAGCGTTAAACAAAAAAGATTCGTTAAAGGCTGCGAAAACAGTTTGGTTGATTATTTCCAAGGCGAAATTTTGTTGTTGATAAAAAGCAGATTGTGGTGTCAAATAACTCGTATATTGTATAGTTCTAAAGCTATTTAGTGCTCACCAATATATTTGTTGATTGTAAAACCGTTTTTTGGCTGCCACAAAATATTAAGTTGGCAGCAACAACATGAATGTTATCCAGGGTAAAATATTATTTTGGGGCAGCAAAACTACATTCGTTATTTTCTGCGCATGCGCTCTGGCATATTCGAAGTGGCCACCTTCTATATGGCGGCGACGCCATATTTGCCTGTGTTCGGTTATTTGCATCAGATTACCAACTAATTAATGAGGAATAGTCTGAAGTACTTACGAATGGATTATATAGTTCCTTTATTCCAAGTGAGTAAATGTTACACGGAAATGATTCCAGAAAATTAACTTTCCATGAGGTGAAGTGTGCAAGCCTTGTCGTGTGTCCCACTTACAAGATTTCTATTTGAAGACAATATTTTAACGCCCTAACATTAAATTCAATGTCGGATTGAGTGGGATTGTTAGACCATGCCTACCTACAAAAGCCCTCGACCCGCAAAACAACTTTTGTGAACCGCACTAACCAGTACTGCTGCTATCATCGTAACGTTTTGCTGCGATTGACGAACACACTGTTAGGGTAAGGCCACACTTGCGAGTTTTCACGCTGCGTGGCTGCGTGATAAATCTGGACGGCAGTAATTATAAGAGACCGGCCAGACGTAGCTGGAATTCCCGCCGCAGAAAGTGGCGGGAGGCGCGTCTTCAAGGTCGCGCCCGCCCAAGAACGCGCCACGGTCCATTTCACTGGCAGGTTTTCACGCGTGTGTTTCGTTGTTGCCTGGCCACAGGCGCGGTAAAACACGCCGCGCAAGCATCCAGCCTATTTTTGTAGCGTAACACATAATATAATTATTGTATAGCGAGCGTTATTATATACAAAATGGAATTAGGTAGTGAAGTAATCAATTTGGAGGTGCAGACACACCTGTGTGTACGATACAAGAAACAAGGAATATAAAAGCAGAGATAAGGAGAGGGATTCTTGGATGTTGGTATCTGCGGCTGTAGTGGGAGAAACGTGGACCAAGTTGGATGCAGAAAACAAACCCAAGTGTGCTAAGTACTAGTCGTACGAACTTTAATACTGTAGCATTTATTCGTAAATAATGCATATTATGCAATCCTATACACCATTCACAACACCAACGCCTTCTCCTTCTTTTAGGTCTCACTGCAGCACATCTAAGTGTATCAGAAACCCTAATATTTCGTCACAGCAACTTACCGTCACCTTGTACCCATCAAATCATGGAAACATCTCCCATTGAAAGTAATGTGAAATCCGACGACGACTCTTTCATTTCATTGTTTACTTTATAGTTTTCTTTATCATTTGTTCTTATTGTACTTCCATGTTTGTTTTGTTTGATGTCGTTACATATCGGCAATGTAAATAAACACTTGGCACAATAAATCGTACAATAATGTTACTGCGAGTTTTTCTTCTACACTAACACCTTCCCGCATTGCTGTGTTTCTTTTTGATAGCACATATTTCACAATATACAGCAGCATTTCAAAAAAACTGATGGACATTCTGCAATATTTGAAAAAAAAAATTTCGATTTTCTTCCAGTTTCGTATGTAGGAGCACAAAATTCTCCTTTGTAACCTCTCACTTAATATGGGATGGACGCAGTTGTTTCTGATGTTGACGACGACGCCGCATATGAATAATTAACGCTGCTCATAATACAACTGCATTCTTATTTAATGATGTTCTGCTCATAATTAACGCGCCGCACATCGACGATGTTGCCAGTGAACACTACAAGGCGCACATGGTCGCAGATTCTCGCAGCGCGAAACACGCAGGTGTGGCCTGTGTCGACTATCCACGCTGGATGAAACCATGCATGAGACCAAGCGTGAAAGCACGCACGTGTCGCACAGTTATTTCCGACCACTATTTCTGGCTTGATTTCACGCTGAAAGCAGCGTGAAATCAAGCACGTGTGGCCTTAGCCTTACCTACCTTGCTTTACAATAAGCAGAGGTGGTACAAACCGATAGCTATGATTTATTTCACTGGTAAGGGAGTCAATTTAGAGAGGTACTAGATTATCTTTTTACTTCGTCCCAACAGTTCTACAAACAAGTAGTCATTACTGTTACACATTAACTCTTCCTACTTTAGGACAGAAATACTTATAAGCAATTAGCAGCTGTCTCGTATCTTTGACTTTAATGTAATCAGAAGTATTGGTGGCCTCTATCCTCTACGTGCCGTCTCACACTCACTGATATACTGACTAGCAGCACCACGATTTACACACGAGGGCTCTGGTCGATGCGGCCCTCACCAGTCATACGGATGGCGTAAGGAAGGCCTCGGTTTTGTGAGCCGGTGCCTTATATATTCACGCTGCTGGCCTAGTTCACCCTCGGCGGCTTTCTTTGTTTTCCCCTTGCTTCCCAAAACACTGCTGCTCGAGTGGCATTCCTACGGCCGCTCCACTGCGTTATAACAAGATTATTGCCTACAAACACACTGGCTGTAATAGTGACTATAAGTCGGCCACGACAACAAAACAGCCCGTAAGGGAAAGGTGCAGCGCTACCCCTCCTAGAGCGACACGCCCAGGGGGAGAGTGGTACACTCAGGACAGCCTACTGAGGACCGTTAACAGTACATTGGCACTCACAAAGGGCAGTGCAGTTTCCGTGAATCTCGTACTGTTGAAAGCTGTTTACGCGCCTACATAACAAACTGTAGAGGCCCCCCGGCGTGGTACAATTCAACCAACACAGTTAGTTCCGCACATACGGTACATAAATCTACATATTAAAAACAACCATCTAGCTTGGCATAATAACGTTAACAGAATAACAATTAAATATAATTGCAAATCACCTATGAATAAATTATATTTACTACACACGTTCCTCGGATTTATGCCTTGTCCTATAATACGATGCCCACTTTACTGTAAGTGTACATGTAATTTAAACAATTGACAGATCAATATAAAAAATACCCCATAATAGCAATAACATGTTTCCATACGTAATATAGTTACAACTGCTAACGTCACAAATCATTAGCAAAGTGTCACGTTAATAACTACGTACCTCGAAACAAATGTTGTGTATATTCTGACTAACGGGAAGGTACGTTGGTGTGCGTTCCTGGCATCCGCCCGTGTCGATAAATGTACACTGAAGAAATGCGAACGGTTTGAAATGAATGTGTCACAAAATTACCGAAAAACTTAATGATATAATGTGAGCTGTAAAGTTACGCAGCATCGGTAATAGATGCTTAAGTCTACTCAAGTTCTTCAATGCCTGAAAGTTCACCACCGGTTACATTTCCATGTACACTGCTGTCACTGAAGCTGTATCGTGGCTACTGTCACTTTCACAGTCACTGTCGCTGTCACCACCTGAACTAATTACAATCTTCTTCATTTCTTCTTCCATGCAAACATCATTTTTCCAATACTGCTCTTTTTCCCTCTTCACATGTAACACTGCTGATTTCCAATCTTTTTCAGAAATACTGTTTATGGCTTCATCTGTCAATGGCTTTATTTGGTCGGCTCTTTACGAAACGTTGCTCTTCGCCACACGAGACTTGGCAATATTCCAGATATATTCGATGGCATTTAAGCTGCAGTGATATGGAGGCAACCTGACTACGTGTTCTTTAAGAAGTTCGTCTATGCAATAGTTTGGAGCCGGTCGTTGACATTTCACTATGTGGAGTAGTTCTGCTTTAGTCATCTCTTCCTCATGTACAATGTTATTTAACTTGAGCCACTCTTGTATTTATGCCTTATGTGATGTCATTGTAGGGGCTTTGTTTGTCTGCACCGAGTGATAGGATGCATTATCCATTATAATTATGCATCTACGGGACTGATTGGGTAAGAGTTTTTCAGATACCCATTTTGAAAAATTCGAAAATTCATCTCATCGTGGTAGTCGCCACTTTCGATTTGAGATTTAAAGATGAGATACGCGCCAGAAACAAACCCCGCATCCTAACCAGCATACACAACAATCCATCGTTGGCTTGCCGTGTAGTTCTTCAGCACACCTGACGTGTGCGGATCTTGTCAACATTTTCTGACTGTGTACGCAGCATGAATCCATGTTTCGTCAACATAAACCACCAGTACCCTGTTCTCCCCCCAGACTATCATTATTTCACATTCTCCGTAAATACCTTTCCCTCCATGCAACAATGTCTGTTCTCTCCGTTAATACAAATCTCTTGTTTTTGTATTTCTTGAACCGGAAGCCAATCTTCTTTACGATTTGCCGCAACAATTCCTTGCTTCCGCGTAAATTAATTTCTGTTCGTAGTACAGAAAGTAACTTCTTTAATGTAGGCACTTCTTTCCAATGAGCATAAAATTTTTGGATTGTACGTCGAACAACACATAAATCAAAATAATCTAAGACAATTTTTCGGGCGTTCTTCTTCCGTTTCTTCCCAGGCGTACATAGTTTTTGCCTGTTAGTTTTCCTACACTGATTTCCTTCAGAATTTTACATATTGTTGCCTCGTATTTTCCTGTTGCAGCTGCTGCTAGCTTTGTTGCGTTTTCAACGTATGTTTCCCAGATATATTCTCTTCATCAAAAAATGAAATAACGTTTCCTATTATTTCGCGGCCTTCACTATGAATAGTGAGACTTTTTTACTACACGAAGCGATAATGTTACTAACATTTACACTAGTGCTCAAATATATGTACAAGTTTGGAACGATCAACTACTTGCGTAGTCGGTTAACGACTGGAACAGACTTTCGAACAACACCTTAGTCGTCAGCTGCATGCATTGTTACTACAAACAGTGACTGGCGGGGGTACAGTTAGTTCGGCAGCACGGAGAGAGAATATAGTATGAATGTTTTAACGTATTCTTTTATCTACTGCTTAAAAATGGGAGTAGGAAACATTCCCGAGAAAGTGTGTTCCAGTCATAAACGGACTATAGTAAATAAGCGCTCCTTCAGACTATGTTTGTTTACTACCACCAGCCAAGACTGGGTATGACGATTTTCATGCAGTACAGACTGTACGTATACATGTCACAGCTGTGTCACAGAGACTACGTCTGCTTCGGACGACGTCGACTAAGGATGTGGGAGAAACTGCTCGACATTTTATGAATAAAAAATTTCCTGTTTACAGATTCACCGGTTTATATTTTTACTGTAAATTGTTCATAATACTAGAGCCGGAAAAAATAGATATTCCAAACTGAAGCGAAAGTCGCATTCTGAATTATACCTACAACAATTAAATTTTAACCAAACACAATAGTGTACGTCTCCATCAACGCCTCTTAGTTCTACAACGATTAAGAATGTTTAGGGTTTCAGAGTTTTTATAAAGTATGTGTGTGTAATTGTAGCAGACATCTTCATGTAGATTCACAGCCGTGGTAATTTGTAAGTAGCACTCGATTTTTATCGAGTGATTTTATAATTTATTACATTTTTATAATATTTTTTAGTTTTTTGCAAGCAAAGTTGATGCACACTGTCACTCGGCAACGTAGGGCGAAGGACAGCCTGGAGCAGCAGTAGTCTTTAGCCGTGCTGTGCAGCCAGGAACTTGTACAACTGGGTGGGTAACGGCGTAGCCCACTTTCCCCTTCAAACAAACTTACCCTATCTCATCATTGTGTCTCAACTTAAGCTGTGTGTACGGGCTTTTCTACAACTCTATCATTCCTTTTCATATTCATTGTCATGATTTTCTCGAGCACCTATATATTTCCCCCAATCCTTCAATTTTCAAATCTCTCCTATATATAAGTTGCTTCCTCAAATCCAGAACAAATGTTATTTGTTTTCTTAAAGGACTTTATAAAATCAATGTTTGTAAACATAAAATAAAACAAATTCTTTGTAATGAAACTATCACTTCATCCTTCATGAACTCTCTATCATTCCAAGTACTTCATCATTCACAGTCATACAAAGTTTAATAGTGTAAACACATTGTCTAATAAAAATTGCATCTCCATTCATCCACAAATACTTCATCTTCAGACACACTCAATATCTATTCATACACAAAATATTAAATAGTGATGTGAGGAATTGAAAAATATTAAATAACAAGCCGCATTATTCTATTTAACATAGAAAAAAAAAATCTTTTTAAAGTCATCCTTTAAACTATATATTAACAATCTTCATACAAATTTACAATCTTCTTACAAATTTACAATATTCTTACAAGTTTACAACACATCAAAATACTTATAATTATATTGACAAACATTGACACATTTGTTCACATCATTAAAACAATTTAATAATAGTTTAGAAAAACATAGGTACAACAAAAGCAAGAACAGATATATACAAAAACATTTAACTAAAGAATCATTTCTTTAAAAAACATTTACCTAAACAATCATTTCTTAAAAACAAGTTCATAATATACCAAAAAAACAAATACGTAATACAACAACATTCTTCTTTACATAAAATATGCAAGAGCAATCTGATAGAGATATTTACAAAACAAGGACAACAAATATATACAAAAACAGACAAATTATTAAAAATTAAGAATAAATATCTTGAGCGATGTGGATGTCGTCTCTTTGAAAATGAATTACATACCAAATTTACAAAAGAAAGTCGCACACTAGGCATTCGTAAAGACGCGCTGTCGGGGTGTACATACGTCGTGTCCGGGTATTTATTTGTTAGACACCTAAACACACCAACGAGAGTCTATAACACAGACATAGCAGTTTATATTTTGTATATTTCAAACAATGTTATGTATATTCCACGCTGCGAAGGGAATAATGGGAGTGGAACGTAGATGATGTTTTTCCTTGAATAGTGACAAGGGAAGTTGGATCGGAGAACCGTTTGATGTATATGTTAAAAAACAACTGTTAACAGGAGCTGTAGTTAGACGAACAGGCAGGATTATTCTCTCGAGTGGAGAGAGGGATGTCGATTAGATGCTTATGCAGGAGCTTCTGCAAACAGCTGTAGATATTGCAGAAAGCTGTTGTAGAGTTCGCAGACAGCTGTGGAGTCTGTGCTGCTACATGTTGTGCTGGCAGATGGTCATCATTGGCGGTGTGGTGCTGTCAGTTGTGGTGTAAATGGCAGGGCTGTATTTATTGTGGCGCTGAAAATAATTTTGTGGGAAAAATAATTACTTAGGGATTTTGTAGTACCCCCAGGGTAAGGTCGATACTCCATCTTCCTGAATGTAGAGCTTATTGTCCAAACCTGACAACACTACCTTGGTCACACATTCGGTGTAGACTTCGTGACCACGCGTACGAAGGTTATATTGGGTCCCCAAAACACTGCTACAATTTTCGAGGCAATCTCAATAATCCTCGTATCAGAGCTTCTGAAGGACATTAGACTTTACATCCTTCGCCCTATGTATACATTGCTCATTTGCAAAAACGTATGCATAAAGCTTGGGACATAAACCTATGAAATGTGTGACTATGCGGCCAGCACATTCATCTTTCATAACTCTGGTACTGCCTTTGTTCTCGTGAGAGAATCCTTGCGGGTTATTGGGTGCACATTTGGATGTATCAAAGCGTGCTTTTAAATCTGGGGTAATTACATTATATAGAACATTGCAAGCAACATAATATACCAATGAATCGGTGTCACAATAAAGGAGGTCCAAGGGTCGCTAAGGAAATTTGGTACACATGTACTGATAATGAAATGCATATAGGACTAATTTTCAAAGGTCAAGAATGGCAACACAAGTGTACAAAGGTTTGTTAAACATAACAGAACACTTTGACATCTCGATCAGGACCAGATTTTCATCGATTATTTGCCTTGTCTAGAATGTAGCACGACCTATAAGCTCTGCAGCCCCGTATATCATGTCATACCTGGAAACGACTCGTATATGCCTTTTCTGGTGGACATTCTGCAAAGTTTTTCCATATACGGAATTATTCATCAGGTTAAAAAAAAAAACTATTTCTCGAATTTGTTCACAGCCTGAGTACGCTTCTTAATGTTAAATTCTATGTACGGCTCCTTCCATGCCTTCTGCTCAAATCGCAGAATGCGATGAACAGAGTCAAGTTTGGCCCAGTACATCAAATAGCGCTTCAGTGTTTCCCCATGTATAACATATTTCTTCCACGGCGTGAGTGTCATAAGAAGTTTTTCATGCAAGCCGTTCGGAGGTAGGGCAGTTATTGGTGCCAAAGGCAGATCTGATAGAGCACCATGGCATTTGTATGGAAAAGACAAATCCACTTCTGCGAAAAAGCATGTGTCACCATCATTTACAGTGTTCATGAAATCCCATGATGAAAACATATCTTTCTAAATCCACTCAAAATTGCCAATCAGAAGCTTGGATAGCATTGTGTGACTGTACAATCTGTTCACGTCGAAATAGCATATATATTTTGATGCCACACTGGGGTCATAATCTTCACCCATATAAATATTGTTGGTGTTCGCACGCCTTCTGGAAACCTGGGTAATGCAGCCCCTAACCCCGCGTTCTACAAAAAGATACATGTCTGCATCTGTCAACAACTCAAGCTGCGCACACATAATTGACAATTAAGCGTCCCATGGAAGAGATGGAGCTTTGACGTAGAGGGTGCGGAGGAAAACTGGAGAGTCCCGAGAAAACTCACCAACTGTGACGCCCGCCACGTTTCTCACATGCGGAAGCGTGGGTAACCAAGGCGAACCCGGCTCGACTCGGTATGAGGCGAGTAGTCTGACAACTACACCACTGTGCATTCTTGGATAAGTTAGACGAGGTAGAAATCTACAATGGCTTCTATTAAATCACCATCCCAACACTTGTCAAGGAAGATTAAAGAAATAACATAATGAAAGCGATGTCAGGATGGCATGACCGGGAATAGAAGCAGGTTCAAGCGGAATGTGAATTCATTGGGCTAGCACAGCGCCAATTTCGTAGGTAAAATACATATGTGTTCTCCGTGCTGAAGTTCGCTCGTTGTATAAATATCGATATTTCCTCCCAATTATTCTCCGTGAATGCTGAAAACCTTAATTTTTGTCAAATGTGCCAAAATGCGTAGCAAGTTTTTCATGAAATTTTACACACGAAATTTTTCCCAGGTCTGCTTGAATAGTGCAGGCCTACCTACATACATGCCCTTCAACATGCCTGTTAATGTAACAAGTTTTATTATACTGGCAGATAATATTGCATGTTTTGCTAAGTGGCTGCATAATTGAAGGGTTTATGAAATGTTTCTACGCAATTAACTTGTTCAAAAAATTTCGGTCAGCTGTATTTAAAAGAAGGAAATCAAGGAGCTTATCTAAACAGGCAGTGTGTCTACTCCAGGCAGCTTAGATTTTTACAAGGTACCATTTCACCGGCCATCTTTAAGTTAAGTATCCAGGATGAAAGACGTACACGACCTGATGTTACTGTGGAAGTTGTAGAACCAGCACTGATGGTGACCACAAAAATCATGAGTTTAAACAGGCTTCAGAATTTCAGAACACTGTGTAAAACTCCTGCAAGATAACTATTTGCAATGAAACTTTACTTATTTGTTATGATTGCTTCCTATATGTCTCCCAGATGTGGTTGCCCTTGATGGCAGAAAATGAAGTCCTGTATCTTTTTGACGTCTAATATCGCAAATGGCATATTGTTTTTTTTTTTTTTTTTTAACATAAAGGGACACCTTCACTGCACGACGTGTTCTAACACAAAATGTGTACCTTTGTCACAATACATGTATGAACACAAGATTATTCCTGCTAAAAATCCCTAAACCATCTCAGAAAGACAATTGAAGTCTGAGAAATCTGATAACTTACATACTAGTTCGAGCTGAATAGTCTTTGTAGCCTTATATTCAAACAAGGGCACGTATTTGAAGTAACTTTGTTTATAACAAATATTGTTTTAGGCATAAAGGTTCGCTAGAGCCAAACCCTGTATTTATAAAAGGCCTTGACACTAGTTCGGGATTCTGGTAGTCATCTAATCAACTGCTGAGATGCACTGGCTTTCAATCTATGACGAGTAATGAAATCATATAATATATTTTTTAATGATGTCCCTAAAGTTTGGAATCCAGTACACCTGACGAACAATCGATAATAAAAGTTGTCCACTTGCATGCCGATTTTTATTGCATTTTCTTGTATAAGTCGTATGCTATGGGGCGTTGTTGATAAAATACCAATGTTGATTTCTCCAGACTTCAGCCCAACCTCAGGAGTTTTCTTTCGTCTAGGAATGGATTTAAGTTCCTTAATGGAGTATTGAATGCTACAATTTGATTTGACAACAAATTACTAATTTATTGTTGTAACACTTCGGCAAGAACTATTATTTATACCTTAATAAAATCAAAATGATCAGTAATTAAGACAGTAATATATCATTAAAGCATAGTTTGTAACTAAACTTATTTCCCTAATTTTTATTCCTTGAACCTATGTTTAGATCCCCCCCCCCCCCCGTCTTATACTCATTGAATATCTATATTATTTTCCACTTACAAACAATTTTCTTTTAATACATGTGGTATCTTCAAAATAATATTGCAGAATTGCACGATTTATTAACTCTTTGAGACCATTTTATTTGCAACACAATTTTAAACAACCCACCTAAATAGTTTACATATTCTATTTACAATGGTCAACGGTAAAGAGAAGTAATTCTCCATCAAGTGACAAAAATAGCATACACAGTCACACCCGGTAATAATGGAACATAGATTGAACAAGATGTTTATTTAACATAACTGTTCTATGTTATAAAGAATGAAAAGAAAAATTATTCATGTCTACTCTAAGAGTATGCCAGTTTTGCTTCAAACGTCTTCATACCGACATGAAAACCCATATTCAGTAAGGAAAGGTTTGCACACAACTTTATATTTAAATTACTATTTTCTTAAGGATGGTGGAGGATTAGACACAAATACTATTGTTCCCCATGAGCAAGGACGATACTAAAGAATAGTATAATATAATTCTATAGTACTTTATGTATTTTTTGCTAATGGAATTGTTGGAACTGACTCCCTCATATATTTATTTGGATTGTATTTATTCAATTTTGTATAATACTGAAACACATACTTCAAAATCTGATGTTACCATATTGAAATGAGATTGCATGTACATAAAATATAAAGCCTAGACATTTCTCTATGGTGAACAGACGACATAATTCGAAGAACAAAAAATTATAAATAAGACAATGCATGGTCCAGCATTTGACTAAAAGTTGTAAAACTTATAGCACAGTACAAAGTGTGTGAGATAGCACTGAACATTTCTGAATTCTTTTCACGATATAAATCCACGCTGAAATGGCCATCAGTAGCGACACACAAATTTCGCGAAAAGATTTCTACAAATGTAAGACATCGAGACACTACGGCGCGTACCGTCAGTTTTCTTTTGATTATTGGAGGTGTGACTTTAGGAAAATGCAGACTGCAGACTGCCGGCTGGTTTAACCTGTTTTTCATAATGATGTCACATTCTCATTCAGTAAAATAAAATCACTAGTTGTTAGCACAATACTTTATGGACAATACATTAAAAATGGTCACGTATGACATAAATTGTATACACTATTCACGGTTCCTTGGCATTTTTGAATAGAACCTTTAAAAAATCACCCCATATGTGACTTTTTTGCTGTTCTCTAATTTTACATGTGTAACAAGCGTCTTATATTTATGTTGACATGAAAGTGCATTAGTTTTGGTTAAATTTAATTTTTGACTTTAATTTTATCTAAAAATTACAAAATTATATATATATATATATATATGTGTGTGTGTGTGTGTGTGTGTGTGTGTGTAATTTATTTGAACAAAAACTGGTAGATAATAGGTGTGTTATTATTGCCTAGTAGGAAACAGTTCTCATGCAAAATATTATTCAAGTGTCTGCGCACGAATGCGGTGCGTTTCCCCTTTAGTGTAGTTTTATAGACTCGGTTTGCATGAGGCGGAGAAATATCCTGAAGTAGAACTTTAGTAGGGCCTCAGAAAAGTGCGAAGTAATTTCAAATGGACAATATTTAAAATGAAAATAGGTACATTTTTGTAGCTGCCAAAATATTTTCAAAATTTGTGACAAGCGTAAATGGCGAAACCACATTTGTAAAATTATTATTTTATAAAGTTATGCTACTTTGGATAATGTTAATTAGTCGTTTAGAATCTGTATTCAGAAAAGACTATGCATGTATTATAAATAAATATGTGCCCACGGGAAGGATCAGACGGTTTAGGCGGGGCTTAAGAGTGTCCGCCTCCCTGGTTTACTCCAAGAGGACACCCGTCGGGTATCCTCGGGTCAACCCGAGCGACGAGGAGGTAGCTGTGGTCGTCAGGACGCGCGGAGAGAGTCGTGAAAGACGGGGTTGAGGGATCGGGCCTTTGAAAGGCCTGTACATATTTTGTTAACCCCGGAACGTGCGTGCCGAACCCTCGCGGGAGACCAAAGATATATTTACACACTGAAGGTCCAGTGTGGAAAGCCTGCGTGAGGCAATTGAAAGCTCTGAAATAAATCAGGTCACCTTTGCGGTAATTCCTTGTGGAAACATAAAAATATTTGTAATGACTTTTATGACGGTAGTTTCCTCGTTAGATTCCTCACCACTCTCCTTGAGCTAGCTGGCGCTGTATAATTATAGTGGTTTCTTGGAATGCAACATGAAGTTGTGGGGATTGGCGAGCTACAAGTTTTCGCGAATGAGGTTATGCGTGACCCAGTAAAGGACATAAAAATTTGAATTTTATGTAACATTGTTTATAAAATAGAGAATATTTTTAGAAGGAAACTGAGATTCTGTGTTTTCACAACATATGCAAATGTGTAAAAATTTGTAATTTTTAAAACAATTTGTAATCAATTCAAAGTTATTAGAAACAAAAAGTCACTGCTATAACTAATGAGCCTTCTTTCTACAACATAGGTACAAATATTTCTTAAAATAAGTTCTTAAAAACTGCATTGGTAGGAAGTGCCTGTCGTTTTGTTGGAAGCAATATCATTATAAATGAAACCAGAAAATAAGCAACAGTAGTGAGGCAATTACAAACACATAGTGCCATTTCCAAGACTCAAACTATCGTACCATAAGCGCAATTAACTGCTTCATGGAAGTCGGATTCGAAACTTCAACTTTGGATTTAATGAGGCTAATGTTTCGAATGATAGGGTTTACTAACCGAAATACACTATCTACCAAAAAGAAATTGGGCACCTGTCAACAATGTTTGCTCGGTGGTTGTCACCCCATTAGAATCTCGTACGGCCACCTCTTGCGGCTATAACAGCAGCCACCCTGTCTAGCATGCTCTCTACGAGTGTTTGCAGGACATCCACGGGGATTTATCACTATTGCTCTTTGCAACCATTCCATGAGTTGAGAAATAGATTTTGGCCTCGCCTGACGAGCCCTCACTCGGCGATACAATTCGTCTCAATGATGTTCTATAGGGTTGAGGTCAGGGCTCTGGGCGGGCCAGTTCAATCGGTGAACATTGTTGTCGGCCTACCACTGCATAGTAACCCTTGAAACATGGCACCTGGCATTGTCATCATGGAAGTAACACGTGTCCATTCCGTAAAGAACGCCACAATGCTGGGAGCATTTAATTATCCAGAATGTTACGATTGGCCTCTATGTCCATGCTACCACGGAAAAACACCAGCGGTCCTACGCCGAAGGCCGAGAAAAAGCCCCACACCATCACTCCACCACCACCGAATTTCCTAGTTGGCACTATACACTCCGGCAGAAGCCATTCCCCGGGTAGACGCCACACCCATACACGTCCATCGGACCCGAATAATGTAAACCTCGACATCACACCACAGAACTGATTTCCACCGCTCCAGTGTCCAGTTGGGGCAGTCCAAACACCACCTGAGTAGCCGAGCTTTATTGCTTGTCCTAATATGGGGCTTATGTGCAGCTGCTCTTCCGAAATATCCAAGTCGGCGGGCCTCTGTAAGCAATGTTCCAATGGAAACCGATACTCATGTTGCTGTATGAAACTCCTGTTGAATGGTAGCCATGGGTTGTGCATTATTTTTGACCATTTCACGGTTCAGGTTTCTGCGATTTCTGTCGGTCAAGATTGGAGGTCGCCCAGAATGTGTACCATTGGCACAATGACCATCGACCTTCCACTTACGCAGGACGAATAAGATCGTTGATTTCGGCCTATTTACCTTCCGTGCAATCGCCTGACTAGACAGCCCACTGAGATGGCAGCCCACAATCACGCCCTTATCGAAGTCCGATAGCTCTGTACCTCCTGCCATCTCATTGTCAACTGGTTGTACACCAGCCTGCAGAGTACGGCGGCCACACAAGTCAACTGATGTAGGGGTGCCCAATTAATTGTTGGATGATAGTGTACTTACAGAGCCGTTGTTTTTAAAATAAGTGACTGATCCTACTTCAAACACGTCAGTTACATGGCCTACCATGGCGCTACTTGTGTGAAGAATTTGGAGTAAATCGGTTTATTGATCCCTGAAATATGGTATAAAACCTCCATATTTTTCATATGACTATCTTCATAAATGGAATACAAAAAGTTATGTATTGGCCCATTCGATGATTGTATAACGCCAGTATGCAAAGTTAAGTTAAAATTTATAACGTAGTTTTGTAGATATAGCACACTACGCTAAGATTATTTCATAACCGCCGTTCTAAACATAAGTGATTAACCTTCGTAAAACGTACCGGTTTACACCCCTTGATGCAGTACTATTTGTTTGCCAAATTTTGCAGTAATCTGTCAATTGTTTCCCGAATTATTATATTAATACTTAGTATTTTTATAATGTATTACTTACAAAATTGCGGTTAAAATATGCTCAGCATAGACGCAGTTGATAGTTGTAATAAATGTCAGCACACAAAATTTAGTTGGAATTGGTTACATGGTTTCGACGATATAGCATTCTAAGCTAAAATGGCTACATGACCACCATTTTGAAAATAAGCGTATTTCATACATAAAAAACACTTTTTAAACCACGTGCCGCAGTACTGCTAGTTTGTCAAGTTTGATAGGAATCGGTCGATTGCTTCCTGAGATATGAAGTAAAAGGAATATTTATTCCTGTGACGGTATCTTACAAAATGGCCGGCAAAGTAGCTATATGTGACATAAATTATGCTTATAAGAAATACTTTCATCATAGAAAACGTGGTAGATATTGGATAAATGGTATCGTTGATATACCAAATAAACCTAAAATATTTATATGGCCACCATTTTAAAAATAAATCCCTAATCAAATTTAATAATTTACCAATACCTGGTCTATCATAATATCACTTACTTGCCAAATTGGATGATAATTGGTTGAATAGTTTTTGAGATATAATGTGAAATGTTTATCATGCATTTTGTACTATGTTTCAAAATGGCGGATTAACAACAATATCCATCTCAAAATGTATTGCTTATACGATGACCTGCCAGCGCACAAAATTTGGTTTTAATTGGTCGATTGTTTCGTAGGATATGACGTATCGCCTTAAATATCAAATTTGCGGCCATTTTGAACGTATGTTCCTGAGTGGTTGAGGCCTATAAAAGCCAGGTTATAAAATATACTTAATATAACTAACTAGGACTACGTGCTATATGTGTACCGAGATTGGTAAAATTCGGCTGACACGTTAAATATTTGAGAAGGGGGACCACAGACACGCACAGACTCACCGACGCACACACGCACAAACAGAAAAGTCATCTCATAAGCATCTCTTTCCTTCAGAAAGTAGGCTGAAAATGACCCTTGCAAGTTGAAAAAGAAGATGATAATTTCTTTTGCTATTAAAATAGTTAAAACATTTTTGATAACTATGAAAAGGGCAAAGGAGGGGCAGAAATTTAATTTTCATCTTACATGTATTGGAAGAGAAATATCAAAAATTCTTGCCGCAAATGTGGTGGTGTTTATTGGAGATTGACGAGCTTAATTTTCTTCGACACGTGATATCTCACACTAGCGGCAGATTACTGACAAGTTAATGAGCCAGTGAAGGGTAACGAAAACTAAATACGATGCGTAAGACAGCTAATTAAAGTCCGTGATAACACTGAAGTTAGCTACGTCATGAACATCCGAAGAGAGACGTTTAATGTGATCACCAGGCAGAGTGTTAACGCGCTTCGCATCAGATTTGGGGGCATCTCTCTAGCTGACGCATTTTACCAATGTACTTCGTATGAATTATTGCAATTAGTGGTATTTATTAACTATCTCCGAATATTTGCTTTAACGTCTGGCACATGACTTCATTGGAGGGTTTTTCCGTTTTTGTCAGGACTTCACCTACTATGTACATGCACGTTATGTTATAGGCTGTCCACGGTAAAGTGAGCACTTTTTAAGCCCCTCCCAACAGGCTTTCACCACTATTAAATATATATTATTGCAGCATCAGGCATTGAATTTTGATGATGCTGAAATGTATACACTGTGTATATTCGTCACAAAGTAATGTTTATATTAAAAAGCAGCGGAAAGATGGAAACAGGACGACGGGAAAAATTTATAATTGCCTTAAAAAGTGCTCACTTGACCGTGAACAGCCTGTAGTGAAGTTTCCAAAAGTACTGGATGTTAGAAATCACGACACTACATCGAGCATGTCTATTTTCTTGTTTGGAGGAGGAAGAGGTAACATATCCCTCTTCAGTACATCATATTGTGCTACTTAAATACATAGTAACACAACTTAGAGCCTTCAATACTACCCTTTAACCCCCATTCCATTTTGATCCCCCTCCCCCAGACAAAATCTCAGCTCAAAGATTGCCGTAAGTGTGGCTGGGTGCCTAAGGTTGAAGTATCCATTCAGCAAATTATTAGGAACATCGACTCCTGATTTTGTGATACCACGGCCACTGGTGGCATTTGAAAGGTCATCAGTGATTATGTTTGTCCAATATCGCACTCGTCCCAACACCTGGTGTGTAGTATTTCTACAGTTTACAATATATGAAAAACACTACCAACCCAGAAAAAGAATGTCAGCACAAGGAAAAGTATTTTTCACTTCCAGCATTTCAAGGCCCTTATTTCCTTTATCTTAGAGAATAGTTATTCCCACCTTAATTTGGCATTATCCCACCACTTTTGGCATTAATTTGTGTAGACATGATTGTACTTAATCTATAAGTTATTCCCTCTACAAATTAATAATTTAGGATGGATAAATATTATGGATTGGAATCTAACCATTCATCCGAATACAAAATTATTTTCCCAACTTCACAAATATCACGAACGTCGCACCCTGTAATTAGTATACGTTGTACATGCATAGGCACGTAGGGTCCAGGAATGAAACTGCACATAGGCCTGACTTCTCCCTTCAACTTCCAACCTTACAACTTTGCAAACCACAGAAGGATACGAAAAGAACTGCCGGTGCCTAGGATATCAGTCGCTTAATTTTTGGCAATATTTTTAACTAGAAGCATTTAAAATGTAATTTTTTCCACAAAAAATTAAGTGAATATAGAAATGAAAAAAAAAATTAAATATAATATTGATATATTTGGTTGTATTTCGCGTTTTTAACCAAACCTAATACTCATGATTGAACGTGAAGGCTCGGCAATTGTGGGAAACAACTATGAATATGCGAGAACTAACAAAATACAAAAATCGCCTTCCTTTTTATATTCAATTATTA
The DNA here is from genome assembly GCA_029891345.1 of Dryococelus australis. Classification (NCBI taxonomy): domain Eukaryota; kingdom Metazoa; phylum Arthropoda; class Insecta; order Phasmatodea; family Phasmatidae; genus Dryococelus; species Dryococelus australis. The sequence continues at coordinate 124,495,630 of CM056998.1, forward strand.
TGTTGAAAACATATCTGTTATTGCTAACGAAAATTATGCCATGGAATTATTCGAATGACTTGCTGTATTCACTATATTCATTGAAATCTTTCTAAGGCAAACTCCTTAGGTAATGGGTATTCATCAATTGTCATGACGTAATAATCATGTGTTCATGAAAATAACACAATGTGTTGCCTTTGTGTGACAGCGAAAAGTTCTAGAGAAAACACGCAAATTTGGAAGAGTGCCGCAAGTGTCCTGCGAGGTATTGAACCTAATGACAGGCGATATTTTCACCCGCCAAACGTCCAAAGATGTTAGATACCGAATCAGGCTATAATCCATTCACGGTTACTTCACACTTTTCTGAAGCCCTGCTGAAATTCTACTTTTAGGATATTCCTCCGCCTTGTGCAAACTAAGGTTAACTAAGTCTGGCAGATTACACCACAGGACAACGCACCGCATTCATGTGCACTCAGTTGTAGTAATATTTTGCATGAGAACTATTTCTTACAAGGCGTTACCAATACACGAGTTTTCTCATTGCTTTTATTCATACTACGCATTTTTTATCGAAGCATTACAATTCATAAACAGAAAAATGACATTTCAATGTAACCAAAAAAAGTAATTTTTATGAACATAAGTATAAAACGCTTGTGATACGTGACTTATTTTGGAATTACCAAACACGTCATACATGGGGTGATTTTTCAAAGGTATGATTCATAAAGTGTGAAGAAACTGCGAATAGACCATAACAATGTTCAAGAATGTTTGTCCAATCTCCTGTAATTTCTGACTTTTGTAAATAAGTAATTGATAACTAGATACTACAAAATATTGCCGTTCATCGAGGTCCACTCATCGCATTTAGGGAGCACTTAAAGTATCACGAGTAACCATTCAACTGCCGTAGGAATACAGTACAATCTCGTACATATTATCATGTCACTTGAGAAGTGGTTAAGATTTGTCACACAGTGACAAGGAGCATGAACATTGGTTTCGAACGCCTTGTTCTTATCTTATTCCGCTGTTCAATTCAAGTTCTTAATAATGCATGCTTTTATACTCTGAAGATTTTTAATAAATTATGAATGTTAACAATTTCACTTTTATTATAATGCAGTGAATACAAGTCAAATATTACTAAGTATTCGGCAAACCCGAAAATGTGTTAAGCTATCCATTACCCCCAACGGCCAACAATCCTGAAAAGTTAAAAATATCCACGCTATGCGATACAATTATTTGTATACTCGAGTAATTGGTGTTTGCTCGGAACTCCCGTCCTATATGACATAATTTAAGTTTTTCATGAGCTTCATACAATTAAGATTACGGTTTGGCTAACTTTATGCCTCTCCTATGCTTACAAGATAACCTGCGATCTAGTCACTAAAACAACATAGGCATACTCTCCTTGAGCTAAAGTCTGTCGCTGAAAGATTTATATATGTTTTTCGGTCACCATCTATAAGCGAAGATTAAAATAATTATCGAGTAAATCACGCATAGGCTCTGCCGTGTTTATTGGCTAATGTCACAATAATAAACGCGAGTGGGCCTTGAGTCGGTTGCATGCAATGTTTCATTATTATGTAACGAGTCTGTCCAGACTCCTATAGCACATGCCAGAAACTCACGACCACTTGCACATTAAGAAAGTTAAACCGACAAAAAAAAGTCACAAATTTTTGGCGGATCGCCAGCTATAGCATTACACAACTAAAAACTGAAATGCAAAATCATATATTAGTTGACTGTGAAATTTTCAGTGAACTCAAGAGAATTCGAGTCAATTATCTTATTAATATCGGTTACGGATTAATTTATAAACGCATGCAATAAAACATGCATAGGTTATTAACGGAAATGTGAGCACTTTTGAAAGCCTTGTCATTTGGAATAATAGTCAGTAAATATGCTATATTTTAGCGTTAGACGTTAACTTTCGAGTGCGGTGGAATATACATACTGTGTTTGTTACTTACATGGCAATACATATTTATAGGCTGTTTGCGGTAAAATGAGCACTTTTGAAAGCCCTACTTAAGATCTAATTGTATGCACGCTGTGTAGTCTCCCACCTTATGTAATATTAACATTGCCATGGGCCTCATCACTTTATTCATGCACTGGTCCAGTGAAACAGTGAAATTATTAGAGAAGTAAATATGTTACAAATCTGCTCATTCTTACACTTCGATGTGCAAATAAACAGAAAGCGAAATAAATAATTTTAAGTTGTCACAAATGGTTACCTAACACTGTTCATTGCACGTTAAGATATGGAACTACTTTCCACCTATCGTTAACAACTTTACTGGGTCCATGTCACTCACTGTGCCAGTTAAAATATATGCAGGTAGAAACAGTGAATGTTTCATAAGGTTGATTTCAAAAGTGCTCACTTTATTATAAACAACCTTTTTTAAAAAAAGGTGGTTAAAGGATAAAAATGGCTGAAAGTAAAAGTAACTAAGGCCTCAAGAGTGATCACTTTACCGTGAGCCTGTAATACTTATTTATTTCGTTGTACTTGTACGTATCGAGGTTGCTTCTTGTGAACTATTTATGTGCAGTGAGCGACATAATTAACAACAGTCCACCAGACGTGAGATACGCGAAACATCAGCTATTCAGTTGTACCACAAGAAAATCACTAATTGTACTGGACCACTAACACCGATTGCTTGTCATCAATGACCTTCACATGCGAAACTTTAATTGTCGAGACACATTAACAGAAAGAGTAAAAACATCTAACTGGGTAATTTTAACTACACACTCCGAAATGTCGCAATTTAGATAACTCGTACGTGTTGCTATGTTTCAGAATTTAATATTTACATGTGTGCGTATATTTATGCCCGTGTCGCTATAAATCATCGACAAACTTCGGAAGGTGATTCCTCACAAAAATTAGGAGGAAAATACCGTATGAGGCCTAAAGGCTATCCTTAAGGGTGAACACGGAAAATGTAGAGGTTAAACACCTTTATAACTACTAAAACTACAACATGCAGTATGTGAGCTTAACCTCAGAGTATCGGTATAATGTATTATCAAACAAATGTGTACAATCCATGCTAAATTTGTTTGAAGGGACCCGGTGGCGTGGTGGTTAGGCTACTCGCCTCTTACCAAGGCGAACCGGGTTCGATTACGGGCGGGATCGCTCTCGGGTTTTTGCACGTGGTAGTTGTGACGGACGATGCAGTTGATCGTCGAGTTTTCACGGGTAACTCCCGCTTCCCCTGCCCTTTCATTCCGGCGCTGCTCCATACTCACCTCACTCTCATCGGTTCTTAAGGCTTCGATGTTGAAGAGCCACCCAAAACTCTTAACTCATAAATTGAAATGCTAATATCAACCCGTCCATGATAAATGTCCCTCCGGTGTTATCTGTAGTATATCGTGTGTATGCGTGAAGTCTATGTCGTAGGCATAAGACCTTTACTATTTAGAAAATTAAACATCCATATATTAAAAACCGTGGGGTGCAACTTAATAACAAAAAGTCATTTACCTTTTCTTTGCCAAATTAACCATATTGTTTACATTAGCATATAAATCATCATATATTCTGGAGCGTCACATTTTTTCATGCACAAATCGGGTGCCAACACTTATTTTCTCATGGGCGGGGTTGATATTGGCAAACCAATTTATCATGGATACTATGTCTTTGTTTGTTAACATATTTTATCGAACTTCTGAGATGAAGCTCAGCCACTCCATATTTTAAATACAATAAACACGGGTTTTACAATCACTTTTAACGGCGTGTACACCCTTAAGGACAGACCTTAGGCCTAACATCGCTTGTTTCCTTCTAACTTTTCGTGAGGAATCACATCCCGGAGTTTGTTGGTTGTGTTTGGTTGCATATTAAGGTAGTATGTATGACTAGAATGAAGTGGGAGAGTAAAGGGATTTGGACGGCTCTTAGCGGCGAGGTCTTCAGAGTCGAAGAGGGTTAGTGAGATGAGTATGGAGCGGCGCTGGAATGAGTGGAAGGAGGGAGGGGAGGTGAGGGCCCCGCCGGGAATCGAGCCCGGTTCGCCTAGGTGGAAAGCAAGTAGTCTAACCACTACACCACCACGGCCCCCCGGGCTGTAGTTAGTGCTGTAGAATTACTTGATTTTCCTGACTCTTCTGATAGCTGTTTATCACTGACTCAGAATTCTCCTGTAGGATGTGTTAGTGAGTTAGTGACTAAAACACGAAAAATAACAAGATAGTAAACATGCCCGCAGTCCATCCTTCCACCGGAGAACTTACGTAATATCCGGGCGTATAATTTACACCGATGATTGCTTATAACTTAAAGTAATACACGGGTTCCATTCTAGGCTATCCAAGTCGCGGCGGGGATTATGGTGTGAAAAGGGGGAGATTGTGTGTGAGAGGGTGAGCGTGTGGTCGATAATTGCAGACGCTCACGTGCGATGCCCGTGCACCAGGCGAGCTCACCCGAGCGTGTATGACGTCACAACGAAGCGTGAACCGAGCGTGGGGGTGGGGGTGGTGCTTTGTTCGTCCCCGAAGGTCGCCTGGGAGTAAAGCTGCAGAGAGAGTGAGAGAAGGGCAGGAGGCTGGCTGGCGGTGCTGGAGCGAGCAGAGGGCTGTTTTCCGGTCTTACGGGCGCCTGCTTGGGGTCGCCGTGCGGAAAGACTGGTAAAGCTGCGAGTGTCGGCTCCAAGACGTCGCACCAGCCACTCGAGCTTCCTTACCTTCGTGCCGGAACCTTCTACCTCACATTTCGCGAGCTGTTTTACGTCGTGGAAACGTTAAGTGGCGTGGAAGTCGTCATGGCTTCACAGCTTATCAGAATATCGCTACGCCTGCCTGGCGCTGTTCCCGAAGTTGAACTGTAAAAAAATTTAATCTTTTTAGAAGAAAAAATACTAATTACAATTTTTCCAGAAACCACCATAAAATTAATGGTGTATTTCTTTTTCAATAATGGACTTTCCAGAAATTCGACACATCTTTCAGAGAATTCACAGTACGTCTCTGTAAATCTGTATTCCCGGTTAAAGAAAAGTATTTCAAAAAATTCATATTTTATTTTCGTAATGCGAGCGTTTCACTGCGTATAATTTCTTTTTGAGTGGAAATGCATTATTTTGGAGAGAGTGTTGGACCCGAATCGAGAGATTCGGAGTAGATACGTAACACTTTTCACTCGCCTACGAATTCTTCCGAACAATTAGAGTAAAAAAAAATGTTATTTCATGAAACGTGAATGTAACTTTTCGGGTCTCAAGTAACGTTTGTGTGTTTCTAATGCTACGAAATGTTACAGACGTTTAGTTCTAAGCAGCGCGAATACCCCGAAGCCCGCAGAAACGATAATTTTCTGGTTACATCGGTAACGAAATGCAGTGTTGACTCGATGTTGTTCGTTCGCGAAATTCTAAGTAATAGGAAATATGGAGACTTTTCCGTATTATGTAGTTATGGAGCTCAGATTTGTTTATCGTCGTTATGGATATCTTCTTCGTTTATTAACTGTACACTTACGCAAAGGTTTTCTCGTACGTTCAGGAAAATGCTAACAGTGTGGGCTCTGCGTGCGTGGAAAGGAAAATGAGGATCACGTCTTGCATGCATCTTGCCGCGTGTTGGAAGTACAGAATCAGAGCAACACGGGTGCTCGTAACGAGGCGTTTATCGATACACAGCCTGCCCTTTCTGATCACATTTTGCCGTAACGCATTTCATAACTAGTCGACATATCATACGCTGCCACTTCTTTCTTAGTATAGACTGTTCACGGTAAAATGAGCACTTTTGAAAGCCCTGCTTAAGATCTACTTGTATACACGTTGTATATTCCTCCGCCTTACGTAAAATTAACATTTACATGGGCCTCGTCACTTTATTCATGCGTCGGTCAAATTAAACTGTGAAATTATTAAGAGAGTAAATAATTTACTAATCTGCTCATTTTTATACTGTGATGCATTAAAAAAAAGAAAGAAAGAATTAATTTTAAGTTATTACAAATTGTTACCTAACACTTGTTATTCGACGTTAAGATATGGAACTACTTTCCATCCATCGTTACCAACTTTACTGGGTGAATGTCACTCAGTGCGCCCGTTAAAATATATGCATGCAGGGGCAGTGTTTTTTTTTTTTTTTTTCATAAGGTTCATTTCTAAAGTGCTCACTTTATCGCAAACAGCATTTAGTCATTTCGCCCATATACTTGTCCATACGGAAGTGAAGTTTCTAACTAATTGAACTTTTTATGCAGAAAACACGGAAAATATACGATATATGCAAAGATTAAAACATAAAAAAAAAAAATTACTGTATTTATATGATATTTTAAAAAAAATTATTTCTCTTAAATGAAATGTATTAGTTCAAAAGGTGCTGCTATAAAGAGTAACAAAGCTAAATGAATTTATTTGCAAATATATTTACCAAAGAAATTTAAATGTCGATTGGTTTACAACCAGGAAAGGAAAGTCTGATTTGTTCTCTTCTGTATGATGATGTGGTGGCGATTTTATCTAGGACATGAAACCTACGGAGAAAAAAAAAGCGGTTTGGTTGATTGGTTATTTTTTCCACTTACAGATCTGAAAGTTCGCCGCAATGTTTTTCTTTGGCGGACACATCAATATATTGCCTACTAATCTCGCAAAAAACCGACGTACACCTTTCTCAATAGTAGTCTTTCAAAGCTACATGCAGGTTTGCCAAACTAAGCCACATAACGCAGAAACTGACTTCTATCCGCCACACGCAACGGACATGTCTTTTAAATCTCACGTCCCACGTTTTGCGAAAACGCCCAAAAAAGGAATGTGGGAAAAATAGTTGTTATAAGTCTACTCGCGGTTCTTCAAACCTTTTGAATCAAACTTTTAAAAATCACCCCATGTATGACGCGTCCGGTGTTTCCTAAATATGTCGTCTGTCATAAGATTTTTATAATTGTGTTAACACAAAAGTACATTATTTTTGTTTAAATTGAACTTTTACCTAAATTTCGTTAGTAAATTGTAATATTTTATTTATAACTGAGATGTTTAAAAACATTGAGACACTAGGTGTGTTAGTAACGCCTTATAAGTAATAGTTCTTCTGCAAAGACTAATAAACTGAGTGAGCACGAATGCGGTGCGTTCTCCCTGTGGTGTAATTTTATAGAATTGTTAATGCTTTGCTTGCATGAGGTGGAGGACTATCCTGGGACTAGAACTTAAGTAGGGCGTCAGAAAAGTTCGAAGTAACCCTGCTTGGGCTATACTACTGTAGAGGGGGAAAAAATGCAATAAGTTAAAAAAATTGTGCGCAAGTGAGGAAAGTTATAGGTTGTTCACGGTAAAATGAGCAACCCAAATGTGTCAATTGCAATGGAGAACATTCCGCCCTCTCAAAAGACTGCCCTAAGTTCCTGGAACTGGTGCAGAAAAGACAACAAACCAGAGAACGAACAAGATCTCAGCCAGTTCCTGCACCGTCCAGGAACCTGGCGTCGAACTCGAGACTACGAAACCCACAACTTTCGTACTTGCAGGCACATCCTACCCGCCCCCTTAAAACCAAACACGCACATATGAAACCCTTGCAGATACAAATACAACACCAACAATTTCCTCTCGCCCCCTCCCGCAAGGTTCGTTGGGAGAGATGAAAACCATAATGCGGGAATTCCGTGAGTTCATGGCTTTCTTACAAGCTTGTAAATTTTCATCACTCTTGGCGCACTTCCGCCCGTACATCAGCCAAGTTTCCAACATCACTGACAAGAGGGAAATAACCTGGATACTGTTCGAGGCCATGGTGACGTATACAGCCCCTTAAGCTGGCTACATGCATTGGAAATTTCCCTTCTACCCATGGCGAACACTGGAACGATCGTAACAGTATTTACAGCTAAACTACACTCTGCCGAGTGACAGACCGCGTATTTAAATTGATAAAAACACGGACTGATTGCTGCACTTAGTTTTTGAAATAAAAGCTACTCTGTGCCTTCAGCACACATAAATATATTCATTTTAATTTAAATTGAATAATATTATTAACTACTGGCCCTCAATTCCTTTAATAGCTACCTTAATTACTATAAAATCACTTGCATAGAATAGAACAGCACCACAAATTCTGAATTTTCAAGTAATTTTTTCACCAATTAAATGGCCAGACATTAACTTTTAAAGTTTTGCAGCATCTTTTTATTATTAAAATTAATTGAATTACAACAACTTAAACTATAAATATCATAATTTAATTTTCCCGATACATTATAAAAGCTGTTCTCGGTAAATAACGACAGTGCTGCCATCTCTTGAGCAACGCCGAACGCCCCGCCTCCTAGAGTTCCCCCGGCCAATCAGAGCCCTCTGACCGACTTGTACTTTAACTTCTCACTTCTAACTCGGTTTTTAGGCTCTGCTTTCGGATTTTTACGAGTATTGTATAACAAACATTGGTAATTCTTATTAAAAACTATTTCTACACAGTTTATTCACGCCCTCAGTGCCAAATATAACGAAAATTCAAATAAAAAAAAACCGAGTCTGGTCAGAATTTTCCGATAGGTCCGGGACAACATTTCACCTCTTTTAAAAAAAACTACTTTGCGCTTGCATCGCGCCAGACAGTCCAGCCCAGTCGCTCTACGCAGTAACATACACTCATGCATTTAAATATAACGTAGTTATTTAATTCACTATGCAACTATTCTTACCTTAGTAAATTAATTCTCAATACTTTTATTATTGTGTTACAACAAATACACTGGAATAATATTTGTGCAACTTAACTTCACCACACCACAAGAAACTTGTTTATTACTAAACCTTCCCCACTCTAGTCATGGGAAACAATTTTTAACTGATTATTTTAACTTAATTTGGCAATTAACTTCCGCTTTTCTTACCATACTGTCGCCAGCCCCCTCGCATGGGCTCGCAACATCACAACAAAAAGTCCTGAACTTTAAAATTCCACGTCGACTAAATTCACTTAACTTCACCACCCACCTTTACCTCGTACAGGCAGGGGAAAGACGGGTACAACCCAGTCTTGGAAACAGGTCCCAGGCGCTACCCTGGGAATCCTGTACACCAATGTCTGCCCCGCAGCTTTAAATATTTTTGATGGTTGTGGAGGGAGGAGGGGGTTAGCTTTTCCTTTCTCCACAACTGAAATGATAACCGTCTGGGTGGCCAACGTCCCTCGCAAGGGATCGATTCATCCCCGCGCTGAGGGAATAGCGTCCTAGTGATGTCAAATGGCGGACACTTTCAGTCTTGCAGCTGCCTGCGACTGGAAAACATCTGCTGTCCGAGCCTGTGGTGTCACTGTACCCCGCGCGACCTCAAACGTTTCGTTTTATCGTCTTGTTTTGTTTTTGTTTTTTTTTGTTTTCAAACCATAGTATTTTATCATTTTCTTACTTTAAATGATTTTTATTGACCAGTTTAGTGTTTCAATGCTATTTCGTATTTTTATTCAATCGTGAGTTACAAACAGGAACAAGAAAGAGTTAACAAACTCCTACAACTATACGAGGAATTATCTTCTGATGAAGAATTATGTTCTGATTCAGGTGAAAGTTGTGAAGACTTTGAAGTTTACAACAGAATACAAACAAACAACAGCGGTAAAGAGGTAGGTGAAGAAAGCAGTAGTGAGAATGTCACTTGCAGAAATGAAAACGTTTTTCTTGGTAGGGATAAGAATACAAAGTGAATGGACTGCATTCCTCCAAACAATGTGCGCACACGTAAAGGTAATAGAGTTTCTAAGCTACCTGGTATAAAAATAAATGCAAAGAATGTGAAGAATGTTTCTTGCTGTTTCTCGACGATATAATTATTAGTAAAATTACAGAATATACAAACATTTATATAGAGAGCATCGCAGACATGTATGGAAGAGAACGTAATGCTAAACCAACAAGTACGAGTGAAGTGAAGACAGTAATTGGGCTGCTGATTTTGGCCGGAGTGTGTCCAGCAGGCCACCAGAATCTTGAAGATTTGTGGGATCAAGATGGTTTAGGAATATATATTTTTCACGCAACTATGAGTTTACGCCACTTCCTCGTCTTGTTATGTTGTTTGCGTTTTGATGATGTAAGAGATAGGGCAACGAGATGTGATACTGATTGGCTAGCTGCATTCAGATAAATATTTAAGTTGTTTCTCGAAAACTGCAGTAAACATTATACATTGTCCGAATACACTTCTATTGATGAACAGTTTATCCCTATCAGAGGAAGAACCAAATTGAGGCAATATATTCCTAGCAAACCAGCCAAATATGGCTTGAAAATCTGGACCTCTGTGATGCAAGGACATGGTATATACATAAAATGGTAGTTTATGTAGGTAATCAGTATGATGGACCAAATAAGGTTTCAAACTCCCCGACAGATGTCGTGAAGAGGCTTGTACAAGATATCGAAGAATCAAGCAGAAACATTACATGTGATAACTTATTCTGCAGTGTATCTCTTGCTACTGAACTTTTGAAGAAAAATCTAACCATTGTTGGTACAATGCGTAAAAATAAGAGGGAGATTCCAAATGAGTTTGTCAATGTGAAACGTAGAGAAGGAAACAGCAGTTTATTTGGACATGCAAATACATGACATTGACATTGGTATCATAATATATACCAATGAAGTCGAAGAATGTCATACTTTTGTCATCAATGCACTATGATAACAGCATAGATTAAAGCACCGAAGACGCTAAAAAGCCTGAAATAATAACTATATACAACCTTACTAAAACCGGTGTGGATAAAGTTGATGAGATGTGCGGTACATACTCAACATCAAGGAAATGTAGACGTTGGCTTCTAGTACGGTTTTTTTCGCATCCTAGACGTTTCTGGCATAAATGCAAAGATAGTTTTCACAGTAAATAATCCACAAACAACATTTGTTCGCAGGAAATTTTGGCGTGAGGTAGGAATGATATTAGTGAAACATTCTCTGTGAAAAAGGGCCAGTACATTGTACTTACCCAAGACTGTTCGAAAGAAGGCGGCAAAACTGTCAGGTACCCAGCCGCTTCAAGTATCTATGGCGTCTCAAGAGAGAACACAAGTCGCCCGAAGACGTGTAGTGTGTCCCAGAAATAAGGACACCCAACAAAAACATACTCTAACAAATTTTGTCGTTCAATGAGCCTGAAACACGTGAAAAATGTTTGTGAAGAGTGCTTTGATGCATCATTTGGACAAAAACAACAAAGTCAATAATTTTGTAGTTATTGCTTACAAATGTGTATTATTATTATTTATTCTAATGTGCAATAGTGGTAGTAGTATTTTTTCAGTAATTTCAATGTCTTGGGTTTTAGAAGATATTTTTTGTCTACAATTTGCAATTGTATGAATGCTTAATAGATGTTGCGCTTACGCATTTCTTCAATAAATATTTTTATATAGTGACAAATAAATGTAAACTATTGTAATAAGTTCATTTTCTATAAAAACCATGAAAAACTAAAATCATAAACAAATCAGTAAAAATATTTGACAAATTAATTATTTTTATGAGTGGGGTGTTGTCAACACCCCACGTGACCAGTTATGTCACGATTTTGTACGCAACTGCTTAAGGGTTAAGTTATGGGACTACTATCCATTCATCTTTACCAACTTTACTTATGCGGCCAGGCAGTGACTTTTTCCTAAGGTTGATTTGAAAATTGCCCACTTCATCGTAAATCGTCTGTAACTCTATATTTTAGCGTATAATATATATAAGTTACTATGCAAAAATTATGTAAATGTATAATTTCTGTTAAAAACTCCTATATATGATAATTAAAATGTACTTTTATATTTAACATTTAAGAGAAGAAAATTATAAATACATAACTTGGCATTTATGGTTTCCCCCTAGTTTTACAAAAGACCACCTGCTTTTTCCATAGGATGACTTGTGGCTCTCTCGTTGATGAAATCAGAAATACACACTTATACACTAAAATCATGATAGTCTTCCTCTCTCTCGAAACAAAAAATTCTGATTTTTTCCATGTACTATGATTGTTGGAATAGTGAAATACGTCACTACCCGCGAATGCCACATCGACTGCAGACGAGGAGGAAATAATAGAGGGAACGGGTAGCCGCCAAGCCAAGACAGGCGCCGCGCACTTAGTTTGACGTGGGTCGTCCCCAGTAGCAGTCCACTGCAGTCGAGCTCACCACGGCCCCAGTAGCAGTCCACTGCAGTCGAGCTCGCCACGGCCCCAGTAGCAGTCCACTGCAGTCCAGCTCACCACGGCCCCAGTAGCAGTCCACTGCAGTCGAGCTCGCCACGGCCCCAGTAGCAGTCCGCTGTAGGCCAGCTCACCATGGCCCCAGTAGCAGTCCACTGCAGTCAAGCTCACCACGGCCCCAGTAGCAGTCCACTGCAGTCCAGCTCACCACGGCCCCAGTAGCAGTCCACTGCAGTCGAGCTCACCACGGCCCCAGTAGCAGTCCGCTGCAGGCCAGCTCACCATGGCCCCAGTAGCAGTCCACTGCAGTCGAGCTCACCACGGTCACAGTAGCAGTCCACTGCAGTCGAGCTCACCATGGCCCCAGTAGCAGTCCACTGCAGTCGAGCTCACTACGGTCACAGTAGCAGTCCACTGCAGACGAGCTCACCACGGCCCCAGTAGCAGTCCGCTGCAGTCGAGCTCGCCACGGCCCCAGTAGCAGTCCACTGCAGGCGAGCTCACCACGGTCACAGTAGCAGTCCACTGCAGACGAGCTCACCGCGGCCACAGCTGCAGTCCTCTGCAGACGAGCGCACCATGGCCCAAGTAGAAGTCCACTGCAGGCCAGCTCACCATGGCCCCAGTAGCAGTCTATTGCAGGCAATATCACCGCGGCCCTAGTAGCAGTCCACTTTGGGCGAGCTCACCACGGCCCCAGTGGCAGTCCACTGCAGACGAGCTCATCACAGCCCCAGTAGCAGTCCACTGCAGTCGAGCTCACCACGGCCCCAGTAGCAGTCCGCTGCAGGCCAGCTCCCCAGTTGTGCGCTCACATTGCGGTAACGAGTAGCTAATTAACAGTAGCAACTGCCTGAACGTACTAAGCTATTAAGTTTAGTGTGGTTACTGGAGCAGCGAATCTTTCTTTTCAGCAGCTAAACGCAGTATACATCCCTCGTTTTACGAATTGTTTTAAATGCAACCTTTTCTTTCAATGCGGCAAGGTAAGAACATCAAAGGAATACGTACCTTTCAAAAATAACCCGGAGTCTTGAAACTAAGACACCATCAAGAAATGCGGGCATGAAACTGATAATATGATATCTATTAGCAAAAGTGGTGAGCTATGTGTGGCCAGTGAGTATGAAGAAGGAACCAGAGGCGCAAGAAATTTCCTAACCTTTTTTAGCACAACCCTAGAACTTATCAGTCTTTTCCATACTTGGGAAGAAATCTTTATTCATTTCTGCTGCCATACCATGGAACATTTGTTTAAGCTTTGTGTAACATGTTACCATAATATTATTCCAGGTTAATTACTGGCTAATTGTTGTTCACAACATGTTAAATTAAATGTACATATATTTATAGAGGTAACACTTTAAATGTACGAGCCTGAAGTCAATCTTATTCACAGAAAATAAACCACACACACATGCATACACACACATACACACAAACACACACGCGCATATATATATATATATATATATATATATATATATATATATATATATATATATATATATATATATATATATATATATATATATCTATATATATATATATATATATATATATATATATATATATATATATATCTATATATATCTATATATATATATATATATATCTCCTTAAAAATTTATCTCTTAATTTGTAGTACAAAATTGCAAAGGCGGAATTCTTAACAGCAGGCTAAGCTGGTTTGTGAATGCAATCGTACACGCGAGAGTAAATTAGTATTGGGAAAAGTAATTTTTATCGTAATTTATTTATTATAAGCAAATATAATTTGAAGTTCTTACAAATAAACTCAAAAATAAAAGGCAGTTCACGTTAATAAAACTGTTCGAGTCATACAGCTGGTATGAAAAGCATTGAATGCCTCTCCATACAGTTCAATGACACAGAAAAAATAAAAAAAAAAATAAAAAATTGTTTATGACACACAGGCCCGAGACGTAAATTCCACTCACGCAGCCCTAATGCAATCCTGTCCGCGTCGCCGTAAACTCGATTAAAGCACTTCCGGAGTGACGGAAACCAGCGGGTACGCGGGAGCATTCTAATCATGTTTCCGGCGGGAAACGAGACCACAAAGAAATTTGCTCCCCCCCCCCCCCAAACACCCTTTCTAAACAAATCTCGGGCGTCGTTTCGACCTAGAATCCTTCCAAAACCTTTAATGAAGGAATTGGCGCATCGACAGGTAACAGTCTTCTCTCTCTCTCTCTCTCTCTCTCTCTCTCTCTCTCTCTCTCTCTCTCTCTCTCTCCGGTTTTTTCCGGTCAAATGGGGTGTGAGCTGTGAAGGTGTAAGGTTTGGATTGTGCCGTCGTCGCAGTCATTCTAGAGGATGAGATCTGGTGGATAATAAAAAATAAAAGTTTAAGTTGCGGGGGAAACCGGAGGTCAACAGGTTCGCCCCACAAGATTGGACGCTCTAACACCTCCACCGAAAGTTTCCGGGCATCAAGCAAGACTGGAATTTGTTTGAGAGGCTCACGAACTCTGCCCCGGCAGGGCGTCGTCATTCCCCAAATGGCTTTACTACCGCTGTTGCAGTTCATTTCTGCTTACTTAAATAATCCCATTTCGTCTGTATAATATGGATTGGCAATTTGCCAGTTCGAACACACAGGGAAATTAAGGCTGTGTCTGGACGTGATTTTAAAGGATGATGCTAATCCCTACATTTACGCTTACTTATTCTCATATTGTAAATGGGGAAGATTAAATTAAAATTGTTCTTTTAAATACCATATTTCGCACATAGGTAAAAAGAAAATAAATATTAATGAAATTATTTTTAAATGGTCTTAAAACTATATACAAGCTTCAGTAACACCAGTATGGTTGATATTGGAATAGGCTATTCACGCTAAAGTGAACACTTTTGAAAGCCTTATCATTTGGAACAATAGCCAATAAATATTAGTATTTTAGCCTTAGACGTTATTTTCCAAGTGCGGTGGAACATACACACTGTGATTATTACTTGCATGAAAATATTTATTTAAAAAGGTAGTGTATGGATACAAAATGGCTGAAAGGAAAAAATATCTAGAGCCTCAAAAGTGCTCACCTTACCGTGAACAGCATGTAAGGAGTATCAAAAGTATCAATTAATTCAAGTCATTTCCTGCACACTTTTTTGGCTGCCACCACCATAAAAATGTTCTGTGCCTGCTGCTCGTTAGGTCTAGAAATAAAAAAAAAACATTTGTTTAGCATGTCTGCGTAAGCCAAGATTAGGCATTTGTATTTTATACAAACAAGTGCGGAAAGTAAGTACTGTAGAAATTTTCGTTGACTGAGTACGTGACAAGGATATCCAAAGGCATAAAGGCCTGCTAACAGAGTTCATTTACATTCTAGGTATGGGTGTTTGAGAATTTGGACACAGCCGAAGAACACTGATGCCTGATGCTTGAAACCAACATAAAATCGCACAATCACAGCCCCAGTAATATAAAATCTACACGTATAGAAATGTTTCGTAAGAGCTTCGGAAGGTATAATTATTAAATAATTAGTTCTACTCCTTTTAGGGTAAATTTCTAAATACAATGGTGATTTGAGGTAGACGAGTATATTTCAATGGAGCAATACACTGGAATGTACAATAAGTAGAACTCATTAAAAAATAGTGCACAAGTAGTAGGGGCGTGCTGGTTTCACCCCACTATTGATTAATAGGATTATCAATTTAACATCAAATTGATATGAAGTGGATTGATCCAATTAAGAATTAATCAGATCTTAATCCGATAGTTTTTTTAACAGTTCTTAATCAGATAAAATAATTTATTTTATTGATCCAATTAAATACATTAAATTATTCAATCAATATTTTATTTTCGTTTTTCAATTTAGTGTGATTGGATAAGTGTATAGTTTGGTGCAAGAGCGTGCTAAGGGACTATAACTTATTTCAATTTTTGGAGGATTGTGGAGCGGGATGGTACATCCTCACTCTTGGCGCTCTTACATTGTACTGAAGTGTGATGTGTTGGGGAAGGGGTGTGTATTGGTATTGTGCAATATAAATTTTTCTTAATATTATTGATGAGGGATGAGCATTTTCTTGCCATTTGCCATCTGGCAGGCGACTGAGATTATGGCGAAAATAACAAATTATTTGATTGAAAAATCAATTAAATTAAAAGAGAGGTGAATACATCTACAGCATATTATTAACCCATCGTGTATGTTAATCTGATTGCAGCCTGATTAGATATGTGAAATGGTAGAAATAAATATTCAAGCAAATGAAATAAATATGAAAATTTACTTTGATCATGTGATTACCATGAGACAAATAAATTTAAATTAATTAAACCGATGATGTTACACACGACAAAAATGAAAGTCGCAAAACACATGAAAAATCAATAGAAATGAGTTAAACCGAATACATCGCACATGACAAAACTATAATGAATGGACCACAAAACTTAAATTAATATTGTAACAAAACATGTTCCAAACAGCAGAATAGACTAAACAAGTGCTAATTCACTAAACGAATAACATAACCTATTTCCACATCAATGACTGGGGCAGCTATCCACTCATCATAAAGAAATCAAGTAACAGACTATTTCCCTACAGATCCCAGCTATCCTGGTGTTATAAAGAATGCAACTAATTCATAGAATTCAAAACATGTACAAATATATAAATTACACTAATTGAATTAAACTGTTCTAGACACGCAAGCACCTCTCCCTAACCGCCTCTCATTTCTACACTGTTTAGAATATACACATACCTTATGAATTTAAGTGTTTTTAAAACATGTCCATTCGACTGTGAAGTTGGTGAAGGAATGACTCCAGTATAGCATTTGCAGCGAATTATAAGCTGTGTGTCGAGAACAACCAGAGACTATGTTTGCTTCGGACGATGTCGACTAAGGATATGGTGGACACTGCTCGATATTTTGTGAATAAAAAATTTCTTGTTTACGAATTCACCGGTTTTTATTTCTGCTGTTAACTATTGATAATATTAGAGATGGCAAAAATAAAGATTTTTAAACTAAAGAGAAATTAGCATTCTGAGTTATGCCTACAACAAAACAAAAAAAAACATAGTATATGTCAACGTAAATGTTTCAATTGAAATTTAAAAAAAAACCATTGATTAATACACAATTTCACTTCTCTTGGAAAAAAATTTAAGAACTCGCTTGGAATACTGAACGTAGTTTACCGCTGTGTAGAAACTTCCCTATTGTTAAAAAGTAATTCACTTTTTAACAAACAATAAAACTTGCAATGAAGTTTAGTGAGACTTGTATCCTGTGGAAGATATCCCGATATGATTATGACATGACTTAAAAATTGGAATATCACATAATCATGATCTAATACGGAACAATATAGCACTTAAAAACTTTCAGTTACCGCGGACAAATAAAGCTTTCTAAACAGGAGAGAAGTTCACATTCTGAATTATAACTAAAATGAAATCAAACAGTTAACCTATTTCCAAGATTTAAAAGAAAATGATTTTTTTAACACAACTTCCATCGAAGCTCAGTGATACTCGCATCGCATGAAGGATTTTATCCCGCATCACTTTAACGAAATGTAGGATATTTTAAAATATTAATAAATCTACGAACAATTCGAAGGAATCACTCGAGATACTTCGTCGAAGAAAAACAATAAAATCAATACTAAATTACATTGAAAAAATAATATAGACGTACGTAAATGCACTACATTGGTCCAAACAATTTTTAACACAAATTTCTTCTAGGTCTTGGGAGACCACCTTCAGAAATTCAATGCACTTCTT
Organism: Dryococelus australis; assembly: GCA_029891345.1. Taxonomy (NCBI): domain Eukaryota; kingdom Metazoa; phylum Arthropoda; class Insecta; order Phasmatodea; family Phasmatidae; genus Dryococelus; species Dryococelus australis. Next base: position 124,513,631 of record CM056998.1, read on the forward strand.
AACACATTTGCAGTTGAAATCCTATGAACTCTCATAGACTGGCCACAGCAACGTACTTGGCACTATAATCAACTCTTATAAAAAACACAAATTATTATCGCATGTAAATAATAAATTGTAGCATCTATCACATTTAATGGTACGAAGGATAAACATGCAAAAAATGAAAATATTTCGAAAATTATTGGTACGATGACTCTGTAGGTATCCATTTGTGCCAAGCAAGATGCAAATAGAAACAAAAGAGTCTTCTCTCTGCCCTGCCCAGCGGTTGGAAGATATGATTAGCCCCTCTGTTTAGGATGTTATTAACAGAACATTTATTTCAAATACATCGATATCATGGGGAGTGAATAAAGAGGATTTTTAAATTTTTTTCCAGAACAATTGGGCACTTTACATTTGTTGTGGTGTTGATTATAGTTTTGTGGGAAACAAACAGAAATTTGCCTAAACAGAGGTGATTCGATCTCTTGCTGGACAATCTCTACTTAAGTGATTCGAGCATAGATTCACTCACGGAGAGTCTGTCAACAAAAAAAAAGAAGAATCGAATCCACTTCCCCAAACAAGAAAAGGTCAATCTCTATTAGACAATTTGTTTCTATCATACATGTAAAATTCAAGTGATTCGGAAAGTGTTTCGCCCATTTCACAAGCAAGTTCCGTGTCAGTTAGAGAGACTTTGTGTAGGGAATCGGAAAATAATTCGTTTTCCTATTCCCCAGCTTCAGTGGAACCTTTGCCAGACCTCACATAAGATCTATTGGTCATGGTATTCGCAGGTAGGCTAACTGATGTGCAGATAGTTAACAACAGGGTTAATACTGATGCTATCTTTTCTAATTTTTTCTCGAGATGTAAGACCCCTTTGTTAAATTTAGTATTGGTAACACCCCATCCTAATAGAATTAGCATTACTGTAGCATGCAAGTAATTTAAATCCCTCATGATGGAGGCAGGCACTACAGAATTGTCTATTTTCAGAACAAATCCCTCCCTGTTCTGCATTCTTTCAATGTTGGCTAAATTTTTGATGAAACAATTAAGTTTTATTTAGCTAACAAGCTTGAAGAATTTAATGTGCATGGTTCAGGATGGAGCTTGCAACTGATAGTGTTCAAGGATGTTCATGTCTCACTTACAGAGCATTCACTGTAGGTGCTGCACACACTAAACTACCAAAGTTTATTCGTAAGTTCTAGGAGAACTATTCTATTTCTATTAAAGTCTACTGTGTGGTTGGCAAAGATAGCAATATAATTTACTAAACTTGCGGAAATGATGGGGTTATCGTACATATGCATGTTTCCCCTGTTTGTTATGCTTGCCATATAATTATTTTAGCTAATTGGACTAGTGGTAATGCTGCACATCTGTATTCTGTATGCATTCGAAATTTTTAAAAGCTGGTTGGTAGTCAGCTAAGTAAATATATTCATAAGAAATCTTTTTGCGACTGTTGTCTCCACTACTTCAGAACAGAGGATAAATTCGCAAGTCACACTATTCTTTGCAGCAACAAAAGGCTGTTCGCAGTACTTTTCCAACTGGGGCCAACAAGTACTTGGAATATATGGATTACGACAAACAGCAGATATTGGGTTTCATCGCCTATTGCAATGTTGAAAGTTGCCTGAAATCCTTGTCCACTTGCTTGCCTAATGATGAAACAAGTAATACAACTACAATCAACCAATGTGTTCCATATGCTTGTAGCATTTGGTGATTTGTGCATACAATCCAAGTTTGTCTAACTACTTTGAGTTTGTGGGTGCCAATCTTATGTACCAATTGGTAGATAAATTGGTTGAATTAGCAAAGTGGGTTGCAGAAATTTACAGTGTGATTGTTCCGATGAAGCCTAAAAACCCTGCTGATGAAGCTAGATTGGTAGTTCAGAAATGTTGTCACATTTTAAAGGAAAAGCTCGGTGCAGATGATTTTGTGGTCGACCATGACCATTTGACAGGCGAAATCAGAGGTCGCACACATGATAAATGCAACTTGAACTTCAGACTGCCCAAGAGAACATTTGTTGCTGTCTTTCATAGACTGCAAAATTTTGATGCGCACTTTCTCATAAAGCCCTTAGCTGAATGTCACATAATACACCCCGACAGAACCATCGTGATCAAAAACCCAGGTAAAATCCAGGTGATTGGAATCATCCTAGAGAAATATAAATGTATCACCAAACAAATTCCCAATGGGATTGATTTCAATAGAAAGGCACAATATTTCAAATTACATCTTATTGATTAATTCCAGTTTATTAGCACCTATCTGGAAACTTTGGCAGATAATTTACAACCTGCACAATTGAGTATCACCTGCTTGAGGTTTCCAGACAACATCCTAATTTGAATTTTCAAAATGGAAGGGATTTTTTCCTTATGACTTTGTTGAGTTGCCAGACAGTCTGATGTGCACATCTATCCCACCAAAGGACGCATTTCATAATGTGATGAAATGCCAAAGAATTAGCAATGAGGATTCCACTCATGTTAAAGCCAAATGGGATGTGTTCAACTGCTTAAACTTGTTTCAGTATGCCATTCACTATTTACGTGTGGCCATTTGTTTGCTGGCAGATATTTTTGAGAATTTCAGGACCGTATGTTTAGTTCATTAGAGTCTTGACCGCCCTGGTATTCCGCCGCTGCTCCACACTTCGCCCCACTTCACCTTCGCCGGCGCTCAAGATATCGCTGTTAACCGCTGACCAGAACCTCTCAACTCAAGTCCACTTTTTCAAGCAACTTGTCACTATTCTTATTTCCCTAATTCTGACGAGACGCTGTGCGCTATAATCCATTCACGCTTACATCAAACTTTCTGAAGCCCTGCTGAAGTTCTACTTTCCTGATATTCCTCCGCCTCATGCAAACAAAGCTCAACCAAGTGTAGAAAGTTACACCAAAGGGACAATACATCGCATCCGCGCGTACCCACTGTGCCAAAACTATGCAGAAGAACTATTGCTTACTATGTATTACTTACACGTTTATTTTAGTACTGTTTTTGACGTGAATACGTATTTGAATTCGCAACCATAGCGGGAGGCAATCAGGAAAATCCGATGATAACAAAATCGGGGGATACAGTGTGGCAATGCAGCTCCGAACCTATCGTCTACGTTCAAAATTCAATTACACCACTTGATTGCCAAATGATCAAATAATATGTTATGTTACGTAGAGTTAGGACTGTAAAGCATTGTTTGCGGGGGGGGGGGGCAATTTTGATTTCGTTTTCGCCACGTCTCATAATTTCCGCGTAGTATAACTTTTGACTAGGAGAAGCTACGACGCTTGTTTGGTTTCTAATCGACAGCTCTCCTCAAGATCAATCAATTTCATGTATAACAACATTTGTGTGGCGTGGTTATGGTGAAATTGTATGAGTTTAATATAAAAAATTAAGAAAACTTAAAATAATTATTGTCTATACTCGTCAAACAGCTAAGTCTAAATACAAAAATCGTATACTATTGGAAAGAGCATCTCAAAAGCAATCCAGTGACACCCATAAAACCCCATATGGTCGAGTGAAGCGGTGCCGGGAACGTAAAAAAAAACATCAAGGCATCTGAGCGCGTCAACGTACAAGTATTCACGCAAAAGAAACGGCCATGTCCCTAACACAACAGCCAAACACAATTTTTTTCATAGGTTTTACACATTATTCCTCATAAATTATAGATAAAATAGAAGTAAAAATTAAATTTAATAAAAAATTGGGTACGATGGTAACACATGTATAAAACTCTTTTCATACATGACATGTCTATTAAACAACTAAGCACGTCATAAAATAGGTGATTTTTCGAAGGCTGCATTCAAAAAATGTGATGATACCCCAATTAGAACTATATCTACTATTTCGTAATACATTAGCTATAAGCAGTTGTTTATTACTCTTTAAATGGAGTAAAATTAATAACTTGTTTTATTGGTAGGTGTTGATGGTAAATTCCATTTTTTTGTTTAATTGTTTTCCTCCGACAACGAATTTATTGATATTTCAGATCTATACTTCGAGCAAAAAAAAATACAAGTTGTAACTTAAGTTTACTGAATTGTAAACAGTCACCGGGAATGTATGTACCTGCATTACTTCGCTTACTTATAGAAAAAATGAATTTAACCATAATAAATTATGCTAGGACAGTGTTAAGGGAATATTTTCAATCATGAATAAGATATATTTAAATACGAATTGTTTTGACGATAAGTCAATTTTTTTTAATTTTCAATAAATGGGGGGTGTTGTATAAAAATGAAGAAATTGAATTTGGCTTTTTAAAGTAATTTTAAAGCAATTTGTGTTATTTAAAACTAAATTACGGAGACAAGTTGACTGAGTTTCAAGAGGTCGTTAATATATTACGTAAAGCATAGAGGAAGTTTGAATCAACTAAGAAATACTTCCCCTAACAATTCTGTTTTACTTGACAAGATGAACTTACATAATTATTGAACAAATATTATTTTGTAAAGAAGATAAATTTTAATTACCTTTTAAATTTCTTACTTAACCCTAAAAATCGTGTCAATCATGTCGCAAACTTTTATTACGTACTTATCTTTTAGTGTGTTTACTGTGATAGAGGTCAAATTTTATATACTCTGTTCCATAAATGAACTTCTCAAAAACTCACTCATTTTCACCACACCTCTAATGTCAGTAATGTCTTCGTGGACTAAGGCAAAGTAGAGAAGTTTTTGTTGTATGATGCCAAACGAAATAAGTAAATCCATGGATTGTCACAGTGTTAAAAAATGTTTGCGTTATTTATAAGTTGCAAAGTGATCAAGCTATAAAATTACAAATAGTGATAACATTATGATTTTTAGTCGAGATTTGGCCAGTAGTATTTTTCAATAAAGATTTATAAAATACATTTTTATTTCTACTAATAAAATAAATTCAAATAGCAGCTTATGTTGCTTCATGAGTTAACATGCAGGTTAGTATCTGCTGGTAGTGTGTATCTTCACAAGTGGTAGCAAAAATTCATGATTTCCTGCAAAGAAGACTTGAACACGTTCAGTTATTTAAGATCTGGCGTGCTGCCCTAACGTAATTTTTTTTTCGTAAATAAACGATATCTCGTTGTAATTATCATCACGGTGAATTTTATGTTGTTTTTTCTACACTTTATTGAATTACAAAGTGATGAAATTAACTGGACTATTATATGGAGCAGTGTAACTAAGCGGAATCGAATAACTTTTCAACCACCGACCTGAATGAGATATAAATTTGCTGTACACTGTGTCCCCCTATTCCTCGGCAAATAACAACATGGTGATGAACATCACTCTAAATATGCCGTGTTACGTATTAGTAAACGAAAGTGTTAGATTTGTATGAATACGGAATATTTTTATAGAACGTTAATGCAATAAATAACCACTTGAAAGTGCGCTTTGTAGTAATAACTTAAGTATTTTCACACACTATTACAGATACGTCGCGTATTCACATTCACCATGTTGCTGCCTTTATGCACGGGGAGGAATGGGAGAGGAATTTTTGTTAAGGCGATCGTAAAACCCGAGCATTTCCGAGAAAGTGATAACCCGTAACGATCGTGAATTTAGAAAGCTGGTTTAAAAACACGCCTGTCTCGTTCGTTGGTTACGAAGGGTAGCAACACTTCCTGCCGACATCGATATCGAAACTTTACAATCGAGTACACGCCGATAAAATGATGATCAGCCCCATGAAGAGTAACTTTACAGTTCTGGGTTGACTAGCTTGCCGATGTACGGCGCACCACACGTGGTATGGAACAGCCCCAGTGTCCGATACATCAGTAAATGTGTAGAGATGCAATTGTCAACAGGTTACAATTCCCATTTTCAGCTAACAATCTCACTGAGCAGGAGTAGAAGGGAGTCGTAGGGGTATAGGTACACACCGATCCTCCCTAAAACAACTAAAGGGGGCCAGATTTAATTTTATTGGACCCCCAAACTGTTTCTGTTCACCGAGATGTAATGATAGTTTGTATAAAATATCTGTGGAAATATAAAATTTAATTTGATTAATTTATGTTATGTATTTTAACAGCATAATGTGAAGTCGCGAGAAAAAATTTGTAGTACTTACGAATTTTTTTAAATTTTGCATTAGGAACTTTATTCTTAAGGTTGAGATCCGTACTCAGTTTAAAAAAATTAATGTGTACGAGGAATTTTGAAAGCACACCAAAAATTTAAGTTAAGGTCACGGGCCATGACGCTGCCACTGTGATTCAAGTTAACGTAGAAGATAGAATATTCAATTAATTTTGATAGAATACTATCTTAAAAATTGTTTGTTTTCTTTTTCTTTTTTTTCTTTTTTGCCAGCTGCATGATATTTTATATCTTTAGTACGCTTTCCAAAACTTTTTTAAAGTTGACGTCAGTATGTTTTTGTAATTATTGTGCTTTAAACTGACATGAATGAGTTTGAACTTTAAGGGCGTATAATCAAAACGGAGGCATTATTCCTGGCTTCAATCCGTTTGCAGTAGTGACAACTGAGAACGCCCGAACGCACTGCAACTGTCATATAACTGGCTAGGAAGGAAGGCTAGTATGGATCCTGCCACGGAAAATAGAATGGGTTTCTATTCTCATACCTGATATGAAATCCGGCTGTACAAGGTAACCAATGTCATGATGGATGCCGTAATAACTTGTAGAACAGCTGTTGCGGCAGCACTCTTACAAGCTGTAATGCAGTCTGTTATACGCTGTTCACGGTAAAATGAGCACTTTTTAAGGCCCTCCCAACAGCCATTAACCACTACTTAATATATTTCGATGGTGGTGAAATGTATACACTGTGTTTATTGCTAACATTGCAATGTTTATATTAAAAATCAGCAGGAGGATGGAAATTGGATGAAGAGAAAAATTTAGGAGGGCCTTAAAAAGTGCTTGCTTTACTGTGAACAGCCTATAGTTTGTAATGTGGTGGCTAGCGAGCACCACCTCCGAGTATCCTAATTAATGAGGCCAGCCAAAAAATTGGAAGTATTTATAATTAATATCTCTCAATAAAAACAGTTGGTTCGCATTGCATTATTTGAAATTCTGTTCATGTGCTTCACATCACATATAAGTAAACTTAATGTCGTGGGTATTACAGATACCGTGGAATGGGAAAGGAAAAGCACTCTGAGAAGAGATTTTCTAAAGCAGCGCTAATCGAGATCCTTCAGTTTAGAAGCGAGCGACAGGCTATACCGAGGAATAACGATTTCCGTGCGGTTCCTCTGCATGCCAATTCGTCCTTATTAAGTCGTTATTCCTTGCATATCGGCGTCTCATCGAAACGCGGCGGAATGAAGCTCGAATATATAATTGCCGCATTAAAATTACGTTAAGTGAGCCGTTCACGATCATTTTCGTAGCTGTAATTTAGGGTTCTTTCAATGCGTCGTTTCAGTTAACCGCTTCATTAGGCAAAGGACGGTAATTGGCATGGCTCGTCCATTATAAAATTTTTTAATTGCAGTGACCCAGACGGGCAATAATTTTCAAGCAGTTTTCAAAGACATTTTAAATAATGAAGATTTCCTTTTTACGTGGGTTGCATATTTCAGAGTTTTATGTGTTGCATGTAAAATAATACGAGATTCTGCGATACACAGCTGAGAGTGACATGGTAAAACCGCTTTTTTCTGCATATAAAATAATTATAAAGAAATTTTTTAATCCGTAATTTGTGTAACATAGTCAGTGTTAGTTGTATGATTTATAACTACTAAAAATTTCACTTTTCTGTAATATTAAAACTAAATTATTTTATATATAATTATGTTTATTCCTATCTTATATGAATATGTATAGTTTTGTACATAATTATGTACATTTCTATCTTGTATGAATGCATATGTATTCTATACATCACTATGTATATTCCTATAATATATACAATAATGCTTCCGTGTTTTCTTCTGGGACGAATGAGTATTTGGGTTTTCTAAGAAGAAGAATTGCGAATACGAAGGGCTACCTTTGACCTTCATGACCATGGAGTCGCGGCATGCATAACCGCTAACTGGTTGTCGTCAGTGTCGACTCTCCGATCGAGTTTTCACCTATGGTCAAAATGCTCGTCGTCATAAGAGGGCGGTCTGTACGAAGAGATCTTTTCGCACGACAACCAATTGGGAAGCATGGCGGTGGCCTGCCGTTGTGTTGCAATGTTGAGTACAAAGTCCAAGTTGTGCACCGATAAATGGCAAATCATTTTGGGAGCCTGCTGTAGTTCTAGTAACTTTTATTGCTAAGCGCAAATACAGTTTACTCAGGAAGTGATTAAATATACCAAGGCATCTGGATATATCCCTTTTAAAGTGCGATTATTAAATAAAATGTCCACCTTTCAGATTTTGGAGGTAGGTCTATTTATTTTATTTTGAAATGGCGGAATTTATTTTACCTTGCGACCTACACACGCACCGCAATAAGCAACGCAATCAGCGCCACAGTCAGTACCACAATAGTAATCCGCTCCGCAATCAGCAGGCCAATCACAATTCACTCCGCAATCAGCACTGCAGTCAGTTTGTAGGAGTCAGTTGTCTGCTTTAAGTATAACAATAATTTAAATCTGAACAAAGAACTTGTATCGAAGTAAATGCCGAATATACAACTCCATGGTAATGTGATCAAGGAACTAGCATCTAAAGTATGCCTACCTGCCTATGTGTGATGTCTCAGTGCCTTCACGCGATTGGTCAGCTGCAATCACGTGACAACTCGGTTATTGACTGGTCGGTGTCTGAACAATGTATTAATGGTGAAATAGATTTGTTCAAAGTCATTATGATGTCATAGTGCATGCATACTCATATATTATATGCAGAAGAGAGGTCAGCTGAGAGGCTTAGTTTGACAATGGTTGCCGTGAAAGATACATCGCCTCGGCTAGCTTCTACATCAGGTAATCCATGGCCATTTACGTTAAAGTGGAGTGTATATTGCCCGGCAATGGTTTCTCGTTATCGACTTATTCAGCTGTCATGGCTACATCAGCATCTACTCCCACCAGTGCAGCCAATGTCACATGCTTCTTTAGCTCCAGCAACCACATCTCCAAAAGTTCCGTCCACGTCTTTGCCTGAAGTACTACACAGTCATCAGTGTCACTTTTGTGGCGAGACATTTACTTTCGACTATAATGTACAACATGTGCGCTTTAATTGTGCCTAGAAACCCTGTCGTATGTCATATTTGAGTGACAGGTGCGGTAAGAAGTTCAGCGGTACCGACCGTTTACTTAGACATCCCTCTAAAGTATAGTTACCTGCAAAACGTGTCCTGCACAGTGCTCCAAACTCACCTGCACCCAAGATGGTGATAGTAGTCGGTATAGCAAATATGCTTGCTGGCTTTTTAGCATTTTTTCTCGAGTTTCTGTTTTCAAGCACATCCAAGATCATAAGGCCAAGGTCACCTTCATCCAATATCGTGGTAGTAGTCTGTAACGTAATATGTTTGCTGACTTTTATGAATTTTTCTCAAGTGTTTGTTATCAAGGTCGTTCAAGGTCATGTGATCATGGTAAAGGTCTCTGGCTTACAAAATGGCAATGGTAGTCAGTTACACGATATACTTGTTCGCTTTTCTGCATTTTTCACGATTTTTTCTGTTTGTGGTAATTCAAGGTCATGGGGTCAAGTTAAGATCACCTACGTCCAATATGGTGATAATAGTAACATAATACGCTTGTTGACATGTATTTTTCTTATGTTTTGGTTTTAAAGGTCATGGGGTCGTAAAGGTCACCTGCATCCAATATGGTGGTAGTAGTCAATAGTGTAAAATATGCTTGCTGAATTGTCTTATTTTTCTAGAGTTTTTTCAAGGTCATGGGGTTAAGGTCAATGTCACCTGGATTAAATAAGGTATTAGCTGCCAGTACTGTAATATGCATGCCGACTTTTATGATTTTTCCTCGAGTTTGGTTTTCAAGGTAATTCAAGGTCATGGTGTCAAGGTCAAGGTCACCTGCATCCAATATGGTTGTAGTAGTCAGTAATGTATAATGTGCTATGATTTTCTCTCGAATTTTACTTTTGAAGGACATTTGGTAAAGATCAAGGTCATTGGCTTTAAATATAGCAGTAGAAGTAATTAACATAATATGCTCGTTGACATTTATAAATTTTTTTGCGATTTTCGAATTTTTTAGGAAAAAAGAGAAATTTTAAGGGAGAAAGGACAAGTTTTAAGGAAAAAGGAAAAAAAAATTAGGGAAAAAGGGAAAGTTTTAGAAATGAAAGGGTAATTGTTAGTGAGAATGGCCGCTGAGAGACTGGAATTTTCAAACTATTTTTAAATAATGTTTCAAACCTTTTTATAATTTTTTTTGGAATGTTTTAGAATTTTTTTCGATTTTCTTTGGAATTTTTTGAATTTTTGTAGTCAAAGGCTCATAGTTCTGATTCCCAGTCTCCTGAGTCACGAATCCTGGTCACCTGCTCTGCAAAAACAAGAATTTTCTGGGGGTCGTTTTTTATATATGAAGAAAAGGGAAATAGTTCAAAGAAAATGGAACTTTTTAGGGGAAAGAGGAAATTTTTAGGGAAATTTAATCAATTTTGAAGGTAGAAACTAAATTTTTAGGGATAAAAGGACAAAGGGAAATTCCAATATGGCGGAGTCCCAGGGCCTGTCTCCTACTCCAGAATCCGTTGGCACCGGACATACATTTCACTTCTTCTTACGAGCTATACATCGGCACGTTTGTTACTCGTTTTGAAACAATATCGCCATGAAAATATTTTATGCTACACGTGAAACATTGCTTGAGAGTTAGGAATACATTAAAACAATGTTTTAACGTCTGTCCGAACGATTTAATCTGTATCAGCCGATACATCAAACAGTAAGTTGTAATATATACTGTGTGGGGGTAAACTTGGAGAGATATATAGTTTACGTATGCCCCACGTATGAGTATTAGCCCCTGTACGAAAACGTGTGAACCCTGCTATGGTTTTCTAGTCAAATGTAATGTATACAGGCAGAACTGCATAATTAAAGTGCAACGACCTGGGAGAAATCCATGGCCATAAGATTAATATCAATCATTAGCCAACTAGCAGTTATTCTGCATACAGCAAACCATCGTAGAAGTTGCTGGTATTCCACACCAACAGAATTTCAATTACCTGGATAGCCCTGCTCACAATCAGGCTCTGTGAACCCCCCTGCATAGCTATACAACACTACAAAGAACACCGAGAAGATATAGGAACCAACTATTTATTTATTTAAAGCAATGAAAGCCTTCCAGTATTTTTAAGCAATAGTTTAATGTGGAAAATATCATGGAAGTAAATTGTCTGAAAGTTTCATTCCAGGGAAGTGTTAAAAATGCAAGGTATATGCACGCAGCAGCTGGACTAGGTCTATAAAGATATCTCTCATTATGTCTGCTACAAATGCCAATTAAGTGAATAGAGTATTCGATGGTAAAAGAAAAAAAATATTATCTAGACATCTTGAATGCTGCACACACTTAAAGTTTTGCAAAGTAGATTTAATTCAGTTCAAAATACATTTAAATTGTACTTTTAACGTAGAACTAAGGCCTCACTGGCATGCTGCCGTTGTGACCCACTTAATACAAGATGGAGTATGTAACATTTCGTCACCATCCATTATCGGCAGCGGTTAAATATTCAAATTAATACAGAGTACATAGGGCTTAGCCCAGAGTGCTTTCCAATACCGTGACGATTCAAAAAAGGTGCGCCTAAATGTTGCCAAGTTGCACACAATTAACAAGTTACTTGAAACCTGATAAAACAAAATAAAATTACAACAATTCACACATGTAGAATTAACATTTCAGCTGCTGCGTATACAATAATATTACGTAGAATTAAGAAAATAAAATTATGATATAACAATATTACATGCGAAACCTATGACATTCATAATATTTGTTTACAAAATAAACGCGTGTACTAGTATTATAAATTAGCTTGCTAACATAAAATGTGTTTAAATGCAAATAGCACGTGTTAGATAACCAGACGTTACAAAGTATTAGCTTCTGCACGACTAACCTTCTAGGAAAATATTATGGTGGCAAATTGGATTCTGCATTAAAAATGTGGATGCAGTATCATGAAATGTATTGTCACAGGCTAGGTACTGGGTCATTATTATACTGGTGAATTTTCGTTTATATTTGTGTAGGCATTTAAATTTTATAAACTATACGTAATCTTTTTTAGTAAACAAAGAAATAGGCCTTACCAAACGTTAGCGTTATTTACTTTAAAAACTGCGTAACTGGGCGAATTTTCACGAAACTTGCATCGAGTGACAAGTATTATTGTGGAAGTATGCTGCAAAAATTTAGATTAATTATTTTCAGTCATTGAATTTAAAGAGAACTGTTTTCGTTACCCTTAATGCAATAGCAACGCCCGTAATTTGCTTGTGCGTAGTTTTGAATTCAATTATTGATTTATGAGGTATTAATGCCATATTATTCTACTCGTAAATGTTGTTAAACGTAATTTTTGGTCATTTAACGATTGACTAAAGCATATTGTATCATGTTTGAAGCGATAAATACACCGTACTGTCTAAAAGCATGCTTTCCTTTAATGTGTGAGCATTTCAGCTATTCGCACTTTTTAAAGGCGAACGTTCGAAACGTCTTGACGTTGTTTTTGTAGCGGAAAAAATAATCATGTTTGAAATTTCTGCTATTTTGTTGGCTACTTAAAACAAATATATGTTCTTGTAACCTTTGGTGTGGTCACCATTAGCCAGGGCTGGCAAGCGATGTGCGAGAGTCCAGGATGGTGCGGCCTCGGTGGGCCAGCCCGGCAGTTCGTATAACGTCCCCAGCCAGGGAAGGTATTGAGGCCGGGCGGCGCCCTATATAAGGCTGGGGCGATGGCGGCTGTGGCCATCTTGATTCCGGAGGACGACGAAACGACTTCCAGAGGCACCACTAGGCCAGTGGTTGCTACTTCGACTCCAGCTGCTGCCACTGTCGAGGAGGTCTTCACGTCTGCGACGACGAGACATAGCCAGGGTAATTATAATCCCAGTATGGCGCCCTAGGTCGCGCAGAATTAGGGTCTTCGTGTAATCCTTAAGACTCCCTCAGAGTCACGAACACACAAGTTATAGTTATTGCAATCGTGCAGTAGAGTCTGTTAATTGTACTTGATAACAGCGAAGTAGTGATATATTGTTAAATATCAGGTAACGCAGAGTGCGAGTTAGTTATGTGTAACATTGTATAGTTGCTGTGAGTATAATAAATGTAGTATTT